>JAUCBN010000026.1:13775000-14975000 GCA_035048815.1 Abelmoschus esculentus
AGTTGAGTCAAAAGGTATGGTATAGTAGCCTTTCCGAGCGAGCCTCTGGGATCTCCTGTAAACCCCCATGATGTGGTAAAGGGAGGATATTAGGGGAAGCAGTGAGTGGGGATTCCCCTGCAGAGAGTCGGATGAGGGGAGACCTTCACGTCCGGTTCGGAGGGCGGGGATATCCCGACCCTACTATCATTATGCCTTTGCAATGTTACTTGGTTCAACTCTATTTGTGACCTTTTCTTGTATGTGGGACTCTCTATCTTCTTGGGTAGATAATCGATCGTCTTTCATTTTGATAGTGAGTAGTTTTTATAATAATAAGTCAAGTCAAGAATAATAATCGAACTGGAGGAGCTTGCTAGGATGGCTTGGTATGCAAGCAAGCAGGCGCCAACTCCCAGTTCTTTCTCTTCTCTCTTTTTTTGTTTAGTGACAGCTCATCAAAACAATTTTCTAGATCGAGCACGTGACGCGCATAGTCTTAAGTTCAAGAGCGGGTTATCCCCTCTTCAACATTTCTACTACTTCCTTGCCTCCCCTTTTTAGGGATCTCCTTGTTCTCTTTCCAAATTATCCTCTATACCTTCGCCGCCTTCTTCATCATGTTGTTCTATCCTTCAGGGATGTTCGGAAGGTGTCCGGGCCTCCTAAAAAATCTTTCTGACAAGAATGCTGCTTGAACATTGTAAGACATTGAACCGTCTCACTCTTGTGAACACTGATCATAAGTGGCAAAAGCCGCCGGAATCCTCATTTTTTGTCCATAAGCTCTCCTCGCTACTGTAAGAATTTCAAATGTCTTTTTATACACTGGCGCAGATGATTGGAGCGAGAAGAGCTGCTGAAACAAAAGCAAGAACTGCTCCTATGGCAAAAAGACTAGCAGCAGATTTTGTACCAGCAAAAGCAGAGTGAGCAGCTTCACATCCTAGTGCCCACGATTCCAAGGTAAAGTAAAGTCGGGGATCCTATTATTCCGAATCCGTGAGAACTCTTCCTCCTCTTTCCAAATGATAGCTTCTTCTTCTTCTTTTTCCTTGTTTAGAGCCTTGAGTTGGCCTTTCTTAGACATTTTTTGATTACGTTTTCTCGGCCTTTGTGACTGTGCGCCCGGGTGCTAAGGATGGAGAATCCAAGGTATAACAATTATTTGTCCCGCTGATTGAATGATTACGTTCGCTACAAGGGTGCTCAAATGGCAAACAAACGTATTCTAATTATCTGCCCCGCTAATTGATTTCTCCTATGCGTGTAGGAAAGAAAGCCTATCATTACCGTTCTACAGGCGAAATAAACAGAGAAAAGGAGATCTTAGGCGAGATAAGGTTTACTGGACCTTCGTCCCCTCGGGGTACAAAAGAAGGGCTCATTAGTCCTTTCGTTTCTCAATCTCTCTTTGTTTCTGCTTCATTCGCCTAAGCAGATGTAACTAAATAAAGCACTTTCTTATATAAGATGCATATTCTCGAACTAGTACGGGAAAACTACGCGAATAGTATGCCAATTTACGCTGAGTTGATATGGCTTTCTTTCGCTTTCGCTTTCCTTATGACGCGGACAACCAATGAGGGACACGGTCATAATAAGGTTTACAAGTCGTTTTCAGATGTAATTGAAGGCAAAGAGGGAAGATTTCGCGAGACTTTGCTTGGCAAACGAGTCGATTATTCGGGACGTTCTGTCATTGTTGTTGGCCCCTCACTTTCATTACATCACTGTGGATTGCCTCGGGAAATAGCAATAGAGCTTTTCCAGACATTTGTAATTTGCGGTCTAATTAGACAACATCTTGCTCCAAACTTAGAAGTTGCTAAGAGTAAAATTTGGGAAAAAGGGTTGATTATATGGGAAATACTGCAAGAAGTTATGCAGGGACATCCTGTATTGCTGAATAGAGCGCCTACTCTACATAGATTAGGTATACAGGCATTCCAACCTATTTTAGTGGAAGGACACGTTATTTGTTTACATCCATTAGTTTGTAAGGGATTCAATGCAGACTTTGATAGGGATCAAATGGCTGTTCATGTACCTTTATCTTTATAGGCGCCAACAAGTTCTTTCTTTGAAGACGTACCACACTAAGCCTTGTAGGCCGGTTCGGGAGTCTAAACAAAGTAGGTAAATACCTAAACAAAAGAGCTCTTCTGGTTCGTCACCTATTTCGTAAGAGAAGTTTTTTTCGTAGCTCTCCTCTACAGGAGGACTTACTTGCTTACCAGTTTGAGACTAAGCTTGGAAGTTTCTTTCCCGGAAAGAAAGGATTGCTACCCTTGTCCCGAACCTACACCACTCACTCGGTCTTTCTGAGGTCCGGAAGCGCGACTACACTATATGACTTCCTTGATAGGTTCCTGATAATAGGTTTGAGCTAGTTTGAGAAAGATAGACTGAAGCTAAGCAAGTTCAGGAGTGTTTTGCTAGATGCAAGAGTAGAGCTGACTGCCCGGATCACTAGGAGGTCTTTCTTTTTACCGTCCAGGAGTAGTCATAAGCTTTCTGCATCTAGGAGTAATACCAGTAGGACACAGTGGTATAGGAGGAAGCGGGTAACCATCAAGAAAGAAATAGTACAGCATAACTCCCATTCATATAAGAGAGGACAGTGGCTTCAAATGGTATGGCTTACAGGTCTGATTCCACCCTCATGAAATGCCGGTAGTCCTCGGAAAGACTATTCCACAAATAAGTAGTCCGAAGGTCAGGTTGCGTCAGTGACTGCCCGAAAGCTTGAACCAGTTTCAGGAGATGGACAAGGTGCGCAGCGAGCTACTTCCACAGCGAAAGCGGCAGTTGCAGTTGTTGAAGTGAGGAACCGGTTGAAAGCATTCCCTTCAGTCGAAGGTACTTCAAGTCTCGACCTAAGGGAGAGGAAAGCCTGTGTTTTTCGCCTTGGCAGTTTTCCCCTTGACCGTCTTCTTTAGGGCCGTACTTCACTTATGTGTCACATTCTCGAGAAAAGATGATTCTCTCAACGAAAAGGTAATTCTTTCGTCTAAAAGGCTATTTATTTTAATAAAACTCCACCAACAGGAATCATAACTACTCTTGAGAGACAAAGGAAAATATCCTTAGCTAAGGGTGCGATATGCACTTCTTCTGCTTTTTTGATTAGCCGGTGGGGAAAGGCTGGTCATCCATGCCAGTCAAGCTCTTCTGGTTTATGTTCGCTACCTGGGGCTGAACAAGCTTTCCGAACCTATGTTCATTGCTTTAAAGTCTCTTTCTCAATGGTAGTGAACCTAGGCTAGATATTCCTGCTTGCTTCACACCAATCGGGATTTATTGAAGACTTACATTCTATTCTGCCAACGAAGAAAATGATCGTAAATCCTTTGATGAATATTCTTCGTGATATTGACCACATTTCTGATCCCACGGGCTTCCTCTTCTAGCCTTGAAGAAAGCGCTGGACAAAATATACTCTCTCTTACGCTTTCGCAATTTGACTCTCTCTTATAACTAATACCAGAGTAGAGTGGAGGGAAAAGCTTTAGCTCGAATTCTCGCTTTGGTACAAAATTGAAAAGTCCGCTGACTTTACTTACGATGATTGATTCTTACAAAACTAGAAGATAGCGTGATTAAGAGATAAGAGAAGGTACTCCTTCAAGTTCAAGAGACTCCGATGAACCTTTATTCTAGTTAAGAGATTAGTTACATACATTATTATTTGAAGAAAAGGAACCAGGTCATAATAAGAGATTAACAAACGATGATTCCTTGTCTGACTAGAAGCATGTCACTAGAAGGTATTTAGATCATTCCCAGTTTTAGCATCTACTTTTCTCGGGATGGGGAATAGATCAGAGGGAATAAAAGGAGTTCCCGACCCCTGTAAAAAAGAAGGGTTTTTTTCGCTCTCTCAATTGACTAGAATGAGAGCAAGACGATCATTTCTTCATTCGAAAGATAAAATGATCACATTCACTCAGTTAACAAGAAGAAAGGCTACTACGGTTATTTCGTCTCGTCTCAACTACGGTGGTTATTTCCTAATAATTTATAGCATCTTGAGGAAGAATCTCAGTCAATTTCTCGTATGCGTCATTTCTGTCCTCGAGGAGACCAAGATTCAAGAGATGAATAAAGGCACAAAAGCCCAATCTCTATATCTTTATCACACGAACTAGCTTCTTGCCCACTCCGGAGCCTTGAGTGCAAAAGTACGCGAGGTACTATGGGTGGGGTTTGACGGAGCCTATTTAGTTTTCCAAGACCAAGACATAGTCATGGAGCATATATGATAGGTCACTACGCACATCTATCATTTCGACTCCTTCTCCTACCCGTCTGTTACAATACAAAGAAATTTCAGATCCTGTGAAAGATTTAGAAAGCACGGACCTCTCTACCAGGGGCTTCGGACCACTCTAATGAATAATGAACTGTGGAATACCGGGATGTGGAATTCACTCATTTATCTTTTTGCTCTTCCTACTTATGTTACGTCATGCAGACATCTAAATTTTTAGTTTTTGTGACGGATTCAAAAAATTAAAGATTCTGGCTTGGGAGGATGTCTGTACGCCTAAAGGGAGGATTAGGCATTCTTCAAATGAATCAAGTGAATGAGGCCCTGCTCGACAAAACCGCTTGGAGAGACTCTGTATCGACTCAATCGTATTGGGCGAAAATATGCTCATCAAAGTACAGGCATAACAACCAGGACAGATCGTGTATTAATTTACTATAACTATAGGATAGAGTCCAAGGAACCTAAAAAACTCGAAGAAAAGCGACAAGTTCTCAAACAAACAGCGGGAGAAGCAGACTGAGCCTGTTACATTGATAAAAGGCAGTCCTATGATCACCATCTTCAAAAATAAAAAGGACACAAGCTTCCTACGACCAGTAAGCTCAGCACGAGTCATCATACTTCTTAGCTGCGTATCCGGTCTTGGGAGTCAAGTAAGGGCATGGCTTAAGCCAGCTCCTAACCCTAGGGTGAGGTATCAACATAAAGTCAAGTAGGACAGAACGATTAGCTTAGCAGTGAACAAGAATCATTCAATCAGCTCCAGAGCTGGGAGTTCTCCTTCTAGATTTCTCTTTGCCAACAAGAGGAGTCAATTTAGTAGTTCACGATGAAAGGCATAGTATAGAAAGGCGAGAAAGACCAGGCAAGATCCGAGTTGAAATCGATCCTAGACCCGGTAAATAGGGGTTTTTCCTAGCTCCAGGGAAATTAATTTTTGAACGATCTCAAGTGCTAGCCGAAAGGCGAATAGGAAGCTTCAAGCGATCTGGGATCCCACCTTTGATCGAGAGGAAGGTGTAGTTTTCACTAGGAATCCCGAGGTTGCCGATCAGGTGAAGTAGTAGTTTCTGGGCACAAAGGATTCACTCGCGATTATAGGCCCGCCAAAGGGAAAGCGCACAGGTCTTCCTTCAAAAGAGACAAGACAAGGTCTTTCATTGCCCGAGCAATGAACTACGTTCACGATGGGCGTTGGGGCCCCTACCATTAGTTGTCTATAGGGATCTGGGATTTGGTATTGAATCAATCCTTAACTTCATTTAGTCACTTCAGAAGTCATATAAAATACCTAATTCTATTGAGTTGATTCCATCCCCTTGACTTTGTTTACATTCAGTAGCAGCTTGCTGGTGTCCCTTCAGGTCAGGAACTCCTGCAATAGGCAGCTACCCTCATAAAACTAAATAACACTACTCTCATCCCTCCCCCGAGGTAGCTACTATATGTATTCGTGCTTATTAAGTCGATGTTGACCTGTATATAAGTCAGATGTTAGAAGGGGAAGCTTCCCATAATATGAGTACTCTTTCAGTCAAGTAATACCCCTTAGCCTTTATTATAGTATAGCTAAGTAGCTAAGAGCTTCTGGTAATTTAAAAACGTAGGGATCGAGTTGTTTTGCGTTAATGGGGCTTTGAGGGATGTCTTCTGTTTCCCTTATCAAGCAAGCCACACTTAATCGCTCTTGATGCCATCTTGGCGGTATCGGTGTCCAGTCCCCCTATTAGTAAAGCTTTTCAGTCAGCGAGCGCTGTTGGTAAAAGAACTTCTTAGCAAAAACGTCTGCTAGTGGGTGTATTCTTCTGAGAATTACACGAGCTCCTTTGGCAGAAAAGCGGAAACGCCCTTCGTCCTCCACTCGCCGGAGACTAGGGGGTCTGGGATTTGAGAACACTGACTGACGGCACTCAATTGACGGGACTTTGAGGCGGTAACGGTATACCTATACCGACGGAACGAAGGCACGAGCCCCTACTAATAATCGAAAGGGTCGGAGACCGCAGCTTTATACGAGTACGAACTGCACTATACCGCAAGCCTATAAGCGTTGAGAGCCCAGGTCAAGGAGCTCTCTCAAACAGAGAAAGGGAACTCAAAAGCCAGAAACCTCCGAAGACGAGCTATTAAAGCTCTTTTTTCGAGAAGCGGAGTTTCAACTCGAAAGCCGGCCTACCCCGAAGCAGAGTGAACTATCTAAAAAGCCCAGGGCAGAAGCTATTACGACTCAAACAGGTTGCTTGCTTCCTATATCGAAAGCCGAAAGCACCCTTACCCTTACCTAGGCCAGGAAATCATAAACCAACTCTGCTTGAGTCATCAGAGGAGCTATTCCTGCATTTGTTGACTCTCGAGCTTCACGCAAACACAATGGCGTCAGTGCGAAGTAAAAGACATCACATCAGCAAGGGATTGGGGGCAGGAGAATATCATAACATAATATAGTTCAATCCTGTTTAGGAAGATCGCAGCGGGAAGATCTTATCTTGACGGAATTAGATTAAATAAGAAGAATAGCTAGAAGGGAGGAATGAGGGCAGCTTTTAAACTTAAACTCCCGTTTTGGAGTTTCTTAGCCTTACATCTTTCTAGTTCCATTGGCAGTGAAGAGGGATCTAGTTTTATAACGCCAGGCGAACGGGTTACTCAAACTCAGATTGCGTTCTTTGCTCTTTCGCTTTCACTTGCCTCGTACTATGATGGTAGAGCTTGAGCTAATGCTTTCTTTATTCGATGTACAACGAACGCTTTGCTTTCCTCCAGTTCTGCCACCACGAACGGAATCTTTGCTTTACTCGGACAGAACACGAGCTGAATCTGACTAACCACTAAGGAATCTGAGCGATCGCATTCCGATCCCGCAAGGGAGAGTAACGTAGCCCCTCTAGCTATCAACTTAACAGCCCCTCGGTGGAGACAAAAAACCAAATCCAAGCTTGAGCCAGAAGCTTTCCTCTCCTTCGCTCTTAGCCATTTCAAATTTTCATTAGGTTCCGGGGTATAGAGGTTCGCGTGTACAAGCCTAGGTTTCCTCAAAATCCAATCTATTGCATACTCCTCGGTCAGTTTTAGGACACCTCACCACTAAACACTAGCTTCACAGGTGAGTTTCCCACGCCCTACATAGGGAGTAAAAAGCCCCTTTTTCGAGGCTCTGGTTTTTGGTTCTTTCTTATGCCGAAAAGAGCTCTTTCATTGAGAAGTTGGTCCTGGAGCTGAAAGAATTTCTTTACTTGACCCCGCAGCCGCAGCTAAGAGCTAAGGCAGTCGTAGAAGAGCTTGTTTCATAATCAGATCAAGGAATTGGGACCCAAGGATGATGCAAAACCTTTGGCACTAGCTAAGGCGACCTCCTACGCAGGGTAGATGAAAGGTGTGCCTATTGTACCCGTAGTTGGTGCATTCATTGATGCAAGTCCCAGATCGATCTATTTATTCTTTCGGCTAGCCGTACTCATTCCTCTTGTTCAGATTCTTCCTTCGTAGGGGGCCTCTTTCGTCTTTCTATTTTCGTATAGAAAGAAGTCTGGGCGCTTGCTTTTACTCAGCTTCCGGAACTCCTCAACAAGAGCCTAAGCCCCTGCTTGGTCCTTTGCTTGGCACTTGAAATGAAATTTGCATTGTTTGTTTTAGTTAGGAGTTTGACTTTATCGGGAGTGGATCTCTTGAACTAGAAAAAAAGTTTCTAAAAACCGGGAAGCCATCTATCAGCGAAGGTCTAAAAAACAAGATTTCCATAAAAGCAGGGGTCTCTATCGGGCTTTCTCTCGGTGCGAGCACCTATTCCCCCACTACAGTGAGCGTGGTATGTCGCTAGCATTTAATCAATTGAGAG
This sequence comes from Abelmoschus esculentus, assembly GCA_035048815.1. Lineage (NCBI taxonomy): Eukaryota > Viridiplantae > Streptophyta > Magnoliopsida > Malvales > Malvaceae > Abelmoschus > Abelmoschus esculentus. Next base: position 13,783,091 of record JAUCBN010000026.1, read on the forward strand.
TTGAATTCATCAAACAAGTTCCTATGGGCATAAAGAAATATAAAAATCTTTGTTTTAATCGGGAAATCCGTGGTTTAGTGGCTAGGGTGTCTACCTGTGCATCTTGGGGAGGTTGCTGTTGGGAAAGAGAGTTTCATTCTACTGGAGAAATCATCAAAAAAGACGGATTCGATTCTTGGAATTGGTGTGCTAGCTGCTCTATAAAAGGGCGAACATACTGAAAGAACCAGTGAGAAAAGGTCGTATTTGTACCCCGGTTGGATTACTTTAGGTTTCTAATTGAGGAGCTTTATCCGTTGAAATACACTATCGACTTTATGATCCTTGTTTCCTAATATAAGCCAAAGTTTGATTGAAAGTAGTACGGCCCAATCATAGTAAAAAAAGAAGAGAGTAAAACGACCCATTACTTAATAAGGATCACTTGTCTTATCTTACCTTCCTAAATGAAAGGAATACCGCTAACTGTGATAGAAAACTTCTACGCTAGCTTTCTAGGAACTTCTAGTTGGTAAAAGAGGTTTGAGCAATCAGGCTTTGATAAAAGCGGTAGTAGTACCTCTTTCGAACGAAAAAACTCCTCCCTTTTAGGGCTCTCTCTACGCGTGATCCGGGAATACCACCTATCTCTATCTATGGAAGGAAGAGCTTGGCACCCAGCCACTTCTGTTCTGGCCTAGCCCTCTTTTCAGCTTGGCACGTTTCAAGAAGTTGCCTAAACTAAGTGTACAAAGGGGGCATAAAGTTCTTCTTTTCAGGGTTGGCTTTTACGAAAGGAAGTGAGTTTCAAGAGTAGATGAAAACAGATTCAAAACAGATTGAAATGAGTGCGCTAGCGCGCTTATGTCAGCTTGCTTTCGTTAGCGTGGTATAGGGGTCCAAGCGTGGCATTGAGGGTTGCGGGGGTTAAATACCGAAAACATGGAAGAACGCTTTGTTTCCTTTCCGTTCGAGTTGGTTGCGTGGCAATGGTTTGATTCTTTTAGTGAAAACGTGAGCCGAGGCTCTGCTCTCTTTTGGGTCTAGGTATGTGATAAAGGTTCTCAAAAGGGCATTCTTTTTTAGTATAGTAACATCTGCCCCTCCTTTAATGAGAGTCTTTTAGCCTCAAGGCTTGGTCCAAGCGGAAGAAGGGAAGGAAGTAAAATCTGTATCCATCATAAAGTGGATATCGCTAAGCGTTGGATTATCATATAGTATGAGCTCCGTGCTATTCATTTGCTTTGAAACTTCTCTTTGACTGCTCTGCTCCCGGACCAATTATTTGGTAAAATTTGTGTTGAATACAGCAGGTGTGTGCATGAAGCCGGGAGGGTAGTAGCCTTTTCTTCAAGCAGGGCTTTCTCGATAGCCAGAAGCTCTTCCTTCCATTAGTAATCTGGGCTTGTAGTGAGATAGAACGTTTTTTAGATCTTTGGTTGTACTCATTAGCGTTTTACCATAGATCTTTGGCATAAAGATGCTTTTGACTATCTTACGATCGAATTCTTTGCAAACAATATCAGATAGATGAGGATCTTGGCTCTCCTCCAACAATTCTTTTTTTTAAGAACTCCTTGAGCTCTTCGAGGATAAAAGAATAAATATCGTTGATATTTCCATCTTTGGATGGCAAGAGATTTGTTTTTATTCCCAAGATTTCATCCAGAAAAAAGTAACTCATGATCTGATATGCACTCGCTGAAGCATCTTGTGTAATAGGGATGTAGCATCCTCCTCCATAAGATAAGGCATAAAGATAGGAGAGGAACTGAAAGGGGTGTTTTGCCATGTAAATATCTTTCATGATTCTATTGAATTCCTCATAAAACCAGTTTATTGCTTTATTTACTAGTAGAGGTGAAAGATTTGTAATGGAAGGTTGCGGTCGTATATAATAAATCATTTTTTTTTGTTGCTCATTTTTATCTATAGGTTCTTTGACATCAGCAAAGACAAGACAATCAGGCTTCTTGATAGATCGCGCTCGTGGAAATGCAAGATGCCACTGCGGTGCGGTAGATCCGTCCCCTGAAGTCGAGATATGCCGGCAAATAGAATTTATACCCATCGAGTGCTTTAGCCAGCTTCAAAATGAATTGCTCAAAGCGAGCACGAGGTAGGTAACTCAGTTAATTTTACCTTTGAATTTTTAAAATTTATTTTTAAACCTCAAACTTTGCTATTTTTAATAATAAATATATATATATATAATATACAAAGAAAAAAAATCATGATTTATTTTTATACGAGATTTTGTCATTTTCTTCGATTAAACCCTGATTTAAACAATGAATCCCATTATAATAATCATTAAAACTCATTAAAAAAATATTTTAAAGAAATCATGAATTTAAATTTAATAAAGAACGTTGTATCAGAGGAGAAGAATAAAGTTCACCTTTAATGATTAATTTTTTAATTGGATGAATTTATTTATAAAAGTAAAAAAAAATCATCAAAATTTTATAAAAATAATTAGGAAATCCATTTAAAAAAATATGACGATTACCTAAGATTTAAATTCAAAAAATGTTTACTTGTAAAAGTAAAACGAAGCAAAGGATCCGAGGCAAGGAACGAATCGAGTGCCAAGAAGAAAATCCCTGTATTAGGGAAGCGGCAAGCACCAAGAGGATAATCCAGTAGCCGCAATGTCTGCACTGGAGTATGCTTTTCTGACTGTGATTTCAACCCAACATAAAACCAAATTGGGTTTCCTCATCACGAAAAGGGTTGGAATCACAATCAGAAAAAAGAATACATTTGTTACAAACAAGTAAAGAGTGATGGGAGATAGATTTGACCCCTCCACTTTACTATAAAATCTTAAACAAACATGTACAGACAAGGGATGTGCCTAAACCATTCATCTGAATTTCTTAATCACAAATCATAATCCAAAAGAAATTATAAACAAAGGGTGCTGCTAGATTTGGGATTGGAGGATGGGGGCAATATGGTTTTTAAAAAGTTGGGAGGGAGGGAGGGAGGGATTGGGTTCTTTCGACCACTTCAACTTTCCCTTTACCCCTTTTGATTTTTGTTCTGGGGTTCACCGGTATTTGAGAAATTATATCATGGGTAAGTTCCATCACGTTAGACCTATCACTAAAAATCATTTATCTTATTATTTTTTTACATGTCATATTTGAATCTTCACTCATTTACTATTAATTTTATAAAAATGAAGAGAAAATATTTAAGAGAAGAGTTAGTTACACGGAAAAATGATTAATTATCAATTAATTAACCAAAATTCTTTTATACCCTTTCAAAATCTTTTAAAATAGACTAATTGAGAAAAAAAATTGATAAAGACTTTGGTCAAATAATTCCTTAAAAAATATAAATTTTATCTTTTTATAATTTAATCATCAAAAATAGTTTTTAATTTTTACAAATTGATCACTATACCAATGTCAATTTTTCAATTTTTTTTTACCAAATTGAGTTCAACAAAAAATTTAAATATATTTTGAAATATTTTCATGACTTTTTCACTTTTTAAAACCAACTAAAAATATTTATTTTGAATTTATTCCAAAACTAGTTTAAACTATTTAATCCGGTTCTTCGAACCGTCTACCTGACCCACCTAACACCTAAACATAAAATCAAGCAGTACAAACCAGGATAATTCAAGCAAAGTAAACCGAGTTAGAAAATATAAGAATAATACACTGAAAAATAAAAGAATACATGCATGAGATATCAATGTGGGGACAAATTAATTGATAAACAGGGGGGAAATATAGGCTCTTTAAAGTGCCATCAAATAGCCTATCCAACAGGTTGTACTTAAGGTGATGATATGAAATTCTATTCGTTGGATTAGTTTCGTAAATAAGACGAGATAGATTATGTATAAGTAATAAACGATCATCAACGCAGCGGAAAAGGATCGAAATTAATACATCCAGCTATTGTCAAAACCTTATGCTAAATGAGATGTGGTTGCACCACCGTCAAGCTCGTCGGACCACCGTGGTAACACTTCGAACCACCGTAAAATTAAAGAACTCAGTTACAAGATGAAAACTAAAACGCCAAGATCTTATAAGCACTCGACAACCTCAATAGATGGAATACTTTATGCAAATGAATTGCTTGTGTTTTCTGTGCTTAGGGACCTTGTGTCAATGAGTATTTATAGGAGTGATTTACCATCAAAATCACTCCTAATGGACAATAATGTCCCTCAACCTCCCGACACTATCCCCTCAACTGGAGCATGACATGAACGTGGGAAATGGGATAGTGTATTAGGTCGGTTACCCAACCTACATTTTCACATGAACCACAAATGGTTGGTTATCCAACCTACATTCTCCCACTTGGTTCATATTGTTCAAGAGAACTTAAAGTCAAAAGATGATGTATGAATCATGGCGACATTTCCTCTTACAATTGAGTTGTATCTTCCATGTATCACAATATATAAAGTCTTAACACTTTAGCCCATATACTTAATGAATAAACCAATGTTTATTCTAGATCCAAACTTTAGCGATATTTCTCGAAACAATAAACATAATGTGTACACAGCATAAATGAGAAATATCAAACTTTATTAGAGTTTCAAATGAATTGTTCATACAATGAAAAATTACAAAGTAAGAACAAGTCTCATAGTAACAACATGATCCTTAAATTTATGTGGTGGCATGCCCTTAGTCAAAGGATCAGCTAACATCTGCTCAGTGTTAATGTGCTCAATGACCACTTTCTTTTCCTTAACACGTTCCCTTATGGCTAGATACTTAATGTCGATGTTTTTACTTCGACTTCCACTTCTGTTGTTCTTAGCCATAAAGATAACAGCTAAATTGTCACAAAATATCCTTAATAACCTAGAGATTGAATCCACAAGTCTAAGCCCAGAAATAAAACTCTTTAACCATATTTCATGTGAGGTAGCCTCAAAACATGAAACGAACTCGGCCTCCATAGTGGAAGTAGCAGTTAAGGTCTGCTTAATGCTTCTCCAAGATATAGCTCCGCCGGTAAACATAAATATGTAACCTGATGTTGATTTACGTGAATCAACACAACCAGCAAAGTCTGAATCGGAGTAGCCAATCACCTCCAAATGGTCGGATCGTCTATATGTAAGCATGTATTCTTTTGTCCCTTTGAGGTATCTCAAAACCTTCTTTGTTGATTTCCAGTGGTCTATATATACCTGGATTACTCTGATATCTTCCCAACATTCCAACGGCAAATGCAATGTCAGGTTTTGTACAGACTTGAGCATACATCAGGCTTCCAACAGCAGAAGCATATGAAATGTTTCTCATTTGCTCCTTCTCAAATTCGTTCTTCGGGCATTGGTTCAAATTGAACTTATCACCCTTCACGATAGGAGCAACACTAGGTGAACAATCTTTCATCCGAAACCTTTCTAAAATTTTGTTGATATAGGTTTCTTGAGATAGACCTATGACACCTTTATGTCTATCACGATGAATCTTAATGCAAATGATATAAGATGCATCACCCATATCTTTCATATCAAAGTTTTTAGAAAGAAATTGTTTCACCTCATTTAGCATACCCCTGTCATTCGTTGCAAGTAAAATGTTATCCACATATAGGATAAGGAAACAAATTTTACTCCCACTGACCTTCTGGTATATACATTGATCCATGATATTCTCAATAAAACCAAATGAAGAGATAACTTCATGGAACTTTAAATATCACTGTCGGGAGGCTTGTTTCAATCCATATATGGATTTCATTAACTTACAAACTAAGTGATCACCATCACTAGAGAAAAATCCTTCAGGTTGTTTCATGTATACCTCTTCCTCTAGATCACCGTTAAGAAAGGTAGTTTTCACATCCATCTGTTGTAACTCAAGGTCAAATTGAGCTACTAATGCTCACAAAATGCGTAAGGAATCTTTCTTAGATACTGGACTAAAAGTCTCAGTGTAATCGACTCCTTCTCGCTGAGTGAATCCTTTAGCAACGAGTCTTGCTTTATATCTTTCTATGTTGCCTTTTGAGTCTCTTTTTGTTTTGAAGACCCATTTACATCCAATGGCTTTTACACCATCAAGCAACGGTACAAGATCCCAAACTTCATTGCTCTTCATAGAATTCATCTCATCCTTCATAGCATCATACCATAATTGTGACTCATTACAGCTCATGGCACTTGAAAATGACCAGCTCCAACATTATAGTCAAATTCTTGTAAATACACAAAATAATCACTAGAAATTGCTAATTTTCTTTCTCTAATAGATCTTCTTAATGTTGAATCAACATTCTCTTGTGGATCATGTTGTTCAATTGATTGTTCAATAATTTCTTAAATTTCTTGAACAACTTGATCTATTGGAGTGTTTTCAGCAACTTGTGGAACTTCATTGATTGGTTGTTCAACACTCGATTGAGCTTGAGGGGTGTTATATACGATAACCAATCTTTCACTTGAAGTGGATGGTTGATCTACGGGTATTGAATCCCGAGACAGATCACTCCCACTGATTGAGTCATTCTCAAGAAATTTTGCATTTCTTGATTCCACAATTCTAGTGCTATTAGATGGACAAAAGAATCTGTAACCTTTGGAATTTTCGGTATATCCAATGAAATACCCACTAATAGTCCTTGGGTCCAGTTTCTTTTCTTGTGAGTTTTAAACTCTCACTTCAAACGGGCATCCTCATACGCGTATATGTCGCAAACTCGGTTTCCAACCTTTGAATAACTCAAAAGGTGTCTTTGAGACAGCCTTAGTTGGAACATGGTTTAATATATACACAACCGTCTTGAGAGCTTCAACCCACAAAGACTTAGGTAGCTTAGAGCTACTAAGCATACTTCACACCATGTCCATTAAAGTTCGGTTTCTTCTTTCCGCAACACCATTCTGATCAGGCGAGCCTGACATTGTGTATTGGACAACTATACCGTTGTCTTGAAGAAACTTCGCAAATGGACCATGTGCTTGTCCATCTTCTGTGTATCTACCATAATACTCACCACCTCTATCTATTCTCACAATCTTTATTTGCTTACCATATTGTTTCTCTACTTCTGCCTTGAAAACCTTAAAGGCTTCTAACGCTTCACTTTTATGATGAAGCATGTAGAGATACATGTATCATGAGTAATCATCTATAAAAGTGATGAAGTATTTCTGACCTTGCACATCCATATCTGGGCAACAGATATTAGGATGGATGATTTCCAATATGGTCGAACTCCTCTTGGCACCTTTCTTTGACTTGTTAGTCTGCTTACCCTTAATGCAGTCTACACAAGTATCAAAATCAGTAAAATCCAAGGTATTGAGTACCCCATCATTTACTAATCTTTTAATCCTTTCAATGGAAATATAACCTAATCTCCGATACCATAAAGTAGAGGAATCTTCATTTATAACACAACGCTTAGAACCAGTTTGAATGTGCATAACATTATGAGTGACATTATTTTGTAAATCAATAGAGTAAAGACCATCACATAAAATTCATTTTCCAACAATTTCAGATTTATAAAATAAATTGAAACCAACATTTGAAAAATTAAAACAATACCCCAAGGGTACAAGTCTTGAAACAGAAATTAAATTTCTAGAAAAACTAGGAACATAAAAAGTCTTTTCTAAAATTAAAACAAAGCCACTACTAAGCACTAATTCATAAGTCCCAATAACTTTCGCATGCGATTGCATCTTGTTTCCTGAATAGATGTATCGCTAAGCTCCCACTGGTTCCCTCAGGTTTTTTAATCCCTGTAAGGAATTTGAGACATGGATTGTAGAACCAGAATCAATCCACCATATGTTATAATTAACATCAACCATATTTGACTCAAAGCAAACGAGTGAGATTGATTTACCTTTCTTTTCAAGCCAACCCTTATACTTGACACAGTCCTTCTTCATGTGTCCCTTCTTTTTACAGAAGAAACACGTATACTCTTTTTTGATGTCAGCTTGGGGTTGCATTTTAGCTTTCCCCTTTAGCTTGGCTTGGACTAAATGTTTTCCCTGAGTAACCGTCAGTGCACTCTCTCCCATCTCTAATACGAGCCTACCCTCTTCTTGATCACACATGGTCAAAAGATCATCAATAGACCATTTATCTTTATGTGTGTTATAAGAGATCTTAAATGGCCCATTTGAGGAGAAAGAGTTTCAATATATAGTGCACTAGGAAAGATTCAGACATTTCAACCTCAAGTGCTTTAAGTCGAGCTGCCAAATCACGCATCTTATTGATGTGTTCACGCACACCTCTCACCGTAGTGAGTCTTAGAGATGTGAACTTCATAATTAAGATGCTGGCTAATGACTTTTGAGATGTCTGAAATTGTTTCTCTATAGCCTTTAAAAGCTCTTGGACAATCTCATAATGCTCAATTGAGCCACGAACATCAGTAGGAACCTTGCTCTTAATGAATATAATGCTTAAGCGATTGGATCGCTCCCACTTTTCATATAGAGCAAGATCAGCCTGACTGCTGGTGTCACTGATATGTGGCTCAGATTTCCTTATAGCATAGTCAATATTCATACACCCTAATTGAAGAAGAATGCTTTCATTCCAAAACTTAAAGTTCTCACTAGTTAGTTTAGGGTATCTACTCTATTATCAGAGATATTCACAAGTAATAATACTGCAAAATAAATTAACATACATGCTTAATATAAATTTGAGGCATAACTTAAGCTATAATTTATCAATGCAAATTATAGAAATAATGAATCTAGTGACATAAAAATTGTCTGTGGGCTAAATTTTTAATTCAATTAGATTCATTTTGATAGAATATTTTCTATCCTTTATATAAAAATTATTAAATTTATTTTATAACTCTTGTGGGTAATTATAAAAATTCATATTATAATTTTTACCTTAATGTTAAGGGATTTAATATCTAAGCTTTCTTTATGTGATTTTTAACCTTAGTAATTTTATTTAACTAAAGATGTTGTGGCTAGTCTTTAACTAAATAAAATTATTAAAATCACTTAGCTAGATATTAACCCTAAACTTTATTTTATGTCTAGTCCTTATGAGATCTTATTATAATTTTATTTAATTAAAGTTGTTGTGGCTAATTCTCTAATTAAATAAATTATCTAGATCTCTAGACATATTCTATAGTTTTATTGCTAAAGCTTTATGTAATAAGTACTAAAGTTTTATGTACCTAATTTTATGCATATAACTAAGGTTATAACATATCTTAATTTAGGCACAAACTATATATTAATTTCTAAAATTTATTTAAGAAAAATAAATTAATAAATTTTAGAAATTAATCTTATAAAATTTCTGCAACATAATTTTTCTCAAAATTTCAAAATTTAAAGATCAAAATGGCATATTTAAATTTTGAGAAAAATTAAATATGACAAGGCAGATATTTAACATGGTTGTGATACCAAATGTAAGTAATAAACGATCATAAACGCAGCGGAAAAGGATCGAAATTAATACCTTCAGTCATTGTCAAAACCTTATGCTAAATGAGATATGATTGCACCACCGTCGAGCTCGTCGGACCACCGTGGTAACACCTCGAACCACCGTAAAATTAAAGAACTCGGTTACAAGATGAAAACTAAAACGCCAAGATCTTCTAAGCACTCGAGAACCTCAATAGATGGAATACTTTATGCAAATGAATTGCTTGTGTTTTTTGTGCTTAGGGACCTTGTGTCAATGAGTATTTATAGGAGTGATTTACCATCAAAATCACTCTTAATGGACAATAATGCCCCTCAACCTCCCAACACTATCCCCTCAACTGGAGCATGACATGAACGTGGGAAATGGGATAGTGTATTAGGTCGGTTACCCAACCTACATTTTCACATGATCCACAAATGGTTGGTTATCCAACCTACATTATGGGCTACTCGAGTTTGATTTGGTCAAAGTTCGGTCAAAACTCGACTGAAGCTCGAACTTGGCTCGAGTATGATACTCGACTCGAAAAGCTCACGAGCTATTCGAAAACATAAATATACTAATTTTTTTATAATTTAAAATATAAATTTCTAAACTTAAAACCCTAAAATCTAAATCTTAAACCCTAAATTAAGATACTAAAACCTAAAATTAACAAGTTTGAGTTTACACAACTTGTGTATCAAAGTTTTTTCTCTATTAGGCTTTAAATAAGACGTGGAGATAAGAGTTATTCGAGTCTAACACGGTCAAAGATCGGTTAATAGTTGACTTGATTAGACTCGAAAAAAGCTCGAACTTGACTCAAAATCTTAACGAGCCGAGCCGAACTTAGCACTACTCGAACTCGACTCGGCTCATTTATACCCTAACATTGGATACTTATTTTGTTTGCATGGTCGCAACATGAAATCTTCAACATCAAGTACACCAAAGACTTTAACACTTTAATTTCTAGGAAATGAGTCATAAACAAGTTTTCAAGCTGATCGAAATTAGAGATCAAATGTCTTGGAAGATGAAGATACCAGGCTTGAGCGAAATCCTTTAATTTCATTGAAAACGCTCTACACTTCATCCGGTCTGAAGTTCCAAACAGATTCATATGGTTCAAAAAATGGAACAAATGATCTTTGGGGTCACCTTTTCTCGTTATATATTGTCTTTTAGGAACTTAAAAGTTGGTGATACGTGATGCTCCAAAATTTATTCAGATCAAGGTTCATTCTTATAGCTTCAGAGATCCTTAGAAGGCATGTTCTGCATGCTCTTAAAATTCTTGTCCAACTGCTCTATCTTTGCCCTTAATGCCTAGTGTTTATCATCTTCCATAGGGTGGTAGTCTGGATCCTCACTTTTAAATTCTTTTGATTGATGTCTTTGAAAGTCCTATCGAGGAACGTCCTGTTCCACTTCCTGATTATCTTTAACCACCTTTTATTTTACTTGTAGATAACTCCCCAATTAATTTTTTGTTCCTTTCTTGGCCAAGCTTGTGTTCCTGGGCCTGATCTTGCGTGAACTGTTTTTGTTGTTTGTATTGCTTTTTCAAGAGTAACAAGGACTCCATACTTCTCAATCTTTCTTACATGTTCAGGGTTGATTACTCTCTTCGGAAGGTGGTGCTCCCTAGTCCCTAGGCTGTTGTGTACTCACTTCCGTCGTCATAAATCACGAAGGAAGTTGGTCCGAAAATTATTGTCTGAAATTCTGCCGAAATTGCTGTAATTGTTGCATGGTTGTTGTCGTTGTTGCTTTCTTTAGTGGGTTTACCGGATGTTGATCCTCCGGACTCCTTCCACTTAGATGATTGATCTCCACCCATCATGAAAAATCTAAAATTTTATGGGGAAAACTTGAAAGTTCCGGAAAAGAAACGAAAGTCACGTATTTATTCTACGTTCGTCGCATCAATTATTAATTGGTAAAACGAACAAGAGTAAATAATGGTGGTCTGGTGGTAGTCCTGATGATGGGTTGCTGGTCTAAGTTCATGCGTAACCTTTTTAGGGTTAAATCATTTATTTTTATGCCTCTTTCTATGCCTATATTTTAAATTAGAGGTTTTAGAATTTAGGATTTAGGTTTCAGGTTAAGAAATTATAATTAAGGTTTAGCAAATTAGAGATTTGATGTATTTTTTAAGTGTAACGTTTAAGATATAGAAAATAAGAGTTAGGGTTGAAAATTCATTTTTTTTTTTTGAAATTTTTTAAAAGAGACATGAAAGGATGCACAAAATAAATGATTTTTACCCATTTTTAGTACAGTGTTAATATTCTTAGAGTGAAAGATCATGTCCTTTTTCTTGTTGCATGTATTCTTTTATACCGACATACTGTCTAAATTTATGTTATGATAGGGTTATCGTGGCACTATGATTAAAATACTTATTTAGATATCAATTTTAAAAAACACTTAACGTTTTGATTACTTATATTTCGATCCTATATGTATATTACAACAAGAAGCTAACTTGGTAGGGGTAAAAATAAAAATAAAAATATTTAAATATACGTGAGACTTTTTATAGTGAATGAAATTCTCAAAATACATTCATATAAACTGATAATTAGAGAAACACCCAACTGAAACTTCTCCTCATAAACATCGGTATCTTCCTTGATTCTCATATTATCAAACAAAACTTTCATATAAAATGTATATGAATAATGAAACAACAATAACAAAACATCCGTTTTCTTCCGAACATAAATGGCTAAGACGTTAGTTTTTTAAATCAGTGACCGAAAGTAAATAAAATTAAAATTAAAGTGACCATTACAGCAGTTTACCCAAACAGAAGAAAGAAAGAAAGAAAACGGAACGCTGCGTTTGACCCAACACAAGCTACATCGGTACGTGACGTAGGAATCCTTTTCTGTTTTTGCATTTTCCATTGCACTCTTTGAAAAAAACAAAGAAAAATTCTATTTCCCTCAGGCCTCAACGGCCAACGCTTAAAGCCTGAACCAGATCTGGAACACCATAGGTCGGTTACTAGATCACCAATCACAGCCGTCGATCCGAAAGGGTTAGGTTTAGACAAAATCCAAGATGGTGCTGGTTTCGGCTGTACGGGATTACGTTAATCGGATGTTACAAGACATCTCCAGCATGAAAGTCCTCATTCTTGATTCTCAAACTGTAATCAAAGATTCTGCTTTTGATTCGTGTTTACCTTAATTTTATCTGAATAATTTATAACTTGTTGTGTTCAATTTTATCATTAATTCCAAATATAAGATCACTTCTATCGGAAATAGATTAATCGTAGAAGTTGTGAACTTTGGGTAGAAATCTTCGGATATGATTTATTTTTGCGGAGTATTGAAGTGCTTGCTGATTCTTTTAATCTCTCTGTTTTTCAACTGCCTTTGGTTTAAAATTGATGGTATTGATGGTGAGCTGCTTAAGGAGAAAATCAATCTTCCATTCTTGTTTGAAGTCCTGGACTCCTGGTTGTAGTTTAGTCTAAGAATGAGGAGGGCAATGGAGGGATTGGATAAGAGAGGAAGGGGGATTCTACAGTTCCCATTATTTGCTTTAGTCAAGAATAAAAAAGTAGAAAGGGAAAATGAAAGCAAGCTGTAAAAGGAGGGTATGGTTCCCTCTTCCTCCCCTTCCCTCAATCCATACAAGTCCTAAATGTTTCTCTTTCAAGATTATGACAGTTTAGAACATTTGGTAGAGATGACTTCTTTACCCCAACGGATATCTCCATATGTGCTGGGGTCTTTCGTTATTTTTCTAACACCTTTTGTATTGTACAATTTTAGTCCCAAAGGCCAATCACTATCCACATGAGTTATCAATTGAACGCTATGTTATTACATTTTCATACGGGATGAAACAGTAGTTCTGTTTGCAGCGCACTTTTGTTATGAGAATTGAATATTAGACTTTGGCCTTTTTCTTATATATATATATATATACATACAGGTTTTTCATGGATAAGAATATACTTAAAGATAGTAAATGAGTCTTTAAAAAGGAAACGAGAAATGTGATTTTAATTATGTGTAATTTATTCTGTGTTTTGAGCCACAGGTTAGCATTGTGAGTGTTGTTTATTCACAATCAGAGTTACTTCAGAAAGAGGTATTTTTGGTAGAATTGATAGACTCCATTTCCAAGTCAAAAGAATCTATGTCGCACCTCAAGGCAGTTTACTTCCTTCGGCCTACATCAGAAAATATTCAGTATATGCGGCGTCAGCTATCTAATCCTAGGTTTGGAGAGTACCACTTATGTAAGTTCTTTGTATCTTTCAATATTTGATTTGGGTGTAATTGCAATTTTATTTTTCGGTGATACGGAAAATTGTCTTATTAACCGTCTTAGATGCCTCATTGGGCTTTGCAGTTTTTTCAAACATGTTGAAAGATACGCAGATTCATCTTTTAGCTGATTCGGATGAACAAGAGGTTGTCCAGCAAGTCCAGGTACATATAATACATTGATGTTATTTTTTCCTTTTCTTTTTGACCGGATTGTATAGCTTGCAGTTCTTTGTCTGGATCTTTATCTAACAGTAAAGCATCAAAACCATGGAATCTAGAATAGTAGAATGTACCCGTAGATGGGCAAATAAACTACGGTATAACAATCTGCTAGAAGATGCAGAAAGAGGGTCATTTCCTGCGCATTAGTGAGATCTCCAGATGCTAAGGCCATATATTGAAGTTGTGAGGGCACATTGCTTAATTAAAAAAAATGAGGATTCTTTCTTCATCAAGAGCAACTAACTTTGTATTTTGTAACATCATAAGAAGGCCATTCTATTAAGGGCTTGATCTAATTATCTGTGGGGAATTGTTTCTCTTTATGCCAATAATTATGAACGATGCATTATCGAAATTTATGGGATTGATTTTAGTAGTAGTTGTTCTAGCATGAAGATTCTACGTGTTTATAGTTCAGTTGACCTCTCCATATGATGAACCTAAGTTTTCCTTTGTAGTATAGTCCTTTTCATACATCGTTGTTTCTATTATTGCATTTTAAGAATATTTCAGAGATTCCCTATACTTTTATATCAGAATTTAAAACCTTGCCTTTTTACCCTTATATAGTGGCTACCTTGATCTTGCAGGAGTTTTATGCAGACTTCATTGCAATTGATCCTTACCACTTCACTTTAAACATGCCCTCGAATCACTATTATATTCTCCCAGCGGTTGTGGACCCTTCTAATTTGCAGCACTTCTGTGACCGAGCAGTTGATGGTATTGGTGCAGTTTTCTTGGCATTGAAGCGAAGACCAATTATTAGATATTCAAGGACCTCTGATATTGCAAAAAGGATTGCACATGAAACAGCAGTAAGTGAAAGGAGATACTAAAATGATTACAAATCTGTTTTCTTGGCATTAAAACAAACACCGATTACTAAATATTCAAGGACCTATGATATTGCAAAAAGGATTGCACATGAAACAACAGTAAGTAAAATGGCAATCTTAAAAGTACTACAAACAGTTATGCCAACAAATTTATAGGAACAATTGACTGAATTTGCAAACAGTTATAAGAACAATTGACTTGAATTTACTAATAGAAAATGCTTTAGCTTGTGCTTGATTTATTGTGTCATGACTCGTTCAATATTTATGTTTCTTTGTAATATATATATATATATATATATATATATATATATATATATTCATATTTTAGAATAGTTTTAAATTTGTCATGGATAAGAAGCTTTGTTTTTCCAGAAATTTGGTGTAATGAAAAGGAACTAATTTTATTCTTATTTTTCTTTTTTGTTGTGTTCTGTGAATCTGACAGAAACTAATGTACCAACAAGAAAATGGTCTTTTTGACTTTAGACGAATGGAAATGTCTCCACTGTTGCTGATAGTTGATAGAAGGGATGATCCTGTTACTCCATTACTGAACCAATGGACCTATCAGGTACATGTAGCCGTGACTCATTTGTAGCAACTTCTTAAAGGTAAACTGTAAGCAATGCATCCTGTTATTTTCACTTGGGTAGAAACATTTACTGAATTACTTTTTGCAGGCAATGGTTCATGAATTGATAGGTATCCAGGATAACAAAGTAGATTTGAGAAGCATTGGAAAACTCCCTAAAGATCAACAGGTTGATTGCATGTTTTTTCTGTCATACACATTTGTTTTACTATTACAGTGGATTATCTTTGTGGTCTCATGATTTTAGGAAGTTGTGCTTTCATCAGAACAAGATGCTTTCTTCAAAACTAACATGTATGAAAACTTTGGAGATATCGGAATGAATATCAAGCGAATGGTGGATGATTTTCAGCAAGTTGCTAAAAGCAACCAAAATATACAGACAATAGGTTCGTATGAGACAATTTAATGCTTCAAATTGATTAATAATTTTTTGTTGATTATTCATTATTGCCAGATTAGGTCATTAAATTATTATGCTGTGGTTATGCAGAGGACATGGCCAAATTTGTAGATAATTACCCCGAGTATAGAAAAATGCATGGGAATGTCTCAAAGCACGTCACATTGGTAACAGAAATGAGCAAAATTGTTGAAGAGAGAAAGCTTATGTTGGTTTCAGAAACTGAGCAGGAGTTGGCTTGCAATGGAGGGCAAGTTGCTGCTTTTGAGGTACTGTACATGTGTTTGTTTCATCTATGTTTCATTCTTTTTATGGCTCCATATCTGTTTGCGTCTCAAGTATATCAGTTGGTTGTGCATTACAACTTGTTCTTCTGTTAAGATACAAAAGATATTAACAAATTTAATGCTATTAATTGGATCTTAGGAGTTGCATGAGCATTACATCTGTTGTTGTTAGGGATGTTAAAAGTGCAGCTTCTTAGAATGATTAAGATTGATCAATAAAAGCTTCTGTTGAAATGGACTGATGATGACTTATTGTTATCACGTGAAATTGAAATAGTTGTCAAGGGGTAACAGTTGGTTCGATATCTATAATTAAATAAGCTTATTTTTGTCTCTAACAGAGCTCTTGTTTTAAGAAAAGGAAAGATTTTAATGAACATAATTTTGGACTGAATTACATGAGTGTAGCAAAAGAGTTTATGGAAGAATATCTAAGCAACAATTTTTCCTGTAACACCTAAACCCGACCCAACCCAACTAATCTGAAAGATCCAGACTGTTACATTCAGTCACTCCCAAATATTTTAATCATATTCTAAAACTTTTAAGTCGGCTGATATCATAAATAATTATAAATTTGTAGCACAAAATATAGAGCTCCAAAGTGTAATACAACATATATCAAAATAATAGAGCTAGATCCATTAATTGGTTGAGTGGTCAAGGATGCTCATGTTGTCCCATCGTGTATGGGTTTGAATTCTGGCATTTGCCAAAATCGTCTTTACGTCTCTTAATAAAAATAATAACGCAACAGAGTTACAAACCTGAAATTATAATAAGGCTTTATGAATACATAGCCCAATATAGATGAGGTGCTAGAATCCTTCACTGATGGTGCTTGGGAACAAACATTTTACTCACATTCGAACGAAACGTCCGAACGCCATGTTTTACAAGCTCAGTGAGACATTTCTACTTTGTTATATTTTATGCAGTTTATAAACATAAACATGTAATGAAAATATAGGGATATAAACATGACTCTAACATTTATCATCATCGTAACAACAATATCACAACTTTCAATCAAACATCTAATAATACTTGATCTGCACGACAGCAATAGTAATAGCTCCTGGAACACACTAAGCATCAGACTATATAATCGGTAGTGGTGCTTGGAACACACTAAATCAGGTATTACTTTCACACCGTAGATGTAAGTGTTGGTACATGAAACTCATTCAGATAACTACAATACACATTATGCTGCAACAACTTTTGCCTTAGTTATGCTCGTCAAGTTTTCTGTTAACCCATCATTTAGCCCTACCTTTTCTTACCATGAACAAATCAAAATTGGATCACAGGATTTGTTTTAGTTATTTGATTCAGTAGTAATTATTTTTCATTTACTGCTATGAGATATAGATCATACTCCATTTAACTATTGCATTTTGAAGATGATTGCGTGATAAAATTTTAAATTCAGGATGCACTTGACAATCTCTGACTCCTTAATTTTTACATGCTTTTCTGCAGGCAGTGAACAATCTTTTAAACAATGAAAGCATATCTGATATTGACCGACTTCGCCTAGTAATGTTGTATGCTTTGCGCTATGAGAAGGAGAGCCCTGTCCAATTGATGCAGCTATTTAACAAACTGGCATCTCGATCTGCCAAGTACAAGCCAGGGGTAACATAATGAAAATGCAAATCCATTTTTATATTTGTTTGTAGGTTACCATCCTTAATCAGAATTTAATGCTAATCAATCATGATTGTTTTTTCATGCGGACATCTCTTCTGGCAATGTAGTTATCTGAATAAACATTTTTTGTTGTTGGCATATCTGTTCTATATGCTATGCAGTCTGTCACTACTCTTTGGTTAATTCTCTCTGTGATGTTGAATCAATCAGCAATCTTGTTATAAGAATTATTCTTCTATTCTTGTTGCCACTTAATGAGAGAAAACTGGTTGCAATTTGTTGCCTATTGTGGAACAGCTTGTCCAATTTCTCCTAAAGCAAGCAGGGGTTGATAAGCGCACTGGTGATCTTTATGGAAATCGTGATTTTCTAAATATTGCTCGCAACATGGCTCGTGGACTAAAGGTCTGATGGAAAAAAAGGTTTTACATATTTGCTTGCAGATTGTTTCATCATTTGCTTATAGATTATTTTTCGAATATTTCTTGCAAGGGGGTTGAGAATGTCTACACCCAGCACCAGCCTCTTCTTTTACAAACTATGGAAAGCATAATCAAAGGACGGCTGAGAGATGTGGACTACCCTTATGTTGGAAATCATTTTCAGCAGGGCAGGTCTGTTGCTAATAGTAAAGTTTTCCAACTATTTCAAGGAAGTTTGTAGTTAATATCTGTTTACCGAACCACCATACCGTGATGTTCATTGGTATTTAAGCTTGCATATTTGGTTCTTTGCTGGCCTCCTGTGAAGTTGATGCTTGAAGATTTGAGTAACCACCTACCGAGCTGAAACACATTTGGCTTGGCCCATTTGCAGCCATAGAACTCGCCTTACCTGTTGCATCACATGATGTCACAACTGCCTGTGGACATGTATTTAGATAGAGAGGTGTTACATTCCCAAAGCAAATGCCAGGACTCGAACTTATATAATATGAGACAAGATGAGGGCATTTTTAGTAGACCATTCATTTTGGTTAGAACTATGTTGAATCAGTACAATTTTAGGGAAACTTTTCCGTGTTTAAGATGTTATTAATGATAAACACATGAAGATAAAATTAATGTACTCAGTGATTCTTGCTCCATCTATATACAGGCCACAGGAGGTAATTATATTCATTGTTGGTGGAACAACCTATGAGGAGTCGCGATCTGTTGCGCAGCTAAATGCCAGCAGTTCTGGAATTCGTTTTCTCCTTGGTGGAACTGCGGTTCTCAACGCTAAGAGGTAGGCTTTGGATATTCACCAATTCTTATGCAAAATATAAACTGAAACGGGGAGAATGCTTTGTAAACAGATTAATTGCTGGTTTAACAGTTGCTGAACTTTCCCTAACCAGCACATTTTTGGCTTCAAAGTGCAGGTTTCTGAAGGACTTAGAGGAAGCCCAAGGGATAGCTCGAATGAACGCCAATCTCGTTTAAGTCCAAGCATTTGTGGGTCTTTCTCGAATGATTCAGTTGAGACGAGTGGCCGAGTTATGGCAAGGTATGACTCGACAAATCTGCTCATTGTCTTTAACATGAGCCAAGATGGTTGAAGGTTCAACATTGCAGGAGTACCAGTGGCAGGTAATCTTGGCTAACCCTTGTAATCGTCCACACCATGAAATTTTAGTATTCACCCATGTATTTTGATGCCTTTAGTATTCACCCATGTATTTGTATTATCTCGTATGATTCTAGTGGAAAAGAAAGTGATATTTATTTTAGGAGATTCGGGTTCGAACACTTGGCGTGTGATTTATCGAAAGATTAAAAAAATATGATTACATGGTATCATATAATAAAAACCAGTATAATAAAAAACAAATAAAATTTCAAAAGCAATTTAATGATTTATTTTTCTTTTGTTAAAGATAAAGTAAAAAAGGCATAAAATTGTTTACTGTAAGGATTTGTTTGGTTGAGAAAGAAAATATAAAACTGGAAGGATATAAAATATATTTCTTTTTGTTGGTGTGTTAGGGTTCAAGGGTGGAAAATTAGAAGAAGAAAAATCATGCGTTTGGTTTGACAGATTATGCCATTTTTATTTTTATTTTCTTAAAAAAATAAAAAAAATGTATTTGATTATAAAATTTAAAAATGATTTTTAAAAAATAAAATAATAATAAGTGAAATTCTAAAATATAAAAAATGTTTTCACCATTTTCATTAAATATGTTTTACAAAAATAAAAATTATGAAAACAAAGATTTTCAAATTTTGCTCTATTTAATCCGGGTTTAAAACCTTCCAATGATATTTTTTTAATTTTTGTTTAGTTAATTATAATTTATTTTTTACTATAATAATATTAATAATTATATTTTAATTTAATAACTTAATGAGTAACTATTTATTTTTTTATTTTGAAAAAATATATACATCAAACATATTTCTAATATTTTAATTTTAAAAATAAAATTTTATTTCTATTAACCAAATGTGTTTTTGTAAATTTAAAAATAAAAACTAATTTTTAAATTAAAAATATAAGAATATATCATCATTCAATAAAACTAACGAAATGGACTCTAAATTTCTTTTCTTTTCATTGTTAGGTACAATAAAAAGGTGAGAGAAAAAATTAAAATAGAATAATTTAACCTATGAAGCAAATTTTCATTAAAATTTTAGATATATAATCATTCAATAAAACTAATGAATTTTAGATAATTTTTGTTTGTTTTTTTTATATTGGTTCGATTTATAATATATTTTTAGATTTACCACTACATCAAACATGTTGTGCAGTTGGAGGCAGAGCACCATTGGGGCATAAGTCTCAATAAATTATATCATGAGTCATTTTCTGTATGTTATTAAAGGGATTAATCAATTAAATGCATCCATTTAATTAAATTTTTTATCTCATATTTTTTTGCCAAATAAATTTTTATTAATATTTACTGTAAATTAAGTTTAAAAATAGTTTTTATCAAAATATATTTGAAAAAAAAAGTGAAATAAAAAAATTAATTAAATAGATACATTTAATTGGTTTGTCCTATAAATAATGTAGCGAGAATGACCCATAATATAATTTCTCTATTTATTGGCTTGACGAAGCTGATGTTTACAAATCATCATTGTTAAAAATGTAAAACTAAGTTATTGTCGAGAGATTATATCATGGACCCTTTCCACCACTTCATTCGTGATCTATGCAATCAAGTTTGTTTATCTTTAAGTAATCATCTGATAACTACCTACTCACCTATTACAAGTAAGAAAGAGATGATTATTCACCTTAAAAAATATAAGATAAATAAATCTAATTAATTAAAACTATAAATAACGTGATAAAAAAAAGATTTATGATATAATTTCTCACTATTGTCCCTAATTTTGTCTCCTTTGAAAGGAGACCTGCTTCCGACGAACCTGATTCAGCACACGGACTGATCGAGTAACCCTAAATCCTAATGAATGTTGAGGAACGGCCTATACGCATGATATGCATCAGACCCAGGGACCCAATTTGGGTTTAAATAAAAATTTTAGGACTAAACTGAATAAAAATAAAATTATATTAAAAACATCGTACTAAATTCAAAAAACAAAAACTTCAATTTTAGAATAACTAAAAACTTTAGACCCTAAATCGAATAAAAATAAAATCATATTAATCTCAACGTGTCCAAATATTTTTAAATCTCAAGGTTTTCTAGTGGTTCAGCCTTTTGGTTAATATAAATATATTAAAAATTAATCTTCGATATTAAAACCGAGTCAACGCGAAATAAATCTTTTTGCTACCTAAAACCTTTTCTACCTGTTTATTAGAAAATTGTCAAGTGGCGAATAGTTTAACCTGTTTGACTCGGCCGGCCAATGAGAAAGAAAACTCTACAACATGGACTGCCAAAGTCAAAGTTTGAAGCGTTGACCGTATCTTTTTGCTACCTAAAACCTTTTCTTGCTTGATTAGGTCGCCCACTCCTCTAGAGAAGACAAAATGGAAAGGGAAGTCAAAGAAATAGGAACTCTAACCACGACCAAAGTAGGGGAGGTAAAAAATGGGGATACTAATTTCATTATTTTTTAGATGTAAAATTAAAAAAATTATATAATATTCGAATGAAAAGTTATTTTGGTTTTTTTAGAGTAATTTATTTTTTAATATTTTGGGTTAAATTACGGATGAAAACTGTTAGTTAATTGATGTTAGATGGCTTAGAATGATAGGACAAACATATATGATAGTGCACGTTATATGGCAATATCATATAAATAAATGTGTTCAATTGAAAAAAATATTACATCACAAAAATAATTTTATAAAACTATATAAAAGATAAAATATATTTTTTTCCTGTTAACTTTTTATTTTATCAAATTATTTTAAACTATTTGTTATATTGGTTGGTGTTCAACTAGTACCGGTATGCTTTGTAAAGAGGTATCGGTACGTGTCAACCCATACGGTATACAAAAGACAAATAAAGTTTTAATAAGCTCAAATCATATCAGTACACTTGTTAGTACTATTACTCTAGAGATATCATACCGATACACAATAATCTGTACCAGTACCCATTGGGTAATCTACCTTAAATGTTGAATTTAAATTTGAGGGGCTTATAATTCGAGTACTATAGCTCAATGAATTTATAATATAATAAACAAATAATAATAATAATAATAATAATAATAATAATAATAATAATAATAATAATAAGATTTAAGCCTTTACCGGAATGTGATGCCCATACCTAGAGACCATAGGTTTACCTAATCATAACTGGGTCACGATAATACTATATTCTCGTCATACAATTATGGAAGTTTCTAGGTGTTTCCTCTTTGACGACAAGAGAGCATAAATTATTGGAAAACTAAAATGACAAATTATTCGCTATTATGAAAAAAAAAAAATAAACGTTGTAGTAGGTAGGTTCTGAACAGACGTAATAAAAGTAATCGCACAAGATACTTTAACAATAAAAATTTAAAATTTTAATAAACTACATTCATTAAATGATATTAATCTCAAAATTTATTGTAAAAATTTTAAAAATACTTCTATAAAGATAACTTATAATTGTTAAAACGTTATAACTGTTTTTAAAACAAATGTGATAATTGTTTATAGAATTTTATTGATTATTTCTATTATAATTGTTTTCGTACAATCAATGATGTTTGAAATAAAAAAGATCGTATAGGATTATATTTTTAAACTAATAAGAGTTATTGATAGTTATTTTTAAGTGTCATATTTTAATAAATAATACAGACCCCTCAAAATTTTTGAACCACGAGAATAATCCTACTGAATTTTGATCATAAAATTTAAAAGAAAGGTAAGATTTAGGTGAAATATGTTTCGTCACTCGACCATCCTTGCACACTTAAACATCAATGTATACTTGTTTAATAATATTTTAAGGCGATTTTAATAATATTTAATTTATTTTTTAATTTTTTTAATATAAATTATCTTATAAATAAAATTTTTCAAACTCAAATTCTTATAATAAAATTTTTAAATTTGGGTTATTTTCTTACTATTATTAGCAAGTCATTAATTTCGAGTTAATTATCCACTATTGACTTTTTCTTGTTTTCTTTTTTTTTCTTCCTTCTCTCTCTTCGTTTTTTTATAAAAAATAGATGAATTTATTTACTTTTTACGGTTATTTTTCTCTCGGATTTAATTTGACTAGTAATAATAATATAAAATAGATCAATTAAACTATGAATGAAAAAATAAATCAAAAATTATTTCTAAATTACTAGACGTTAAATTTATAAAAATGATATTATTTGATTTAATAAATTAATTTATTTAATAGTAAAATAATTAATTTAAATGATTTTTTTATTATAAGATGATGAATTATATAGATATTTTTTATATAATAAAAAATATTTATTGATGTTTGATTGAATGGTTGTTTTAATCTTTATTTTATGAATTAATTTAATTATTAGTATTTTATTTTAGGTCAAAATGATTCTTTTATAGATGAAAATTGTTACTCAACGATAAATGATTTTAAATGACATGATAAACATGTATAACAATATACGCTGACATAATAATATTATACAAACAAAAATATAGACTTTAAAAAAATATCAAAATAATCATTTATATATTAAAAAATATAACATTATTTTTATGATGTATCATTTTGATAAGTCATTTCAAATTATTTATCGTTAATTGTTGAATAATTTTATTATAGAATTACATTTTTCATCCAAAATAAAAATTTAAAATTAAATAGATCTTAAAAAATAAAAATTAAAACGATTATTCAATTAAATTTATATTTTTTTAATATTATACTTATTTTTAATGCAAAATATATGGATACAACCCTTGTAATCAAGACCTTAATTTCACCTTCTCAGCAGTCATGTTTTCCACTTTGACGGCAAAATATCTGGATCCAACCCAGGCAAAATATATTCTCGTCATATGATTAAAGAAGGTTCTAGGTTTTCCACTTTGACGGCAAAGTAGCATAAATAAGTGGTAAATTAAAATAAGATAATATT
This sequence comes from Abelmoschus esculentus, assembly GCA_035048815.1. Lineage (NCBI taxonomy): Eukaryota > Viridiplantae > Streptophyta > Magnoliopsida > Malvales > Malvaceae > Abelmoschus > Abelmoschus esculentus. The sequence goes on from JAUCBN010000026.1 coordinate 13,807,292, forward strand.
TGATATTATGAATGAAGTGTTTAAATTTAAGTGTTATATTAATAATTAAAAATCAATATATTTAAACTCGTAAAATAATTTTAATAATAAAAGATGATATAAAGTTATTTAAATGATTTAGACTAAAATATTATACATATACGATATGTATATGTTTTTAGAAAGATAAAAAAAATTAAATAAATATTAAACTTGCGATCACACTGATATATTAAAAAAATTACATATTTTAAATTCATTAAATAAATATATTTATATTATTCTATCTTGTTGAATTCTAAATTTTCTAAACCTAATAAAAAGTCAATATACTAATTAAATTCTAGTCTCTTTTTTTTCTCTTAATTTTTATATTTTTATCTTATGTGAATAATAAAATTAATTTTGTATTAGTTATCGATCGGTATTTTTTTTAATTTTTTTCTCCTTTCTTATACCTCTCTCTTCTTATATGAAAATAATAAATGATTTTATTTATTCTTGTAGCATAATTTTTTTAGGTTGGATATGATATAACATATCTAAATAATTTTTATTATATTATTTTATTAATTTATCTTTATTTTAGATCTTATACTAAATATTGATAAACATTCATGATTATTAAATATATATCATAATTAAATTATATAACATTAATTTATCAATAAATCATCATTGTTATATATATTATTTATATTTTTTTATATATTTATCATTTATTGCCGGCAATAATGATGGTATGTGTCAGTTAACTGTTCAAAAAATTTAACTATTTTCTTAATTAATCTGATCTTATTTTTATGTGGTAATTCGTACATCATGAAGTTTTAAACGAGAAATCTTGATTGATTTATTTTATTTTGTTTAATATAATTTTTAATTAATATTTTACTCAATAAAACTAATCATTATTATTTAATATATTCTTAAGAAAATTTAAAAAAAATAGAAAAGTAAAACAAATTAAATTAAACGAGATTCAATATATTTATAAATAAAAAATAAAGTCTTCTTATATTTGTCTCGGTGCACATGTCAGACGGTTAACTAAATTCAAATTGCTTCTTCCAGTATTATACGGATTCGGAACGAAAGACAATAGAAAATAAAAGTGGTAGAAATTACAATAATTATAAAATTAAAATTTTAATCATAATTTTTAAAATTAAAATTTTAAATATAAACCTGAAATTTAAACCCTAACCTCAAACTCTAAATAATAATCATAAAATTATAAATCATAAACTATGAACCTTAAAACCTAAACTTATAACCCACAAACCTTATATTATATATTTTAAACCGTAAACCATAAACAACGGATCTTAAACTCTAAACCTTAAAATTAATATAATAATTATCGTTACATATTTATGATATCAAGGCTAGTCTGTCCTGCTAAATTCGTTACATATGCAAATAATGTTTGTTATTCACAAACCTCTTTTGTATGTGTCGGATGGATACAAATCGTTTACTTTTTAAGTGTATTTTTGTTGGTGTTTTTATTTTAAATCAATAAATTTAAAATTTAATGTTTAAGGTTAGAGTTTAAGAAATTATAGATATGGTGTAATTTTTACAAAAAAAATTAAGATAAAACATAAATATTAAGATAGGGTTTAAAACTTATTTTTTAAAAAATTACTAAAAAATACAAAAAATATGATTAAAAGACAGAAGATTTCCGGATAAGAAGACGAAATTAACCCCAAAAGTGCAATCATTATGTGATTCATTCCCTAAATCATGTTATATGCTGTAAACTCATTAAATAATTCTTTTTCTTTTGCAATAAATAAAACGAGAAAATTAAACTCTTTGTAGTCTATTAATTAACTTAAAACCTAGATTCCATGTCTACGCTACGTCATTCTTGCCCGGTCTGAAGTGGCAAAGACTCCTTCCACTTCATTAAAATAATCTTCAGACAACAAGCTTGACAATTTCAAACATGCGTAAACCACGAAATCAAACACCTTTTTCCCTCTAAAAGATCACTACACAATGCAGACAAAAGTTTAGTAAATCATATTTTTCTTCCAACATTAAATTAAAAGCTTTTATTTCCATTGACTTGCTGTCTTTAAATGCTTCATGTCCCACAGTTGTTGTTAGATGAAAAAATATACAATAATGCTATTAATTTCCTCTTGCTTGTGTTCTTCGTAGTCATTTGCTTCTTACATTGAATTCTCTCTATAATTCCATTCCAGAATTTAACATGGAATCATCAGATTTTCCTACAAATAGATCCCCAAGAAAAGAACTTCAAGGACCACGTCCGGCTCCGCTCAAGGTCCGGAAAGACTCGTACAAGATCAAGAAACCACCGTTGGCACCGCAACCACAGCAGCAACAGCAGCAACAACCGGTACAGATAAGGACTCCGGTAATTATCTACACAGTGTCACCCAAGGTGATCCATACAAACCCTAGTGACTTCATGAACCTAGTGCAACGCCTTACAGGCTCGACGTCGACGTCAACATCGACATCGTTATCGGATCATACGATATTCAACGATACTAGCAGCGGTGCGATCTCACCGGCGGCTAGGTTTGCTGCAATAGAGAAAACGAAGCCACCTGCAGAAGGGAAGAAACAACAGATTTACGAAGAAAAAAACTATGGGTTTGTGGAAGGCATGGAGATGGATCCTGGTGTAGAAAGGGCAAGTTTCCTGCCCGGGATTTTGTCTCCTGGACCAACCTCACTGCCTCGAATATCGCCAAGCTTCTTCTCACCACCGTCTGATCCAAACTCAATCGGTTTCTTCCATGATCTGAGCCCTATCCTCCATGGGAACAGGAATTTCTTAGAAGGTAGTTTCATGCCTAGTCCTTCAAGCTTTAATATTTCACCTTATTTCTTACCATCTCCTTCTACTCCATCAATAGACCTTTTCAACAGTTTCTTCGACCTGTAAATCTGTTTAGAAACAGATATAATCGTAGAAATAGAAATTCTTTTCCCTTGGATTTATGGGGTTTTGAATATGTTTGTTGGATTTTTCTGCAACTTGAAGTAATTGTGAAAGTGGAGGACTAAATTGGAATTATAAACACTGATTTTGATAGGTTTGAAACTTGTTAGTTGCCTTATCCTTTTGTTGTTCTTACGAATTTATTGTGGTGGATGGATCTTCTGCCTCAACAAGACTGATACCATTCAATTTTTGCATTATTTTTTTTCTTTACAAATATTGTGATTCCAGCTTTAAAATCGTCACGTATTTTTATGAATTTAAATATTAATCAGTTAATTTCTTCAATTTAGATGACTTCGTTGGATATATAAAATATTTAGAGTTTTTATTTAAAAACATATAATGTTTTAAATTTATTTTAGAATTTAGATAAAAATTATAGTGCATATAGTAAAACGCCATATACAAATAGTGATTTATGAGAAAGATATCACTTGTAGGTGACGTTCTTCATTTTTTTAGTATATTTTTTAAAATTTGAAGGGACAACAACATGTACATTTTGACGTCTTATCATGTGTACTATAAAAAATTAGTTTAGAATTAAAAAATATAAATAAAGATTAGAAAAAATAAATTAAAATGAAGATAACTTTTTGAATAAAGTAGTCACTTATGTTTAATAAATGTTATTTTTTTCTTACCAAATTCAAAAGATAATGTTTTCATCATTTACAATATCGAGTTATAACGTTTTGATGACTGAGATATTAAGACTGTTATTTTAATGATTTGACATGTTAATTGATATGATTAATTTTTAATTTAATCTTTAAATTTTAAATAAAATATTAATTTAATATTTAAATTTTAAAAAAATATTAATATAACTCTGAATTTGACATAAATCTCACGTTATCGACCACAAGTGACCACTATCGTTACCCACCTAAACATGAAAGAGCAGTGAAGAACTATGGAACAGACGGTTCACTTGATTATATTAAATTATGTATTCGTAGAATTCTGTGGTTTTATTGTAACTCTATTTTAAATTTTAAATCATGAGTCGAATGCTTTAAATTATATAATTTAAATGAAACTCTGATTTAATATTTTATTTAATTTTAAATTATGAGTCAAATACTTTAAATTATGTATTTTAAATGAATCTCCCATTTAATATTTTAAAATATTATTTTATGTTGAAGTATTTAAACTTAATGTTTTTTTTATGAAAATGAATGTGTTAGTTAAATTGTGTTGAAAATTTTATGGTAATGAATTAGGGTTGAGTCCCAAACGTAACACCCGGATTTAGGGTGTTACAAAATTAATCATAATATATTTTTAAATTTTGATAATTTAGTCACATTTTAAATGTAATTATACTCTTATTCAATTTAGTTATAAAAATCTTTATTTAACCCCAAAATACCCTCAATTTCATTCTAATTTTTTTAATTTAGTCCAATTTTTAAATACGATGTTATTTTTGTTCAATTTAGTCTGAAAATTTTTATTTAATCTGAAATTGACCCTTATTTCATTATAAATTTTATAATTTAATCCAACATTTTAAATATAATTATATTTTATTTTATTTAATCCTAAATTTAACCCGAAATTGAAACATTGGGTCTAAATCGATATTTTAATGAGTTCAACGAACACCAAAAAGATAAGCCAAACTGATGCATCATGTTTTACTGGCATATATTTTTATAAAATTATGTACTTTCGAGATGCAAATCTCAACTAAACATATCTACCGTACAACCATAATGCTTTAAAATAGGTAATCATGTACTCTTCCTTCTTAATATTATAGCACCACTGATCCTCTTCGACCAAACATGAATGGTTATAATATTTCTAACTTTTAACCTAAAATATAATTATATTTAAAATATTTAGGTTTAAATTGAACAAAATTAAAAAGAAATCGAGATTAATTTTGGGTTAGATAAAGATTTTTAAGATAAAAATAAACAAAAATATAATTATATTTTAAATATTAAACTAAATTATAAAATTTATAAGAAAATATGGGTCTATTTCGGGTTAAGTATAGATTTTAAGAACTAAAATAAATAAAAATATTATCATATTAAAATTATTGATCTAAATTAAAAAACGGAGCTAATTTTAGGTTAAATTAAACAAAAACATCATCATAATAACATATTGGACTAAATTAAAAATAAAAAAATAAGGTTAAGTTTGTGCTAAATAAAGATTTTTTACTAAATTGAATAAAAACATATATTAGACTAAATTATAACAATTATAAAGAAATAAGGGTAAATTTTGGGTCAAATATAGATTTTTAAGACAAATTGAACAAAAATATAATTATATTTAAAATATTGAACTAAATTATAAAAATTATAAATCATTAGGGGTCAATTATGGGTTAAATAAAAGTTTTTAAGGACTAAATTGAATAAAATAACATTATATTAAAAATATTGGACTGACTTATAAAAAATAGAAAGAAATTTGAGTTAATTTCAAGTTAAATAAAGAATTTTAGGACTAAATTGAATAAAAATAAAACATTTACAAACTTAGCAAGTGATTTACCCTTTTATTAAAATCATATGAATTTTTTTATTTATTTGTGACACATTCTGATTAATGCCTAAATTTCTTTTAAGTTTAATATACTTTTTGCCCTAAATTACATATTTTCTAAAGTTGTCTCTAAAATTTTTTTACACATTGTACCCCTAAATTTTATAAAATTAGACCAAAATCATCTTTATTTAGTATTTATAGAACAACACACCTCAAACAAATTTTATATATTTTAAAATGGATTTTAAATATTCTTTATAATTTTAAACTTAATTTTTAATGTGATGTATAAAATAAATAATGTTAATAAGCATAAAATGAGAAATATCATGAAATTCATAACTAAAAGAAACTAAGTTAAGGGAATTTCTTACATGCCATGCACTTTTTTAAGTTGCATAAACATTCAGACAAAACATGAGAACAATTCAGGAGTTGTCATAGCCAAAGACAGAGCTGCCATTCTCAATTAAAGGACTAACAGGACTGCATGAATCCAAGGTTAACGCCGTCGAACAACTCGTCTCTCCGTGAGCTGCTCCATCTGTTACATGTGAAGGTTGTTTTGCCCTAAAAACACCCCACAAATATAGGTTTCCTTGAAACCCTGTGAAAATCAAATGATTATAGCTCAAACACTTGTTGCTGATGTTCATTTAAACGAAACACGAGGGCATGGCGATCTAGACTCACTCTCGAAGTTCGCAGGCAATAAGTTAGAAGTGTAAACTAAGAGTTCTACATCGTGAACTACAGCTTTGATGCCAAGATCTTTGTCGATCATCTTACCGATTAGATTGTTAAAGATATTCGCTTCCCTGTTTGAGTGAAATTAAAAAATAATCAGGTATAAAAGTCTGGGGCAGACGAGGATGATGACAACATTCAAATAAGTACACACCTTTCGTTACTTGGAAAGAAATAAAGAGCAATGCTTTCATCAGTTGGCCCCGATTTCTTAAAACCTTTCGGCCACGCATCAAGTCTTGGAAGCAATTCAACGTGAAGCGATTGAGGTAAGCATTTTGCCATGTCACAGACTTTCAAGCATGCTAAACTAGACAAATGGGCTACAGCTTCAATAGTAAGGTTTTCAACAGAGATATCAAAACTTCCCCTGTAAGAAAAATAATGGGGTTCATGATCTTCATCTGTACACCAATGTATGAGCATAAATATAAAAAGCAAACGGAAATTTACCTCCAAATCGATTCGAATATTGGTTGTGCAGGTACATAAATATTTGTTGGAATTTGGTTGCTGGTAACCACAGCATGAATACTTCCAGCAACATCATCTGAACATTTTGCATCCAATTCCTTCCGCCCGTCCGAAAAGTTATTCTCATTGGTGGCTACAAGAGACATACTATTATTTACAGATCCAGCTCCATCATCAATGTTAATCCCATCTGATCCTCTTGAATGTGAACAAGAATTTGAAGGAGAGATTTTAGCTTCAGTAAGTCTTGCTTCTTTACTAGAGCTAGGCTCAACCACTATTGATGATCCTCTCGGTATCGGACTACTTTGTCTTTGCACATTTGACTCAGCCAACGAGCCACAGTTGTATTCAATCTTCTTCCTCTTTCTCTTCTTCTTCTTTTTCTTCTTCTTTAACTTGATGTCATTTTTCCCATTTGATTTTCCAACAAAACTGTCTAATCTTGATTCAGGACCAGTTGCAGGGACAGCTTGCTGGTGGCTAGCTGATTCCACAGCCCTCGGCTCACAGTCAATGCAAAACCAGACAACATACTCCTCAAAAGTTTTTGGTAATTTAGATAGGCAATAGCTGGATGAGAGAAGATTAAACAAGAATCAAACTCTGCCTTTGACACTAACAAAATAAATAAGGCTTAAGGATTCAAAAAGGCCTTAAACTTCAAAAAATCGATTCAACCTCTAAACTTTTTTAACACCCAATTAAGCTCTTATACTGAGAAATTAAACCGATTAACCCTTAACCCTAAAAGAAATATGTTGAGTATCATATAAAAGCAAAGTTGCCATTTACCGATGTACAGCATAAGCCTGACACTTATCACAGTAAATCAATGCCACCGAGAAGCCCTGATCACCACACATCTGGCATACGGTCACCTATATAACCAAAAGCACATGGTTAATAAAGTCCAACTCTGCTAAAATTCAACTTCTAAAGTTGAAAACAATACTTTGACGACATTACAAAAACTAAATCCATTATGAGTAGGACAAACAGATGTCAAATTACAAACAATATAAATTCAGACAACAGACAAGGGGAAACACAGATTCCACACCATTAAAAAGGTAAGCAAATGATGATATCAATCATAACCAAGTAAAATACTAAAATAGCATGATGCAATGGTTTGACAAAAGGCACATTTCAAACCCAATCCAAGAACATTTAAGATGAAATAGTGAAAGATTTTAAAAATGAAGGATGCAATTACTAGAATTCAAATGTGGTTTCAAACTAGTTCAACACAGAGCTTCTGAAAATGAATTCAGTAACTTTAGCAAGATTAAAGTCGACAAAATAAATGCTACAATTCAACTAAGGTTTCCAAATGTTTCGAAAGACAGAAAATTCTGAGCAACATAGCTAAACAAATAAAAAGTTATTTAAGATCGTATGCTAAAGTTGTTACCTCTGTTCTAGTTTAACCAAACACTATGCTCACAGTAAAGAAATCGGCAATATATATCTAAGTTAAATTTTCTTCATTACCCTAAGGAAACAACACAAATTAGAACTATAATTGTGTATGAATTAATTAAGAAGATCACTGGCTCTAGCAATTTTACTGTAAAGAACAACAAAAAGATCATATTTTTCACCTTCTAACCCAAAGCTTAACAAATAATCTCAAACCTTGTATTTATTAAAAACCCACCCAAAAATTCTCAGTAAAAAACATCAATAAAGAAATTAAGAAGAAAAAACCCATAATCCATTTCATTCAAAATCAAGCAAATCTTACACCAACCCATCGGCGCTATATGAAAAATTCAAAAAGCAAGATTAAAGATAAAATAAATAAATAAATAAATCAGATAGCTTTGTTTATAGAGAAAGAAGAGGAAAACTTACCATAATTGAATTGAACCGAAGAAGCCACCATAAAAGCTTTATAATTAGATGAAACGAAAGAAGGGGAAATCCTATCCAAAAGAAACAAACTTTTTAGGGTTTTAAAGAGAATGAGAAAGCCTTCCTATTTTTATCCCAAAAGAGAAAGTGTGGAACCCAAAATTATTTCTGAAACTGAAAGTAACAGTAGATGATGAATCTTCGATTCATTTTCAGTTTGATCGCAAAGCATAGGACATGTTTTGGTTTAATATATCCTCGCACCCGCACAGACATAATTTACCAGTTTAATATTGGGTAAATTACGTGGGTGACACCTAAATTGTTGCATCCATTCTATTTTGATCATAATTAAAAAATATTAATTTAATTATTGAATTATTGAATTAGTTTTATTTTAATCGCCGATGGTTAAAATTTAACCAAGCGGTGATATAATAATTAAAAAAAATTTATATAATTATATATTGAATTTTAATTAATTATTTATTGTATTAATTTAATCTTTATTTTAATCTAATTAAATAAATTAATCACTCAATTAAATATCAATATGTGTCAGTGTCTTAATTTAATTATTTATTTTTATTATTTAAATAGTGACATGTATCATCGATAATCAAACTCAGGTTAAGTTATTATATTATAAAAAATATAAATTAACATTGATAGAGAATAATAATAAACAAATAAAATAAATTATGTCTAAAAAAATTAAATAAATAAAAAAATAAAACTAATATAATAGATTGGGTTATTGAGTCTAGTAATATAATTGTCAACCGAATTATCGTAATAATTAATTACCTTTTAGATGTTTAATAAATATTTTTTTAATATTTTTAAATTATCTGTAATCGAAGAATTAATAAATAATGTCTTAATAATATATTATTGTAACACCCCGATCCGGATGTCATATTGGGCCTTCGGCCCAAAACTCGTATTTCAAAATTTCCCTTCAAAGTCCAACAAGTAAAACAAATCCAAGTCCAACATAATTCATAAAATCCAATACGAGTTAAAACATAAGCCCAAAATAGTTTAAAGAAATCGGAGCTCCAAAATATTACATGCCATAAAAATATTCGACCCAAATTTAAAATAACAAAGTTACAAATTACATATAGGGTTTGACAAAACATTAACCCACTATCTAATAATTGTACTCTGATAACACGGTCGATGCTGAAATCCAACCTTGATGGTGCTTCATAGAAACCGACTTCACCTAACCTACGCACGAAAATACATTTCGAACGTTGAGCTACGAAAGCTCAGTGGATACGCCGAACTCGGCTAACATCATGCATATCATAAGCAGTAAAGCATGACATATAAATCTCGTGCATGATGTGATGGTCTAGCATTCTCACCTATCACATGACTTAAATGAATGTATATTATCGCACACAGTATATACAAATCATAACAAGTCAACACACCCGCGTCCACACAATATCGGGATCCTACACTCAAGATTGAAGCCGCCCTCAAATCTTATGCCTGGAATATTACATCGGGCATCTTCGAACGAGGCCGCCCAACGTTCGGAAAGGGGTGGAGGCCGCCCAACCAACCCCATACTCGAAATGTTACATCAAACATCTTCGAGTGAGGCCACCAACACTCGAAATAAAAGTCTTCAATCACCACCCAGCATGTTACATCGGATGACCTTCAACGTGTTGCAATACTTATGGATATCCGGATTTCCAACACACAAGGACTCAGACCACACAAAAGATCCACCTAGGATCTTATCACAACAATATATATTAAGGCTTATCATACATAAGTTTCGAGGTTATAGTATCAATCTTAGTTCGATAATTAGTTTCACAACTTTTAGATTAAAGGAAGCATTTATTAAAATCATCGAGCCCCAAAACTCTACTCAAACTTGGCCGAGTTAGTATCCTCTAATCAAGTTGAATACCGCACTTACTCCTTTCGTGAGTCTAACTCTCTCGAGCCTAGACAAATAGATTACTTACAAACTTCCCTCGGGCTTGGATGCAAGAACAAAGAATGACAAAGAGTAAGCAAACCTTGATATTTTATTACATTGAAATAAGAATCAAATTACAATCTCCTCTCACAAATACTTAACAACCTTCACCAACACCCTAAGAAAGCTTAGAACATGATGGGAAGAATTATTTCTAAAACTCTCTCAAAATTCTGCTATCTAATTCTCTCTATTTTTCGTCTCCCTAAACCCTAGGACGGCTATGCCTTATATAGGCTTTGCCTAGGGCATACCTTTCTTAATTAGAGTACAACTTGAAGTAGAGAACAAGTTATGCACATAGGTTAAATATTTCCAAGTTTGATCTTCTAGAAGATTTTATCCCGCGTGGCCTTGTCCTTGGGCTTTTCTTGTGTTGTTCAGTTCTGAATCTTGGGCTTCTTGCTCAGCAATTCCCCCCTCAATTTTCTCTTTCAACCGCCAGCCATATTGCCTTTTTCTGCTGCCTCGGTATCAGGTCCTACCTCTGTAGTACTTGTTCCTACACAGATAAAAAAATGTAGTAAAGTACGCATTTTCTACAAATATAATCTTTAATGATATAATCCCTAAATATATCATATTAAGCCCATGCATTGGTTCAAGTAGGTGTAGATTTGATGATAAGTGCTCATGAAAAGTATAGAAAGTGATAGTGAGTTGAGCACTTATCACACCCCTAAACTCGAACTATTGCTTGTCCTCAAGCAATGCAAACCATCAATTTTGTCAAACTCTATTCTCTCTTGGTCTTATGCTTCCATCTATTCTCTTCACCATAACTAAGTCTATTCTTTAGACTTAACCGTTCTGTTACTCAAGGGTGTACCTAGAGGACAACTATAAGGCTAGTGTGTGTGTGCGTTTTTGTGGACAAGTTTGATTAAAGGCTTTCTTAGATAAACTCTAAGTTCAAGACAAATAGACTTGGTTTTGGTTTACTCTTCTTATAACAACAATTCCTTGAGCCTATTTCGGGCACCTCAAGTATTGTGTTTTCTATTTTTTACTTCTTTATTTCTTTTTCTATTTTCTTATGCATACTAGAGCCAATTTCGGGTACCTCTAGCATGAAGAAGAGTTTTTCCTAGAGTCGGTCATAGGCACCTCTAGTCACCTTTCTAAATTCTAAGTCTTTATCACCTAAGTTTATTAAAAGAATTCCTATAGCCAAACAAGTCCCAAAAGTGTTTTTAAAATTCAACCTTATAACAAGCTTCTAAGTTTTTCTCCTTAAGTATCCTAGATTCAAGTCTTCAAAACAGGTCCTAACTATGGTAAGGAGAAAGATTTCTATTGCCTTTAAGAATAAACTAAGACAATACTGATGGAGAGCAGTGCAAAAGTATGATAACAGTTTTAAGTGCAGTGGTGGATATAAAACAAAAAAAAATTATCACAAAAAACTTCCTTTTCATGGTAGGGCCGCGGTAGTAGGTAGCCTCGGTAGTGACTTTACACCCCCAAACTCAAATCAAGCATTATCCTCAATGTTTAATTTAGGGGTAGGCAATAGGTAGAAAAAAATATATAAGCAGATAAAAAAAGAGTTTATATGGGTAACAATAAGGAAAAACAATTAATATGATTCGGAAGAACTTTCTTCCATAATTTGTCTTCTCGGTCTAGTTACTGATGGTTGTGCCCTTGGTGATGGTGATGACTTTGCTCTTCTCGGCGGCTGAACTCTCGTAGGTGTTGCCCTTTTTATTGGGGCATTGACTTCTTCTCCTCCTTCATCGTTTGTATCCATGATCTCTGTGCATCCTTCATTTTCCAGATCTGCCCCGGTAGGCTGGATACTAGGCTCGACAGTTGATGAGCTTTGATGAACGTAGGCATCTATCTCAGCCGATAGACTTACCCATTGGTATTGGCAATCTTGAGGGAGTGTTGAAAACTCCCCTTCTCTTCGAAGGTCTTCTTCTTGAGGATAATACCGCGTCAACGTCTGCTGCCCTAGATGGGCCAACTACATAAAATTACAGTTGCAGTCTAGAGGTAAAGAACGGTCTCAGCCCTAGGGCTGGAGTGGTTTATGTGTAAGGTGCTACCGTTACAAATATATTTGTAGGGCATTCTAGATATTGCACTCCTTGGTTGGGGAAGTTTTGCATCATTATTTGAGCGAGGATGTTGTTAAAGTCTCGTTGGTATTACATGTATCTTTGTTGGCGAATGTCCATGGTTTCTATCCGCTGAAAAATTTCTTGGTAGGGGTCTACTGCGGCAGGGGCTTCGGTAGTGCCTGGCATCTCTGCCGTATATTGGGCTCCAGCAGTGAAGTCAATAGTAAATTGCTGTGGTGTTGCCTGGACAGGTTCTGCATGTGTGATCTGTATTACTCTGTGACAGAATTCTCTCGTTCATCCTTGCCTTGTTGGTGTATATTCATCGGTGTCTTCGATTGGTACTCTGCAGCAATGCATAAAACAGATATTAAACATGTGAAATATAATGGTCCACGTTCCTTCTTACCACAATCATGAATTTCTCGAAGAATGATCTCTCCAACGTTGATGCTCCTCTTGTTAATGATGGAATGGATCAACACCAATCTCTTATTGTCCACTGTGTTGTTGTGGAAAGTAAGGATGATACGTCTCTTGACGAATGTGCACCATAATTTTGCCTCGGGTTTGAGGCTTTGCCTTGTCACAAAACCTCTATGGGCACCGCTTTCCCATGGAGTATTGTTGTAAAAAAGGTCATTCTTGATTAGTTCGTAGTCTTGTGTGATGATGTCGTCCATGAATTCGGCATGTCTACCTCGTCTCGGTGCTAGGCCGTAGAATGCATTAATTGTTTCAACATCAAGGCGTACAGGTCTACCTTAGCAGTTAACAAAGAGATTGTCTTTGCTTGGTCCATGTGCATAAAACTTATGCACTATGGTTGCATTGGCTTGCTCAGGTCGAAGGCAGAATAGTTGCCACTTTTGATGTTGAATCTTGTTGAACAAATAGTGTTCAATGCTGAGATTTTCTTCCTCAGATTACTGAAATCCTTGTTCTTCCCATAGCTGTCGAACGACAAAAGATTTATTGAATCTTTCTACAATATTGGCGGGGGCGAATCTGTTGTATCCTGCCATTGATGATTGTAGGATTGAGAGTTTTGATTGAGAATTCTAAAAAATTTCATGAATAGTTGTGAGAGTATTGTGAGAGCAAGAATAGAATACTAAAGAAATTCAAGAATACAAGAGTGAATAGTTTAAGAGATGAATGCTACTTATAAAGGCCTCGACAGTGTGACCATTTTAATCACTAGCCGTTTTGTAGCCGTTTTGAATTTATTGCCCGTTAGCATTTACTACCGCGGCGGAAAACTCAGCAGATAACTGTTACACTATTTCTCCCTGTTGGGACTTATGCGGCTTTTGACACTGTTTATTGCCCTCGACAGGTCTCCTGCTGAAAACTATTTCTCCTTTATTCTTGACTTTTATTATCCTAAAAAGAAAATTTAAAATAAAAAGAAAAATATTATTAAAGAAAAATACTAAAAATAAAATAAACACATAAATCCTAATTTTAAACTAATCCTAATATAATAGATAAAGTATAAGGGAAGAGATTATGTTACTGGTGGAGTGCATGTAATTGCATCTCCCAATTTGCTCATCTCTTGCTGGCTTGGATTTTCCTTCATGTGCTGGTCAGTCCCTTCTGTATTTTCTGCCTCCACTTTGGCCTTAATTCTCTTGCCAAATAATCTGTCAAGCGTGCTGCCCAGACAGGATACTTTGGCATCTGCATCTGTTATCTGAAGGGCTTTGCACTCTTGTGGACCATCAAAATTTTTCAATTTGTCGAAGGCGTTGAGTTTGACTTGCTGATCATTGACCCTCATTGTCAATTCTCCATTTTCCACATCTATTAAGGTTCGTCCAGTAGCAAGGAAAGGTCTTTATAGGATGATCGGAGCATTTTCGTATACTTCACAATCAAGAACAAGGAAGTCGGGAGGGAAAATGAACTTGTCAACCCTTACCAATATGTCCTCAATTTTACCTTCTGGATGTACATAGGATTTGTCCGCAAGTTAGAGCAGTATTGTCGTAGGTTTTGCCCTTCCTATACCAAGTTTCTGAAAAACTGATTTAGGCATGAGATTTATGCTTGCTCCTAGGTCACAGAGTGTCTTTCCTTTATAATTGTTACCAATCGCACAAGGTATGGTAAAGCATCCAAGATCCTTCAGTTTTGATGGCATACGATTGTGCAATATTATCATGCATCCTGTAGTTGTTGTCACTGTCTCAAACTCACCTAGCTTATTTCTTTTGGACACAATGTCTTTCAAGAATTTAGCGTAGTTGGGCCTCTGTTCAATTGCCTCAACAAATGGCAAGTTGATATGGACTTGCTTTAGTATATCAAGGAATTTCTTAAATTAATGGTCTTGTTTCTGTTTTTTAAGCCTTTGTGGGAAAGGTGGTGGTGGTTGCATCTCATCTAAGGTTTCATTAGATTGGAATTTAATATCTGGGACCAATGTTTGTCTCGCTGTCTCGGTAGGAAGTGCAGGTGCTGCCGAGCTTTCTGCTGGGGTATTGTCCTCATTTTCAGTCTGTTCTGCATCCAAGTCCTCTTTCTTTATATCCTCTTGTATTACTGATGAAGCTTTGGTTGCTGACTTGTCCATTGTTTCCTTCAGTTGTAGGCCACTTCTTGTTGTGATTGTTTTGCACTGTTCATGGCTCATTCCCTTAGCAGAATTGACCAACTTGGGTTTCCAGTGATTTTATAACAGCTTTTTGGTTTTGCAGCCTCATCTTTGTTCTGTTCATGAAGTCATCAGTCCTCTTCATGAAATTGTTGTTCTCAACCATATATGATTCAG
The DNA here is from genome assembly GCA_035048815.1 of Abelmoschus esculentus. Taxonomy (NCBI): domain Eukaryota; kingdom Viridiplantae; phylum Streptophyta; class Magnoliopsida; order Malvales; family Malvaceae; genus Abelmoschus; species Abelmoschus esculentus. Next base: position 13,822,723 of record JAUCBN010000026.1, read on the forward strand.
TTTTCATAATAAAGGTCTTGGGAGTATTTTCCAGTGAGTTCATAGGCTGTTGTTGCTGATGCATCTGCTACTTCGGTAGTGACTGCTGCATTTGCTGCGACGGTAGTGGATGTTGATAACTAGAGGTCTGATTGGTGGGGTTTAAGGCATTATTAGGATTGCTCCATGAAAAGTTTGGGTGCCTTTTCCAAGTCGAATTATATGTATTTGATATCATATTGTTATTTCGATTGTAGTTTCCTACATAAAATCCAGTTTCCTCGTCTTGTATATACTCAAAAGAATTTATAGCTTTTACTTCATGAGTATTCTGTTGTACTTGCATGTTTTGAACCATTTTTATTAAAGATGCCAACTGTGCTGCCACCGACTTATTGGTTTCTAGTTCATTTACTGTGGCATGGCGTCTTAATCCTCCTCACCTTGAAGTAGGAAATTGGAAATCGTTCCTTGCGAGCTTGTTCAGAATCACTATCGCTTCTTGCGAGGCCTTGTCAAGGAGTGTGTTATTTGCTGAGGCATTCAACATCATCCTTTTCGGGGCATTGGTGACATTATAGAACATGGTTACTTGCGTCCATAATGAGAATCCATGTAGTGGACATCTGTTCAGTAACTCTTTGTAGCGTTCCCAAGCCTTGTACATAGGTTCGTCATCAGCCTGTCTAAACGAAGTAATCTCATTACGGATTCTATCATATAGATTTGTAGGGTTAAATCTCGTAATGAATTCTTGGTAGAGTTCACTCCAAGATCCGATTGATTTTGCCAGAATGTTGTTCAACCAGGTTTTGGCCCTATCCCTCAGTGAATATGGGAAAAGCCTCAAAATATCTTCATGAACTCCTTGGATTTTGAAAGAGTTGCATACTTCCATGAAGGATTTGAGATACTGCCTGACATCCTCTGTTGCATCCCCACTGAATTGTCCAATAGCATTAAGCATATTGAACATTACATGTTTAAGTTCAAAGTGGATTGCCTCAATCTCTAGTGTAACAACTTCAGAGTTCAATCCATTTAAATCTTCCACCAGAAAGTCTCTGACAGTTAACTGCCGCGACAGTGATTGTGGCAGTGATTGTTGTTGATGGCCTTCAATGCCTTCAGGTAGCTCCTGATTTCCTGGATTCACTGTTATGGCTCCTTGAATCTGTCTTCTCAGCCTCTGATAAGTCCTTTCGATTTCTGGGTCAATTTCACGTAGTGGATTGCTAGGGTTAGCCTTGGTCATACACCAAAAACTAAATAAAAATAAAAATAAAAATAACTAAAAATAAAAGCAAGAATATAAAGAAAACAAAATTTAGTTGCCAAGCACGCAGGTGACCCGGGTTCGATCCCCGGCAACGGCGTATAGTGGTGAGTATTCCCGCCTATCATGCGGGTGACCCTGGTTCGATCCCCGACAACGGCGCCAAAAACTTGATGCGTGTAAAAAGATGCACAATTAGTGTAAGTGTACACGTCAAGTAATAAAGTGATAAGTAATATATCGAGTATCGTTTCCACAAGGATTGGTGTACTCAATATGCTTCCTTCAGTCCTCTTGCTTAGATTGATTTGTTTCTTGTTCCAATGCAATTGCACTGCACTGCCTCGGCAGTACTGTAGATATTGTCTCAGCAGCGACAATGTCCTCTACCACGGCAATCCTTGCTCTTGTGTAGATTTACCCAAGTTCGGCAAAGTGTTCTTGTATGGCTCCGCTTATCCCTAAGTCGAAACGATGTTGAAGGTTAGTCCTTGATGATACCTCCCGACGTTAATCAATTATAACCAACAACCAATCCCACACTTCTTTTAGCCGCTGAAATTCTTAACCTATCCCTAGGCCGAGTTAGTATCCTCCAATCAAGTTGAATACCGCACTTACTCCTTTCGTGAGTCTAACTCTCCCGAGTCTAGACAAATAGATTATTTACAAACTTCCCTCCCGGGCTTGGATGCAAGAACAAAGAATGACAAAGAGTAAGCAAACCTTGATATTTTATTGCATTGAAATAAGAATCAAATTATAATCTTCTCTCACAAATACTTAACAACCTTCACCAACACCCTAAGAAAGCTTAAAACATGATGGGAAGAATTGTTCCTAAAACTCTCTCAAAATTTGACTATCTAATTCTCTCTATTTTTCGTCTCCTTAAACCCTAGGACAGTTATGCCTTATATAGGTTTGGTCTAGGGCAAATCTTTCCTAATTAGAGTACAACTTGGAGTAGGGAACAAGTTATGCACATAGGTTAAATATTTCCAAGTTTGATCTTCTAGAAGGTTTCATCCCGCGTGGCCTTGTCCTTGGGCTTTTCTTGTGTTGTTCAGCTCCGAATCTTGGGCTTCTTGCTCAGCAATGCTCTCCTCAATTTTCTCTTTCAGCTGCTAGCCATATTGCCTTTTTCTGCTGCCTCGGCATCAGGTCCTACCTTGGCCTCATTCTGCTGCCTTGGCAGTACTTGTTCCTGTACAGATAAGAAAATGCAGTAAAGTACGCTTTTTCTACAAATATAATCTTTAATGGCATAATCCCTAAATATATCATATTAAGCCCATGCATTGGTTCAAGTAGGTGTAGATTTGATGATAAGTGCCCATAAAAAGTATAGAAAGTGATAGTTAGTTGAGCATTTATCAGATACCCACCCAAAGAGGGTAATCGGAACATGAGTATCGACGCCAATATCGATACCCTTTGACTAGCTTAAAAGTTAACAGAAGGAGAAGAAATGCTTCGATACTGGTATCGATGCAATTATGTCACTGGAGGGTTGGGTATCGAAACATGGTTCGATACCCCTGCACGATAAGCCAAGTTTTACCCAGAGGTATCGATACCGGTAGCTCGAGTATCGATACCCCCTGCACGAAATGCATGTATGCACTTAGAAATTTTAGAGATTCATCCCCAAACTCAACCTAATCAATTCCAAAGTCTTCCTACTCGTTTTTAAGAGTGATTAGAATGTTTTAACATCAATTTCCAGTCATTTAACACATTAGCTCAGATTTCACCATTAACAACTTTTATCAAGCAAACCAAGTACACCAACATACATACATGATTTCTTTATATGCTATGCATTCTACCATGAATGGATGATGAAAGAGGGAGTTGGGAGTATCAACCTTAGCAAGCAACAACCACAAAACCCGAGCTCCCCTCTTGTCAAGCTCTTCCTCCACCCAAGCTTGAAGATGGGTCCTCCACTTGTTTCTCTACAAGAAGGAGATCAAACAAGCAATTAAACCTTTCTTAAGGATGTTTTCAACTCCTAAAACCATCAAGAAACATAGCTACAACTCCCTTAAAACACTTATTCCTGGATTTGCTTCAACACCCTTGTCACAACTAAACTTTACTCTTTTTACCTCTTTGGATAGATCTCAAGATACTCAACAACAAACCCTCAACCCATAAAACGAAATTCTACTTCAAACTTTGAAAGTTTAACCTTTGCCTTAAGAATTTAGATGGAAAGAAGTTGAAGATAAAAGGGGAAAACAAGAGTGGCCTCACCCTCTATTTGTCGCAGAAAAACAACCTCCAAACCCCTCCCTTTCATCCATCTAGGCAATTACCAAGATGCTCTCCATCTAAAATCCCAAGCCCAGCATCATACCAAAGCCCACAGTCTAAGGCCCAAACTAGACAAACCCGAAGCCCAAAACCGAAGCTCAACCCTTCGGATTAACCCGACACTTAAATACGGAGAATCCGGGTCATTACAATCATTACATTAATAATTTTAAAACATCTATATTTCATAAAATAATTTTTTTAACAATAATATCTTTGCAAAATACCCTAGTACTAGCACTTTTCTGTTACTTATTTATGTTAATAATTTGTTTCAAAGCTTGGACTCTATAGACGATCTAACAATCAAGAAAAGATCATTGAAAATCTTAAAATGAGATCGGTTAATAAAATCGGTTAAAATAAGATAAAATTAAAATTATTATAAAAATTGTCAGAATTTTAGTATCGATTTTTTAGTATATATTGAATTTTTTACTAAAATATAAAGATTTCAGTATATACTGAATTTAAAAAAAATAAAAATATAAAAATTTCGGTACATACAAATTTTCTTCAAAAATTATAAATTTTTCATGTACACCAAAAATATATTATCGAAATCTTTATAACTTTTATAACAACTTTAATTTTACCTTATTTTCATCGACTTTAGGTTAAAAAAACCCTCATCTTCACACTCGATGCATCATAGAATCATCTCCATCTAGCTCAAAATATTTTTATTTCATTAAAAGAAACAGCTCTTTGATGTTACTCTTTATTCACTCCAAAGATCTCGATGCTTGGAATATCATCATAAAAGACATATCAAGTCTTATAAAACAAGGAGAAATTTGAATAAAAAGAGAGAGAGAAAATCAATTCAATTAAGAAAATGCACACTTTTTTTATTTAGAGGAATATAATATAATGTTGGATAGATATTATCATCAGTTATTAAATTATTCTCGGTTTTATATATATTTTTAAAATTATTATTTTTAGTAAAATAATCATTAATATTTTTTAATTTTGATTATTCGCCAATCGCCATTAAAAATCTAAAGAAAAATAGGAATGGAAAAATATTTTAATGACCAAAATAGGAAATAAATTATAGATATATGACAAAAATAGAAAAAGTTAATATAGTGGCTAAAATAAATATATATATTAATGATGATTGATTATAGAATAATAGTTTAATAATAAAAAATAAAATAAAATAAATTTAGCGATCAATGGTGATAATTATTCTTTAATATTTTTATATAAAAATATCAATAAGATATAGAACAGAGGAAAACATATGGAATAAAAAATTCCAATATTTTAATTCTAATATTTTAGTGTACGATTCTTTAAATAAAGATTTTCTTTATATATAATATCTCGAACTTAAAACTTAATTAAAATCAAGTTATTTACGAATTACGATTTAAACCAACCCTATTGGTGGATAAAAATATATTTTAATAGTATTTAATCATTCTAATATTCATATTTTATCATTTATAAACTATTTTGTTCATTAAAAGAAATTAAGAACATAATTATATAAAATTCTATTCGTTCAGTTTTTCAAAAAAATCATCAATTTAAAAAGGGCGTGAATGAAACGACATCGTAGGTTAGTGTTGATCATCCATACGATGAGTGGTTAAAACTTTGAAGGAAATGAGGTGATAGTGATAACAAGGCAAGAACGCCCCAGGTTTTAGCAATGGAGGCGAATCTCTGTGCGTCCTTGGGTCTTCCTTCTCCTACCTCAAATCAGTTTTCCCATCCGCCAAACAACTCCGACTTACCTTCTCTTTTCACCACTCGCACTTCATCTCCCCCAAATTCACAAATCCCACTCAAACCTCCCCAACACCACCTCTTCTTTGCCTCTGCCTCTATTTCCTCTGATTCTCAATCGGGTTTGTGGAACCCTTTCGCCAGTTTATCTGAACCCAGAAAACCCAAAGCCCTTCCATTCCCCAAATGGATAAAACCCGTGTCGAGAAACAGCCCCAAAGTCCAATCTCTTATGAAAAACTTATCAGTCTTCGAAAGAGCTTTAATCGGCGCTGGCGGTGGTGGAATTGCCGGTGCATTCACTTACGTCTGCCTTCTACCACTCGATACCATCAAGACCAAAATGCAGACCAAGGGTGCTTCCCAGATTTATGCCAACGCCTTCGATGCAGTTGTCAAAACTTTCCAGACGAATGGTATTCTAGGATTTTACAGAGGTGTTTCAGCTGTTATTGTAGGTTCCGCGGCTTCTTCTGCTGTTTACTTTGGGACATGTGAGTTTGGGAAGTCCATTTTGTCCAAATTGGAGTATCCTGCTTTGCTTATTCCTCCCACTGCTGGTGCCATGGGAAATATTGTTTCATCAGCTATAATGGTACCTAAGGAGTTGATTACTCAAAGAATGCAAGCTGGTGCTAAAGGGAGATCATGGGAGGTGTTGTTGAGAATTTTAGAAAAGGATGGGATTTTGGGTCTTTATGCTGGTTACTCGGCTACTCTATTAAGGAATTTGCCTGCTGGTGTGTTAAGTTATTCCTCTTTCGAGTATTTAAAAGCTGCGGTTTTGAGGAAGACAAAGCAGGCTAATTTGGAGCCAATTCAGAGTGTTTGTTGTGGTGCTATGGCTGGTGCGATTTCGGCTTCTTTGACAACTCCTCTTGATGTGGTTAAAACAAGGTTGATGACCCAGGTTCATGGGAGCAAAGTTGCTGCTGCTATGTATAATGGGGTTAATGCGACGGTGAAGCAGATTCTGAAGGAGGAAGGTTGGATTGGTTTGACTAGTGGAATGGGGCCTAGAGTTGTTCATAGTGCTTGTTTTTCAGCTTTGGGCTATTTTGCATTCGAGACTGCTAGGCTTGCAATTTTAGATCAGTATTTGAAGCACAAGGAGTTATCCAAAATCAATGTTGCACCAGCCTGAGTTACGGTCAGTTTATTTTCATGCTAATTATCATCTATGCTTTGTTAAATTTTGTTTATTGTCATATGGAGTTGTTAAAACAAACTAACTTTTGGCATTTCTTAGTTGAAAGTTTCAGTTTTTCTGTTCTAAACTAATGTTATGTACCTATGTAAGATAAGTTTGATTAATGCGCCATTGCATTCTGAACCTTGGTAGTATCTCAGAATCTGTATCCTGAATGATACCATTTCTAGTTCTAGTTCTACTTCTAACTTTCCTGTTTGATACCATCTTTACGGTTGATCTTTTCACTTAAAGAATATCCAAAAGATTCACCAAAGTAATAGTTTTAAGTGTCTAAGACTTCAGAGTTGACTAGCTACTAATAACTAATGTATATTTTTTGGGGTCTTCTCTTGTTCTGGATTTTAGATCAATTTTAATGGATTAATGGCTTGTGATTATTTTGTAAATCGATTCGAGAATGATTGATAGTGCTTCATTGAGAGTGCTGCATTATTTTCATTAAAAGCTAACCAGTACTTCCCAAGTAATGGTCCATCTCCATCCCAAGTAATAAGTTTTGAGGTTTCCCGCGTGTTAAGTATTTCCTGTGGCTTGTGTGTTGGTATTACTTTCCAAGTAATGGTCCATCTCCATCCCAAGTAATAATTTTCGAGGTCTCCCACATGATAAGTGTTTCCTGTGGCTTGTGTTGGTAGAAGATTGTGACCAATGAAGAGAGTACTCGAAGGCGTTTCACCGATGACAGTAGTTGTAATGTTTGTGGGGCTCCGGTGGAGGATGTTGATTACGTTCTTAGATATTGCCCAGTTGTGTGTTAGGCCTGGATTGAGCTAATTAAGATGGATATGTTGGTGGAGTTTCATGCGATGGATTTGCGTGAATGGCGAAAGTCAATTTGTTAGAGTCTATTGGTTTTGCGAAGGAACTTGGCAATTCGCAGTTATCATTTGGTTATGTTGTCCAGAATCTTTGGCTTGGTCGCAATGCCAAAGTCTTTGATGTATCGTTTCTGGGGTTTGATTCTTTGATTGATCGTAGCAAAGGGCTAGTTGCAGTGACATTGGCTGCTACGGAGGCATGTCGCATCCCTGTATGTATAGAGTCTGGTCTGGTGTTGGGGAGTTGAGTAAGCAGTGGATGCAGCCTGTAGCTCCATGGATAAAGGTGAATATGGATGGGTCACAGCGTGAGTCAGATGGCTCATGCATCATGTGATGGTGTGACACGTGATTATTGAGATCTTTGGATATTTGGATTCTCTAAGTTTATTGGTATTTAGGCAGAGCTATGGGTGTGCTTATCATGGACTGTTGCTTGCTTGGGATGTCGGTTACTGTCATATTATTCTTGAGCTTGATATCCTTGAGGCTTTACAGGTTTTACAATCTAACTCGCCGAGTCATCATTGTCTAAGTTGGGAGTTGTACGAGCTTTGTAGGCGAGATTGAGTGGTGCACTTTCAGCATGTTCGTCGCCGCAGAAATCAAGTGGTGGATGCACTCCAGTTTATTAAAAGAGTCCACGTGTATGTTTTATATTTGTGGTGGGTGAGAAATGGAAGATCCAAAGAAGACCAAAGGAGCTTAGCTGGCCGATGGGACAAAGATAGAAGAGGATAAACTTCATAAATTATGATAAAATATTCATTTTGGTCATCAAATTTTTAAATATTATAAAATGGTTATTAAACCTTGAATTTTGTTATAAAATGGTTACCAAGTTACTAACTTTCAATAAGAGGATAGCTTTACACATTCAATTAATTTAATCATAATTCAAAAAAATAATAAATTTAGATCTCATTATTTCAATTTATCAATTTGATCTCCTTTTTAATTAGGAATTATGAATAATTTATCAATTTGTATCACAATGTTTGTACACCAATCGAAGATGAAGCCATCACAGAGAGAACCTCTATCACACACAAAGGTCATTACACTTACTTCCTGAGAACACCTTGACTTCACAAGGTCCCTATTTTGCATCTTAAGTCTAATGACCATTTTATAATATTTGAAAGTTAGATGACCAAAATGAATATTTCACTATAGTTTAATGACCATTTATAAAATTTAGCCTTATCTTTTATTCTGAACCTCAGTTTGCCATGTGTTTGGTCCCATTTCCTTTGTTTTTTCCACTGTACCATTTCTGACTACTCATGTGTGAATGTATTTCTGCCTAGACACAGTTATGTTTTAAGCCACAGAGCCCACAACAAAAAAATGTACTGTGTAAAAAAGATGGGTTAATTGCAAAAGACTCCTCAAACTATGTGTTAATTGTTACAATCATCAAAATATTCTAACTAAATTCTTTATAGTACCACTTCTCTTCTATCAATTGAACCGTTAGCTATGAACTAAAATATTTTGATAAAAAATGTTTACTCATGTTCGAAATTTGAAGATAATTTTATTAAAAGACGACAACTACAAATTTTATTCGAGTTGATAAAAATATAACATATAAAATGGTATAATAAAACAAATCATAAACGAAAATAATATTTTTTTTTAATAAAAAGAGAGTCTAATTTGAGGATTTATATTTAATGTATCGATGATATTTTTTAATTTAAAATTTAAATTTTTATGTTTGTGGTTTGAACTGAGGGTTAGAGTTTAAAGGATAGTATGTTATAGTTAGGATTTGAGTTTTAACATGTGAACCCTAAATTCTAACCACAAGTCTTAAATAATAAACCTTTAAACATAAATCCTAAACTTTAAACTTTAAATAAAATACCCAAACCCTAAAATTAAAAATCCTAAAATTAATGGGTATAGATACTTTTCCATATTTAATGTACGAAAATAATTACTCCTAATTTAAATATATTAAATTTTAAAATCTCAAACGTTTAAATTGATATTTATTGATTTATATAAATAGTGGTGAACAAAGTTTTACACGACTCAAAAAAAATATTTTATTAGATTTGAGCCGAAAAAAAATTATCTCATTTTAACTCGATTCATTTTTTAAAATGAAATTCAAGTTATAAAATAAAATTTAAATAGTTTAAATTTTTTAATAATAAATGTATTTATTTTTAAGTTCGAGTCGAGTCTCTCAATTTTTCATGATACATATTGATATAAAGTAAACATAAAGAAATATATGCCACATAAGAAAAAATGAGGATATATATAATTAGAAAAAAAATATTTAAATTAAAATCAAACCGTACTATAACATGATAAATAATTACTGTTAAATTTTTATAAAAACTCAAAAATTGATTTTACTTGAATTTTATAAAAAATAAAAAAATTCAAATAAAGTTTAGGTTACAAAATATGACACGTCAACTCAAATAACTCAAAATTTTTTTACTTAACTCGATTGAACGCTCACACCTACATACAAATCTACTAATTGACCTAGTAACTAAAAATGCTCATCTTGCCTTATTTTGTATGAGTTCGAATCTCGATATAAAAATATAACACCTCTCTATTTAGTAAAAAAATTATTGATTCATAATTATAAAATATATTATTTGAATCATTTATTAACATTAAATTCTAGCTTGGCCACTACATTAATACTTGATGTCTAGTGGACCTATATAATAATAAAAATAAACTTAACTGGTTCAATACTGAAAACTTCAAAAATTCAAAGATCAAATATAATTGACGCATACTTTAGGATGTCTCGTGTAATTTACCCTAAAATGAAAAAACTTAACATTAACGCCAAGAATCTTTTCTGAGTCCTAAGCTACTTCTGCAAGACCAACTTCTTCCCCTCTCGATCTTTCCGCCGTAAAGCAGCTACCCTGTCTCTCTATATTTGATCTGTTCACTGAAACAGATCTCAAAACCCCACTCCATTGAACTTGACCTCCCCAAATTCTTCTGCTTTTATTCTTTGGTTTTGACAATGCTGAGTTCTTGAACTGGATCCCTTCGCCTTCCCACATATTTCATTTTCGATATTTTGAAGGTATTCATGGTACAAGCGCGTGTTTACTCTATCGATCTTCTTTTTCTTGCTTGTTTGATCTTTTATTTTGCTTTTTAATGTTACCCTTTGTTTTGAATTGATGTGCTCTATTTTGTTGAAGATTTGATTTTTGATTAAAAAAAAGATCCGTTTTTGCCTTCTTGCATGCGCTTACATACCATTTGAATTTATTTTTCAGGGTGGGTTTTGTTGCATTGTTTGTTTACTCTTATTGTATTCTTTCTTTGATGATTGGTTCCTTTGAAAAGCAGGAAAAGAGAAAATAAGATCTAAAACAACTTAGCTAGGACACGAGAAACTTCGTGTTGAGGGGATTTTATTTCATTGGAAATTTGCTTTTGATTTAGTTGCATACCATTTGAGTTGATATTCTGATGGTGAAATTTATAGTTGTGTTTGTTTGCCCTTATTGTGTTCTTTCTTTGATGGTTGGTTCTTAAAAGCAGAAAAATGATGGAAGGTTTTGTTGTAACATGCAAAACTGCTTAGCACCCAAGAAACTTGTTAGCAGGCAGAGTATAGACTGCTATATAGTGAGTATAAAACTTGAATATATTGGTTATGGATATATCAAAATCGGAATTATGCTTAATTGGTTAAACTTGAATATCTTGGTTATGGATTTTGTTTTTCTGTGTCAATGCCTGGGTTACCTTGTAAGTGGATTTATTGGTAGCGAGTGATCATATTAAAACAATGTGATGTCTTTCTATCTACCTAAACTGCTGCATATGCAATTTGTCATGCAATGGCTGGCAGCTCGCCAAAGTTTGCTTATGAGAAATCACCTTTTTTTCTCTGGTTGTGTTTTTTTTTTCCTGGTATTTTCTATTTGGTTTATTGTCATCACGCCCATTTCTATCTTCCTAAGATATACAGGAAAAAGAAAAGGGCTGAATTTTCGGATAATGATAATGGTTGAATGTGATTCTACTTTCAGGAGAATTGAAAGAAACATATTGTTCTGGTGAAAAAACCCGATAAACATGTCTGGTTATATTGTCAGTGCACTTGTTCCTATTGTTTTTACACTGCTCTTTCGAAATGCAAAGAAGGTGAAGAAGCGAGGGGTGCCAGTTGATGTTGGTGGAGAACCAGGGTATACAATCCGAAACAGTCGGTTCCCTTCCCCTGTTGAAACATCATGGGAAGGCATAACTACTCTTGCAGAACTTTTTGAACAGGCATGTAAGGAACATTCCAATAAACCTTTACTTGGCACTAGGAAATTGGTTTCGAGGGAGGTTGACGTGACTGAAGATGGAAGGTCCTTTGAGAAGCTTCATTTGGGAGATTATGAATGGTTAACATATGAAAAAACATTTGAAGATGTTTGTAGTTTTGCTTCTGGATTAGTTCAACTTGGTCATAAAAAGGAAGAGCGTGTTGCAATCTTTGCCGATACGAGAGAAGAATGGTTCATTGCACTGCAGGTCTTATATCTTCTAGAATTTTGGTTAAATTTTCAAAGCTTGATAATTTTATGTTGTAACTGAAGTGTAACTTGTGCCAGGCCCTTTGCCTTTCCACAGGTAAGAGAATATAACTGATACATATCCTTTTTTTCAGGCCTGCTTTAGGCGCAATGTTACTGTGGTGACCATATATGCATCTTTAGGAGAGGAGGCTTTATGTCACTCATTAAATGAGGTTCCCTCTTTATCTCTCTATGCACATTTGTATTCTCATAATTTCCCCCCATTATTGCCAGTTCCAGTGCAACAAAAATTCTATTTATTTGAGTATAAAGTAAATATTATTCGTGCAAATATTTTTTTTAATAAATTAATGTGCAAAATAATAAACTTTTTTCTTGCCTCATTGACGGAGTGTGTTTTGTTCATTTTCTACATGTTTACATAGATTGTAAGGTTAACATACATCATAATAGTGTTGCCTGCGTCTTATAATGTCCTACTGTGTGGAAAATTTGTGATTCACAGGGTTAATTTTATTGAAGGTTCTTCTGTTCTTATGGTTTCCACTTTCATTACCGATATGTAATTATACTATTTTTGCTCTTCCAGACTGAAGTTACGACGGTGATTTGTGGGAACAAAGAACTAAAAAAGCTTGCTAATATTAGTGGGCAACTTGACACTGTCAAACGTGTGATCTGCATGGACAATGAATTTCCAACTAGTGCAAGTGACAAATGGACAATAATTTCTTTTGCTGATGTTGAGAGTGTTGGTCGTACAAATCCCGTTGATGCCGATTTACCTGTTTCAGCTGACGTAGCAGTTATAATGTATACTAGTGGAAGTACTGGATTGCCCAAGGTTAGAAGCGTCTATTTTTGTTCTTGTTCTTCCATTTTTTTTACAGATTTTGTCGGTAAAAATATGCTTATGGTTAGCATTCATGTTGTTATCTTTGAGCATTGCAAAATGGTTAAGTTAGATCTTCGTATTTTTAAGCCACTTGAAATACATGAAATTTGTACAGGGTGTGATGATGACACATGGCAATGTGTTAGCTACAGTTTCTGCAGTCATGACCATTGTTCCCGGACTTGGAAGCAAGGATGTTTATCTTGCTTATCTGCCCCTTGCTCATATTCTTGAATTAGCAGCTGAGGTATGTACGTTGTCTAGAATCGGTTTACAAAGATGAATGTCAGCTCGGTTTTGATCTCTGTTTATGTTTTGAATTTGTTGACCACTGTGTGCTAAACATATTAACCTTCTTTTTCCTGTTCTAGAATTTAATTCCTGCTGTTGGAGGCATAATAGGATATGGAACCCCTTTGACTCTCACTGATACATCTAACAAGATAAAATCGGGAACAAAGGGAGATGCCTCTGTGTTAAGTCCAACTGTGATGGCAGCTGTCCCAGCAATTCTTGATCGTGTTCGAGATGGAGTGCGAAAGAAGGTTAGAAAATTCTAATTCTACAAATGTATGACTTCTTTATATGTATATAACTATATATACTGTGAAAGGAATTAGCTCATTTATATCATTATCTATTCTTAAATTTTAGGTAGACTCAAAGGGTGGACTAGCCAAGAAATTGTTTGACTTGGCTTATTCACGTAGATTATCTGCAATAAATGGTAACTGGTTTGGTGCCTGGGGATTGGAGAAGTTTCTTTGGGACTTTCTTGTCTTTAAAAAGGTCCGAGCAATTCTTGGTGGCCGCATTCGATTTTTGCTATCTGGCGGTGCTCCTCTATCTGCAGATACTCAGAGATTTATTAACATCTGCCTTGGGTTAGTATGTTCTAGCAATTTGAGTTGGTCTTGATTATAATATAAATCTATGAGTTTTATGGTGCTACACTTGCATACACAGGCACACAGAGCTCACACTCACACAAGAATAGTTGTAGTTCTATATCAGTTGGTCTAATTATGTTTTATTTAATTTTTATGTATCATTCTCTCATCCGATTTCATTTTCAGTGCTCCAATCGGGCAAGGGTATGGTTTAACTGAGACTTGCGCTGGTGCCACCTTCTCCGAGGTTGATGATACATCCGTTGGTCGTGTTGGTTCTCCACTTCCTTGCTCCTTCGTCAAGGTAATGGATGTTTGTGATTATTTTCACTCGAGCAGGATGACTTTGACCAGCTCACGTTCTTTGCTTTAATATTCACAGGAACTCCTTTTAACAGTTTCCGGATTTTAGGTTGAGTCGGTTCATTTTGCATTATTCTTTGTTTATTTCAGTTAATAGATTGGCCTGAAGGTGGATATTTAACTAGTGATTCACCGATGCCTCGTGGAGAAATTGTGGTTGGTGGTCCAAGTGTAACTCTTGGATACTTCAAAAACGAGGAGAAAACAAAAGAAGTATACAAGGTCGGCTTTCGAACTTTCTGTTTCCGCATTCCTTTTCTTGTTATGCTTAAGATTATCTCTTAGTCGAGTGACTGTCCTAATCTTTTGATGTGGAAAAGGTTGATGAGAGAGGAATGAGGTGGTTCTATACAGGTGACATAGGACGGTTTCACAACGATGGTTGCCTCGAGATTATTGATCGTAAAAAGGATATAGTCAAGCTTCAGCATGGGGAATATGTCTCTTTGGGAAAGGTATGCATGAATGTTACTAATGAAACCATGATGTTCTTCGGATGTCTCGTGTTAACGAATATCTTCTACAGGTTGAGGCTGCTCTCAGCATCAGTCCCTACGTCGACAACATCATGTTGCATGCAGACCCGTTCCATAGTTACTGTGTAGCTCTTGTGGTTGCTTCCCAGCTTGAAGTAGAAGACTGGGCTTCAAAGAAAGGGATCGCTTTTACCGACTTCGCAGACTTGTGTGAGAAAGAAGAAACAATCAAGGAGGTACTTTCGTCGCTCGTTCAGGTAAATCTCGACTCTCCAGTGATTCTTCGAACGACATTTAGAAAGAAAAAGATTTAAGCTTTGAGGAGAGTGCTTGAATATGTATTTCATATAGCAAGCACTGGTTTAACTTTGATGTAGACTGGTTATCTCTGATACCGAAACGTATCGACTATAATTCGATATTATTCCTTCATTTGCTTTAATGTGCAGATGGGGAAGAAGGCTCGATTGGAGAAGTTTGAGATTCCGGCCAAACTGAGACTGGTTTCTACTCCATGGACACCGGAATCTGGGCTTGTTACTGCAGCTCTTAAGATCAAGAGAGAGGCCATTCGAAAGGCTTACTCTCAAGACCTGGCTATGTTATATGCATGATGCTGTTAAGTTTTTACCGGCAACTTTGCCATGACTGAAAACTAGTTTGAAGAAAGAATGAGGAAACCGAACATCCATTTACACATTCCTGCTTCTGTCATTGTAATAACATGTTACAAACATTAGATTCATGCATTTATGATATCATGAAGGATCTTTCTCAATTGTTCTGTTCGTTGGAGAGATTTTCTCACAAAGAAATCTATCTGTTTTGCACTAATCACATGTACCTTAGGGTTTTAAAGAGGGATTCAGAAAATGGTTTGTTACCATTATAACAATCGTTATTTAATGGTAATATTATCGATCGAAAACATTAATAACATAAATAACGGTGAGATTTAGAATTATATCAATAACGATCGATGACTGTTATAATTTAATAGTTAACAATCAGTAGCAGTAATAATGGTATATTTTTTTGTTATTGTCTTGTTATATCAAAAATTTTCAAGAAAATAAGAACTATCTATTAAATTTCATCTTCAGACGGTAAAAAAATTATAAATAAATTTATTATATTTTTATTTATATATATATATTATGATTTACAATAAGTTGTACAAATTTAAAAAAAAATCACGACCATGACACCTATGACCTATAGTAACCGCAATAATAATTATTATACCCACAACCATGATAATCACAACTGATTAAAAATACGACTGCAAACACTTTTTAAATTCCTAATTTTGAACATTTTATTCAAAAAATATCATCCCTTTCTCGTACCTTGTATCACTCAATTTTAAAGCTAAAAGTTTTTTTTTTATTCTTACGAATTTAAGAACCACTTAAAAATATATTTTAATGCTTTTAAAAAACTTATAATTATGCTTGTAAAGATCATTTAAGCCCCCAAAAATTTCGTAATTATTTGTTATCTTAAAACATTAAAATCAAATACAAACTAATTCTTTCCCATAGCAAATTGTATTTATATAAGTTATCGTACGTTTGTATACAAAAATATATTTTGCAAATATAACACTAATTCTTAAATAATTATTTTAAAAGACTAATTATATTCTTCATGTAAAAAGGAAATTACCAAACTGTATTCTACATATACATAAGATTAAATTATAGATTATTAAGAGAGAATAATAGATTAATGATTAACATAACAAAAACTAAATTAGAAATTAATATTAAACTTAAAAATAGTTTTCTAATAATTTAAGAATTATATTTATGATTTTATTTTCTTAATTCAGCTTAAACATTAGTTAGATGGACTGCACTAATACTAAAATAAAAAATAAATTCAATATTATTTAATTACTTTAACAATAGTTATATGGGCCTTTGGGCTTTTCTCTATGATATTAACGAGAACCCACTGGATGTGAAATTTTCAGTTGGGCCAGGTCATTTCAAGAAAGCTAACCATATCATTTATGACTAATGGACTAACATAAACTCTGCAGATAGTGGTGAGTATTCGATTAAAATAATTTTGAATTAATTAAATTAATAAGTTTTATTTAATTTTTTAAGTTGAGTGTATAAAGTTTTAATCGAATTTTTATTCAAATTCAATGATAAACATTTTATAATGTTATAATACTAATTATTTTCGATTTGAACTACTTATTATAGTCATATACAATACAAGCGCAAGCACACACATGTATAAGGTAAAATTGAAAGACGTACTCAAACTTAAAAATTTATCCACTAATTACCAAAAAATTTAAGTTATTTAAATTTTCATTTATAAGTTAATTTTATCTTTAAGTCTTTTAGAATCAAGAATATAAAACTACAAGTTGAATCAAAAATATTTAATTTTTTTATATTAAATTAAATTTAAAACCTAAATTTTCTATAATTTAATTAAATTTTACTCACCGCTAGGTAAGGTTAATGAACACATTAGTTGATTGCAGTAAGGTTAAAATGGGTGCAAATCGTCCACCTACTTCTCGTGCCTATATTTGTGCCTCCACTTTAAATTATAGGTTTAGGGTTTAGGGTTAGAGGTTGTGGTTAAGGTTTAAGAAATTAGGGGTAGGGTATATATTTTGGAGTGTAGAGTTTAGGATTTAGGATATAGAAAATTAGGGTTAGGGTTGATAAATCAATTTTTAGAAAATTTTCATGATGATAGAGAGATAACTGATTTTTACTCGGTTGAAATGATCAATCACTTAAATAATCATCATAAACAATATAAATAACACGACAAAATTAACACATAAATAATATAACAAAAATGACTTATAACATAATTTCTGGTCACGTTGGTTCTGGGAGATGCAAATTTCCTTCTGCATCACAACTTTTTAATACTTATCCCTTTCTCGTCAGATATCCATAAGTTTTCATGTCTATCGTTCAGTCAAAAGTTTCCGATGATGCAGCTTCCTTTAAGTAACTGGTGGAATCCCATTTCATCCAAAATCCCTAACCTTTTTGTTCTACATCTTGTTATTTTACCAAGCTTACTCGGTCGGATTTAGTCGATCACTGCCGATCTTTTCGTGTCTTTGATACTAATAATTCCCTGCAATCAAAAGTAAGCCACTTTACCATCTGGAAAGTGAGGAAATGGAAGCAAAAATGCTATCAATCATGCTTCTTTAATGTCCTTCTCAATTCTATTTTTAAAACTTTTGACGAACCCATTGTTGCAAAGGTACCCAAGGGGGTGAGCTCGTGCTTTTCTGTGATGCATGACTCGACTTTGTCCTCATTACAACTTTTTTATATGTGTGGATGTTAAACTGGTTCCTGGTCTATTGGTTGGGCTGACTGCCATGCAGCAAAGAGAAAAGAAAAGGAAAAGGATTGGACAATGGATGGAAGAGTTCCACTCACACTAAGCTTGTCGTGAATGATTCAAGGACTGGTTTTGTCGGTATAGACGATGTTTGAGACATAAACGATACCGTTTTAAAGATGATTGTCTGAACTACTGGAAGTATACTTCAATTTAATCTTCTCATGCCTTTGCTTCCGTTTATTGTATTGTTTTAAAAAAAATGCTTAAAATAAACCTATTCAACTGATTCCACTTCCCCACTCTTGAATATTTTATAGAATTATTGCATGAACAGGACGTCCCAGATTGAAAAGGTTGTATTATAATAGGAAAACCGTGTCCTTTCTTCACAAAGATTCTGGGAAACTTGTCTGGTCAAGAAAATTCTGTGAAACTTGACCACATTTGAATTGAGGATCAAAGCTTCATCACAGGTGGCATGACGTACCATAAGCCAGACAATAGTAATTTATATCTAATTGGTGTAAGGGTGAGTAAAACTCGATTTAATTTTATAAAAAATATTTTGATTCCACTCGTCTTAACTCGAATTGATTCAAATTTTTAAAATAAAGTTCAAGTTGTAAAACGGAAGTTCAAAATAACTTGAAACTTTTAATAATTAAAGAATTTATTTTTAAGTTCAAGATAGCTTCTCAATTTTTATGAGATATATATATACGTTGATATAAAAAATATAACAAAAATATTACCACATATGTAATATATATACATATCTTATATGGTTAGATAAGGTCATTTAAATTGAAATCAAGTCGTACTATAACATCGTAAATAATTATAATTAAATTTTTATAGAAACTCAAGAATTTGACTTCACTCGAATTTCTTAAACTGGACTCGAACCAAAAAAATTCAAAATAAAGTTTGAGTTGTAAAATTTGACTCGTTAACTCGAATAACTCAATTTCTTTTAACTCGATTCGATTGAATATTCACCGTTAAATTCATATATAATATCTTAAAAACAAGTAAAATACATGAAAAGTAATATGTTGTGCTTGGTAGCTTCAATTGTTTAATGGTTTAATTGGCTGTATAAGTCATTTATAATTTTTATTTGGAAAAATAGAATGTTTGAATTTTATTTTAAAATTTAGGCCTAAAATTACAGTACAAGTAGGAACACTTTACATGTAAATGACTATTCAGGAGGAATATATCACTTATAAATGGTGTTTTTTATTTTTTAATACTTTTTTCAAAATTTTTAAGTATAACATCATGTGTACATAGCGTTCTCCAACCTATACTATAAAAATTAACTTAGAATCTAAAATATAGTTAAAGATTATCGATTTTCATAAATTCTTAAAATATTATTAATGTCCTATGTACCTTTTGCACTATGATTTCTATGACTAGTTTATCATCAAGGTTATTATATGCCCTATTTGTTTAAGATGTCTTTTCATCTTTTTAAAGATTTATTTTATTTCATTACTAAAGAAATAAACCCATGCAACGTTTTTAAAATTTTCATGAAAAAAATAATATTATTTAACAACCAAGATCAATCATTTAGTTTCCAAGGTCTTAACTTATTCATCCCTTTAATCATGCAATTGTAAAAGGATTAGTGTTGATCTTTGATTTGTCGGTACAGTTAGGACAAGATTCACGTGTAGTTTAGTAGGGTTTACGACAAAAATCACCTGTCTCTTTATCGTATATCTTTTTATATCTCTTTTAAATTTTTTTAAAATATTCAATTTTTAATCCTAATCTTTATTTTCTAAACCTTAAATCATAAACCCTAAAAAATATACAATATATCTAATTCTCTAAATCCTAACTATAACCCCTAATCTTAAACCTTAAACCCACTAATTTAAAACGAGAACATAGAAGGAGGTATGATTTCCACCCGGGTTAATTAGGTATAAACAATTTTTGTAGAAGGTAGAAAGTTTAAGAGAGAAAATAATTAAATGTGCTTGAACCCACTTGATCCATCATATGGAACTTAAAGTACCAAATTCGAAAAATTATGTTATGAGTTATTTTCGTCATTTCATTTATAGAAGCAATCAATCAAATATTTTTATTTTATTAATTTTTTATCTCATCTTTTTTATCAAGTGAACCTTTACTTGGTAAAAGTTATTTTTAAATTTAACTTTTAATAAATATTAATAAAGATTTACTTAATAAAAAGATGAGATAAAAAATAATAAAACAAATATATTTATTTATTTAATTAATTGATCATATGAATAAAGAATAACTATAATATAATATCTCGTCAAACTCAACAAAAAATAAAAATAATATCGATAAAGTTGGAGTGAAAGATGGGAGTGAAGGCCTTAGTTAAGTTTTGTAGTATCTTAAATTATTTTGATGTTAGGTTTCTGAAAATAGACAACGTTGTAAGATGTAAGAATTGATGGGATATGAAAATACTAGCCAACGAAAAAAAAAAAAAACTGTTTTTTATACGACACGATGGAAAAACAGAGAATAGCATTTACAAAGCGAAAGAAAATACTATAAAGATTTGTATCATCTTATACACCGACGATAAAAAATTTAATTTCAATAAACAAATTATTTTAGGGTTTAATTTAAGGTTTTAATATTAAGGATTTAGATTATTGGTATGAAAACTAAAATTTATAATTAGAAATTAAAATCTAATATTATTTAGAGTCTATAGTATTGTATTTAAAGTTAGGGATTTTATTTTTATATTTTAACCTTAGATTAGATTTGTTTGTGCCGTGACTACAAGAAATTGCATGAAGTGTTGTTATCAAAAACGATTGAAGAGGACTTGCTTTTTGATTGCTTCATGAAATGAAATTTATGTAGTTAGAGATGGATATGGAAGGAATTTGAATTGTCATTTCATATCAGCAATTATATGCAAAAGAAAATCAAAAGATATGACAAACTTCATAAAACAAGCTTTATACTTAGGATTAGAATTAGGATGAATATTTAATCGAATTAAGTTTAAAAAATTAAGTTATTCGAGTTGAACTGTGATATTTTATAATTTAAATTTTATTTGATTTGTGTACTCGAGTTCATTACACCAAAATAGATCTTTAGCGGCGTATTTTAGTTCTATAGTGGCGTCTTTTAGCGTCGCTAAAAACCTTCTTGGCGCTTAGTAAAACGCCGCAAGAAGTGTCACTAAAACTAGTGTTGCAATTGTTTGCGGCGTTTTTTCCAAAAAATCCTAAAAGTTCAAGATCTATAGCGGCGTTTGAAAAAAAAAGCCACAAAAAGTTAATTCTTTAGTGGTGTTTGAAAATAAAAACGCCGCAAAAAAATCATTCTTTAATGGCGTTTTGAAGACAAGTGACACAATAAAATTGTTCTTTAGTAGAACGCCCTTGTTGACGATCCTTTACTCAGACAGTATCTGGCGTTTTCTTGACAAACGCCGCTAGTAATAATATTATGTAAAAAATATAAATAAAAAATAATTTATAATCCATCAACCATCTTGACATAGATACATTAACATCCAAATTAAAAAATTAAAAATAAAAATAAAATGCTAAATTCCACGAAAAATAAAAAACCAAACAATTGAAACTATCAAAAAACTAACAATAAATAAAATTAATAAAATTAACAATAACAAGTTCATATTTAATTAACCAAAAGGTCATTTTCTTGAAGCTTGAAAGGTCACCTTCTTAGTTTGTCTTTCTCATCAAAGACTTCAATCACATTGTACTTATGCGTTTTTATTGTAAACCAAAGCTCCCTTCCTGAATTCCAAGTAATTCTCCAATCTGCAACCCAAAATCACAATACAACAAGCTTTAAAACAAGATGTGGTTGATAATAAAAAATTCCTATATTATTGTGCTCATGTGTTTTTAGTTGAGTTTTCAAGTTTTTATACAAATTTAATTATAATTATCTAGTATGTTATAGTATTATTTGATTCTAATTTAAACAATTTTTTCTAATCTTAAATATATAGGATGTGATCCAGTTATGCGGTGTAAAACTCATTTAGTTTATATATATATATCTTAATATGTTGTGTATATTTCTTCATACTTTTTATATCATAATCTATCTATCAAGAAAAATTGAGAGATTTTACTCGAATTGAAAAATTAATCTATTATTTATTTAAAATTTTGAGCTATTCGAATTACTTAATAACTTAAATTTTATTTAAATATTTTTATTCAAAACGAATATAAAAGTTTAAGTCAAATTAAAATAAATCAAAAAATTTACCTTGAATAAAAAAGACAATTAAATTAAGTTTTACTCGCCCTAATTAGTATACTAAGCGAAATAAACAAAGGATTGTCGATTTTTTTCTCCAAATCATCCCTTTTCAATCTTCTTTGGTCTTTACTAAAAATGGTGAGATAAATCAACTTATAGACAACCATTGGATCGGTTTGCCATTGCCATTTGCCATTTGCCATTTGCCATTTGCCATTTGCCATCTCATTAGGAACGTTGTTCAAAACTGTGTAGGCACTGCCATTAAAATTGTGAAAATTTAAAAATTAGTCTATAAAATTTTTAAAAAAAGTAATTTGATTTCTATAATTTTTTTAAAAAAAATCATTTAAGAAAATTTTATCCTATATTTTTTTTAAAATTCTGAAATAAATATTTGAGAACCTGTTAGAAATTGACAAGTTAATGGTCTAAATCATGCAAGAATGAAATCATTTTTGTTTGTGATGTGTCCAAAATGCTCATTATTGAGATATTTGATATGATTCAGTGGATGAGGCAATGAGATTTTGCTTTCATGTCCAGATCATGCATGCTGAAGGAGAAGCAACATCTAATGGAACTATTAAGAGCTAAACATAATTTTTTTTTTCATATTTTCTTTACAATTAACCATCTAAAAATTAAAAATTAATATAAAATAAATCCTTCAAATTAAAAAAATATGACAGATCTAGATGTCTGAAATTATCTTTTCCATAAAAAATTTAATTTCGAAGTGACATACTTTAAAATGTTGACCCATTTTTGGAACAGTATTGTCTTATTATATATCCACATAAAATGCACCAACCTTGTTTTGTTTTTTTTGAAAAAGATAATTAAAAAGAAGCTTTTGAAATGATAATGAATTGAGAAATTTGAATGAGCCAAGTCATGTTGGTGGACCCGGTTTGATGTTAAAATTGTCTAATAGGGATTAGAACCACCATGAATTCCACTTAAAATAATAAGCATTGAAGCACTTAGCTTCATATATGGACTGATCTCATCATGCATTTTTATCAAAGATTTCACCATGCATTCTTTTAATAACCTTCCTAAGGAAGCAAGTGATAGAGAAGATTTACGTGTATGTTATTGTTTTTGATGTTTTATTATTGTACCTTGTACAGGGATAAAGTCAGGATTTGGGTTGAAGAAAGAAAAATATAAATATTTAAAAGTAGGGAAAAAATTTATAAAAAAATAATTTTTAAAAAAGTTTAAACAGAAGGATAAAAATGAAAATAAATCTTCGGAGGTGGGGGAGATTGTCCCCCACAGCTCCGTTTCTGACCTCATCAAACATGTTAAAAAATTTTACTGTTAGAAAAAACGTTTTTATCTTTGTATTACGTTCTGACATCATAGTTTGATAGTCATAAGTTCGATTGAGCTTGTAACGTGACAATTGAATTATTGTCTTTCAGTTTATCAATAATCGTTACTAGGTCTGATATCGTATTATCAACTATCACTCTATCTACAATAAAACAATAATTCTGTCAGTCTCTTCTACTTCAACCTTATCTCACTCCTCATATGACTCCGACTACCAACTCTACACTATTTACGACTCTAGCCCGATGCCAACCAGGGATAAACCATTCGACTCAGTAACCAACCATGGTCCATTGTGACTCAGCCCCTCCCACGATAGGTGAACCACCAACCTCTATCTCCAAATCTTCCTTTGATAATCATCTTTACTTCTGTGTCTGTTGTCGTCTAAAATTAGTGTGATAAGCATGGAACACTTTCTAGTTAAGAGAATCAGTCGTAAAATCTATTCAAGTTTGGAACCCTTTTCGAATGCAAAAGAGAAGGAAGTAAATAGAATGCGAAGACCACTGACCTGACACTGCCATATCATGAACCAGTTTATTAGCCGAGGGCATGAAAGCATGTTCATAATATAATTGATCGTATGTTTAGGGTAGAATTCATGATCCATGTCACCTAACTATCCTAATTTATTTTCTTTATTTTATGTATTAGTTTGAACATTAGTGATTTTTACCATATAATTCATCTATCTTTTCTTAATTTTTAATTACAATTACTTATAATTTTGCTTCTAAACATCGTTGATACTACACTTTTAAACTCATCAAACATGCATATAAAGATATTTGACCTAATTATTTATGCATAGAAACAATCTTTAGAACAATTTAGAGTAATTTTTTTAATCATTTATAATATCGTATTTATGTTAATATCGATTTTAAATAAAAGATATGTTTCAATAATAAACCCTCACGATTATAAATTATAAAAAAAATTTACCTCCAATATGCCTAACAAATCATTTCACCTTGATATTCATACACAAAACTAGCATGGGAACCATATTGGATACGTTTTTCACATCGTTTGTAATGTCTCGTACATACTAATATCGATCTTAAATAAATGAAAAGTTATAATATAAGATTTCATTGATAAATCTCGTTATTCATATAACGCAAAATCTCTTTACGCGAAAAATTTTAAAATTATATTTTAAAATAAATATAAAAAAAGTTATTTCTTCAAATAAGTAATATTAAAATAGGATTTTTCATTTAAAATAGCCCATAAGATCAATGTATAGTTCTTTACCTTACTCCATTATTACGAATCCTTCATGTATAATTTATAATTTTTTAAAATTAAGTTATTAATTATGTTGTAATAATTCTAAAAGATACGGTCTCATGTTTGACTTGTCTTTTCGAATATTTCGTGGGATTCCAGCAAGCAACCTGATTTTTCGTGTTGGAATCCAAACACGAAAGCACCAACTTTGCCTTGTCTCCCATTTTATTTTATTTTATTACTAATGATTAAAACAGAATTATTATATGTAAAAAATATTATATATATTTAGCTATGTAAAGCCTTTTCTTTGGGAAATTAATTTTATATCTACCGCACTTAATTATTCAACACTAGTTGATACATAACTTTATTATTTATAACAGCCGACAATTATATTTAAAAACTAAGATTTAAAAGTCATAAAATTTAACTTTTAATATTGATAATTTTTTGCTTGAAAACAAGTGTTTGCTCCAAATTCCTTGTAAGAAATACAATAACAGTGCCTTATTCATGTTATTATTTAGTTATTTCAAAAAAAATAAAAATAAAAATAATTCGTCAAATTTTATTTCTAAAAATTAAAAAATTCAAAAAAATTATAAATAAATTTATTATATTTTTGTTTAATTTTTTTTTTTATAAATGAATTTTATTCATCCAAGAAACCTCAAGTTACATCACTTAACAAAAAATAAGAACGAAATTAAAAGTTTATACCTAACCAACAATCAAAAAAGATTAAACACCATCATGCTTCACTAATGTCTTCAGTTTGCAGCTAGATGACTATCAGAAGAGATTCTTTTAATGTTTATAATAAATCATTGGATTTAAAATAAATCGTTTATATCTATTATTATTTATAATAAATCGTTTGAATTTTAAAAAAATCACAACCACGACACTTGCAATGACCGCAATAGTAATCGTTATGTTTGGAATCGCAATAAACGTGACGCGACCGAAAATATGATCGAAAACGTTTTTTAAATCTCTGATTTCAAGCATACAAAAAACTTTGTTGGATTATGTATCTCACGGTATAAAGTTCGATTACTCTGTTCGTTTTCTTATGTGCTCACCAATAATTTTTCACCACGTGTATTAATTATTCTTTTTATAATTTTTTTATTAGTAGTAATATATATGATGTAAAATTATTTATAATGCACATAAAAACACAGAAGAAGAATTTTACAATTTTCACCTGGGGTTGTAAGTATTTATTTACTTTAGAAGAATTTTACAGTTTTCACCTGGGGTTGTAAGTATTTATTTACTTTAGCAACAATCAAATAACAGTGTGTTAAGCAAACAATGATTTTAGAATAAAAATGGAATCCACGCTCACTAGGCACTAGCACCCAACACCCCTAACAACAAAAGGCTAACATAATTTTGCATGCATCAGCAGCACTGAACCTGAACATCATGTAGTGGTCAAATCACACCACACCAAAGCAAGGATCCAGTTTTTCTAGGAAAATTTTTAGAAATATTGATGGTGGAAAAAGAATTTTTTAAAATATTGATTTTTTTATTTTATTTTTCAGAATATTGATGATTCTACGGTATCTTAAAAGTTGATACTTTTGGAATCCAACTTTCAACAATGTTTTCAGATAATTTAGATGAAAACAAAGTCTTTTGGCTCCGACTTTGGCATCTTCGTCCTTACACTGTTTAAAATCAGAGCCTAAAGGTGTCGACTTTCTAAGTAGTGTAGAATCATCAATATTCTGAGAAATAAAGTAAGAGAAGCAATATTTTAAAAAAAAATTCCAACGCCAATATTTTTAAAATTTTTCTGTTTTTCTTTAAAATATTAAATTAAAAAGCAAAACAAAATGATTCTAGTAAGGGTGTGATATTTTTATTC
The DNA here is from genome assembly GCA_035048815.1 of Abelmoschus esculentus. Classification (NCBI taxonomy): domain Eukaryota; kingdom Viridiplantae; phylum Streptophyta; class Magnoliopsida; order Malvales; family Malvaceae; genus Abelmoschus; species Abelmoschus esculentus. The sequence goes on from JAUCBN010000026.1 coordinate 13,849,315, forward strand.
GGTTAATCTCGATTATCGATTACTAATTTTATATTTTTGAGACTTTATATTTTATTTTGACAATAACTTTATTCTATAACTTTTAAATATCATTGATTAAGTACGGCTCTTGTATTTAATGAAAAATAATCCACTTGGCTTCTGCAAATCCTCTATAAAAAGGGAAGTTGTGATTTAGAAGTTGGCAGGCTAAGAGACGAGATAAGGGAGAAACAAAAGGAAGACAGAAACCATGGGGGAGCAGAGGGTTGGTTCAGCTTTGTCCAAAGTGATTAACAAAGTGAAACCCTACATTGCAATAATCTCCCTGCAGTTTGGATATGCAGGGATGTACATAGTCTCCTTGGTTTCTTTTAAGCATGGCATGAGTAATTTCATCCTTACGACATACCGTCATCTTATTGCCACCATTGTCATGGCTCCATTTGCCTTGATTCTTGAAAGGTTTCATCTTCTTCCTACACACCCCGTGTTTTTTTCGGGATTCAAATAGCAGTAGCGACACCGTCCGAAATGTTATTACGAATAATATCAGTCCTGTCACCGACCGTAATTTAAATCCCTGATTTTTTTCATGCACACGTTCATCCTTACATTCTTCTTTCTTTGTTTCATGCAGGAAAACCAGGCCACGAATGACCCTTCCGATCTTCCTCAGGATTGTGGCCCTCGGTTTACTCGAGTAATGCTCTTTCTGCTTGTTCTTGAAATGGAAAACTTTTAATTCATGCAAGGGTCTAATTGAACATGGTTGAGTTTGATTTTTCAGGCCAGTGCTTGACCAGAACCTATACTATCTGGGGATGAAGAAGACGACTGCAACATATTCATCTGCTTTCGTCAATATGCTTCCTGCTGTTACCTTCATATTGGCTGTGATTTTCAGGTAAAAATCAAAAGCAAAAATGATTCAAACCGATAAGTCCCATAATTTCTTAATATTTGTCTTCCACTATACTGACAAAGATGTGTGCATAATGATTCTAGTGAAAAAACTGGGACCCCTCCACTTCACACCGTATCAAATAGCTTAAAAGTTCCATCATCTTCATACATATATGTTGAATCATTGTTTAACATGCTGATCATGTGGATCAGGTTAGAGAAGATCGATTCGAAGAAGATACACAGTCTAGCTAAGATCATAGGAACAGCAATCACCGTGGCAGGGGCAATGGTGATGACTTTGTACAAAGGTCCCATTGTTGATTTCATCAAGTCAGGAGGCGTGGCACACCATGGAACCACCATTGAATCCGCGGATAAACACTGGGTTACCGGTACCATATTGCTTCTAGCAAGTATCTTGGCATGGGCAAGTTACTTTATTTTGCAAGTGAGTGAAAACACAGTTAAAACTTGGTTTAAAGTTCAAACAACATATTCTGTAGCTAATTGTATTGGATATGGTTTATGGTTTATGGTTTATGGTTTCAGTCTTTCACATTGAAAAAGTACCCTGCTGAGCTCAGTCTCACAGCTTGGATATGTTTCGTGGGAATGATAGAAGATGGTATCCTGGCCCTGATCATGGTCCGGGACCTAAGTGCATGGAAAGTAGGGTGGGATTCAAGGCTCCTTGCTGCAGCTTACTCTGTAAGTCCTGTTTGCTACCCATGGATGCACTTTGAAATACATTTAGCTAATTAGCTTCACACTTTAATGTTGCAACTTTTTTATTGATTAGGGGATAGTCTGTTCCGGAATAGCATATTACGTTCAAGGAGTCGTAATCCGAGAACGAGGGCCGGTATTCCTTACATCATTCAGCCCTCTATGTATGATCATCACTGCTGCTCTAGGAACCTTTGTTTTAGCAGAAAAGATCCACCTTGGAAGGTATAGTACTACATATGAAGATATGGTGCACTATATATATATAAGACATCTTCTTCATATAATGGACTCTGATTTCTTCTTTTCTTGTTGATTTCAGCATTCTTGGAGCCATTATCATAGTCTCAGGTCTTTACACTGTGGTGTGGGGTAAAAGCAAAGATGTGAAAGACACAGAAACTGATGAGAAAACCAAGGAATTGCCGATCACAGACAGAGCTACATCAATCAGTTTTGATGACAGCATTGATGGAGCTGATAAAACTGTTCCTGTTCCTGTTCCAGTGACAAAGATCCCCTTCAGCACTCGTGGGACATAAAACAGTTCCTTAATTTTCATTGTTGAGATGTTTCAAGCAGACTTGTTCTTCCACAAGCGAAAGGAATAATACCATATATCTCCACCCATCTCAACTTCTTTGTATCTAAGTAATTTGTGGCTTATGTATCATCTTTTGATTATATTGTGAGGCTTTAATTTGATGAATCCATGCATTTTCCTTATCTTATTGTCCATATATTCTATTTATAGCTCTTTTGTTTAACTTAGATTCATCAAATGCTACAAGCAATTCGATTCAATTAATTAATTTAACTACTGACTATTTTTAAAGTTCATAAATAGTCACTAAACTATCCTAAAATGTTTATTTTGATCGAAGAATCATTAAAAATATTATTAAAAGAGTGACGTTATAGTTAAAATTTTTTATATAATGACATATTTAATTTTTCCTATTTACATCCAATCAATTTGTTTTAAATTTTGTGAATTAGTCTCATTATTTTCTATTTCTAATTATTTATTTTTTGTTTTGGGTATCCATTCTAATCGATGTTTATTATAAAAAAATAATTTAAATTAAATAAAAATCAATAAATTTAATCTTTATTATTTATCCATTCTTTTAATTTCTTTCTAATTTTAATTAAAAATAATTTATAATTTTTATACTTATCAATTACTAAATCATGGACATTTTCACCACAAAAGTTTCATTTTCCCATTTTCCTCCACCTCAATTTCCACTCCCATTTAAAACACCCCCAGAGGCCAGAGTTCTCCTTGTCAATTGACAGAACCAAATGAAAGGCTATCCATTTTTGTTAGTCGTTTCTCCCTCAATTTGTACTCTTTTTTCTTTTCCTTTTTAGTTGAAAATTTCAGAACATAAAGAGACGATCTTGAAGTTGGATTCTATTCAGAGGTAATATGAAGGACAGTAATTTAGAGGTATCACAGATTTTTTTGGGTGTTTTTGCAGGAGTTTGGAGCTGATTAGATTTTATTTCTAAGTAAAGGAATGTGTAAATAATTTTGTAAAAGTTTACATATAGATTATATAAAACACCTTCCACAAATGATCAAATGGCTTAAACATGCTGATAATGCAATATGAACATGTAATATACATAAAACACACTTGCATGCTCATTTGAAACACCGTAAGAATATTATTAGTCAATTAAGGATTAAAATACAGTGTAACACCTCGACTCGAATGTCATATTGGGCCTCCAGCCCAAAACCCTATTTCAAAATTTTCTTTAAAAGTCCAATAATAAAATCATATCGAATCCAAAATCGATCCATAAAATCAACTTAAATTAAAACAAGTCCAAAATAATTTTAAGTAATTCGGAGCTCCAAATAATACAAAACCATTTAAACATTCGACCCAAATTTAAAATAAATAGAGTTACAAAAATACATATAGGATCTGACAAAATACTAGCCCACTACATCTACCACTGTACCCTGACACAAAGTTGATGCTGAATTTCAAACCTCGATGGTGCTCCACAAGAACCGGCTCCACCTAACCTACACACGAAAACACATTTCGAACGCTGAGCCATACAAGCTCAGTGAATACGCTGAACTCGACCAACATCATGCATATCATACACAGTAAAGCATGACATATAAATCTCGTGCATGATATGATGATCTAGCATGCTCGCCTATCACATGGCATAATGAAATGTATATTATCGCACACAGCATATACAAATCAATTAGTCAATACAATGTAGTGAGGCTCGCGTCCACACAGCATCGGGATCCTACACTACGAGTAGGGCCCGCGTCCACACAACATCGGGATCCCATACTCAAGGATGAGGCCCACGTCCACACAGCATCGGGATCCTCCAAATCCTATACTCGGAATATCGCATCGAGTATCTTCGAGTGAGGCCCACATCCACACAGCATCGGGATCCTACATTCGGGATGGTCGTCAAATCATCACCCGGAATGTTGCATCGGATGGCCTTCGACGTGTTGCAACACTTATGGACATCCGGATTTCCAACACACAATGACTCAAACCACACAAGTGATCCACCTAGGATCTTACCACAACAAGATATATTAAGTCTTATCATTCTTAAGCCTTTCGGGGTTATAATTATCAATCTTAGCTCAATAATTAGTTTCACAACTTTTAAATTAGAGGAACCCTTTATTAACATCACCAAGCCCCAAAACTCAACTCAAACTTAGCCAAACACACAGGGTATCGATACCCTTATATGGGGTATCGAAACACCCAGCACCGATGCCCACCCAAAGAGGGTATCGAAACAGGGGTATTGATCCCAGTATCGCTACTCTTTGACCAAAACAAAAGTCAACGAAAGGGGAAGGACCGTATCGATACAGGTATCGATACAAAAAGTTACCAGAAGCCTCGGTATCAAATCATGGTTCGATACCCTTGCTCCTCAAGCCTAAGTTCCTCTCAGGGGCATCGATACCGATGGCCCGTGTATCGATACTCCCTACACGAACCTCTAAGTTCACCTAAAAATTTCTAAGGATCAACCCCCCAAACTTAACCAAATCGAACCTAATGTATTTTAAATCATTATTACTGATGTTTAGAGTGTTTTAACACTATTTTCCAGTCCTTTAACTCAATAACACGAATTTCACCATTAAAGCATGTCAAGCTCAAACCAAGCACACATACACCAAAACTATATGAATGCTTCCTACCATGAAATGCATAATGATGAGAAGAGTTAGGAGTACCAACCTCAACAAGCACAACAACCAAACCTGAACTCACTCTCCCAAGCTTTTTCCTTTGCCCAAACCTTGAGATGAAGCTCTCACTCCCTTTTCTACAAGAAATGAGTTAAACCAACCATTAAACCCAACTCATGGAAGGTTTCTTAAGCTGAAACTCGATTAAAAACTGAGAAAGAACTCCCCAAACTCAAAACCCGAATTTCCCACACATACCTTCATTTTCACCAAACCAAACAATTCTTACCTTGTTTTGTAGATCGAAAACAACTCTAAAACTTACCCTTCTGACACAAAACGTGATTCTTCAGCAAAACCAACAAGATCCAACCTTTAAACCATATTTTATTGTAACAGAGGAGATGAGAAAATGGGAAAATAAAAGAGAAGAAGGTGATATCATCAATGTAGGAGAAATAAACCCCCCACCCCTCTCTATCCAACTCATTTGATTATTTACCAAAAAATCATCACTCTTCTAAGCCCAACTTACAACCCAACAAGATTAAGGCCTAACAAGGCCCAAGACCACTAAACTCGAGGCCCAAAACCGAGGTCAAAACTCTCGGGTTAAACCGACGCTCGGATCCGAAATCGGGTCGTTACATACAGTATATATCAAGTTAATATTTTTGTCTCTATAACACTTCTATTTCAGCATGAATTGTCATGTAGGTTTGTCATATCATTTCAAGTTATTTCTCATTATTTGACTAACAATTTCCATCCGTATAAAGGTCATTTTAGTCTAAAATAAAACATTGAAGGTTAAAGTGCTTAAAAAAGATTAGGGGATAAAGTGATTATCCAGTCAAACGTTAACATTTTTTTTATATTATGGTTAAAATAAACTAATTAACCAACTATTTATTTAGTTTTATAAAATTCATCTTAAATTATTTTAAAAATTAAATTTATAATATTTTATTTAGAATAAAACATATATTTTTGAGGTGTTGATGCAATATTCACAAACAACTTCATTTCTTTAAGTTTGTTTTACCAATAAGGCAATGTCATGTGTTATTACTATATTGATCAAATAAAATTATTAAAATAAGAAAATACCCAAATTAGGATACTGGAAAACACCCTTTTCCTGACTCAGCTTGCTTGTGGGGATGAACTTGTTGAAGAATTGGGATGACTGTATTCCACACTATAAGAAACCTACGTTCTGGTGTCCTGATCCGAGCAAACATGGAGGAACAGGAGATTCCAATGTACTGCTGCTAATGAGCAACATCAAGAATACATTAATGTTTTCCCTAAGTTTGTCATTTTATTTTTCAACATGTTTGCATCATGATGCAGTACGCTCAGCTTCTGAAAGAATGCGCCTTGCTTCATTTGCAAGATCCATTAAATGTTTATCTTTATAACCTGGACCAGGAAGTGTGGTATTGGTTGGAAATTATCTTAAGCAAAGTGGTGAAACATATAATTCATGTAACTGGTAGAAAACAGATCCAGAAGCTAGTGAAAAAGGACCTTACCAATTTCAAGAATAGCCTTTTCTAGTGGGAAAAGGTATTCTCTGTTTGGCCCTGAGGGGCCTTCGGCGCAAACGATTTGCCTGCACATAGAGAAAAGGAGGAAATAGCGAATCAAAACTGGGTATTCTGCTAGAATGGAAACATATTTGTAATTATTTACTGTAAGAATGTTGAGCAACAAAACTGATAAAGCAGATTATCAATGATAAATCACTGCACAAAACTTGTTATAGAGATCTTTTTCTCCTGTAGTTGATATGTGGGGAGGGATTCTCTCTTTTGAAGAAGGTTTAGCCTCAGATTTAAACAATGGTTTTAGGGGCTGTTAATATAGAAGAAAATCCAGTTATAGATGACACCTTTCCGGAGTTCAAACAAGTCCTTTCTGTTGAAACAGGGCAAAAAGGGGTGGGAGACATCTGTTATACCCGAATTTTGGGTATTTGAAATTAAATAAATAATTGAAAATAAAATAAAAAATAAAAAAATAAATAAAAAATAAAAAAACAGAAAGGTGTGGTGGAGAGATTTTAGGATTGTCGAGGGATTTGAGGGATGTGGATTTGATTGGAGTTTCCCACTTCAATCAAAATTCTGAGATTGAGTCCTTTAAAAAGAGGAGGGCCAGAAAAGATGCGGAAAGGGTGGAAGGTTTGGGGGCATGGTTTCGATAGATTGTTTTGATAACCATGGTTGTGGGTTCAAATGGGGACAGTCTGCTTCAAGCAAAAAATGAAAGCTTGGATGCCATGTGGCTGCCACAAGTTAAGAAACCACGGATTGTTGTTTTTTCCGTGACGCATAAATGGAGACCACAAATTTTGTTCAGTTGTTGATAGTAACACCACAAGATGAAGGTCAAGAAAGTGATCTGTCTGGACATGAGTTTGAAGCAGTAAAGATGTGGAAGAGGGCGATTATGGAAGCGATGTTCGGAAATGAGTTTTTCACCGGCAACTAAGCAAACCCTTTGGAGTTTTCTTCAAGTTTCGCTGGATGATCAGGTTTCTCAATCAAACCAAGAAGAGTTTCCTAATTTCCTCGTGTGTAGTTTGAGATTTGATCGCACTATGGCGGCTCAATCCTTCATGAGATCAATTCATGAATTCACTGTAAGGGATGCAAGGAGAAATGACTAAGAATTTACGAGGGCAGGGTCTTCTTGATTTTCAACGTGGCATCACAATGTGGCTTGACCAATTTCAATTACAATGAGTTCAATTAATTGTACGAGAAATATAAAGATCAAGGTCTCAAGATTCTGACATTTCCATGAAACCAATTTAAAAGATGAAACAAAGAACAAACATGGAAGGACGAAATGTAAGAGTTTTATTCGTTCTTTTAGTAATTATATTTATTTATAATATTTTATTTAGTATTTTAAATTAATTATTTTATTTATTTGCTTGCATGGATTTTAAAAGCATATAGTATATTTTGTTTAGGAGATCACCTAATTCACACTTAGTTAATTAAATTAGAGCTGTTTTAGGTTAGTCACTTTAATAAAATAATTAATTAAATAAGGAGAAAATTGTAGTAATGATGGCATGCTAATCATATACCTTGGATACACTAAATGGTCGGTGTTTTGACGTACTATAACGTTGACCTAAAGAGTGTACTTTGGTATCGAATTGATGTGATATCGAAACCTAGAAAATGACTCAATAATTTAGGGTTAGAATTTAATAAAATTAGTTAGGTAAATTATCAGAAACACTAATAGGATTATTAATTTTGTTCGGTGTCGAGATGGTAGTGTCCGAGCATTCGGATGTTACCATAATACATTTGATGAAATTAATAATTTAAATAGGGTTTTAAGATTTAATTAATAATTTGGGCGAGATTTCCTATCTAGAGGGGTCTTATTCAAGCCCAAGTTTAAAAGGGATATATTCTCTTAATCAAATGGATATCCTCAATTCAAGCAGTGTTTAATTAACAATGAAGAATTAAATTAATATCTATATTTAAATATCAAATGCCACGTGAAATTAATAAGGTACCAATTTGGGGGCCTTTATAAGGGTCGTCCTTACACGTAACCGACTCTCAAACCCAAATCTTTTTAACGAATCTCTGATTTATTTTATGGTGTCTGGTCTACCAAAGTGGCCGGTGACGACTCCAAATCAATTTTTAAAATTAAATAATAAGTTTATTCTAAAATTTGGGTTTTTTTCAAGATTAAAAATGATAAAATTCGAATTTTTCAAAACCAATTCGCCAGGCTATTTTCTACACGCATCTTCGGTTTTAAAACGGTTGCCACAACATCCAACAGTTGAAGCACTGAGATGTCCAAACAAGGACTCAACAGAGTTCTGTCAAACCGTAAACGGTACATATTGGTGATTTTTAGTATGCAAAACTTCTGGTGTGAGGATTCTCTCCCTTCCTCAAAAGGTCATTAAGAAAGTGTCCAGCTTTGTACTGAGGCTTAATGATTTAAAATCCTTGAATCAGGCTTGCACTTTAAGGAATTTAAGGGGCTCTATTCTCTTAATTTTGATCCTTATGGATAGCTGGATGAAAGGATTGTGTTAAGGGAAACAATATCAGGCACAGTTCTCCTTCAGAACACAGCAGCTAAAGTTGGAAAAAGTTGTGGATGCGGTGTTGATCCAACTCTCATTTCAGCACCAGAATTACAGGACGGTATGGTTGAATTCATCAACGAATTACATCACTTCTAGTAACTGCAGGCTGTACATAATTAGGCATATCGGCTTAGGATCATTTGTTCAAATATCATATCCCTAGACACTTTTTGATTCATTGATGGCCATTCATCTTAAACTGCCTGCTAAAAACAAACTTTGGAGTTTGAGGTACCTATACCAATCCTAACTGCTTAAATAAATAGCTACAATTGTCACTTACACTCCACTTTTCCGTTCAATAGAAATAAATGACTACCAGTGTAGAAACTCTATGGGATTCTGCATCTGGATACTGCATTATGAGGGTTTTGGGACAAAACTGGTTAAATCACTTTTCACTACTATCCTAAAGAACTTGGACAGAATTCTTTCATCTATGGCATGTGTATGGAAAGAAACAAAAGGGCATTTGGAAAGCAGAGTGGCAGAATTTCTAAGATTTTGCAGTTTGTCAAGAATTCCATCTGGTGCAGGCTCCATCGCATTCAATGTTTTGTGGAAAGTTCTGTTAATGATTTCTTTGTTGAAATTGGGATATCACAGAGCAAGTGTTTGATTGATTTGTTTGTTTTTTACCCTGTCCTTTTGTTAGTTTTCTGGTTTAAACATTAACTACCATACTTGGAGAGAAAATGCATAGAGAGAGAAAACATACTTGGCAATGTCTTCTAGAGAAGCAGGCCCCAAGTAGTTCGGGTTAAGCTTCTTGTCGGGAGATGCTATGTACCTGAAACTTTTGGTGTCAATATAGATCTGAATTATCTTCAATAGTAATGTAAGAAAAGAATGTCACTGAGAAAATAACACTTGCACCATTACTCCAGAAATGGCTGGAGTTGTAGCTGTGGGATTCTGAAACCAAATTCAGTAGAAATATGTGAACAAAGAAGCTACATTGTACTACTGTTTCTTAACGTAACACAAGTATAGTGTAACATTCAAAACTCACAGTGAAGAAATCAACATAAGCTTTCTTGTCATACTGCTTCTCCCTTACTTCTAAATACCGCAGACAATCAAGAAATAATAATCACAAACGGATGAAACAGTTTAGGCTAGTAAGTAAATCTCAGGCAAGCAACCTGTTATGAGCCTTGGCGTAGGATCTAGTAAGAGGTATAGACGTGAAACAGTTTAGGCTAGTTAAGTAAATCTCAGGCAAGCAACCTGTTATGAATTCTTGTATGCTCACGGATTCAACACATATTGAGAGGTTGGCCCATTCGAGAATCTCTGGATCTACAAGTCTTTTTTTCAACTTCTAAATAAGTATGTAGACCTTCAATACATCATGTGAGATATCCAGGGTCAAGGGCTCAAGGCAATCAGAAAAGGAACTATTTTAGTCGACTATTGTCTTCAAATGCAGTCTTCCTATTGTTTTCAATTATCTGATGTTGAAGTTTGTATTTACCGACCTATTCGGACAATGCAAAACCATGGTAATTTGGGTGAGATCACTTCCCTTCTGAATCAATAGTGACCTAAAGTTCCCCAAGGCCCCAACTAATCCTCAAAATATAAGAATCAATGGCTACCCTATAGAAATGGTAAGAAAATAAATTTCATAGCGCTTTTCCATCCCAGAAGCAGCATAGACATGTAGAAGCATTTTGACTAGTGATTAAGCAGTAAAACGAAAGAATGATAGATGAACATGGATAAACATTTTGAGATCAAATTACAAGTATCATATGAATCCATTTAAAGACAGTAACTTTCAGGAGCATACCGTTATTGCAGTTTGTTTATCTTCTTCCTTGGATATCTTGTAAGCAGCTCCCCACTATACCCTCACAAGAGTAAAGAAAACTATCCAATTCACATACTAGCTCATTCAATAAGATCAAATGGTTTATGAAACAAAATATATGTTTTAGTTCACTATGCATGCAGAAGAACTTGCATGCAACAACAATGAGTAAATAGATCTCACAGAAATGCAAAACCTGAACAATGTTTACCCTTTTAATAAGAAAAAAGAAGAAAACAGTTCTGCAGTGCATTAACAAATGTCTTTGACAAATGAAATTCTGGAGGTAAGCATCCCTTATACGCTACATCACTCTCGTCTAGTGCAGTAAATGAGACGAGAAAGGTTGTAAACTACTCAAATTCAACTCGGTCAAAACTTGATTCAAACTCGATTCGATTGAACTTGATACAAGTTCAAACTCGGCTCAAGTTTTTAACGAGACGAGCTGAGCTACTTATACCCGACTTGAAAAGTTCGTGAGTTACTTGAAAATATAATATATTGATTCTTTTTAATTTTTATAATTTAAAATCTAAATTCCTAAACTTAAAACCTTAAAATATAAATCGTAAACATAAATCTAAATCTTAAACTCTAAATTTAACAACATAAACCTTTAAACCCTAAACTAACTCTCTATACCTTAAAATTAATAAACTTGAGCTTACACAACTTGTATATCAATGTTTTTTTTTTGCAAAGCTTTAAATGAGATGTGACATATGACGAATTACTCGAGTCCGACACAATCAAAGATCAATAAACACTTGACTCGATTGGGCTCGCATCAAACCCGAACTCAACTCAAGTTCTTAACGAACTGAGTTGAGCTTAGATTTTTTATGCTCGTTAAAAATTACTCAAACTCGAACTCGATTTAAAATCATGAAGTGCAGAATTGAGTTCATGACTCGACTTGTTTACACTCCTACTCCCATCGAATAGAAACCAAACTCTATGAATACAGTTACTTTGATAATGCATTTTAATAAACATTGCAATAAAAACAAGCTAAGAAGAAGAGGGGAAAAAAAACAATCTTTTAGTTTCGATCAATAAAACCCAATTAACTTTTTATTCTCTAACGTGTAAACAATTATGAATATAACATGTAATAACCCATAACCTAAATACAAGTCCAAACATCAACCCATTAGACCCAATACTAACCCAAAATTAAAATGAACCTAGCCCAAATTAAAAAAACCCTAAAAACCTAAACATGATAGTTGTTGCCGCCGCTGCTTTGCTCCGTTTCGATCACCGGCACGTGACGACCATGCGCAATGCTTCAAATCGCGCATGGTGGTCACGCGCTCTATCATTGGATCATAGAACGGCCACCGCCCCTCTGACCGGCCGCCTGTCTCCACCGCCTCTGTCATTCAGACCTGTAAAAATTAAAAGAATTAGATCTGAAATCAGATCTGAACAAAAAAGCAGAGATTTCACTTTTTATTTATTATATTATATGTGTAAACTTGGGTATAAAACCCAATCAAAAATATTGTAATAAAAAAAACGGTTGAAAAATAATCAAAAAAGCAGCAAGTATTTCGAACAAAAATCACCAAAAGCAAGCTAACTCAAACACTCGAAACAAATAAGAGGAAGAAGAGGGAGATCGAAACTCAAATCAGAAGCAAAAAGGTATAAAAAAATAATAAGATTCGAACTTATCTTTGTAGATCTACGGCGATACACCAACTCCAGAGAATTGAACAAGCCTCATAAGGCTCTGATGAAGAAGAAGTAAATAGAAAAAGGGCAATCAAAAGGCTTTTATATCAGATTAAAACGGCACCGTTTTGGTGCCGGTCTCCTAGGCCCAAAACGGTGCCGTTTCACCTTTGGAGCCCCATGGTTCGACCTGATCCTGACCCGATCCAGTGGTTAACCCGAAAAAATCGGTTAATCACATCCCAAGTCCTTGTACTCTCAAAGCTTTCGACCCACAGCTCCTCAGTTCATCCTGCTTTTGATTTCGGTCACCGATTTCGCCCAAATAAGCCATTATCTTTTATTTTTTCTCAATTTCATCCTTAATATTATTATGTTAACTCTCTAATGTTTCTATTTTTGCAGATTAGTCCCTAAAATTTTTTAATATTGTCATTTTCATATTTTATTATTATTATTTTTATTACACGTTTATTATTAATAGTAGTATGTATTTTATTATTATTATTATTATTAACATGTTACTTCGTTTATATTATTATTATTATTATTATTATTATTATTATTAATTATACTACGTGTTTTATCCTTATTCTTATTTTTCTTCTTCTTCTTCTTATTATTATTATTATTGTTTTTTAATTTCATCATATGTTTTATCGTTATTATTATTATTATTATTATTATTGTTATTATTATTATTATTGTTATTATTACAATCTATATCCTTTTAAATATTTTTTGTCATCTAATATTTTTATTTTGCAGGTTAAAATATCCTGGGATCATAAAATTAATATTGAGTTTATATTTTCGATCATATAAAATATTTTGTAACTGATAGGTGCCGATTTCGGGCGTTATGGGGGTGCTCATCCTTCCCTACGCGTAACAAACTCCCGGACTCAACTCTGGTTTGCAGACTTACTATTTAGTGTTCTAATCATACCGTGAAATGATTGGTGCGACTCCCCGTCCAAAAAAATTGATTACATTACATAGTCTTGAATTTCCTATGATGATGGAAAAGAAGCAGCAAATGGCAAAACTAACTTACACAGACTTCCCCAGGAGCAGGCTCCAATGTGACAGTTCTCCCAGGATACTCAGGCGTCCCTCGGTGATCGGCACTCCCTGTTTTAACAAAAACCCATCAACTTTTCCTTAAAATATTCAATTAAAAACATAAATCTCTATCGAAAAATCAAACGGAGAGGACCTTGGTAGAAGACACGGCGATAGTCTTTGATGAAGCCAACGAGGCGATCATCAAAGTTAAACCCAGCTTTCCATATAAGAGAGCCGTATCTAAATACCCACATCGCCATGTTCTTATTTTTATATGCGGTTTCGAGTCTTGAGAGCTCCCACAGTGAAGAGGCTTTGTTCCAACAATATTGTCGGAGAGAGAAACAGAGACGGAACAGACAGTGAAAAGTAGGCAGAGAATGAGAACAACATCCAATGAAAGACGATGGGAAAACGTTAGAAAAGAAAGGGCAAAAGACAACAAATGTCGTTCGGTAATAAATAGTCGGCTTAACATAAAAATAAATCTCCAAATTAATTTTTATTAAAATTTAAAAAAAAAATATATAATTCGAGTATTTATTATTCATTTAAGCTTAAGTAGTCACCTTTTTGTTTTTTAGTAGACAATTTTTTTATTGAAAGTAACAGTTTAGTAATATATCATTTTAAGAAAATAATTTAATTATTTAATTAATTTAAAATAAGTTTTTTAATAATTTATCATTCTGACAAGCCATTACTAATTGTTTACTATTAGATTTATAATAATTTTTATCCATAGATGGTCATTTTGACCTAAAAAAACGTAAATGATTGAATTTTTAAAAATTATTAGGATCAACATGATTATTTAGTCAAACATTGAAGATATTTTATGACTTTACGCTTAAAAATTAAATTTTAAACCTTAATCATAGATTTTAAAACTTATATTGTACTCCATAATCCCTAAAAATATATTATCTATAATTTCTTAAATACTAACCTTTAAACTTAAGTTTAAATTTTTAGTGTGTATCGTGAAAGGGAATAAAATTTCTTAAAACCACAACCTTTAACCTTGAATCTTAAACTTATTATTTTAAAATATAGACATTAATAGAAACATAATAAAGAAGCAAACGATTTATATCCGATTTAATTATTCTTTTAATTGTTCTCACAGATATGACTCTAAAGTTGTTCTCCAATTAATACATGACTCACAATAGGGACAAAGCTGTGATTGACCCTCCCGAAGAATTTTTTCACTTTTGTTATCCTATTTAAATTTTTTTTAAAATTGGTTTTTATGAATTTGTCTCTCTACTTTAAATATTTATGTTTTGCCCCCTTAACCCCAAATCCTGTGATCGGCGGTATGATCAGCAAATCTATGGAACGCAAATGGTTTCAACATCATTTCTCACAAACGTTGAACCACATGGGGTGAACTAACATCAAGGATCTCTATGGGAAATACTCAATCCTCAGCTCCACCAGGATCCCATGCCATCATCTATTGTTGATTTGAGTTCTATCCGACAAAACATAGATTCTAATGACTCTGACAAGGGCAAGGTAGATGGTTCTGTCAGTCATGGTTAAGATTTAGAAGGCATCATTTCCAGTAGAAGTGTCCTGATGACATTGAGGGAACTGATAATGGCTCCAGGGACTTTGATTAGAGATGAGAGAAGAATCCATGCCTAAGACATCTTAGTTGAGGTAATAAGGTACGATGATCTGAATGTAGGCGGCGCTTCCCTTAATGTTTTAGTTAGTAATATGAAGTCAAGTAGAGAATTAGGGATTGAGTTTGATAAGGGGTTTGTTTTCCGGTCCGATCGGGTCGAATTTTTTGGTGAAAAATTTAGGGTCGGGTCAGGTCGATTTTTTAAAGGTGATTTCGGATCGGGTCGAGTTTGAATTTAGGGTGGAAACAATTCGACCTGACCTGGATTAATAGTATAATTTTCTCATATATATTTTAGGGATATTTGTAATAATGACCCCTTTTATATATTTTTTATACAATTAGATCACTAAAATTATTTTTTTACAATTAGGTCACTAAAATTAAATATTTTTACAATTAGATCCTAAATTTTATTTTTTTATAGTTTAATCCCTAAAATTTTAATTTTTTTAATGATTCGGGTCGAGTGACGTGTGGAGAATATGATTTTTCGAGTCGTGTACGTGTGGGCCGAAAATCCAACTTGACTCAACCCGTACCCATCCCTACATATAATTAGGGATTAATATACGATGTGAATTAGAGATTAATATAATAGAAAAGTAGGGATTGGGTTTGATAAGGAAGAATAGAAAAGACGGAGAGACTAAAAAATAAAAATTATAAATATAAAGAATTAAATGTTTCATTACATAGTTTTTTTTATTTTATAATTAAAATAAAAATAAAGTAATAATTTATGAATTATTTAAATAATTTATTTTTTTATTATATTAAATCAGTTTTACATTAACAGAGATAGAGGGCATAGCAAAATTTCTTTTGGAGGAGGCTTGGTTTGCCTAGGTGACTACTAATCTTTGCCATTATGTACTCTTCCCTAAGGTTTGGAAAAAAATTTGATTATTCGGTTTCGAATCTGGTAAAACTTAATAGATTTTTATATGGTATTAGTGTTGGTGGGATTGAAATTGAATTCAAAATTTAAGTCCCGGGTATAATTGGGATCGAGACTAGATCTTGAGTTTTTCGATTCGGTACCTGGTAGATATCCAATAAGACCGGGACCAATACCAAATATTCAGTATTGGTTTTCTTTCGTTTATTTTTTTTATCAAACTTTCTCTTTATGTATGAATATTATGAGTATGACTAGTTTTAAAACTTTAATTTTCAAGCCTACATTATTTTAATTTTATTATTTAATACTATTATTGGTCGTTGAAAAAATTTTTCTTCAATTGCTCAATTTTTCTTAAGAATAAATTAATTGACCGAATACTCGATATTGGAACCGGCTTTCACCAATAACGGAACCAATTCTTAAAATTTAGGACTTGATATGATCGGGATCGAGATTGTTTTCAATTTTCAAAAACCAGTAGTTACCGAAATTAATTTTATTCAGACCGAGTACTCGATATTGCATCCCTACACTTACCTATAGCACCAACGATTGAAGTTCAGCATACGTAGAATAATCTTTATGCGACGGGAGAAAGAAACGGCGGTAAATGATAATAAAAAAGGGCGTCGCATCCGGGCGGACGAACTAAACCCCGTACTTATGTACTCCCAGCAACTGTAGGAGTGCTAAGAAGCCAGGCAAGGAAGGAAGAGGGTGCACTTGAAGTTCCAAAGTCAAAGATCACGAATAGGTCCTGCGAATTTAACAGTATTATAAATTTATAAATCAAAAATAAATATTTATAATTATTAAATTTAAAAATCAATAATAAAAATTATACAAAGAACATCACGACAGTTAACCCTTTTTCAATTTCCCACACACAAAAAAAACTTTCTTTCCTTAGAATTATTGACACCCATTCTTCGTTCCATTTGTTGGACCCCTTTGTTGTATTTTCGCCCATATCGTTTAAGTCCACCACCACCTCATCGTTTGGATCCTCCAAAGGTAACATACTTCAGTCTACTCTCTCAAGAAATATTTGTTGTGCCAAACCTTGGTACATAGTATTATGAGAACAATTTTCCACTTCAATCTAGTACATGAAATCAAAGTTTGATAGAAATCAATCTATAATTCTGTATGGCCCACGAGTCTACCATGCTCAGTCCAGATCCCGATAGAAAAGCGGATGAACAAATTTTAATACGACTCTGCATTTAGAACCCTTCTCTCTAACATCAAGTGTACATTTGAAAATGTAGTACTTACATAGGCGGAGCAACACCCACAAATGGGGTGTCTGTTGACACCTAAAATTTTTAAAAAATTATATTTTTTTATATATAATTTGTATATAAAAAATTAAAAATATATATAATTGACACATTTTTATAAATAATTTGACATCCCTATATAAATAATTAACTTTTTTAAATACCGTTCAAGAAAATGACACCCCTTAAAAAAATCTGTCTATTTTAATACAAACTAGGTAGGTTGTGTTATTCCAAACAAGAATGTACACATTTTTTAAGAAAACAAGTAGAATAAGATATGTTTCCAAGTTGGCAAAGAATATGCTCTTCTTAGTTTTGTAGCATTGGTTGTCAAATGCCGACCCAACAATTCCATTGCCACTTGTAGTTTCCGTGTCTCTTACCATTCAAGTCCAGCATTCTTCTCAAAGATGTTTAATTATAGTAAATAAATAAATAATTTGTTTTTCAAAGGACGGACTAAGAAGAAAACGTGTATGAAAAACATTCCATGGCATATTCCATTTGGTTGCCAAACTCACATCCAATTTAAATTTTCGTTACTAAAAACAATTAAGCGACTCAAATATTTTAAACCGAAAAAAGGATTTTGTCATGTGCGAGAAAAGACGGTATCATTAATATCACATAAAAAAGAGAGATTTTAGTATATAAATCGGTAACATTACACATCTTATCAGATATATTTTTTAAGAAGAGAGTATTGTTCTCATGACAAAACAAAAGATGTTTAACAATGAATTTGAGATTCTTGCACAACCCAGGAAAGAGGGGGGGGGTGTCCAAGAAACAGACTCTGTCTCTCCATTAGAGTATGAAGACTGGAATTATGTTCTGGTTTAGTCATCCTCAGAAGCTGGCAAAACAGCTTATGTCTTATGTTCTATTCAACACAACTTTGGGTTTTTTTCTTTTGAGGTCCTAATTTCATCCCCAAGTTTCTGTGGTCCCTCAAAGTTTTTTAAAGAAAGAAAACGATAATAACATAAACTCTTTCGGTTTGCAGCTTTTGTCTGTCCTCCAGCTTGTCTTTCATGTAATCAACATGAGGTGTAGCCAGGGAAGGACAGGGGTGGGAGGGTACAGGGTCACCTTGATATTTAAAAGTAACATACGATTTAAAAACACGAACCATCTTATTTTAATATATAATTTAAAAATATACAAAAAATATATTTTTTATTAAAAATTTACGTCTCTTCATTTTTCTGATTTTATAATTTTTCATCTGTGTAATTGTTGAAATCTTTTTATGAGGCGTAACTATATTATAATTTTGTTTTTCGATATATTTTATATATTGTATTATGTTTTAATTAGTTATAATTCTGTCAAAAGTTCACTGATTCCAAAACTGTGACAATGAGAAACCCAAAGGAAGTGCCTAAAAGACAAAATCATGTGGGGAATTCATGATTGGTGAAAAACTTCTCTGATTTATTTTTCATTTCCGAAAAGATTGAGGACGACAGTGAAACGAGTTGTAACTTTCATGGGTTTAAAAAATATTATCAGTTAAATAAATATTTAAATTATATTTTTTTAACTAGATGTTTAAATTTTGTTTTAAATCAAATAGTGTCGAACGTTTTCCGTGTCACTTAAATAACTATTCTATCATTATTATTTATTAATTTTTATCGTTAACTTTTGTTATCTAATTCATATTATGTTCTTAAAATTTTAAAATTATAATTATAAATAATAATAATAATTTAAAAACTAATTTCTAGTAACTACCGATCGTCATTAAATACTGTCATCTTATCTATTTTTACTTTATTGTTCGGTGTATGATATTTTATAAATCAATAATATTTAATAAAAAATATTTATTTGAGTTAAAATATCTATTATCACTATTAGTACTTAGTTTTCTTATCGTATATGTTTTTACTAAAAGATAAATAATTAGTTATAAAATATAAATCAAAGGTTTTTTAAAATCTAACAATGACTTTTATTTAGTATTGTTTTTCAAATTAACTTTTGATTTTAAAAATTGATTTGAGAAAAAATAATACTAAATAATTGATTTTTAGAAAAAAACTAAGTTTCAAAAATATTTTTTAATCTAAACGTAAAAATTAAAATTTTTAATTTTTATGGTTAAAAAAATATTTTTGAGAGTCAATTTTTTTTACAAATATATAAGTAATAAAACATTTTTAGTTTAAAAATTATATAGATTAAATAGAATATTTTAAATTTATTATAATTTCATAAAACATGTACAATTGTTAGAAAAATACGTATTTATTAATATTTTTTTATATTTTTATATTAATTTAAGTTGATAAATTTTATATAATATAAAATTAAAAAATTTAATATTATATGTATATATACAATTTATAATATCACGTCTAAAATAATTATTTATATTCTTAAAAATAATTTTTAACGGTTATATTAAACATTTTAATTTTAAATAGAAAAATTTAAAATCACTTCTGAAAAAAAAATTTTCAACATAATATTTTATTGTACTTTTAAAAAATAATGTTAAACTCGTCCATATATACAAAGTCTTGTTAGTTTCGATTTAATTTTTCTTTTTCGATCAGTAAAAATAAAGAATAATCGTAAATCATAATTTTTTATATCATGGATATTTTTTTATATATCGATAATATAAATAAAAATTTATAACTATTTTGGTTATCTTTATAGATATCCAAAGGGGAGTGTTATGAATATTTTATGGTTGATATTCATATATTAAGTTAAACTTTAGTAGGTTTTATTATTAGGGTTTAATACCCATTGAAATTAGGGTTTTCATATTATGCTTATAAATATAGACTTTTGAAGAAAACATTGTAAACAATCTTACTTTGAGAATATAATACAAATCTCTCCCTTTTATCTCTTATCTTTGTTCTTTTATTTTATTCTTATTTTTTTATTTATTCACAACGGGTTTTAAATTTTAATGTTTTAGTTTCTGATATAAAATTTTAAAATTTTAATATAAGAATATAAAACTTAATAATAATGATTAAAATTTAAAATTTATATTCTCGTTATAATACCCTAAAAGTAAAATATTAACGTCTATCATTAAAATTTAAACCTTAAATTATTAGCGATAACATTAAATTTGTCTTATATTTGTCATTGTTACAATAAAGAAATTATTTTATGGATCAGTTTTACCACGTTATTCATGATTCTTACACTAAAAAATAATCAATTAGTTTTTATATTTTCATGCTATTTTTTCAAGAATAAATCTTTATTTTTTTTATTGCCGGTATATGATTAAATAGAGATTAAATAAAAAAAATAACATAAAAAATTAATTAAGTATTTTTAATATTTAAAAACTATGAGTGATATAATAGAATCTATCTATAAAATAATCTCTTTTACTACGAGGGGAGGCAAAAAGTCGCTGAGTAACATTTAGGTGAAAAAGATCGTGTACAGCAACAACATATAGTAGGACCACTCAACTGTTAGCAGAAATTTGCTGTCATGCCAATCAGCTTCCACGTATAGAACCCAGCCCAACCCAAATCAGTCTTTCCCTACCTTTATTTCACTCCACGTGTTTTCATCTCTTTCGCCCATTTGTCTTCTTCACACTCCGTCGCCGGCTCTTCCCGCATTTAATCCAAGCCTCCTTTCTTCTTTAATCATTTATATCTCCCTCCTTTCTCCAACGACCGCTTCATTTTCTTAATTTTTTTTTTCGAGACTGTTTCTTTAACCAAACGGAAACAAGAAAACCCAACTTCATCGGATTCCTTTCTTTACTCCGTTAAACTTCTAGCCGAGGGCCACCGTGTTCCATGAAAACGACTACGTTTTGAACTGCCGTTTTGTAACCGCCTCGGCCAAGTTGTTCAAAAATATGAAGAATGTAACTGCAACCGCCGTGCTACTTCGCCTCAGATCGTTTTCTTAACGCCGGAATCTTCAGATTCTTTCGTTTTGTTAGAAGAAGAAAATTAACGGGTTGCCTTATGCATCCTTTTTGTTGTGTTTCCACCGTACCGGAACATTCCCCGGTCAAACCAGTAGCCAATCAAGTCTTCACCTTGGAGCCTCCTCTTGTAACAACTACTTCCTCTTCGGCCCCCGCCTCCAGATCAAACTCGGCCAGATCCACGGCTCAAAACTGGTGCCTTCCCAATCAAAACCATCAGCGTAGTAGTAGCGTTGATTTGAATCGGGTGGTCCAGAGGAATGGGATTCCGTCGGAAAGAGAGGGTGTTACGGCCACGGCTCCTCCGCCGCAAGTGGATGTCAAGATAAACGACATCGTAGGAAACGGGATATCGGGTGTGCTTTACAAATGGGTGAATTACGGGAAAGGTTGGAGACCGAGATGGTTCGTTTTGCAAGATGGAGTTTTGTCATATTATAAAATCCACGGTCCTGATAAGATCGTCGTTAGCCAAGAAACGGAGAAAGGATCCAAAGTCATCGGCGATGAGTCTCTCCGTCTTATCTCGCGCCATCGTAATTCCATTTCTCATCATTCCGCAACACATCGCAAACCCTTCGGTGAAATTCACTTAAAGGTGATTGACCAAAAAATAAATGAATAAAATAAAAGGGGAAGGGGCAAAATGATTTGGTTTTAAAATTCCTTAATATTTCTCAGGTTTCTTCAATCAGGGAAAGCAGATCAGACGATAAGAGATTCTCGATCTTCACCGGAACAAAGAAGCTTCATTTAAGAGCCGATACGCGGGAAGATCGGGTTGCATGGATGGAGGCGCTTCAGGCAGTTAAGGATATGTTCCCTAGGATGTCCAATAGTGAGCTCATGGCTCCTCTGGACAATGTTGTGGTTTCAACGGAGAAGTTAAGGAAACGGCTGCTGCAGGAAGGTGTAAGTGAATTGGCTATCCAAGATAGCGAGCAGATTATGAGGTGTGAGTTTGCGGAATTGCAGAAGCAGCTAGTGTTGCTTAAACAGAAACAGTGGCGTCTAATCGACACCTTGCGTCAGTTGGAGGTACATGTTATCGAAATTAGATAGCAATATGCCACTGCAAGCTGTCAGTTGATATGAAAAAAAAAACTTTACTCTTTGGCTTAACCATTAGATAAACAAAATTTCCATCCTCATTCCTTTCCATCGTAGCAAGTAAAGCCTTATTTTCATCTTATAGCTGTGGTAAAGCAGTTGGTCAACAGCTAGTTGACTCTGGTAGGCTGTTGGAATCCTTCAATGGGATGATATATATTGCTCAAATCAGGACCAATAGTGTTTTTCCTAGCAAGTACCTAGAAAGAGTGTATATATGTTGTCCATTAAGGGTTGTTTTTTATTGCAATTTTTTAATGTTTATGGTTGGATATTGATAAATTAACTTTTATTATTAGTTGTAGAAGTTTCTGCCCTTAATTCTGAAAATATTTTTCACTATTTCTCAAGTGCTGTTTTGATGTTGCAGTTGCTTAGATGTATGTATGATTTTTTGGGATGAATGAGGTTAATTGTTTTCTCTAACTATTTAAATCTCTTGCATGGCAGTTCCAATTAGACAATTATTGTACTGAAGGAATATTTTGATTTTTTTAAAATACAAAAAGTTTTAGTTTACCCACTTATATCTGTTAAGCCAAATGTAATTTTTGAAATCACTCTGCTGATACCCTAGTTATTTTATGTTTTTAGAAATGATTCTTGGCAATACTCTGTGTCAGAGAACTTGAGAAGTGTTCAGTCTAATAAAACTCTGTCTTTGGAGGAAGTACTTAAATATTGTTGGCAGTGTGGTTGGTTCAAGGTAAAACAGATTTCAGTAGTAGGGAGACATTTGTTGTGGGTCTTGTAGCAACCTTAAAAATGGGATTGATGGCAATGATAACAGCATTTGTGCTCGTGGTTGAATTAATGATATTTGTGAAAGTTGATTGCTTGGCGTAAATAAGACGTTTGACACAGTTGATATTCTGTGATTATAAGTAAACATTCTTCTGAACAAGTAGCGTTGAGTACGCTTTAAATGTTAATTCTCCTATTTATTGGTGGATAATGGGGGGGGGGGGGGGAATAGGCTAGAGTTTCCCTTTTTATGGAGTGTCCTTTTCTTGTGCTTTTGCTCTGAGAATGTCAACATGTACAATATCTAGCAACCACTGGGAACCAACATATAACTTTATTCTCAAAGCTATCCAATTTTTTTTAAGTTATGGCAAGAATGCTTGTCTTGGACTCTGCCTTTCTTTACTGAAACAAAGGATCTCCTTTCTTCCCCATCTTTAAATTTGGGGTGCTTTTCAGATCAAGTGTAGCTGACTGAATAAGGAATCCTTTGTGATTAAGATTTCAAGTACCATCTTGGTCATTAAAAGAATTACTGTAGCCCTTACTCGAAAAAAAGAACAAGATGTAGCATTTCCCTTGTTGAAGGTTGAGATATACACCTTTACTTAATTGGAAGCTTACTAACTTCAGCTTTGACTTTCTAGTTAATTCTTGCCCAAAGGTACTTGTCTGTTATGGGCTTGGCATTGTAGACAAATATCCTTTGCTACATCTACAATTCTGTTGCTTTGTGGACTGTAGTTGGGGCATATGATATTTGGAATGAATGAAGCTCCAATTGCTTGCCCAGTGGGTTGCAGAACTACTTGAAGTTGATATTTTCTTCAGCTTGTTGAGGTATATAGGTAGCTTTTGTCTTGGGTTCCCTAGGTATAAAGTTATAAATTTAAATCAGAGTAGTCATACAAGTTTCAAGGTTTGTGCTACACCTTAAAGTGGCTGAGTTTCATTTCTCTCTCTCTGTGTGTGTGTGTGTGTGTCTGTCTGTCCCTTTTTCTCCTGTGCTGAAAATTTGCATTTTGAGTATTTGCATCAACGTGCATGCACTAGAAGGTGCTCGAGTTCTTATTTTCAGCCTATAACTGATTTTACCCCTAAAGTTTAATTTCTGAAATAAAAAGTTTTGCTTCTTTTTACAATATTCTGCTAAGAAATGGTTATTTGTACTTTTTTTGTAGACAGAAAAAGTTGACCTGGAGAATACAGTGGTCGATGAGAGCCAAAGCAAGTTGAATGATCTAGGGGCTTTCTCTATGATAAGGCAAGACAAGTCTAGTGGTAAGATCGTAGGCTATAAAACTATTTGTTACAACTTTTGGTTATGTAAAGCAAATTTATGGACAGACGCTTATGTGCTGAGAAATGTGATTCTTATAATCATTGTTCATATTCTAATTAGTTCAGGATTTTTTTGTTCTATCAGTTATTGCCCGAGTATTTTCTGTACTAAATGTAGAAAACTGCTCATGCTTGTTAAGTAGAGATTCATTTATTATCTGGATGATTGATTGGCAAACTGCACTTGCTAACTTGAATTCAAATGAAGGACTTCCTTTTTACATTATCAAGTCTGTGCCTTGTTTTTATTATATCTTGTTACTAGTTCCATTTAATAAGTTTATTCTTCTTCCTATCAACTTAATGTCTTTATCTTGGCTTTGTTCCTTTTCTCTTTGCTTCTTTTCCCCCTCCTTTTTAGCCCACTTCACCAAGTATAGAGAAACGCACCTAGGTAGGCAGGAACAGACAAGGTGTCCATGGTCTTCCCTTCCTTAAAAGGAGAGTGTATGGCCATTGGACCACAGCCCCATGCTTACCTGTTCTGTTCTCTAAAACAGCTATACTGCTTATTGCTTGGTTATTAAATTGCTTAAGATGTATTTGGTTTCATCTTCATTCAATTGATTGCTACTATTTTATTGTTTTCACGTCATTGCTATTTACATTTAGTTTTTCTTTTGTTTTCTCATTGTTCAAATTTTTATTCAGAAGGAAGTGTAACCGACACAGATGAGGATAACAAAAGAGTTGACGCTGCAGAAGAAGAAACTGATGAAGATGATCATAACTTCTTTGATACTCGTGACTTTTTGTCATCAAGTTCTTTCAAGAGCAATGGATCTGATTTCCGGACATCATCTTTCTCTTCAGATGAAGGTTATAATGCTTTTGATTCTGAAGATGACATTGACCCTTGCATTAAATCAGTGGGAAGTAAGTTTACTTACATTAAACGCCGAAAAAAGTTGCCTGACCCACTTGAAAAAGAGAAAGGTGTAAGTCTTTGGTCAATGATTAAGGATAATATTGGAAAAGATTTCACAAAAGTTTGTCTTCCTGTTTACTTCAATGAGCCTCTCTCTTCTCTTCAAAAGTGCTTTGAGGATTTGGAGTATTCATATCTGCTTGACCGTGCATATGAATGGGGGAAAAGGGTGAGTACAGGTTCCAAATTATTTTGTTTTAGAGAACAGAGCATTAGTGCTATATATACATATGAAATTTTCCTAGTACAATATTTTCTCTTTTGGCATATCAATTTATTTAATCTTGTTGAACATCTTTTTTTTATTTGATTCCCTTATCTTTTTGCTTTTAAACCTAATTTACACTTGACCGTGCCAAAGGCGGCTAGTTGCAACTGTTATAGCTGCTCTGTTCATAAACTTTGACAATCTTAATCTTTACAAGATTCCCCTAAACTCATAACTTCTCCCCCAAACTGCAGGGAAATAATCTAATGAGAATTCTTAATGTAGCTGCATTTGCCGTGTCTGGATATTCTTCAACAGAAGGAAGAATTTGCAAACCCTTCAATCCATTATTAGGGGAAACATATGAAGCTGACTTCCCAGATAAAGGCTTACGTTTCTTTTCAGAGAAGGTTTGTCTGTACTTGTGATACCTTTTATCCTTGTTGCTTACAAATTTTTTTCTGCATTTGTGCAAGATTCTGATAAAACTTAATTGCATATTAACCTCACTTCTAACTTCTATGGTCAACTTTTTGATTGAAAATGTCTCGGTTCACCTGGTCTACCCTGAGTGTTAATGTAGCAGTCATATTCAATATGCTCAAACTTTTTTTCATGTTTATATTTCAGATGGATGAATATTTCCCTTAAATTTTGACTTTTTGCATTTTATGTATATAATTTAACCTGGTTAATGCAAAGAAATGAAACTGCATTTTCCTTACTATGCCTGTTCCAAAATTGCTGTACTTCAAGCACTTAGTAAATTTAGTACAACATTGATTCTTTGTTGCATGTAAAGGTAGAATGGGGATTTCTTTTTCTAGCTTACCTCTCCTTGCTCTTATCTTTTGGTCTAAATTCTTGTAGAAAAAAAATTGTAAGTTAGAAACCTTGTTCCAGGTCCAAGAAGCAAATAAATAAGATAGCACAGTTTGTAGACCATCACCTCCAAAGATATTGGGCTGGTGCCTGACTATAAAAGAAGCAGTTTGCTTCCAATCCGTTGGTGCAATTAGCCACATGATAGTCAAATTAGTGGGAGAAGGAAAACGGGAATGCATGCCAAGACCTTTGAACCTTATAATTCGAAACAAGTGTAGTTTCATATACAACTTAAACATTAACTAGGGTGTTAATCAATGAGAGTGCTATTGGCCTTTTTTCTGTTTTAATGCTATATGATAGTCACAACTCACAACTCTCATGATAGTCACATGATAGCCTAATTTGACTATTAGCCACATGATAGTCAAATTAGTGGGAGAAGGAAAATGGGAATGCATGCCAAGACCTTTGAACCTTATAATTCGAAACAAGTGTAGTTTCTTATACAACTTAAACATTAACTTGGGTGTTAATCAATGAGAGTGCTATTGGCTTTTTTTCTGTTTTAATGCTATATATGGAGTTGCTGAGAATTATTCTATATTTGTGTCAGGTCAGTCATCATCCTATGATTGTAGCATGTCACTGTCAGGGCACAGGATGGAAATTGTGGGGTGATAGCAATTTAAAGAGCAAGTTCTGGGGTCGCTCAATTCAGTTGGATCCAGTTGGTGTTTTAACCTTGGAATTTGATGATGGAGAAGTGTTCCAATGGAGTAAGGTATAACTCCAAAAATTATCCATTAGTTATATATTTATACATATGCATAAATACATTTATCTGTTCTGTTCAAATTGAAAATGTACGTAATTTTCCAGGTGACAACATCAATATACAATCTCATACTGGGAAAGTTGTACTGTGATCACTATGGTACCATGCGAATTGAGGGGAATCGCGAATATTCATGTAAACTGAAATTCAAGGAGCAATCTATCATAGATCGAAATCCTCACCAGGTGATCTTTCATCCTTCGTCTTTCTCAATTATCTATTTGCTGAATTATAGCATTATTCTATTATCCTCTTTTTAACCTTGATTGGCAGTCATCAATATAAAATGGTTTTTGCACTTCAGGTACATGGTATAGTCCAAGATAGTAATGGAAGGACAGTGGCTTCATTATTGGGAAAATGGGATGAGAGCATGCATTATGTGATTGGAGATTATTCTGCAAAGGGAAAAGGACAAGAGTCTTTCTCAGAAACTTGCCTGCTCTGGAAGCGGAGCAAGCCCCCTAAATATCCCACCAGATATAACTTAACACGATTTGCTATTACATTGAACGAACTCACTCCTGGTCTAAAGGTATTATTGCACCCATGGTTTGTGTCTCAACATATTGGTCCTGATGATAGAATTAAACGTGTCCATCTGAATCTATAAGAATGAAATGGAATAACTGGAAATCAATGAACTGGTTTGCAGTAATTGGGGCATTGGTTTTAATCTCCTTTATGTATGCAGGAAAAGTTACCCCCTACTGATTCAAGGTTGAGACCTGATCAAAGGTATCTGGAAAACGGGGAGTATGAGATGGCAAATTCAGAGAAGTTGCGGTTGGAGCAGCGGCAACGGCAGGTAAATTCTATGCTTCTTTCTGATTGTTGTCATTCCATGTGTCGGTGGTGGATTTTTTTTGTGTGTATAGATACGGATTCTGTTTTGGTTATATTGGAGAACAAAGATTAGGATGGCATTGTTGGTTGGTTTTAAACAGAACCGGACTGATTTAGGAAATAATACGTTGTATGTTTACTGTTTATGAAAACCTTATAACGACGTTTAATGGTTGTCTCTGGTTTGTTTCGACTGTGGATTCAGGCTCGTAAGATGCAAGAGAGCGGGTGGAAGCCAAGGTGGTTTACAAAGGATAAAAACAGTGACACATACCGTTATATTGGTGGGTATTGGGAGGCAAGAGAGCAAGGGAACTGGGATTCATGTCCTGATATCTTTGGCCAAATTCCTTGTGACTAAGTTCAACAGCAAAAGCTGCCAATCTTTTTACCAACTTTGATTCTTTTGTCATTTTTTTCACAACACATGGTGGGCACGGGCACCAACACATTCAGTGCTCCCAAGAAGTTTGGAATGCTCCATGACAACAACGATGTAAGTAAATTTCTATTTGTTTCTTTTTTTTAAAGGGGGGTTTAGAAAATAATAAACATTTCTCCCATCATACTGTTTCTGGGTTCATATCTGATGATTTGAGTTTGAGTCTACCAGTAAGACTTGGGAATGGTGGCCAAGTTTTCGTTGTAACAAAGCATACAAGATTTGATTATGAAGAATACAGAAAAAATTCCCAGGACATGTAAAACTATAGATGTGGGGTTATACTAGTAGTAGATCATTATTAAAGATAATTATTTGATACATTAGTCAAACTTTTAGTTTTTATAAATATTTTAGTTTTAGGGTTTAGAATTAATGATTGTGAATAAAGTTTATTGTTTAGAATTAGAATTTAAGATTTATAAGTTAACTTATATCTTAAATTTGTTAATCTAAACCCTAAATCTTAAATTCTAATCTTAACTATTATCTTTAAATTTTATATGTTTGCACCTAAATTTATAAATAATAAACCTTAAATCTTAAATTGAGTCTTAAAATTTTAGAACTGGTTCCCTTGTGGAACGTTTTAGGTTCTTGTTAATCTAAGGTTGTGTATAAGATGTATTTATTTTTTATTGGTATTTAATTTTAAACTTAAATCTTAATATAGTTTAAAAGTACATATATTATTGATATCTATTTTTAAATCTAAATTTCAATATTAATTTTAGAAGTCCAAATTTTAATGTAAATGGCTTAGTAGAAAAACACCCGAGACACAAAAAGTCCTTAGAATAAGGCCTCAGATAAAGGTGCTTGTTTTCCGTAAGTCTTTTTATTTTAAAATTTTATAAATTAATTTAATAATATATTTTATACTTAATAATATGATAATTATATTATAAATGTTAAAAAATAAAAATATAATAATTATATTAATAAATATAATAAATTTTAGCTATTTTTTATAATATCAAGATTTCATATCTAAAAGATTTAGTACGATTTTAATTACTCAATTTATTCTTTCTATTGTAAACTTAAATGTACGTATAGTCATATTGATGATCTAAACATAAAAATAAAACAAGAATAGAGAACACATAAATTATATCAATAATGGAGCCTAAGATAAAAATATTTACAATTTAATCATATTTCAATTTCGTCTTATTATTCATTAATCATATTTTCATTTCGAATCAGTCTTGATTTATTTATTTATTTATTCATTTATTATTTTTTAATTAAATTTTATTTCGGATAATATAATTTACTTACTTCATTCTTAGTTAATACCAATACACACATTTTCTCGTTTAAAAAATTATTAATTACTTTACCCCACTTAAAAATGGATGGCAAGGATAGATCTGTACAAAGATAAAGGTCCTCTCTAACGACCACATCGGATATGGACTGAACTGTCTCATGACGTTCTGAACCCAGCTCACATACTGTTTTAATGGATGAACAACCCAACCCTTAGAACATACTATAGTCCCAGGTGACGAAGAGCTGACATTAAGGTGCCAAACCTTAATTAGTGTACCCGTTGTATTTGCTTCTCCTGATGGTTGGTTGAGTAACAAAAATATTATATTTTTCGGTATATCTTTATGGATTGTACATGGACGGTAGTTGAAGTCGGCGGTTCCCCTAGGAATTCCCATCTGGGATCCCTGGGAAAAGGATCAAGTTGACCCTTGCGAACAGCTTGATGCACTATCTCCCTTCAACCCTTTGAGCGAAATTTACATTCTAGATTATTGAACTTAGTTTAATTTTTATTTAAATCATAAACCTTTAATTTAGTTGAATTATATCATTATACTTTTATTATTAATAAATTATCTATACTAATATATTTTAAAAAAATAAAAGAAAAAATAAAATTAATATTTAATATTTAATATATTTTTATATATTAGCATAAAATAATATTTAATTGATAATTTAAATATCTTTGTTAAAATTTTATAAAGAAATTTATTTTTATTTTGAATTTATTTAAATAAAATATTTGAGAAAATGTCTATCAAAAAATATTTAAATGGTGAATTAAACACTAGAGTAAATTATAAATATTATTACTCAACTTAAATTTCACTTTTATTCTGATTATTAAAGTTTAAATTTTTAAATTTAATCACTAAACTTTCGAATTGCTTTTCAATCGTTAAATTATCAACGATATTATAACATAACAAAAGATACCAGAACGATATTTTTTAAAAGTCAATTTTATACCAAAATCATATCGTTTTGAACTCATATAAAACCCTAATTTTATCTCATTTTCTTTGTTTTCTCTCTTTTCCCCTTTTCGTATCTTTGTTCTTACTCTGTTGCTTGCTTCACCCCTGTAATCCATTTCAATTGTTTGTTGCATAGGTTAATAAATAGAAAATTTCATTGATTTTTATGCAAAATAAAAGCAAATCTCAAAAAATATTAATCAACTTTTAAACCCCAATTTTGTAATTATTCCTTTTGTATAAAACCCTAAACAGAGGGAAGAAGGAAGAAAACAATGAATGCCAATAATCTCCATAACATTTTTTCTCCCCAAATCACCTTCATTCCCAATTTCATGTCTCATATACTTTCAACTAAGGCACGGAATGATAAAATTAGTAAAGTATAGTGATTAAATTTGTAATTTACCCTAAACATTATTTAATGAAGAATATGTTAAGTAATAATGTCGGTTTTAGTTTTTTTATTAAAATTATTTAAAAATATTTGTATATATGATTTATTTTATTAATAGTAAAAGTTAAATAATAGAATTTGATTAAATTAAAGATTTGTGATCTAATTGAAAGATTAATTTAAGTTCAATGATCTAAAAGTAAATTACCCAAATATAACCCTTAAAGTTGATAAGAAGATCAGTCCCCTCATAATAATCAAATAGAACTCCATATTAATTAAGAAAAAACAAACCCTCCCTAGCTAATTAAATCCATAGCAAATAATAATAATAAACGCATCAAATAAAATAACAAAATTTAAACCCATCAACCAAATAATAATAAAAATCTAATAGTATTTGTTATAGTAGAACATCTATCAGGCTTTCTCTTATTGCTAAAAATTTCTCACTATTGCTTCCCGGTGGTTGATCATCCTCTCGGATCAACTATTGATTATCGCATTGGTAAGTTAATGTCTCACCAACTAGCTAACCAAATGTGAGTCCCTCCTCGGACGGATTTTTCCTTTTACGGGGTGATAAAATTCTTAATTCAAAAGAACAAGTATATATTTAATTAAAAAAAAGACATCTTAAAAAGGGTTAATACCTTAAAAAATACCTTAAAATAAATTATAAAGGTTAAAATCATCTATCTCTTAATTGTGTCTCTATTGATGTCTCTATTTTAAATGAGTAAGTTTAAGATTCAAGGTTAGAAATTTTGGTTAGGGTCTAAAAAATTAAGAATAAAGTGTATTTTTTAAGGTTAAGGGTTTAAAATATAAAAGGTTTAAGATTAGGGTTTAGAATTATTTTTAAAAAAATTCTAATAAGAGAAATAAAAAAAAACACAATTAAAATATAGAAGATTTTACTCAAAATCATTAGGGATAAAGCATTCGATGAATATTCTACATTGGAAGGCATCCACAAGCTTGCCATAGAGACAAAGCGTTTCCCATTCAACCGGTGATCTCAAACTATGGATGTATAAAACAACCCTAACACATGTTTCCAATCCATCTCCATCTGCCCACAAAACCATCTAGGAAGAAAATGGAAATAAAGGAAGATAATTTGGGTGAAAGACAGATCTATGTTTCCACTTCACCCCAGATGGGTCATCAAGGGAGATAATGAAAACAATGCCTTCTCACGAATCAACAAAAATGTGGAAAAGAAAATCGATTTTTCAGACATGTTTCTTGTCCTTCCTTCGGGTCATGATCATGACCTTTTGATCCTTTGAAGTCACGGTCTCGCCGGATCGTCTCCCGACAATAGTTGGTCCGGATTTGTTGAAACCATCTCGTGCTGGGGAGTAAACCACTGGCAAGTACTCGTTTGTATGACACCGGAAGACTGAGCCATGAAACTTTCCTGCCAATGCATCTTTTCCCTGGAAAATTTTAACCAGAGAGAAAACGAGAATGCCATGAGAAACAACTACAAGGACTCGTTTCATGTCACCTTCAAACTTATTCCATGGAAAATCAAAAACGTCACCTGGTATTTTGCAACACTGATTTCACAAATTTTCTTCCTACTATGACCAGACCTCCATTCTCGGTTGTTCCAGGCCATATAAAACCTTGATGCAGCAATGGGACTTGTAAAGTTGACAAAAGCAAATCCAAGATTTAAGTGAAACCTGAACCAACATTGTTAGCATAAGAGAAATAATGAGATTACAACTTACAAGGTGAAGATGAAAAATATGAAGATTACCCAAAATCCATAGGCAGATAAAGGAAATCATATGCAGATTTGCAGAAATAAGACCCAGGCTGAGCTTTCCTGTTTTCAGTTCGACAGTGATCATCCAGTTTCCTCTGCAAATCAATCCTCCTGTTCATTTATCAAAAGAAGACATGTATCCAAGTTAATAAAGAGCCTTGGAGCATCTACAATTAGGCAATGGCCATGTACATGCAGTGACATTGATGGTGCATGTTAACCTAAATGGATTAAATGAGCCGAACCATATATGGAAAATCAAACTTAACAGGAGAAAGAAAAACTACTGGAAGCTATTAGGAACGTTTTTGATCATGACTGAAGTCTTTCCATCGAGTTTTGGTTGTCCCCCAGCAGTTGCAGTGACATGAACATGATCTGAACTAGCTTTGGTCTTGTCAGCAGCTGTTTTTCTGACCCCAGCTTCTTGGCTATGCACGTGATACTGCCTCGCCGACTTCAACCTAGGAGGAAGTAACCTCCGTTTACTTCTGTTCTTCTTCCCAAGAATCCGCTCAGACCTACAGTTTACCTCATTGTATTGAAAAGATTTTGTACCATTCAACACTCCAGTCCATGGAAATGGCTGCATTCCGGTGCTATACAGGTTTAAGTTCTCATAAGGCTGAGGATACAAATAAGACGACTCAAAGGGTAAAAAGATGCTCCATTGAGCAGTTGGTCGTATGAATTGAGGTTCGTAGCTTGTAGCTAATGGATTTAATGGCTTAAAACTTGAGATTTTCGTTGGTAAAGATGGAGCAGACATGTTTGAAACCTTTGGAGAAGAAGGCATGACTACTGAGAGTGAATACAAACAAAAGCTGAACCAGGCGTAGGAACAAATACAAATACAAAAATTCTTCCTGGATAAGTCAAAAGGGATGTTTCTGCATAAGAAACATTGGGTTACGAAGACTACATGAGAATATGAAAAGTCATTGGA
Source organism: Abelmoschus esculentus (assembly GCA_035048815.1). Lineage (NCBI taxonomy): Eukaryota > Viridiplantae > Streptophyta > Magnoliopsida > Malvales > Malvaceae > Abelmoschus > Abelmoschus esculentus. The sequence goes on from JAUCBN010000026.1 coordinate 13,883,295, forward strand.
GATTTTATTCAGTCTTTTATCATCAGATTAAGGCAGTGTTGGTGGTGGAGAAGTTTCACCATTTAAGCTCAGCGAATCTCTGGATTGTTTGATCATTGGAACTGGATATTTCTAAATAAGATCGTTGTGTTTAATGCCTGTCCGCTGTCCCATTACATGAGAAAACCAGTGTGCCTGTGGCGGCGTCAGGGAAAAGTAGCCTATGCTATTGCCTATTGCTGCATGCAATCTCTTCTGATTTTGGTTTGTGTCTCTCCTGTTCTATTTTCCTTTCAGAAATGTTTGGTAGTTTTTTTAGCAAAAATCTTGTATCTTTTTTATGTCTTTATTTATCTCTTTTGTTATTTTATTAAAAATTAAATTTTAAATCCTAACTCATATTTTTCTATCCTAAACCTTAAACTCTATACCTAAAAAAATACATTTTATCCCTAATTCTCTATACCCTAACCTAAAATCCTAACTTAAAACCCTAAACCTATACCCTAAACCCTCTAATTTGAAGTAGGACATAAATGGGACATGAGAAAGGGACAGATGATTTGAACTCGATTTTTTTTTCAGATGTTAATTATAACCCAAAAATTATTTGGAACGAAGCTTTAATCTTTCTATAGTGTTATTTATCTGGAGTTTTTCCAATAATATTATTGGAGATTTTTTTAAAAAAATATTAAACCTCGTATCATTTTTAACAATGTAAAGTACTGTTCGGATTGCTTTTAACTTGTTTTTAAATAATTTTTAATAAAATAATAAATATTGTTCAAAGATTGGTTGTTTTCCTCGTTTGTAAACAATTTTTTAATTTAATTTATCAGAGAATAAACACTATTCAAACATTATTTAAAGATGAGTTATTTTTTCCCGTCTTTAAACAATATTTATTATTTTTTTGAAATATTATTCAAAAATGGATTAAAAACAAATCTAAGTTCTAATTTAAACAGTGAATCGCTGTATTGATGAAAATAATCTAAATGGTTCAATATTTTTTTAAAAAAAATTCCAACAATATTACTAGAAAACGCCTATTTATCATTTATAGATGTTAACCAGATATAATAATTAATATTTTTTATTTTTTTATCTCTACGTATATTCGCATGAAAAAATTATTTTTAACTTTAAATTTTAAAATTTAAATTTAACTCTAATTTTAAAATTATAATATTAAACATTAGCCCTAAATATTTATTATTATTATTACATAAAAATATCAAAATGGTGTAAGAAATTTTATTTTCAATCAATTATCATTTTTTTTAATAAGCTAATAGTGATTACAGTAGTATCTGTTTTAAAATATAATCTCTACTATTTGACACTTGTCGCTCAATCACTTTATTGACATCTTTGATGTTCGAATCCGTAACCTCTAAGAATAACAATCGTTTCTTTAATCATTTGAGTTAAAATGATTCCTAAGTTTAATCGATTATCAAAATTTAATGTATTCTTTTTCTCCCAACTTAAGATTAAGAGGGTTTTAATATGGCATTTGATATTATTTTCTTATATGATTTTTTTCTAATTGAAATTAGAATCATATTTCAGTTATAAAAGAATATTAAAAGTTTACTTGTTAAGTTTTCTTTTCACATTTAATATTTTAAAATATTTAAAATAAATTATATCAATATTTTTTATTTGGATAGATGAAATTTTATTTATTAAAGAACTCATAAAATCAATAAATCAAGTATTAACGATACTTTTTTCACAAGAAAGAAACTATATCAATATTGTTTAATAATAAATAAATTATTTTCTTTTAAAAATTATAAATATATTATTTAATTAAAATATTATTATAAATATATAAGAATTAAAGATAGAATTAAAATTAGAAATTAAAAATTAAAGGGTAAAGAATAATATATAAATACCTAAAACTATGGAACAAATACATAATTTATATAATTTTTCTAAAAACTTAAGATTACTGATTAGACGGTAAAAAATATAGTAGCTTAGTGGGGGCAAGAGCCCTTCCTGGTTGCAACATACAGGCGCCACTGGCAGGGATTGGGAACATACATGATGTAGGATGGGACGCAAAATTGGATGGATAATTAGTTTTTTAATTAAAAAAATAAAGATTTTTAATTGATATTTAATGATTTAAATCAAAATTAATAATATAAATGGAGAATGTCATGTGTAGGTGGTGTTTTTTTTCAAAATTAATAATAAAATATTAAAAAAAGCGTCACCTGCACGTGACGTCCTCCGCCAAGTCGTTACCTGTAGGTGACGTTCTCCTACCTACATTGTAACTTTTGGCTTATATTCTAAAATAAACTTTAAACACCCTATTTACACAAATAAAAACTCTAAATAACCTAAAAATTCAAAGCTTCCTGGGATGGGATGTTGACCCTCTTAATTTTTGGTAATAATTTTAAATTTTTTAGTTTAAATATTAATTAAATGAAATGTTTATTTTTTTAATTTTTATAGTTTAAACATTAAATAAGTGTCTAAATTATATATTTTTTAATTAGATTCATTTAAAATTTTAACTGTGATTGACGTTAAATTTTTTTTTCCTATTAAAATTTTAACATGCGACACATTATTTATGCAAAATTAAACGATAAATTCAAAAAAATAATAAAATAAGATTAACCTCAATTTATTATCAAGGTTATATCCCTCATTACTCAAATCTCTCTCCTTCAAATAGCTTCAAAATCCCCTTTTACATTTGGAAACCCTAATTTAATAAACAACTCTCTCAATCACAGAGGATGTCAACTGAAAGTTTAAAGTTTCATAACGATTCAAAAGTCGTGAATTGTGATTGTAGAATAAGAGCTCCTATTTGCATTTCCATAAAAACAGTTTAGGTTCAACTGGAATACATTGGTTTAAATTTAACTATGTGTATATCATCACAATCTCGCTCGAGTATCGTGATGTGTGTATGTCATCACAATCTCACTCGATTATTATAATTCTTGTTTATGACTTTTTAAATGAATTTTAATTTGACATTGATAACTACATTTATCATATATTAATTTTCCTTGGAAAGTCTTGTGTTTTACTTATTTATGTTGATATAATGGTTGTTTTAATAATTCTTTAAATTATGATATGCGCATTTGAATACATTGTTTGATTATTGTTTCATTCTAATATGTTTTACTTATTTATTTTGCTCTCTTTAATTAGACATGAACCGAAGTTACCTCTTAGGCATAATTTTTCTCTGTAATTATCACCTAAAAGATGAGTTTAAATGCACGAGCCCTCACGTCCAAGCAGTTAACGAAACGATTGTTGTTCCTAGAAGTCACAGGTTCAAGCACTAGCGATGTTAACAGAGTGATTAAGCAATCAATGTCAAATGGTGGAGATTATATCCTAAATGACATGGTGAACATGGTTCATCTAATAATTTTTCTAAGATCGAATCAATTACGAATATTATCAATTTTACTTAACAATCTCGTCGCTCTCTCCGTCATATTTTAACGATCGAAAACAATGATTTGTGAATGAGTATTAAATCAACCATCATCGAAAATAAGCATCAAATCTAATTAAACTTTAAGAGCAGTCCACTAAATCCTGCAAGGCAAACTAAATGTCTAAAGTTTGCTAAGACAATTGTCATTGCTCATCTTGTAAGGCTCAAATCAAAGGAGCAACAGATAACTTCATAATTATAATTTACTAAGATTGTTAATAGTATGCCTTCTACTTAGCAATCAATTAACACAACTAAGCATCATCAACAGAGATAATTCATTGAAGCAAAAATAAACAATCTTTAACCATTCAATAATAAATACACAACCAAGAAAATTAGCTCATGTAACAAAATAAAATATCCATGATCATTATTCAAGTAGCAGTAACAGAATAAAGAAAAGAGATGATAATACAAATCTCTTATTCTTCTTCACTGATTCAGCTCGCCTACACTCAAAGTCTACTAAAGTAACACATGCATGCCAAACATAATGGAACATTGTTAGAATACTGACCACTGGCACAAGCATGCGAGCTAATGGACCAGAACCCCATTAGAATACCAATAACTGGTGCGCTAAGAGCTGCTTATGTGACACAAATTGCTCCTATTATGCTAATCACCTGAAACTAAAGCAACCAATTTAGCATCCAGCCATCCACTGCAGTTTAAACCAGCTTTTACAATGTTCACTAAAAAGTAAATGGTAAGCATCTTGACAGCCCTAGAAATTAATGATCAATAAACACATAAGACGTGAAGAAATGGCTAATGATATGACATCAAATCCATATTCCAAAAGTTCCATAAATAAAGGCAAAGGGTCTTCATTATTTCACCCAACATAAGGAACTTAACTAGCAAAGTTGAACCCTAGAGTCAGGAAAGCTCAAATGCTAAAGAAGTGGGTAGTAGGATAAAAGTATATAGGGAAAAAAGGATACATAATCGGCTTCAATTGAAGAAGAAAGTTATTGAATAAGTAGCAGGCCAAAATGACAACTATCAAAAGAAGTTCCAGCTGAAGGCAATAAACTAGACCTAAGCATGAGCAGCTTTGTGTCTTTCTGAAACGGCATTTAGTCCCTTTTTTGCAGTCCGGGAATTGGTTTTTGTTCGCTGTCCTCGGCAAGGCAATTTATCCTCATGCCTAATCCCTTTGTAGCATTGAAGACTTTTCAATCTGGTTATGTCCGCATTGACACATCGCCTCTAAATTACCAAGGAAACAAATGATGTTAGAGAGAGTAAGTTTTCTCAAGCAAGGAAGTAGAGCAAGGCAAGAAGTTCATACCAAATCTTCTCCAATGACATATGTGGAAGAGACATGCTCACGAAGAGACATTAGTTCTCTTCCAGTTAATTCCTTGGTGAGTTTGTTGTCTATATTGAGCTCGCTTAAGATCTGGCGAGCTCTAGAACGACCAATTCCATAGATGCTCTGAAGGGAAACCGCAATGCGCTTGTGGTCAGGAATTTCAGCACTTCCCACACGAATGCCTTGCACTCTTATTCCATGGAACTGCAAGAAAACAATACTCTAGTTTATCCGAGATTAACCATATACTTGGTCTATACAAAAGTGCAAATAAACATAACATAACATCAGGTTTGTTGCAGTTCAATTTCAATGGCACGAAAGGAAAGAAAATGGAATCCAATTGAACAATAACCACTGACTGATATAAAAGTCTCAGCACCATTATACCAAAATCTAATTTACATCTTATTCAAAAAGACATTTGTAGGATTCAACATGACAAAATAGATAAAACCCACTTCTAGTTTTCCTCAGAAACAAACATATCTGAACCCAGAAATCCAATGTTTATAACAAATCAGGACATGGCTAGATCTGAAAAGATATAATCATAACCCTGGATCAAAAAATAATCAAAATTGTAAATATTTTGGATGAGGGGAAATAAGGAATGATACGCACCGTCGTGTTTTGAAGGATCCGACGACTGACATCGGAGACTGCTCCGGCAGAGCACCGTAAACCCAACATTCTTGAATGCCGAAAGAGTAGACGAGACGATAATCAGAGCCTGCAACTTTGATAAGCGTTTTATCCCAGGGTTTTGTTTTGTGAGTTCACACTTCAAAGAGCAATGATCCACTTGGGCTGTTAAGTTATTGAGCCCAATGAAAACTGGATAATTCCTAGATTAGTCCCTCTACTTGAATAAGTTATGGTTATATGTCCAAAAAAACGAATTATATTAGACTAGAAATGTATCACCGAGTTTCGTAAGTTTAGAGTTTAAGATTATTATTTTCATATACAAGTTAGTAGGTTGATATGATCAATGGCGGATTCAGAAATATTTGTAAGGATAGGCACAAGTCAAAATATTTTTAGAGTGGACACAAATCATAAAAATCATAAAATTTCAGGGTGAGCACAAATCATAAAATAATTAAAAATTTAAGAACTATAAAAATTTAAAAATTCAAATCTAAATGTATGAACTTTAAAAAGTTGAGGGTAGACCCGTGCCACCCTCCCTTATATGTAGATCTTCCGTTGGATATGAACGTAAAGCATATTGAGAACGGATTCACTAGCACCTCATCGCTTAATAGTATAGTGTTTAGTTTTTAGTTTTGGACTTATATATTTATAGGACCTTATAAATGTTGAATTTATGTACTCTACTCGCTTTATTATTCTGATATATAATATTTTAAACTCGAATATCGTATTTTATAAAGTGATTTCTATGAGTTAATTTTGACATACAAAAGTACTATTTTTTAAATAAGGCTAAGTCTATTCAATAAAAAAGTTGTACAAAATTTTCAATCTCAATTTATAATAAAAAATGAGAGATATTATAATTTCCTTAATTTTTTTCATGTATCAAAAGATGAGCTCATATATAAAACATATGTAAGCTTTTATTGCATATGTAATACAAATACATACAAGCTTTATTTTTAATATCTTAATACAAACATATACGATTACGGTGAGTAATTACTAACCAATACAAATATGTATTGTACGTAGTATTTGATAAACATACTGTGCGTAGAAGGCTTATACTGTCCCAAGGTGTTGTAGTAGTAGGGATTTAATCCATGTCCATGATATGTCCGGCCACCGGAGCCGGAGAGACATTATTTGAATCACAAGAACACCCGTAATTGTCGCCGTCCCGAGGGAAGGTTCCGTCGGCGGCGGGTGCAGAGCTAGAGCTGCCCCATCCATATCCGAATCGACTACCGTCTGTTCCTTCTCCTGTGGCTGATCCAAAGCTAATATTGTCGGGGCCTGAACCTTTCCCGTAACTATATGTCCAATTCCAATCGGAGTTGCCGCCAGACTCATGCCCGAATTCCCAGTTGCCAGTGCTGTTCCATGAACCTCCGCTGCCTTCATAAGCCATGGTTTTGCCGACTTGTCGGTCGGTCGCTTCCGGCAAGCTAGAGGCTGACGGTGCCAGAAGAAACAATGAGGCCAGTAGCAATCTCAATCCCATTATTGGAAATCCAAGACAAGGTTGGGAAAACTATTTGATATCCATAGCTATAACGTGTTTTAAATATATACAAATTGATATCCATACGTTCAGAAAAAACATGAGGAGTTGTATACGCTAAAAATGTGCAAACTCTTATTGCATGAACTTGGCATAAAATCTAGATTTTTGATAATTACAAATATTTAAACTTTTATTAGATTTAAAGTTATTTTAGATTTGGATAATATTTGAATTACATCTATAAAAATAGATACATATATTAATCTTGAAAATATATTATTATTTTTATTGTTCTTTAGTTTTCAGGTTTAACCTTGATTAATTCGGATTAACCCGTATTACACACACAATCACTCGAATCCATGACATGTTTAAGCGAACTAAGCTGCTTATCACTTAGATCAACCCTCGATAAAAATACATTATTTTTTAAACATACAGTTTAATACAATATCCATACCAGACAAATCACTCACCATTATATAAATCGAAAGATATTGAACTCTTAACCTTGTTGATCTCACGTCCTTATATATTGTATAACGATATACTAATTGAATTAAATTTAATCGATTAAAAATATTATTTAAGTATACTTTTAACTTTCTAAATAATAAATTTGAATTCGATTTTTTTTTTTATCTACGTGTGATATGATTTATTTAACACTTGAAGATTGTAACTGAAGTCTGATCAACTGGCAAGTAAAGTCATATAAAATGCATGGCCATGAATCCGGGGACTTGAAGGGGACTTCCAAGAAAATCACATTTGTATTTTAAAATTTAAATTATAGTTATAATTATATTTATTATCGTGTTCTATTTATCGTGGTTAAAAAAATTACAAATATTAATTTAATGTATGATATTATAGTCGTAATTTTTAATAATATATGTTATTACGAATATAATAGTTATTGGTACGGTTTATAAAATTATGTTCAAGCTAGCACAAACTTAAAACATGCATATCTATTGTGGAGCAATGTCATAAAACTTTTAAGGGTCTAGTCATAATTAAAAACAATTTGAATATTCATTTTCCTTGTCCTCAAAATAGGGATCATGTGAAATTTCAACCAAAACAGACACACCAATCACCGTGAATTTCAAAAAACAACTTAAAATAGTGACTAAATCGTAAATCTTATTAATTTTAGTACTAATATGAAAAACTATTTTCTCTAAACCAAATCAAAATTAAGCATATTACAAAGTTATGGTCAAAGTTTCGATTCAATTGGTCATCAAAATCCCAGTTAATTACAAAATAATAAACCTAGGAAATAAATTGCAAAACCTACAGAATTTAGGGGCTAATCATGAAATAGAAAAGTATCAATGTGAAACTAAGGTCAAATTAGATCCGTAACCAGAATTTCACGTTATTTGAACTTAAAATAAATATTTAATTGTAATTTGAAGATTTAGAACTGAAATAGAAAACAAAACAACATATTATGTCATTTACAAACTACTACAATTCCGGCAGCAATAAAGGTATCAAAATCTTGTCGGAGGTATCGAAACATGAAACAAAAAATTATCATCTCTCGATCCGGTTAGGCGCGAAATCTGAACTGAAATGATTACATTAAATTTATTTAAGTTAATAAACTTGAATTAAAATATTTTTTATTTTATCTAAATACATTATTAGTATAATTTATGTTGTATATATAAATATCAGTTAAAATTATAATTGATTTGGACGCAGATTTAATTATGTGAATAAATAATCTAAAAATCAAAAAGTTTAACGATATTTTGTTTAGTTTACCAAAAAGTAAAGTATTGTAGCACATTTAACAGTTAAATGGCATGATTGTTGACTTTTAAAATACGATGATCCAATTGTTAACTTACTCATAATACAGTGACGAAAAGTTTAATAAACCCATTATAAATGTAAGAAGTCTATTATTTGAGTGGTGTAAATATAACTTTTTATAATTTTACGATCAAAATGTAAACTTACTAATAGTTGAATAGCATGGATGTAGTTTACCGGAAAAATCAATAGCTGTACCATTTTTGGGGTTATTGTCTGCAACTGCAACTCTACCTTCAATCACGCACTCCTCTTGTTCTAGAAGGCTCCCTTTCTCGTCTCTAATCAGCGTGTGCTAGGAGACTGGAAAAGAATCAGACGGTGGTTGCCGGAAATGGAGAACACCGACGTTTTCCTAGGATTGCAAGATTTTCTAGAGCGTATGCGCCAGCCTTCCGCTTCTGATTTCGTCAAATCCATCAAAAGGTCTCTCAGTCTCTTTATTTATTCTCCCTCTGTGTTTTTTCAATTGTTCGTCTTTAGATGTATGTAGAGACTTGGGATGGAACGTGATTTGAAACGAACCGGAAGTGATTAATGATTATTTATTCGGTCGTTTATTTAAATTTCTTAGTGGTTTTCTTCGATTTTATGTATAACTCCTGATGTCGATTTTTTAATTAATTTCTGAATCAAACCTAGTTTCAGAAGGATTGGGTTGCGTTATTTCATTTTTAGGCTGTAATTTTTAGGTTTTGACTTTTGAGTTTCGTTCGTGTCGCCATATTACAGTTTCATAGTTTCGTTCTCGAACAATGCTCCTGATCCCGAAAGGGATAGTGCGGCCGTACAGGCATTCTTTGCCAACATGGAAGCTGCTTTTCGAGCTCATCCGCTTTGGGCTGGATGCTCTGAGGAGGAGCTGGACAGTGCTGGTGAAGTAAGTCACCTTATACCTGATTTTACCTGCATATATTTAATGCATTAAGTTTATTTTTAAAGGGAAAATCGTCCATCTGGGGTTGATGTATTCAACTTTTCTTTTTCTCAAATACAGGGATTGGAGAAGTATGTTATGACAAAGTTATTTACACGTGTGTTTGCTTCACTCCCAGATGATGTAAAGCATGATGAACAACTTTCTGAGAAAATGGCTCTTGTTCAGCAATTCATTCGGCCTGAGAATCTGGATATTAAGCCAACCTTTCAGAACGAGACATCATGGCTGGTAAATGGTCAAATACACACGCACATTGTTTGCAGTGTGATGTAAACTTACCTTTGGTGTGGTGTACGTGGTCTCTTTGAATTATTTCTGTTTTTGTTATGTTTGACAATCTGTTGTGCTGAGAAGTGAGAACCCTTTTAATCTGTGCCAGAGTATGCTTTTAGATATCTTCTATGCAAATAGTGTAATGTATGGCATTGGCTGGAAGTAACAAAACATTTACAAGGTGTTTGCTTCCTTGAACATAAGAATCAATGACTATCTAGAAATCAGGTGTTAACTACTTAACAAGAAGCTGTTAGGGATTCTCAAAATCCATGGTGGAACAGACAATAAAGGCTAACATGTTTATTAGATGCTTCCAAGAACGTAATGCTAATAGGTATTATAATTTCTTTAATTAGTCTAAGGGAGGCCAGAAAGATGCATAGTAAAAGATAAAAATGTTACCAAGTTAGGGAACATCATCTCATTGGTAAGAACTAAGAATATTGTCTCATTGAGAATCTATTTTCCTTAATACATCCCTGGTTGAGCCCAAAATAGAAGAAATCTATCAAAGTCATATTATGGAATAGATTCTTTCGTGCCTTACCCCCATTGTAGCATAGAAGTCTAAATTTGATATGAACTCTTTTTGTTTCCTCCCATGGGATGACCTAACTAGGAATGTGCATTCTTGATGTGTTTTTCTAGTTCTACAAGGACTTGTATAGAATGCTTTGGTAACAGGGTAAGACAATGCTGCACCAATCCACTTTTAGATGGCAGTTTATATGTTTTGTTTCCTTTTGAATGTAGCTTCTGTAAATTTGATATGAACTCGTTTTAACGTTTCCTCCTATGGGATGATCTAATGAGGAATGTGCTCTCATGATGTGGTTTTCTAGTTCTACAAGGCATTTTGCAGTATGCCTTGGTAACATGACATGACAATGCTGCACTAATCCGTTTTTAAATGACAATTTATTTGTTTTTGTTTCCTGTTGAATGTATACTTTTCTAAATTTAGATATTAAACGGAAGCAAAACCATGAATACTGATGCATATATATATATGCCCCCTTGTTTGATTCCTCTAATTTTATTTTATTCTTTTTCATTTTTGTTTCATGCTATGGAAAATATGCCCCTTTTTATGGGAACTTCATTCCTACCTATTTTTCATTTCTCTGAATTCTACACCTGACCGATGATATTGTCTTAAATATGATTGTTGAAATCACTTTGATTTTGTGCTCATACCACCTGCAGTTGGTTGAACTTGTGGCTATTTCTGTTGTACTTAGAATTAAAATAAATTCTATTGAAGTAGTGCATGAATTGGAATGTGATGTTTTGGCTGCTTTTAGAGAGTGTTGTCCTTAGAAATATTTTCCACAAAAGAGCAACTCATTTTTAGTAGTTTTGGTTGCAAAATACTTGGGAATTTGGTCAATAAGTTTTTCTCCCCAACTCTAAATAGGTTTTCTTATTTTATCAGCAAAACAGACTAATCATGATGTAGATTTAGTTTTCTATTTATGTTAAGTGAACAATAGTAGTCTTAACCAGTTCATTGTTGCAAATTATTTACAAACACTTCCCCAAAATAAGGAAAGTCCATCTAAAACAAGCTTGTCATCATTATAATGTAAACATTGCTTCCTTTTTAATTTGATACTCTTGCATGTGTCTGACTTTGTCTTGAATTTAACTTACGGTATAATAACCATCAGGCAATTTTTCTTGTTTTGTGGATAATTATTATTGAGCAATATATCATGCCATATTCACTGTCTCTACTCTTTTGCTGGTTGAACATTTATTTATCATGTGCAATACATGTCCCAACACTTTGAGTGCAGTTTGATTATGGTTCTAATTTCTTACTGAAGAATTTCTTATTCAATAAAGCTTACATGTTGATCTGCTTGGAAGTTTGGATTCCCCACTGTGATAGCTATTCTACCTATCAGTATCTCCCCTGAATCTATACTTTACATTGCCAGCTTGCACAGAAAGAGTTGCAAAAAATCAATATGTACAAGGCTCCAAGAGACAAGCTTGTGTGTATCCTCAATTGCTGCAAGGTTATCAATAATTTATTGCTTAATGCTTCAAACGAGAATCCGCCTGGAGCTGATGATTTTCTTCCTGTGTTGATTTATGTTACTATAAAGGTAAGATCAGTAAAGCATGCATAATTGGTTTCGTTGATCACCCCTCCATTAAAAATTGTAATGATGTTTTTTTTCTAATGGAAATTATTATGCAGGCAAATCCTCCACAATTTCACTCAAATTTATTGTATATACAACGTTATAGACGTCAATCTCGATTAGTTTCTGAAGCAGCCTATTTTTTCACGAACATGCTCTCTGCTGAGGCTTTCATTTCAAATATTGATGCAAAATCCCTTTCGATGGAGGAATCTGAGTTTGAGAAAAATATGGAGTTTGCTCAAGCCCTTCTCTCTGGCCTTTCAACAGATTTGGATGGTTTGTCCAGTCAAATTAACCAAATTGCTGGACAAGATCAGAGAGAACTAACTGAATCCAGGCATCGCACTCTTAAGAAGGACCATGCTATTAGATCCAAATCTTCTGAAGGAAAATGGTCAAGTGAAGAAGATCAGTCCTCAATCACTAAAATTCCAACAATCTCGGAGTTGGAGAATAGAGGGGCAACTATACTTCTGAAGGAGGATCAGCCAAGCAAAGTGTTTCAAGATTACCCTTATATGTTTGCTCATGCTGGTGATTTGACAATAAATGATGTTGAGGACCTGCTAAATAACTATAAACAACTAGTGTTCAAGTATGTTTGTCTTTTAAAAGGATCAGATGGTGCTTCTGCGGCTTTTCCTTTGTCGAGGTCGCAAGCTCAAGCCCAGCAACATGTTGAAACAGTTGAGAAATCTCAAGATAATAGAGAAATAGTGCAAAATATTGGGTCACAAAAGGATACTGACCGGGAAGATGATGGTCCAAATGGAATGTCCGATCAAGAAAATACAAAATCCCATTATTTACCAAAGGAAGAGGGTGCTGCTTCCTCAGAGCCCAACCATTTCGACACCTCTGCACAATAATTGGTTGTTAAGATTTTTTTCTTTATACCTGATGTTGGCCTTTCAAATCCCAGTAACCAAACACTATGGTCCTTTTTTCTACCTTTTACATTGTGAACAGAATGCTATCAACTTAAAAGACAATGACAGACCATCTTTAACATTGAACTAAAAGAGGACCATTTTGTTGTCAAGCAAGGGAAAACCCGAGAAGGTTGGCGAACTTTGCATTTGGTTTGAGAAGTGGTCGTGCACAATTTATGGAACGGTGCGATAACTCCCATGGTTCAACGCTGCAGAGCCTTGTTTCCTGCACACTTGATGAAGATAGGTACGATACTTGTGTCATCTTTTGTATACCATGATTTTGTTTATTTATGAAAAGTAGGAAGATGTGAACTTGGGTACTTTTGTTTTGAATCAAGGTGTGTCGCCTTTTAAATTATACACTAATGATGTCAGGTTTTGATAATTGACTCGGATATACATACATTGAACATCTGCAGTGAATTATATATTCTTGACTATAATTTGTGCATTTGCTTCTTTTTAATTTCCGAAATTGGAAGAAATAATAACTTAATAAGCATTGTACTCGGCCATCAATATACATTCTACCAATTGTCCTCATTCAATTTGACTATTCTTATTTTTCCTGTATTGTAAGTGTCTCTTGCTAAGGTTTATGTATACCCTGCGTAACATTGTTTCCTATTCCTTGTACGCAAGTCATATTTGTTTTCTTTTTTCCATATGATCCACCTTGTGTTCTGAATAAATTTGAAAATGCCCAACAATACCATATTGAAAAATTATATCATGGGTCAGTCCCATTACGTGTCCATGGGACCGACCAATGATAACTACCCATTTCATCAACTTTTCCATGTCATATTTTTTTCCCAAGTGAATCTTCACTTTAAAAATTAAAAAATAATGAGATGGATGGTTATCATTGGTCGGTCCCATGAATGACGTGGTGGGACTGACCCATGATATAATTTCTCCAACATATTTATACACTATTAAGGCTTGGGTTTACTAGGCATGGAAGATGGAAACTTGAAAGGATGAAAATTTTGTTAACTAAATGATTGATTCAATGTAAAAAAGTAGGCACGGATCTGCATCATCTGATTAATATATATTCTTTAAATTTTTTTATTCTCATCTTTCATACCAAACAGTCTCGAGACTGATAAAATTGAAATTTAGTTTGGGTCTCAAACTATGCATGCGAGAGGCCGACGCTACAATTTGGATACTCTACAACTCGGGGAGTCTTTTGTTAGTCCTGTCTTTCCATTCCTATAAACTATATCATCTTTAACCTCCTAAAAATTTGACAAAAAACGTTGTTTCATAATTATTTTTCCTTTAAAAATGTCTATAAATTTGATTGGATAATCACTTTGAATTTTATAAATTTAATGTCATATTTATTCATGTATAATGTTAACCTTTTTAACAAAGCATATACACCTTCCATATTTAGGATGAAAATAATTAATGATGTAAAGTGATATAACTTAAATGATAATAGACGTACCGATGTCATTTAGATAAAATTATTGATTTGATAAAATAACATATTAGTTAAAATTAATTTTGTGAGTTATTTAAAATATAAAATTATTTTTATGTTGATTTATCATTTTATTAAGTTATTTATCGCTAGTTAACTAATAGTTTTTATTCACAAAAAATTTATTCTAACCTAGAATAAAATATTTTTTACAGATAAATAAAATTATTTATAGCTAATTAAATAAAATATCAAGTTTGATTTAACAATAAAGGCCAAAGATATAAACTTGACTAACATTTTAACGATCTTGAGAATTTATGTATGAATTTAAACTTCAAGGGCTTGAATAAGGTCCCAATTTTAACATAATTAATGTAACATAAAAACCAAAGAGACAAAGAGAAAGAGAGAACTTAAGTTAAAAGAGATGACCGTAAGGCATTATCAAACGCAAAATAATACAATGGATCATGGTAATAAAGTGTTGAGAATCATCGATCTTTTTTCTTCAATATTATAGAAACATCTATATTGATCACGTTATCTCTATATTTCTAAAGTTTTCAACTCATAAAATATGATATATTATTTTAATATATACAAAATATCTTAAACATCTATATTTCTATGCCATTTGCAAGGATTAAAGCAAGTTGAGAAAGTAAAAAAAGTTGAGTGGTGTAAGTGTGCAAGTGAGTGACGTGAGTGAGGGTGTGTAAGAGTGAGCAAGTTAAATGTAAGGTGTGTACAAGTGTATGTGGGTGTAGAGAAAAAAGGTGTATGTGTATAGAAAAATTAGTGAAGAATATGTTCTTAATTTATTATGTGTATTAGTAAAAGCGTTGTATACATTTATAACTAGAAGTTTATTGATTAGTTATAGTTTATGTATCTTTTAGTGCATTTAATTGGTTATTATATGGTTAATTATAATGTCAAAACGTTATATGATTGACATTGTCATCTAATAATATATGATCGATTCTACCTCGTAATTGATATATGGTTGACACTATCGCTTATGTTATTTTATATTAAGATATTATAGAAGATAAAAGACTAACAAACAATAAAGAGTTGGTATGGTACTAGTGGTAAATCTTATGTCATTTATAATGAGTGTGTTGGGTACTTCGAGTTTTCAATAATTGGTATCAGAGCAGGTGATATAAAACCATTATTAGTAGAGAAGATTTCTGTAAGCTTTGAATGTTTATATTAATCGATGTTGCATCCATGTGTTAAAAGGAGAAATTGTACGAAACATAATCAAGGATTGTAAAACTATTGGTTTAAAATCAGCTTAGTGGATATTAGATGTCAGTAAGCATAATAGACTTTAAAAGCACAAACAACGATATTAAAAAGTTAAATGATTATAATTACGACTATTAGAAGATATGTATAAAGTCTTAATAAGGTCAAGATTTGTGAAAAATTCATCAACAATGAGGTAACTCTACCGAAAGAGAATATGAAAGCCTTGAAAAAATGAAATATCGAGGCTGAAAAACTTTATATATATTAAAGACCACGATTGAGGAGGATCTACTTGAGCATATTTGTGATAACAAGACATCAAATGCAGCCTGAAAAATTTTAAGAAGTTATTCTCAAAGAAAAAATATGCCTCCAACTTTTATAAAATAAACTTACAGATATTTTACAAGAAACTTATTTATTTATTTATCAGTATTTCATCATGATAAAATCTATTTATTGTAAGATATTTTAACTTGCACTATAAGAGAAGGTGAGTGAGGTAAGGGTGAAGAGGATTCTCATCCATTGCTTAAGATCCGAGTATATTGTTTTTATTGCTGATGTGAGGAATAACTTACTCAACCATCCTTAGTGAAATTAAAAAACTTGTTAGCTAATCAAAAGGCATTAGTCAAACATATAAGTGGTATAACCATAAATGACAAAAATACACTCTTTACCAACAAGATAAAAGACACGCCATACAAATACGAATTGATGAAGAAACAAAAACTACAATAATATAAATTTTATTCAAAAGAAAGAAATAACACTTTAGGGGAGCTCGATATGAAAAAAATATTACCAACAGTACAAGGAGAACAATAAAAATAAAGTAATAAATAAATACTTCAATTGTGGCAGGAAGAGTCATTTTACTCGAGATTATAGATTTCGTATAAAAAAATTGTAAATACTTTATAAAAAAAATCATTTTGCTCAAGATTACAGATACCTATGAGAAAAGCTTTATAAGAAAACATTACCACCACAAACAAACAAGGAGAAAAATGAGGTTATATTAAAAACTTCAATTTGAGAGAAAGAATGAATTATAGAAGATGATTTTTGTTCAAAAGGATTTATAAAAAACATAAAAGAATTATCTTTTGTAACAACTACAAACATAAAGACGAACTATGAGGATGAAGAAGAATTCATAAAAGACATGGAGGAACCATCTTCTGCAACAATCACGGAGTAAAAAATTGATAAGTTTAAGGATGAAGACTCCAACTTAGTGGAGCTTGATGTAAGGATCGATGAACTTCTCGAGTAAATGTTGGGAGATATAAGTAAGACTATAAAGCTAAATGTGTTATATGAGGAATTGAATAATATAAGGAAAGATACGATGCTTTCTAGAAAGATACTAGTTCAAAAAGGGATTATTTCATTTGTCCTAATTTTAAATTTTTCGATGGTAGAAGTTTATTGAGTAGATCAAAAGATCGAATTAGTAAAGAAGGACTGAATTGAGTATTTAAAATTTTAAGAGAGCAAGAAAAAAATAAAATTTATGAACAATACGAATTATAATGGTTCAAGCTTCAAACAAGATTTACATCTACTATGTTAGCTTTCAATAAGAATTTTCAATCAACTTCACGAGATGTTCTTCCTTTTTTCTAGGCTAAGGAGGTAACCTTTATAAATGATCAATCTTTCTATCCAAAGATTAACCCACAAGACTCTCTTGTTATAAAAAAGAAATTTAACAAATAAATATATCTCTTACAAGATTAATTTTTTCTAATTACAAATAAACAGTCCTTAAACTTTAAGTAGAGATTTACAATGAATAAGTCAATTAAGTTGAGTACAAGAATTTGATAATGAAGAATAAAGTTTAGATTGATTGCTTGGATATTGTTTGAAGCTTCAATAATTGTGTTAATGCTTTGTAGGCTTGTTTTTATACCCTTTCATTGATTTTTATTGTTTAGGTAGTGGAGATCACCAATCTAGCCGTTGAGTTGCTATATTCCTACCATAAAAACATCTTTGTAACTACTCGTATCAATACACATAACCCTTGTATCATAATGATCTTAAAAAAATAATCGTTGTGTGCAATAAAGAAGGGCATATCAATACACGTATAAGGTGTATTGAAATGGAAAAGCTTATAAAGAGGAGTGTATCAGAATAACAAAGGGTTGTATCAAAACGTTTTGAACCTGTTAAAAAATATATCAAAACACATATGAAATGTTTCTAAACGCTATAATCAATTTTTAAAAACTTGTTACCTAATAACTAAAAAGGCAACAATAAACTTATTAAATCCTTAAACTTTAAAATTTAAATCCGTGTATCAAAATGACTAAAAATTATAACAAAACGCTTTAACAAAAATCTTTTTTCTATATGAAGGGTTTATCAAAATAATTAAGGGTTGTATCAGAATACTTGTATCAAAAGACATGGATATTGTTTCAAAATGAAAACTCACAATTTCATATTAAGTTCAAGCTAATCAAAACACCAAGAGGTGTATCAAAATGTCTATGTAATTTTTAATAGTTTGATTTTGAAAATACATGCAAAATTTTGTGGGATTAAGTTTTTGACTTAAAAATAATTGACTTTAAAATCCTTGTCAATTATGAGTTTTTTCAACTAAGTTTTTAACTTAAAGAATCTTCGACTTCTTTTCCCTTGTCCTTGAGTCCTAAAGCATCCCAAATAAGTTGAACATCGACTCAGAATTTTTTTCTAATAAGATAGAATTCAATAACCACAACCTTCAATTTACTTAATTAAGGATATACTTGGCATTAGTATAAAAGATAAAGGTAAGATTATGATAGAAAATTTTGAGTAATGTAAAGGTCATAAAATTCTAACGCCTTAAGAGATAAAGATAACAAAATTAAAAGTGTTCAGAATCCATGAATTAAACACATATCGCTCACGTTTGATCTTGTGATTGCAATATTATCCATAATGCTCAAACCCAACGATGGAGATAAAACATCTTTAATAAATAATAGTGAGGTTTGGACGATTTATTCTTTATCAATATTTGAAGAATCACCATCCTCGGTTGTTCTGTCTCTTTTTTGAGTCATTGAAATCTGAAAATTAAGTTTTAGGCATAAAAAAACAGTTTATGCATAAGTTAACCATATTTAATCATGTAACCCTTATTTTAATCCAATTTTGTTAGGCTTGGAGTGGCTCGATGCACAACCAATTAACTTGCCAATTTGATGGAGAAAGAACACTTTGGGTGATTGGTTGTGGAAGCAAAAATAACACAATGATTTTAGAGTGGTTCAGCCTTCGAACAAGCACCTACATCCACTACCTTAGCTTCCCACTAAGGATTTCCAAATTCACTAAGAATTTCAACCTTTTGAGGCCAAAGGGATAACCTTACAATCCTAGACTCAAACCCGAATCTAGCATCCAAAGTTATAAAACTAAAATTGATTTTGATATAACAAATAAATGTAAGGATCATTTTTGAAATAACTTTTAGGTCCTCAAGTCAAAGCTTGATCTCTAAGTCAAAACCAAGAACTTTGAAATACTCTTACAAGCCATTTTTACACGAGGGTATCGATATCATAAGGGCATGTATCGATACACCTGGGATTTTCAAGACTTGTTCTTGAGATCAAGAACAGGTATCGAAACAGGGTTCGATACCAAAACTTTCTACCAACCCATGTTTCGATATTGGTATCGAAACAGCTTGGGAAGATTTCAAATTACTTTTAATTTTAAACATACAACTCCTAGTATCGATACAAGTATCGATACACCCTTAATCCCCAACGGCTATATTCAAGCATTTAATGAGTCGACCGTTGATGTTAGTTAAATTTTGAATGATGGTTAGCCCGTATCGAAACAGGGTTTGATACCGAGCATCACAGAAACTTTTCGTATCGAAATAGGTATCGATACACCCCTTATTAAATACACAACGGCTCTTTCTTTTCTTGGTATGTTTCGAAACAGGTACCCCGTGTTTCGATACCACCTGTTATAGAATGCATTTATGATGGAAAGATGAAGCTCCAACGTCCATATTTACTTTCCCAACAACTTCAAAGGTTAGAAATCAATGAGAAGGTATAAAAGGAAGCATTTTCAAAAGCATTAAACAAGAATTGATCCTCAAGCAACATTCAAGCACCAAAAATCCAACTCAAAGCACTTCATTGCATATTCTTGCTCCCAACTCTTGTATTTTCACTTTTATCTATTGTAATATGAGTTTGGGGAGAGTTTTGTTTATAATTGGGGCAAAATATTTCTTACTGAGAGAACCTTTATTTGCCTACTTATCCCTTGTATTTTCTTGTGAGGATTGAGTCAATTCTTGGGTAGAAGAATTGATTCGAATTGTAACGATTATCTCTTGAACCGAGAAAAAGGTTGAATTCATTAGTGAATTGGTTTGAAAATCCTTAGTGGGAACTAAGGTAGTGGATGTAGAGCTTATTCGAAGTTTGAACCACTATAAATCTCGTGTCCTTCAAATTCTAGCTTTTTACCTAAAATTTCCAACTCAATCCTTTAATTGCCAATTCACCCCCTCTTGGCCATACTCCAATATCTACCAAAGAAGATCCAAGGCGGTTGATCAAGTCTACAAGTCTAAATTCAATGGCCTCCACCTCCGGTTCATAGAATGAATCACACTCCATCACTAAGCCGTCCTTCTTCAATGGGGACAATTACCCCTATTGTAAGAATATGATGAGTCTATTCATCAACTCAAATGACTATGTCCTTTAGGATATAATCGAAGATGGACCCTCAATCCCAATGAAGCAAGAAGGAGACCGACAAGTACCAAAGAGAAGAAATGAGATGACCGATGAAGAAAGAAGGAGAATGTCCACAAATGATAAAGCTCTTCACATTCTCTTTTGTGCACTGGGGCCCAACATCTACTCAAAGTTGTCTACATGTACAAGTGCCAAAGAAGTTTAGGACTCTTTGGAGACTACATATGAAGGCACCAATGATGTTAAGGAAACCAAAATTGGTCTACTCAATCTAAGTTATGAGAACTTCAAGATGGAGCTGGATGAAGACATCACCAAAATGTTCGATAGATTCTTGGTGATCGTCAATGGTCTCAAGGGTTTCGGTGAGATTATTCTGGAAAAAAAGCTTGTTCGAAAGCTTATCTACTCTCTTCCCGAGTCTTGGGATAGCAAGAGGACGGCTATCATAGAAGTCAAGGACTTCAAGACTCTCAAACTTGATGCTCTTGTGGGATCTCTTCTCACCCATGAGATCATGAAGAAAGGAAGAGAAGAGGAGAAAAAGAAGGAAGAGGTGAAGATCAAAAAGAGAGAAGTTGAGAAAAAGAAACAAGGGATTGCTCTTAAAGCTTCATGCTCACAAGAAGAAGTAGATACTAGTGAAGATGAAGAGCTAGAAGAATTGGCCATGGTAGCCAAAAGATTCACTAGGCTTATGAGGGCAAATAGAAATAGAAGATTCCAAAGAAAGAGGGACTTCAAGGAAAAGGGCAAAGAAGAGGAGAAAGATCAAATAATTTGCTATGAATGCAAGAAGCCCGGTCATATTAGGACCGATTGCCCTTTATACAAAAAGAAGGGTTTTGAGAAGAAGAAACAAAGGGCTCACGTTGCAACTTAGAGTGATGAGGAATCATCATCCGATAAGGACAACGAAGTAGCCAACTTATGTCTCATGGCTATTGAGGAATCTAAGGTATCCCTTCAACCATCTTGTAATGATTTATCTTATGATGAACTTTATGATGCTTATGATGAATTACAAGATGTATATGATGAGTTGGTTTTAAAGTTCAAAGAATCAATTTTGAAAAGCAAGAAAACTATTTCCGATTTAGAAATGAAAAACGATTCTTTGACAAAAACAATTTTGGATTTGAAAGTAAAGGTTGTTGATTTAAATGATTATTTAAAATTTTTTCAAAAATAAAATGTTGATTTGAACAACCTTATTTCTAGCTTGAGTGAAAATCACCACAAGGTGGTGAACGAGCTTAAGGAACAAATTAAAGTGGTTGGGAGTTCAACTTTTGAAAAAAGAAGCTCTTCAAAATCCAACCATGTGAAAAACAATTTTCATGACCACAAACAAAGAAATTTTCAAAGGCATTCTAAGCATAGAAAGATTAGGAGTGTTTGGGTTCCTAAGGAACTCATTGTCTCAAATAATTTGAATGTCATTGCTTCTTGGATTCCCAAGGGAACCAAGATTTTAGGAACTAACACTCATGGACCCAAAATAGTTTGGGTACCAAAGATCAAACACTAAATCTTTGTTTGTAGGTTGAGCACTGCTTCAAGGCCAAAGCTTCAAGTCAAAATATGTGGTACCTTGATAGTGGATGCTCAAGGCATATGACCGGAGACAAGGAACGATTTAAGGAGTGTGAGCTTAAAAAGGGTGGAGTAGTGACTTTTGGTGACAACTCCAAAGGCCAAATTAAGGGTATTGGCTCTATTGGTAATCACTCATCTATTTTTATTGAAAATGTCTTGCTTGTTGATGGTCTTAAGCATAATTTTGTGAGCATTAATCAATTGTATGATAAAGGTTTCTATGTCTCTTTTGATAAAAGTGGTTGCAAAATAATTGACATAGAATCTAATAGAATAATGCTCATAGGTCATCGCATAGGAAATATTTACATGGTGCATCTAGATGACATTAATTTTTCTCATGCATGCTTAGTTGCTAATGATGAAAATGATACATGGTTATGGTATAGAAAATTAGGGCATGCTAGCATAAGTGTTCTAGAGAAACTAGCCTCCCAAAATCTAGTTAGAGGTTTACCTAAGCTCAAGTTTTCTCTTGATAAATTTTGTGATGCATGTGCTAAGGGTAAGCAAAAGAGAGTTTCTTTTAAATCCATTAATGATGTTTCAACTAGTAGAGTATTACAATTGATCCATATGGATCTCTTTGGACCTATTAGGACTACTAGTTTGGGTGGAAAATTATATGTTTTTGTTATTGTTGATGATTACTCTAGATACACTTGGGTTCTATTTTTGAGTACTAAAGATGAAGCCTTAGAAAAATTCATCATATTTTCAAACATTTCGAAAAATGATCTTGATCAAATAATTTCTCATATTAGAAGTGATCATGGAACGAAATTTCAAAATCTTGATTTTGAGAATTTTTGTAATGAAAATAAGATTAGCCATAATTTTTCGGCACCTCGCACTCCTCAACAAAATGGGGTAGTTGAGAGGAAGAATAGAACTTTAGAAGAAATGGCTAGAACCATGCTTTGTGAGAACAATTTACCTAAGTATTTTTGGGCGGAAGCCACAAACACTTCTTGTTATATTATCAATCGAGTAATGATTAGACCTATTTTAAAGAAAACTCCTTATGAGATTTTAAAATCTAAAAAGCCTAACATTAACTATTTTTATCCTTTTGGATGCAAGTGTTTTGTTTTAAATAATGGAAAAGACAATTTAGGTAAATTTGATGCAAAAAGTGATGAAGCTATTTTTCTTGGTTATTCTTTAAATTTTAAGGCTTATAGAGTTTTCAATAAAATAACCTTATTTGTAGAAGAGTTAATACATGTGGTTTTCGATGATAACCTCCTTCCTAGGAAGGATTCTTGTGATGATGATGATGATGTAGGAATCATTGAAATCATTGATTATGGACAAGCATCAAAGGTGGATGAGGTTCCAAGCAATGAGGAAGCATAAGATCCTCCAATAGAAGCTTTAGGAAATGTAAAGCTTGAAGAAAAGGAAGTGAGCTACCCAAGGGAGTTCAATTATGTCAAAAGTGGTGAAATCTTGGGTGATCCATCCAAGAGGGTAACTACTCGTTCTTCTCTTAGATTAATGAATTATTTTGCATTTATCTCATGCATAGAGCCCAAAAATGTAAATGAAGCCTTAGATGATTATTATTGGATTTTGGCTATGCAAGAGGAGTTGAATCAATTTGAGAGAAGTAATGTATGGACATTAGTTGATAGGCCTAGTAATAAATCTACTATAGGGACTAAATGGGTTTTTAGAAACAAACTAGATGAGAGTGGTAACATAGTGAGAAACAAAGCTAGATTAGTTGCTCAAGGTTACACTCAAGGGGAAGGAATAGATTTCGATGAAACTTATGCACCCGTAGCTAGAATGGAAGCCATTAGGATGCTACTTGCATTTATATGTTATCATAATTTCAAGCTTTTTCAAATGGATGTCAAAAGCGCTTTCCTAAATGATTTTATAAATGAAGAAGTGTACGTTGAACAACCACCGGGTTTTGAAAATCCAAAATTTCCAAACCATGTTTTTAAACTAACAAAAGCTTTATATAGTTTAAAACAAGCTCCTAGAGCTTGGTATGGAAGGCTTTCAAACTTTTTGATAGAAAAGGATTTTGAAAAGGAAAGGTGGACACTACACTTTGTATAAAAAAATTTAAAGATGACATTTTAGTAGTTCAAATTTATATTGATAATATAATTTTTGGATCTACTAATGAATGTTATTGTCAAGAATTTTCTAAGCTTATGCAAGGTGAATTCGAGATGAGCATGATGAGAGAACTCTCATTCTTTTTGGGACTCCAAATCAAGCAAAAGAAGGATGACACGTTCATCAATCAAGCCAAGTACATCAAAGATATGCTCAAAAAGTTTGGCCTAGAGCATGTCAAACCTCAAGACACTCCTATGAGCTCTTCTACTAAGCTTGAGAAGGATTAAGGAGGTAAGTGTATTGATTCTAAATTATATAGATCCATGATAGATTCTTTGCTTTACCTTACCGCAAGTAGACTGAATATTATATTTAGTGTTTGCTTGTGTGCTAGGTTTCAAGCTAGTCCTAGAGAATCACACCTTGTAGCCATTAAGAGAATTTTTAGGTACCTTAGAGATACACCTTGTTTAGGTCTTTGGTATACCAAATCTTCTTCTTTTGATCTTCATGCCTTTTCGGATACGGATTATGGGGGTTGTAAGATAGATAGGAAAAGTACTTCCGGAACATGTCAATTCCTAGGTAGTATGCTCATATCTTGGTTCTCTAAGAAACAAAATAGCGTGGCTCTATCTACCACCGAGGCGGATTACATATCCTTAGGGAGTTGTTGTGCACAAGTTTTATGGATGAAACAACAACTCTTAGATTATGGCATCAAAGTTAAAACTATACCTCATAAGTGTGATAATACTAGTGTCATATGTCTTACCAAAAACCCCATTCAACACTCTAGAACCAAATATATAGAAATTAGACACCACTTTATTAGAGATAATGTATCTAAAAATGATGTTGCTTTAGAATTCGTTGACACCTTGAATCAATTAGTAGACATCTTTACTAAGCCTTTGGATAAGGAGTGTTTTTGGAATCTTAGGAGAGAGTTAGGTTTAACTAGCCTACCTTGACTTCCTAAGTATTATCTTTTTGCTTATCTTGCTTGAATCTTGATTTAAATCATGCTTATGTTGTTTTTGTATCTTGATGATTCCATGCATGTTGCTAAGGGGAGTATGAACTTGTTCATGCAAAATAAACATGTCATTATATCATATGCATGCTTCTAGGGGCTTTAGAGACTCATTTCTAGTACTTTCAGTAGCCTAAATGCAAAGCAAAGGTCGAAGGTATCGATACAGCTAATCCCTGTTTCGATACTTGTTCATCAGCCCATTTGGGTTTTTGTGTGGGAAGAATAGGCATCGATGCTTGCTTCAATACCTCTGTTTTGGTACTAGCATCGAAACAGAGTGTTTCGGTACCAATATCGATACTCGAGGATAGAAGTTGCTTTAAAAAAACTTTAAACCTAATTTTAATTTTATTAAAATACTTCCAAACTTATTCCAAAAACCTTAGTCGGCCACTCCTATAAAATCCTCTTAAATTCGCCTCTCTTCACTCAAAATCTCAATGAATTCTTTGAGGGTTTTGATCCCAATCATCTACTCCAACACTATATCATCAATCCGTGCTTCACAATCACTCAATTCATCTTAATCTACACTCAAGGTATATTTTTCGAAAAACTTTAATTTCGTTTGGATTTAGTTTGTTAAAATTTAGATTTTGAACATATTTTAAATATCTATTGTATGGGTTTTGATAATCCTACAAAATTGTTTCAAAATTCCATTTTTTTAATCGAACTTAAATCCTTGTTCGTATAAGTTTTTTAATGGTTTTTCAAAATTTTTGATAAAAATTCTTAAATACCTTGAATTGTTAGATTACCACATAGGATTTAATTGGATTATATATAGGCATACATATTGTTTTTAACTAATCCAAATCTTTATATCCATCCTAGATCATGACACCAAAGAAGCGATCTCGTACCGAAGCCGGATCTTCATCATCAGCTCGTGTTACACGAGTTGATTTTGAGAAAGTCTTTGCCAAGAGTCTAGACAATAATCGTAGATTGGACAACTACAATCTTTTCCGGAGTTATCCTCTCAAAAAGGAAAGATGTGTTGACGTTCAATTCATCACCTCATACAAGTTTCCTTTTAAATACTATGATCGACTCATCGAGTGAAAGTTCTTGAGGTTTCTCACCCATACCGGCAAGTTCTTTTCAACTGTTGTCCTTATCTTTTACACCAATGCTAAATGTATCTTATCTCCGGACAAGAGTTAAGTAGTGGCTATTGAATCCTATCTCATGGGCAAAACATTCACGATTAATGTCTTTACTTTTCTTGATGTTTTTGGTCTTGAGGATAAGGGTGTTGATGATGAAGAATCTCTTGCTCCTTTCATCGGATCGGTTACATCTCTTGACGCTCATGACCGCTTTCTCCATCTTATCATCTCTTGGTGGATTCGTCCATCAAATGGTAGATACTCACAGATTCGTCAAGTTGATAGTTTTTAGATCACATGTTTCCGTGATGGCATTCAACCAAATCTTGCTCGGATTGTCTTCTCGGACATTGTGTGGCATATCCAAAACCGTGTTACCCCTCTTGTTCAATCTTTTCCATATGCGTGCATTTTAAGTACCATCTTCTTGCATTTGGAAATAGATTGCTTTTATGACAAGGTGAGATCCTTGAAAGAGCTCATTGGAGAAACTTCACTCAACCGTGCTCACTTTGTCTATGTCTCTAATGGTGAGTGGACTCGAGGTGCTCCTCCTTCTCCTCCTCATGCTCCTATTGATCCATAACCTATTCATCAATTTGATATGTTGACCTTTCTCACGACGAAGTTTGACTCTCTCAACGTCCGTTTAGATTCCATGGATGGAAAGCTTGACACTCTTTCCACTCAATTCACTTTGGTTTTCGATGCCATCAACACTAGGATGACGAGCTTAGAAACTCAAGGACACTCCTTGAGAGTATCTCTTGAAACTCTTCGTCAAAGCCAAAGACTCAATAATGATGGTAATCAAGATCAAGAGGAAGATGAAGATGAAGAAGATGATGATGATGATGATGATGGTTTTGATGGTGATGACATGGCCGATGATTGATCTTTTGATCTTTCTTATGCTTTGCTTTTTAGCTATTAGGACTAGTTATGATGCATTCATATTAGAACTTATGCACCTATTTCCCTATGTTTTGTCTTTATTTTTGTTGGATTATTTTGGATAATTTGCTTGCTATGGATTATGTTTCCTATGAACTTCTATTATACTTAATGTTATGAATGCTTTATTTTATTACCTTGATTATCATTGATTTTGATCTAACAAAAAGGGGAAGGAATTTTATGTCTTTATGTCTTTAAGTTTCGAAACCATCATTTGTTAAAATTGTTTTTTTAAGTGGCACATATTAAGGGGGAGTCTTTCAACCAAATCGCATTTTAAAACTTAAACTTTTTAAATGGGTTTTGTTATATCAAAAAGGAGGAGATTGTAAAACTAAAATTGATTTTGATATAACAAATAAATGTAAGGATCATTTTTGAAATAACTTTTTGGTCCTCAAGTCAAAGCTTGATCTCTAAGTCAAAACCAAGAACTTTGAAATACTCTTACAAGCCATTTTTACACGAGGGTATCGATATCATAAGGACATGTATCGATACACCTGGGATTTTCAAGGCTTATTCTTGAGATCAAGAACAGGTATCGAAATAGGGTTCGATACCAAAATTTTTTGCCAACCCATGTTTCGATACTAGTATCGAAACAGCTTGGGAAGATTTCAAATTACTTTTAATTTTAAACATACAACTCCTAGTATCGATACAAGTATCGATACACCCTTAATCCCCAACGGATATTTTCAAGCATTTAATGAGTCGACCGTTGGTGTTAGTTAAATTTTGAATGATGGTTATCCCGTATCGAAACAGAGTTCAATATCGAGCATCACAGAAACTTTTCGTATCGAAACAGGTATCGATACACCCCTTATTAAATACACAACGACTCTTTCTTTTCTTGGCATGTTTCGAAACAAGTACCCCGTATTTCGATACCACCTACTGCAGAGTGCATTTATGATGGAAAGATGAAGCTCCAACGTCCGTATTTACTTTCCCAACAACTTCAACGGTTAGAAATCAATGAGAAGGTATAAAAAGAAGCATTTTCAAAAGCATTAAACAAGAATTGATCCTCAAGCAACATCCAAGCACCAAAAATCCAACTCAAAGCACTTCATTGCATATTCTTGCTCCCAACTCTTGTATTTTCACTTTGATCTATTGTAATATGAGTTTGGGGAGAGTTTTGTTTGTAATTGGGGCAAAATTTTTCTTGTTGAGAGAACCTTTATTTGCCTACTTATCCCTTGTATTTTCTTGTGAGGATTGAGTCAATTCTTGGGTAGAAGAATTGATTCGAATTGTAACGGTTATCCCTTGAACCGAGAAAAAGGTTGAATTCGTTAGTGAATTGGTTTCAAAATCCTTAGTGGGAACTAAGGTAGTAGATGTAGAGCTTGTTCGAAGCTTGAACCACTATAAATCTCGTGTCCTTCAAATTCTAGCTTTTTACCTAAAATTTCCAACTCAATCCTTTAATTGCCAATTCACCCCTTCTTGGCCATACTTCAAGATCGATCAACTCAACAAAAGTTCAAAACCCGAACTTTGGGAATTCACTCAAACAAGAAAACTTAGCAAACTTGAATCCTTCTAATAAGGCTAGTGTTTGCAACTAAGCACTCACCCAATCCTAAGACACTTGAGCATACATTAACATTGAGCTCACAAGTGTTGTCTACCTAAAAGATGAGAATTATGCTCTAAGACAATTTCTTGATCATAATGTTGTTACAATTGAAACATTAGTCTTCTCTTGATGCTTGAGACTTTCTTTTATCATCCCAAATGAGCTTCTAGTCGTTGGTGACCGTTGGGATGTTTTGGAGCCGTTTGAAGCTGATTACAAGGTATATTTCTTCTTCTGGTGCAGGCGGTATCAAAACACGTGAAACCTGTTTCGAAATAGCTACTTTGGGAAATAGCCGTTGACCTGCATTTCTGAACAGGTATCAATACCAGTATCGATATCGTTCCTAACCATTGGGGATTTTCATAAAATCGTTTTGACCGTTGGGGGTGTTTCGAACCATGGTTCGAAACAAGTGCTCACAGTGGTGAAAAAGGTATCGATACCAATATCGATACCACTGTGGTTTTGCCTCTTTGAAGAACAGGTATTGAAACACCTTGAAGGTGTATCAAAACACCTGAGTATAAATCAGTTCTTTGGTTTCTTTAAATCATTCAAAACATATTTAAAAACTCTCAAAAACATCTTAAATATATTTTCAAATTGTTTGGACATAAGAAACATTTTTGAAGTCTTTTCAAATTAATCCAAAACTATTTTTCAATTATTATATCAAAACATTAGTTCTACAAATTTTTTAGATTAAAACTTGGAAATCAAGTTACACAACTTTTTCCTCAAGTAAGATATTTTAAGTTTAAAAGATTCAAAATTTAGATTAATTATCTAAGTAAATCACATCAAATATCTCGATATTATAAACTAAATCTTTAAATATTTTCTCAAATGATTCATAAAATATCCGTAAATAATTTTATGAAAACATGCATCCATTAAGTCCTAAATTAAATGTCCCGAATGTTCAATTACATAAATATCCTAAAACATAAATAATAAGTGTATTGGTCGATTAAAGTAAAGTTCATATTTATGTTAATTATCTGAATAAGCATGAGAAGCTCCAAGTACCTAGTCGCCTATTAAGTCTGAAAATTTGAAAGAAATATTAAATGGTTGTAAGCTAAAGAGTTTAGTGTATCTCTAAAGTGTAAATAATCACAAAAGTAAAATAATATTTTATTTTTTGTTGAACTCTTTTTCGAAATTATTTTAATCCTATAAGGTCATTTTTGAAAAATTACTAAATCCGATAAAAATTCGAATCATGATTTAATGTCTAATGCATATGATGATATAGTACCCGATATCCAAAACACCATATAAGTAAGGTTCTTGAAACATACTCCCATCCAATATCACCATTTGAAGTAGAACTCAACTCAAAGAGTAAAACCACTGATTCAAAACAGAATTCAACCCGAAGGATAAAACAACTCGATAATCTGAAGTGAAATTCAACTGTCGACTAATAAAATTAACAAGTCACAAATGCCATCCAATGATGACTTTGGTGGTTGCTAACTTATAAGTTATCAGGTAGAGTGTAATCTCTAATCATGTTGATGTTAATTACTCTAAGTTATAAATTTCGTTGTGATCTTAACTACATGTATATTTTTTTTTTATCTGAACAAATGTCATGATATGAAAATCGTGATGTTATGATAGAATTAACTATAATTCGACATCATAAGTGTGTATAGTTATTAATAACAATCGTTTAAATTAACTCGTGATTATCGAATTTATTCCTTCAGATAACTCACAACTCGCGGATTCCTTGTACTTTTTCGTTTTTATTTTTATTTCATGAACATAAAATTTAGCAGAGAAAGTTTTGTAAAAGATTTTCAGTCAGCTCTCGATGACTTTGAAGAGAAATATACTGCTGGTATTAATGGAGAAAAATAGGATTGCAAGTTTCAAAACATAGAGCCACCGCCGGCTAATGTTTTGGTCAGCTTGTCTTCTGGCTTGTATGGCGATTTTTTTGGTGAATAACGTTACCACCTCTGTGAGTAAACATTTGTTTATGGTGTGCTGGCTGCACAAACAGCACGAAGAAGAAAACAATTAGCTTAATTTCTTTTAACAGTCAAAAATTTATTTAAGATTTATCATTTTTTTAATAATATTAAAATAATTAATTATTTATAAGAAAGTGATAAATTATTTATAAAAAGATATCAATTATATATTTTTAATTTTTCATATATAAATTATATGAAAAATATAATTTTCAAAAAGTTTAAGATATTAATGGACATTCTAATTGTGCATACGACTCTGTTCATAACCGCAACTAATAATTATATCCGTAATAAAATTTAATTAAAAATTTGATGATTATTATGAAAATTTAATAATTGTATTAAAAGCGTCATGCAGCATCACAGATTCATTCCCTCCTTTTCGTACTACTCTTAAAAGGGTATTTTCGCACTTTAATAATAGGACAACATGGCAACGTCATGTTTTATTTATTTCAATACTTAAAATTAGGAATGAGTTGATCAGGTTTGAATACAAGTTAGAGTATTGTCCGTTTTTATATAAGAGAAAAAAAATATATAATGGTCTTAAATTATTATAAAATATTTTTTATTTATATTATTTTTAATTCTTAGACAATATTTTGTAAAAAAGTGAGTTAAATTTAAATTTTGTAAATAGATATTATTTTATTTTCTATTAAAATTATTTATTGGGTTCAACTGTATTTTTTAAAATGAATTATATACTATAAATATTTGAATGGATGAGTCTATCACGTGCGTCCAACATTGCTGAACACCAGTAACGATGAATACCGCTGAACACTATTAAATTAATTAATAAAAATTAAAAATTTTAAGGATTAAACATATAATTTAAAATAAATGTTTTAAACAAATTATATATATTATATTTTAATTTTTTTAAAATAATTTATTCAAATTATTTTTAATTTAAAAATAAAAATATTAAATAAAAACTTAAAACCCTAAACTCAAAGGCTAAAAGTACTAAACATTAAATCCTAAAATCTAAAACACTAAATCATAAACTCTAAACTTAAAATAATAAAACCCTAAAATAAAAAATTAAAACTATAAAAATGATAAACCCTAAACTTGAAGCCCAAAATTAGTTTAAGATTTATGATTCTAGAGTTTTAGGTTTAAGGGTTTTGATTATTTTAGGGTTTAGATTTAGTGTTTATGGTTTATTTTAGGGTTTAGATTTGGTGTTTATGGTTTATTTTAGGGTTTATATTTTAGGGTTTGGAGTTTAATGTTTAGTGATTTAGGTTTTGGATTTTGGTTTTAGGGTTTAGAGTTTAAGATTTTTTATTTTTTAAAATTAATTTAAATTAATATTTTATTCAATTATTTAAAAAATAAAATAAAAATATATAAAAAGTAATTTAATAAAAATTTTATTTTAAATATTTTATAATTATATGTTGAGTCCTTAAAATTTTTAATCTTTATTAATTAATTTAATAGTGTTTAACAATGTTCATCATTAACGGTGTTCGAAGCCCGTCGTAGAATCTTTCTATTTGAATTCACTTAACTTACATAATTTTATGCATATAAAATTTTTTATTGAGAGAATAATCTATTAAATTCAAATATATAACATAAGTTAGTCTAAATTAATCAAAATAAATCTCTAAAAAATAGGGGGGGAAAGAGCGAGTGAAGAGCACGGAATGGAGTAGACGAGTGAGGTAGGAGGGTAGAGTCTGTTTTATTTAGGTAGGTCGTGGGCCAAAACTGTAAATATCTAACCAATTCAAGAAATCCTACCCTATTAGTATTTGTGCTGATGCTAACAGAATTTTTGTTTTCTGCCTGTTTCTCCGACCCTTACTCTCTTCCCCCAATTCTGCCCCTTTTCAACAGACCGTACTTCCTGTAGATCTTTCTTCTTTTAAAACCCTAAGCCCACCGATGCCGCCTCCACGGCCGCCGACTGCAGAGGTCTGCCACGTCGATTTAAGGATCTGGAGAGCTTGCGCTGGCTTATCCGTTCGAATCCCCACGGTTCACTCCAGAGTTCACTACTTTCCTCAAGGACACGTGGAACAATCCTGCGGTTCGACGCAGTTACTGTCTTCTCTTGTACTCTCCAGGCCCGCAATCCCTTGCGTTGTCTCCGACGTTCATTGCCTCGCCGATCCCATAACTGACGAAGTCTTCGTGAAACTCTTTCTCGATCCTGTTCTACCTTCTAGTGTTCCCAATCAATTTCTTGACATTAATAGTGAAGTTGAAGATTCTGATAAGGTCGTGCCGTTTGCCAAGATTTTAACGCCGTCCGATGCTAACAATGGCGGCGGATTCTCGGTTCCGCGGTTTTGCGCCGACTCTATTTTTCCGCCTCTCGACTACAATGCTGACCCACCGGTTCAGACTCTTTCCATCACCGACGTTCGCGGCGGGACTTGGGAGTTTCGCCATATTTTCCGAGGAACGCCGCGTCGGCATCTGCTCACTACGGGATGGAGCAAATTCGTTAATCAAAAGAAGCTCATCGCCGGAGATTCCGTAGTCTTCATGAGGGATGGAAATGGGAAAATGTTTATTGGAGTCCGTCGGGCGATGAAGAAAGGAGAAGGTGGAGGGGATTCTGGGAGGTGGAGAGATCCAAGTGACGGAGGAGCAATGAAAGGGGGAGGAAGGGGAAGGATGACGGATGAGGCGGTTGCGGAAGCAGCAGAGAGTGCCGCGAAGGGGTTGCCATTCGAGGTTGTGTACTATCCTCGGCTCGGTTGGACTGATTTCGTGGTGAGTTCGGAGTTGGTGGAGGCTGCACTCAGTATATACTGGTCTGCTGGGACCAGAGTGAAGATGGCAGTTGAAACAGAGGATTCCTCGAGAATGTCCTGCTTTCAAGGGACTGTTATTTCTGCTGCTTCGTCGGATTCTGGCCCCTGGATTGCCTCTCCTTGGCGAATGCTTCTGGTAAAAATGCTTCTGGTAAAAATGCTTTGAACTCAGTTTGAATTGGGTTGTTAAATAGAATGCATTTGTTGATAACTTCAACGCTAGCAATTTATTGATTATTAACCCAGAAGGTACTAAGTTTTCTATACTGATTAGAACATTTACCTAAAATTGGATAAGTCAAAATGCGTATTTAGAACAAGTTGTAATGGTTGATTGATGGAGCGAGGAATAACAAGGCTACATTTTACTTTCGTATATCTCAGTTTTTGCTTATTTTCCTCTAAAACCAGTGCTCTATACCGAGGTTATCACAATCATTAATTTAACCTTTTAATGAGATTGGAGGTACAGAAACCAGAAAAATGTATAATAAATCTTGGAGTTAGTCTCCATAGAAAGTTGGTCAAGATTCAACGTTGGGGGTGGTGCAATTCAGATTTTTAGTAGTCATTGATTTAGATTTTAGATTGGGAATGATTTGCATCAATTTAGTTCTTTTCTTATACACTGTGTTTGACTTCTGAGTGGCATATCATGTGAGTTTTGAGTGGCATTTTATGCAGTGCTTTCTCCTTAGGAGTAAAACGTTATATATTTGTCTTGATATTTTGTTGTATGTGTATCTAAAATTACTTTATATTTGTTAAAAGAATAAAATGCTTATGTTTTAAACGTTTAGCTACTTGACTGGCAAGAAAAATACAGTTTAATAACTTCAGTTTGCATCAATTTGGCAGTTTTTAGTTGTGATGCTCGGTTGAAATGTATCTTGTGGTACTCTCCATGTAATCTGACCTTAGTTGCAAACAAGTAAACTTTTGGTGGTTTGATAAGGGTCTGGTTTCATCTGCACTTTTCATCCATGGTGACTAGTAATAATGGCGGAATAGTTTCTGCTTAGTTCTATGTTTTCTCTATTCCAGAGGCTGCAATTTGGGGGTTGAGTTTTGTGCTAGGATGGGATGTGGTTTATTTAATCTTACGTTTAGGCATTTGAGAGGTATTAGGTTTTTATCCATTTTGCTACTTATAATATATCTTCCTGTTTACCTTTTCTGATTCATGGTTTCATTCTCTTGATATATCATTAGGTTGCATGGGATGATCCTGATGCTCTCCAGAATGCAAGGAGAGTGAGTCCATGGGAGGTTGAAATTGCTTCCTCCTTACCGCTTCAGTCCTCATTTCCCTTGGCAAAGAAGTCCAAGCTTTCTCTGGAGTCTGGGCTGGCTGATTCAGATGGAGAAATCTTCTTCCCTATGACAGGGTTAATCAATTCAACAATGAGGTACATGAATCCTTCACTGTTGAATTACAATTGTTTTCCTGCTGGCATGCAGGGAGCCAGGCAAAATCCTTTTCATGCGCAAGGTTCAACCAACTATGCTAGTGAGAATACCCCAATAATGTCCTTTGATAGTTTCTCTTGCAACTATTGGCTGCCCAAGTTGAATAGGGTATCCACTGAGCTTAACATTGGCAGTTCACAGTCCGATAACTTGTCACCAGATAGCCAGAGCAGCATAGTTTCGTTCGGCACAGAATTTACTGAAAATGTTGGCTGCAGCTCGAGCAAAGTAGGTGTTAGTTCATTTCAATTGTTTGGCCAGATAATTCATCCTGTTGGAACCATGTTTGGCAATGTTGGTAGCATGGAAGTTGATAGTGGTAAAAGATATGATGAATCTGTGAGTGAAAAGAACACGTTAGATCTTTCTTCAACTTTTGGCTTTTCGAAGCTGTTTGAAGGGATGGACGTCCAATGTGATAGAGCTTCAGCTTTCAAAGGCTTATCTCTGTGAATGAATTTATGTCCACATCATGCAAACGAGTAACTGTTTAGGTATTGTTTCTCTGATTGAATTTCATATATTTTTTTAGAAATTTCTTCGCCTTTTGTATTATATTTGATTTCACATGATTTACTTTACCATTTGTGCGGCCTGAACATTATAAAGCTTTATCTGTTGGGCATCATGTTCTGCTAGAAATGCTATATTCTGTGTTGTTAATTGTTGTGTTACCATGGTTATAGATCATTCTCTTAGGTTGCCTTGTTTTAAAATTATATTGATATTTACAATTATAAAGATCAAATGGAATATTCTTCAGTTTTCACTAGGCTCATGTCCGCATCTTCTCAAAAACAAACACTGGAATGCTTAACTTTTTTTTAGTTCTTTTTGGCCTCCGCTGACCGCCTATAAAGAATGAGTATCAAACCAAATAGTTCCCTTGTTCTTTAGCAACATTGTGAAAGCCAGACTAAAGAGGTGACCTAGGAATGGGTGGAGCATCAAAACCAGGTTCTGATTGGAGGCATAGAAATGTTCTCAAACACCACCCATAAATGATTATGGTATGTGGTACAGACTACCCTTTTGTGAGTATTTTGAGAAATCGGGTTTGTTTTATGTGTACTTAAGGGACATCAATTCGTAAACCGCCACAAAAGAGCTTAGTGAGCAAACTTGAAGGTTATTTAAGGTTATTGATTGGTCTTCTATCCTTGTTCTGCCCTGTCAAACTGTACTAAATTCTAGTTTCATAATATTGTTGTAAACCAGTCGTGTGTTACAATATTTTGATGTTAGTTTTATACCCTTTTTGTTTTTTTGAAGTTTCACTCCTTCATTTGTCCTGACTTGTAGTGATTTATTTTGCAGGAAATTTAGTGTTGCGTGAAGTTGAAACCCTCCTAGTTTTTCCTGGTCAGTAGTAGACATATCCTGAGTTCTTTGTTTTTTGGTGTTAGTTTGGATTCTAAAGTTGAGATTGTTGGATCCAATCAGTTAGTTGATATGGCTTATAATAATCCAAATCCCACGCACTTTGGTTTGGCTATGGCTAGCCTTGTTTCTTGCTTCATCCCATACTCTTTGGTAGCAGTTCATTAGGAGATGATATGAAGTCTACTAAGAAAGAGAAAGCTAAGCAATGCTCATTGAAAGTGAAGCACTCCTCTGACCTTAAGCATAAAATGTTAAAATTTCAAACTGGTATTCATAATCTAGGACAGAATTAGGAGTGAATTAACTTTAAAATTAATAATCTTAAAATCGTACAAATTAAGGTTGTTAAGGTTTAATTTTATTAATTTTAAAAATTGAAAATTGTTAAAAAATAATTAAACTTGAAAAGTAAGGGATTAATATTTAATTTCATTAATTTTAACTAACATGATCCTAAAAAATCAGGAAATTTTAAGAGACAAGCTTAATTTTAAGGCTTAAAATGAAATCAAAATTAGAGAATTCCTCCGACTCCGTTTCTTCCCTAATTGTAGCCAAATCTTGTGCAACTCCTCAACTAATGAATTTACCTAAACCATGATTAAGACAAGATGAAATGGATCTGTTGTACTATGGTTAATTAGTTACTTTGTTAGTTACCCATTAATTAGCAGTTCGTTTGTTACTATCGTATAAATCTTTGGATGGTAACTTCATAAGTTCTTGAAGTCTGAAATTCTTTCAGATTATTGTTTTTACCAGCACATCAACTCTTTAACCTTGTGACAATCCTCCTGGATTTCATGTGTCCATCATGGACTCAAATAGATCAACTATCCTCCAAGATCAGTTGAATCAAATGGAACTCCTTCCTTAATATATAAAGGTTTCTATCATTGCTAACGAAAGTATTTATGTTGTTCTATTTTGGTAAAATTATTACTAACGTTATGATTATTTTTTATTTTAATCAAGGACCATTAAAAAATAACAATAATGTTGAGGTGTATTTAAAAAATCAATTTCAATGTCATTTTATCTCTCTTTCATCAATAATCCATGTGTTATTTTTTTTTTAATCAACGTTATTGGTCACTAAATTATTCTCGCATTTTTATTTTGTTATCGAATTATTTTTAAAAATCATCACTAGTATTATATTTTTAAAAGGGTAAAAGAGGATTAAAACCTTATCAATAATCCATGTGTTATTTTTTTTTAATCAACGTTATTGGTCACTAAATTATTCTCGCATTTTTATTTTGTTATTGAATTATTTTTAAAAATCATCACTAGTATTATATTTTTAAAAGGGTAAAAGAGGATTAAAACCTTAGACCTTATGCAAAGAGATCTAGGCACCTAACCACCAAGCCAACCACTAAGTACATTATAATATCATCAAAATTTAAATTTAAAAATTCAGCTTAAGTTTTTCAATTTTTTTAAAAATTTTAATCCGTTTTTTTTTAAAAAAATTATATTTTTAAATAATAATTGATTGATCATCAATTATTGGATTAAATGGATTGAACACCAAAAAATAAATATAAATTTTTATTTTTTAAGGTTTGAGAGTTATTACTAGTAGAAAAGTGTTTTGTACTCCACTGCGTCCTAACTTAATACCAAATCAATTATCATATTATTACTATTGAAATTTGTGAGTTAAAATGATGTTTCAGTTAAATTTTCATTATATAAACAAGTTCGTTTTAAGAATCCATTATTAAAAAAAATAAACAAAAACTCTTAACAATTTATTTCGAATAAGGAAATACCATATTAACAATTTAAATCTCAGTATACAACATAATAATATGACATGACAAATATAAATAAAAACATGAGTATTAAACTCGAATAACAAAATACCATGCTAGAATTAAACATGTGCATGTATACATAAGATGTATACATTAGATATATGTATGGAGTCAAAAACTAAAGTTAAGAACCTAATCCAAAGACTCGAAATAAAAGAAGAATACAAACATTAACAAAATTAGTGAATCTCTGTTAAAAAAAATAAAGTTAGAGGATAAAATATAAATGTTTAAAAGTAAGATAAATTTATAAATAAATTAAATTTTTAAAAAATTTAAATACAAAAAATGATATTGTTTGAGAAACGATTATTTTTCTCTATCTCTATTTAATTTCGTTACTGCATATCATATATCATATAGAAAAACATACGTTATTAAATAATTAAAAATTTAATAACCATTTATATAGTTTACCTTATTTAAAAACAAATATGGAGTATGACTTAGGATTAGGAAGTTGGATCATTAGCCTATAGATCTCATGTTTGATTCTCCTATTCCCCGCTTGTACATCTATTTTCTTTGATTTTATTAGACTAAATTTATAACTTAAATATAATTTTTGGTGAAATTATAATAAATTTTAAGGTTGTTTAATAGTTAGGTGCTTGGATCTCTTTGTATAAAGTTTAAGGTTTGAATCTCTCTTTTATCATTTTGAGCAATTTAATTTTTAACGATCAATAATCAAAATAAAAAATAATATAATATGTATTCATAAAAAAATATAGTGACCAAAATAGAAAACAGGAATAGATTACTGATCAATAGTGTTATTTACCCAAAAAAATCACATATATACTACGAGCAAGAAGAGAAAAAATGATGTGAAAAATAAAAAAATATTTCTAAACACCTCGCATAGCCATTTGTTGCCAGAAACGTTCAGAAAGTTGCTCAGCAGCTGCTAGTTGTGAACTCATTGTGCTAGGTAAAAAATTTCAAAAGCTTCGAGGAGCAAAATGGAAGGTGAAAAAAATATATTGTAACGAACCTCCCCTAATTAATTTTAAAGAATTAAATGATATTAAAATAGTGGTGAAAATGAGGTCGTTAATAAAAACTTTTGTTTATTTGTGAAAATGAAGAATTACGGAATTATTTAAAAAATTAAATATTTTGAGGTAGATTTAAAATTAGGGTTTCAAATTAGGTCAAAATGAGAAATTGAGAATTTTGGAAAAAATTGGGAATTGAAAATAGGTTTTAAAATTTATAGTAAAAAATAGAGATTTGATTTGAAAATTGAAAAAAAAAATTTATTTTTGGAAAAGACTGGAGTCGCCACCAGCCACTTTGGTAGGCCGGACACCGTTAAAACCATAGATTCTTTAAAAAAATGGGTTTGGGAGTCGGTTACGGATGGGATATAAAATACGCCACACCGCCCAAAAATTTGATACCTAATCGAATATAGTTGCTCGAATTGGAAATTTGCAAGTTCAAATTTTTATTAATTTATTATCTGTTTAAGATTGTGAATATATTTTAATTTTACCGTATCTTTATTCGAAGGTAAACGCTTACACCGCCACCAATACGTCAGAAGACGGGCCCGTTACGACCGAATAAAGAAGTATTTATTAGATTCGTTTAAATTGATGGTGTGACAAATATTGTATAAATAATTTGAATATACAAATATTTATAAGCATAAATAAATACAAAGAAAATAAAGGTGCAAAAAATAAATTACAACAAATATATATGCGAGAAATTAAATACGGAAAATTAAATACAAAAAATTAAATTACGATAAAATAAATGCGATAAAATAAAAGTTAGATGTTAGGTGTTAGAAATTAGAACAAACGGGCTATGAATAATACGGATCATTCCCCGTTGCGGGTAACCGTAAAGTCGATCGAATTGAACAAATAAATAAATAAAGTAAAGAACAAATAAGTAAACTAAATTGAATAAAGAATAAATAAATGACTAAAATAAATATGAAATAGAAAAACAAAAGGCATGAAAACATTTACACATGTGGTACGTAAAATAAATAACAATAATAATATAAAATAAAAGAATGATACGTGTAATATGTAAAGAAAAAATAAAAATAAATTATAATAGTAATATATATTATGTAGTGTAAATATAATATGATATGTTGTATTTAAATAATATATAATATAATATAATAAATAGTGTCTGTATAAAATATAATACAATATATACAAAATATCTAAAAAGATATATAACCATAAATAGCTGTAGAATATATATGGTCTGTAATATGTAATATATAGTAAGTATAATAAAAATAAATTCAATGTATTTAAGGCCGATTGAAACATAAAAGAAAATAATTAAAAATGGTTAAATTTTTAAACTTAATCAATAATTAAAGGGTCCAAAAGTCAAGGAAAATAAAAAGGAAATAAAATCATAATATCAATAAAAAGACCACGTTTATTTGAAACAATAAAACGTGTAAAGAAATAAATAAGGAAAGAAGCATAACAACGGTCAAAAATTTTATGGGATAATCAAGGCAAATAAAATTTAATAAATATTTAAATAATAAAACAGAAAATAAAATGAAATCGTGGACCAAAATATTAAAAACAAGAAATACAAATTCAATTTAAAATAAAAATAAAATGAAAAAGGACGAAATTAAGACAACGTAGCAAGTTCAAGGGACTAAACAAAAGATTAAACCATGGTCAAAAGCCAAACGCCATAGATCTTGAAGGACCAGATGCGTGATTAACCCATTTACAAAATTACGCGGATCTTTCCCGTGGATCAGGTCACCAAGCGGGTTAAGTATGCCTGAAACGGCGTAGTTTTATGTTTCACATATATAGAAAAAATATAGGCCAAAGTGGCCATAGCCTCCCATTTGCTTTCAACTTTGTTCTAATAACAAACAAAAGTCAGAGAAATTCTCTGGAAAATACATGAACCCTAACCCAAACTTTAAAACTCAGATCCCGGTGATCGAAAACGTTGCCATCGCCGGCTATGGCGATCATTTTAAAACCGAAAAGTGTGAAAATAGCCTGGCGAGTGAATTTGGAAAATCGATTTAATTGCTTTTAATTATGAAAAAAAAACAAATTTTATTGAAAAACATTTTGAATTTTAAAATTAATTTGGAGTCGCCACCGATCACTTTGGTAGGCCAGACACCATAAAATAAACCAGAGATTCTTTTTGAAAACATTTAGGTTCGGGAGTCGGTTACGCGTAAGGACGACCCTTACGAGCGCCCGAAAATTGGTACCTTTTAATTACACGTGGCATTTTGGCATCTCGAATAATAATATTAATTTAATTCGTTATTAACAAATAAATATCGCTCGAATAAGAATATCCTTTTGGATAAAAAGATACATTTCTTTTAAATACGAGCTTTGAATAAGACGTCCTAAAATAGGAAACCTTGACTCGTATTTAAAGAAATATAAATTTTGACCCAAAAGGTTTCAAATGCATGACCGGTTATTATCTTGTCAATTTTAAGTTCTAACCTAAAAAGGCTCCATCAATTTAAATATTTAATCCTATTAAATTATTAATTTCACCGAGTGTATTATGATAACATCCGAATGCACGGACACTACTATTTCGACACTAAATAAAATTAATAATTCTACTGGTGTTACTAATCTTTGCCTAATTAATTTTATTAAATTCTAACCCTAAAATATTTATTATTTTCTACGTTTCGATGATGCGCCGAATACGATACCGAAGTACACT
This sequence comes from Abelmoschus esculentus, assembly GCA_035048815.1. NCBI lineage: Eukaryota > Viridiplantae > Streptophyta > Magnoliopsida > Malvales > Malvaceae > Abelmoschus > Abelmoschus esculentus. The sequence goes on from JAUCBN010000026.1 coordinate 13,925,427, forward strand.
CTTGGCCAACATAATGCCATTTCATAATACTGACCACTTAGTGTATCCAAGGTATAAGATTAGAACGTCATCGTTACTAAATTATCTTCCTATTTAATTTAATTATATAATTAAAGTGACTAATCCTAAAAAAAGGCTCTAATTTAATTAATCTACGTGTAAAGTAATTATGTGTTATCCTAAACAATTATGCTACATGATTTAAAATATGCGAGCAAATAATTAATAAAATAAAACAATTAATGAAAATATTAAATAAAATATTATAAATAAATATAATTAATAATAAAAAAAACAAATAAAATTATCTTTCGGCCATCCATTGTTTTCCTGCAGCAATTACCTTTCCATTTCTTTTTTAATATTGGACGCATGAATCGCATCTTTTCATTCCTTGCTAGTTGCTCTTTTTCATCCTCGGTTAGGCTTCTTGAGCTGCTTCTTGTTGCTGTGGAAGACGAAACTTGTCGAGGTTGAGATACCAAGAAGATGACGGCGACACTCCTTGTTGATGAGGGAGAAATTCTGTGCTGTAATCGTTGACGTTGATGTCGCCATTGCCACTATCATTGTACTCCATTGTTTTGTTGTCTTCTCTCCTTCCGTTGAATCAAATCGAGTGAAGCATCTCCATCTTCTTCTTCTTCACCGGTCATGTTAGAGACTCCTTCGAGCTTGACTATAAGAGTGTTCCTTCGTCCTCTCTCTATTCTTGTCCTCCACTAGATCCATTTTTTGTAGTGATAATGGTGGCCCTTGTCTCTGGTTTTGTTGCGAACAATAGCCGAGAAAAGAATTGCTACCGAATGAGTGCAAATTCGGACTCAAATACTCAAAACCAAATCCAAGACTCAAATGCTCCTCCAAGTTAATGAAAATTCCAGTTCCTTAGAATTTTCCCCAGATTTTGTTCTCTGCCAAACCAAAACATGAACCCCATTTCTTTGCTCCCTCTTGCAGCATGGAACCGTCCCCTTTTGTTGGCTTCAACCCCACCGAATATGTTAACCAAACATAACCTCTGGTAACCGAAAATTTCATTCATTCTTATCCATTTTTTAATTTTGATTATTTATTTATTTATTTATATTATTTATAATTTTATTTATTTATATATTTATATTCACTATTTACTTGTGGCCTTATTTTATATTCAAGCTTGGACGAAATTTGGGTATTACACCGGCGGAACCCTAAAAAACCTTTTTCTTAAAATAAATATAGATCTGAGCTTACAAACTCGAAAAACAACCCATTTCCTCTTTAAATCTTACAAAACCGAAATAAAAAAATCCTTTTTTTTCAAAAAATTTTTGATATAAAAATCCTCCTTTTAGCGTTTTGAAATTTGGGTTTAGAGAAAACAAAGAAGATGAAGAAAGGGAAGAGAATCGGTGACGGAAAACCGACCACCCTAACTGTAAAACCTCTAAACTTTTATTTTCAGATTTTTTATTCGAAAAAAAGAAAAGTAGATGTTCTGAATAATCACCTTGTATTAATTTTCTGAAAGTTCTCCTCCGAATATTACATCTGATTTTTGGGGCTTTTATAGCCGATTTTTACATTGAAAATAAAAAATAAAATTTGTTGAAATTATGCCCTGATATTCTGTTTTGGCTTGTATTTGCTGGCGTTTGTCCTTTTGTTCGCTTCTGATTTTTGTCCTTTGCTTGAATGTGAGGTGGATGTACGATTGAAGGAGAGACGTTTTCATTCTTGGTTGGTTGCTGGTGATGTGGCTGAATTCAAAGAGAGGGGACCACTGTTTTGGTTGAATCTGAAAGAGTCATCGAGACCATCTGATGTGGTGTTATTTACCGGCGTTGATCAACGATGAAAAAGAACGGTCTCCGGAATTTGAATGGTTGGAACTGGGAACCGATCGGTCAAGTTTCTAGATAATCCTAGAACTTGAACGGTCACTTGAGAAATTGAGGGATTTTCTGGGAAAGATCGGGTGACTTATTCGGGTCAACCGGTTTAGTCGGGTTTGGGTTTTGTAACTGGGTGCAGAAATTTTGGTTATGGATGTAATAGTTGGTTAAGACATATTGGATATGGTTTGGGATGTAAACGGGCTTTAGTTAATGGGCTAAGGAAATTGGTTCATAATGTATTTAGATTAATATAAATGGATAAAGGTAAATGTATGTGCTTAGATCTGTATTTTTGGGTTGTATTTGTAATAATGACTTATATTTATAATATTTTGGCTTTTGGCTTTTAATAATAATTTTTGTTTTTATGGTTCATTTATTTAAATATTTATATTTAGTATAATAATTTAGAGATATAGTTTAGGGTTTTGATTATGGTTTAGGATTTGTTTCAATCTCGGATAAAAATGGTTATTACATATAATATAGATGTAGATGTGCGTCTATAAGAACCCTAGAGAAATAGCATTGGTAAATATATATAGATGTAGTTGTAACAACTCGAACTCTCGGTTTAGTGTGTCGGGCTAACCCGTGGTGTTGGGCCTCGGGTTTGGGCTCGGTTTAGTATGGTTTTGGGCTTGTTGGGCCTTGACTTGTTGGACTTGTGAGATGTGGGCTGAGGGCATTTTGGTAAATGCCTAAATAGGGTGTTTTGAAGGGGGTTTAGAGTGGTTTCTGCAGAGGTGTGAGGTCATAGTGCAGGGGGTTTCTTCCTCTTATCTTCTTCATTCAAGTTAAGAGAAAAAGGTAAGATCTTGCTGAGTTTGGGTTAGAATCTCGTTTTCTTGATGGAGAAGAAGTTGTAGGGCTATTAAGGATCTATCTTTCAAGCTTAAGAGGTGTTAGTTTAGTGGGAATAAGGGTTTAAGTGAGGGTTTTATGGGGAGCTCGGGATTGGGTTTTAAGAGCTTTAAATCTGAATCTTTTTGTAGTTTAAAGCTCTAGAATCATCCCAAGGTAAGCCTAATCCGTTCTTCATCCTTCTCTTATAGAGAAAGAGGCTTGTGAGCCATCAACTAACTTTGGAGGGGGAAGAGCTTGAGGTAGAGGAGGAAGCTCGTTTTGCTGTTGTTTTGCTTGAGGTTGGTACTCCCAACTCCTCCTTCATCATCCATCCATAGTAGAGTGCATGACATGTAGAGATAATCATGCATGAATGATGTTTTGCTTGGCTGCTTGGAAATGGGTCTTTAATGGTGAAATCCGTGATAATGAGATTAAAGGTTGGAAATTGGTGTTAAAACACTTTAAATATCATTAATATTGAGTATGAACACTTTAGGATCGATTAGGTTGGGTTTGGGGTTGAAAATCTAGAATTTCTAAGTGCAGAACCATCCTTAGTGCAGGGGGTATCGATACTCGGGCTACCGGTATCGATACTAGTGAGTATATTTTGGCTTGTTGTTTAGGGGTATCAAACCTTGTTTCGATACCGTGGGTTCCAGAAACTTTTTGTATCGATACCTGTATCGAAACGGGTCCTCCCCTTTCTGTTGACTTTTGGAGTTAGTCAACGGTATCGATACTTGTTTCGATACCTATGTTTCGATACCCTCTTTGGGTGGGTATCGATATAGAGTGTTTCGATATCCTACTTAAGGATATCGATACCCCTGTATGTTTTGGCTAAGTTGGGTAGAATTTAAGGCTTCGGTGACCTTAGTAAGTAAATACTCTAATCTAAAAGCTATAGAATGAATCATTGAATTGAGATTTATAATCATAACCCCGAAAGACCTAAGTATGATAAGAATTTATGTCTTGTTGTGATAGATCCTAGGTGGATCGTTTGTGTGGTTTGAGTCCTTTGTGTTGGAAATCCGGATATCTATAAGTGTTGCAACACGTTGAAGGCCATCTGATGTAACATGCCGGGTGATGATTGAAGACTTTTATTCCGAGTGTTGGGCGGCCTCACTCGAAGATGTTCGATGTGACATTCCGAGCATAGGGTTGGTTGGGCGGCCTCCACCTTTTCCAAACGTTGGGCGGCCTCGTTCGAAGATTTCCGATGTTACATTCCGGGCATAGGATTTGAGGGCGACCTCAATCCTGAGTGTAGGATCCCGATGCTGTGTGGACGCGGGCCTCGCTCTTGTGTGTTGACTTATATGACTGTATATGCGGTGTGCGATAGTATACACTCATTTATGCCATGTGTTATGCAAGCATGCTAGACCTTCATACCATGCATGTGATTTATATGCCATGCTTTACTGCTTTGACATGCATGATGTTGGCCGAGTTTGGCGTATCCACTGAGCTTGTGTGGCTCAGTGTTCGAAATTTGTTTTCGTGTGTAGGTTAGGTGGAGCGGGATTTGTGGAGCACCATCAAGGTTTGGACTTTCAGCATCGACCGTGTTGTCAGAGTACAGTTATTAGATGTAGTGGGCCTAGTACTATGTTGAACCCTATATGTAATGTAACTTTATTATTTTATTTGGGTCGAATGTTTTAAAACAGTCTGTAATATATTTTGGAGCTCCGATTTACTTTGAATTATTTTGGGCTTGTTTTTATTTAATTGGATTATGAACTTGGTTTTGGACTCACATGATTTTTATTATTGGGCTTTTAAAACGAAATTTTGAAATATGGGTTTTGGGCCGGAGGCCCATTGTGACATCCGGGTTGGGTGTTACATTTAGTGGTATCAGAGCCCAGGTTGAGTCGGTTCTAGGAGTCCCCGGGGGAGTCTAGTGTGTCATATAGGTGTTAGACTAGTACCTGCCCACGAGTCGATATAGTACTTCTTTTAAAGCTGAAATTTTGATGGTTTAATCTCGTTTGTGGTTGTTGTGCAGCATGCCTAGGCGCGTGAGAGATCAGGAGGAGAGCCGGGGTTCTCGAGGAGGAGACTCCGGCTATGAGTATGAGCCCGATGAGGAGGTGCCATCGGATGACACAGTTGGTCAAAGGGCCAACTACTTTGCTCAGTTGAACCGTACAGTGCGCAGGATAGTGAGAGCTATACCGAGGTCGTCTTCTACACCTCGTGAGGCACCGGTTGAGAGGGTGCGGAGGTAGGGTGCTAGACACCTGGTTCAGGGAAACCGTTCGGTCTTCGCTTATGAGCAAAAGTTCCTTCAGTTGAGCCGGTATGCCCCAGAGCTTGTTGCCACCGAGAAGATGAGATGCAAGAGGTTCTTGAGAGGGCTGAGGAAGGAGATCCAGACTTATCTTACTGCTAGACCACCTACGGTGTTTTCAGAGTTGGCTGCTAGTGTTAAGTCGTTGGAGCAGGTTCAGGGTTTGACCTATGGGCCGTCTGTTGGCCAGGGAGTCTCTGGTGGAGCTAGTCAGAGTCGTGCGGGTAACTCTCAGTCCCACTCTGGTAGGAGTAGGAATCGTTGGAACCAGAACAGAGGGGCATCGAATCAGAGTTCGAGGTCAGATCAGAGGTCAGAGTCTGTGAGACGTAGGAGACAGTCTGTGTCTTCTTCTGCTGGGGGTCCCGAGAGTTTATAGAGGAGTGTCAGTGTTAGTGTTCAGGCTTGCAAGCGTTGTGGTCGAAGCCACCGAGGAGAGTGTTGGGGCAATGCTAGAGCTTGTTTTTAGTGTGGGTCCCCGGATCACCTTGTTAGGGACTGTCCTGAGGTTGTGACGTCTCCTCCCGGTCAGGCTTAGAGGACTGTGTTCCAGGCTCAGAGAGGTCGTGGGTTTTCGTGTGGTGGAGCTAGCCATGCATCAGGAGGCACCTTTCAGTCCACCGCCAGAGCACCCGCGAGACAGTATGCTGTGAGGGCACAGGAGGACTGTGCTGCTACCGATGTGATCTCAGGTACGTTCAGTTTGTTTTCTGTACCTATAGTTGCTCTTGTGGACTCGGGGTCTACACACTCGTATATCCGTAGTGAGATATCTCAACAGTGGGGGTTACTTGCGGAGGATCTTGAGATAGGGGTCCGAGTGACAAGCCTTTTGGGGTTGGATGTGTTGGTGGATAAAGTGTATCGGAGGTGTCCGATCGAGGTGCAAGGATCTATCTTCCCGGCCGATCTTATGGTCTTGCCATTTCAGAAGTTCGACGCAATCCTAGGGATGGATTGGTTGCTTGAACACGATGCAAGTTTGGGGTGCAGATCCAAGAGTTTGAAGCTTAGAGTGGCGGATGGTTCTAAGCTTGTTGTGAGGGGTGAAAGAAACCCGTGTTTACCAAATGTGGTGTTAGCGTTGACAGCTCAGAGGTTGATCCAGCAAGGTTGTGAGGCTTTCTTAGCTCACGTGATGGATGTGAGTGTTGGCAGCCCAGCTTTAGAGAACTTGAGGACAGTCTGCGAGTATCCCGATGTTTTCCCAGAGGAGTTACCTGGTTTACCAACCGATCGTGAGTTAGAGTTCCGGATAGAGGTGTTGCCTAGTACGGCACCGGTGTCCATAGCACCTTACCGTATAGCACCGACAGAGATGAGAGAGTTAAAATAGCAGATCCAGGAGTTGCTTGAGAGAGGTTTTATCAGACCGAGTGTGTCACCGTGGGGAGCACCGGTTTTGTTTGTTAAGAAGAAGGATGGATCGATGAGGATGTGCATCGACTACCGTCAGCTCAATAAGGTTACGATCAAGAATCGTTATCCTTTGCCTAGGATCGATGATCTCTTTGATCAGTTGAAGGGTGCCCGTGTGTTTTCTAAGATAGACTTGAGGTCAGGGTACTATCAGTTAAAGGTGGTGGATGAGGATGTCCAGAAGACCGCTTTTAGGACACGATATGGACATTATGAGTTTCTCATGATGCCGTTTGGACTCACGAATGCACTCGCAGCTTTCATGGACTTGATGAACCGGATCTTTCAGCCGTATCTAGATCAGTTTTGTGGTTGTGTTCATCGATGATATCTTGGTGTATTCATGTTCGGAGGAGGAGCATGATTATCACCTTAGGGTTGTTCTTCAGGTGTTGAGGGATAGGCGTCTGTACGTCAAGTTCAGTAAGTGCGAGTTTTGGTTGTCTGAGGTGGCGTTTCTTGGCCATATAGTCGCAGCGGATGGGATCCGAGTAGATCCCCAGAAGATACAGGCAGTGGTGGAATAAAAACCATCGAGGAATATATCGGAAGTCCGTAGTTTTCTTGGACTTGCCGGATACTATAGGAGGTTCGTTAAGGGTTTTTCGATCATAGCGGCACCTTTGACCAAGTTGCTTCAGAAAGGAGTTCCGTTTGTGTGGAACGAAAGAAGACAATAGAGTTTTGAGCAGTTGAAAGCTTATCTGACAGAGGCACCGGTCTTGACGCAACCGGAATCGGGAAAAGATTACGTGATGTTTAGTGATGCTTCCTTGAATGGGTTAGGTTGTGTGCTCATGCAAGAGGGGAAGGTGGTTGCTTACGCCTCGAGGCAGTTGAAACCCCATGAGAGGAACTATCCTACACATGATCTTGAGCTTGCAGCAGTTATCTTCGCTTTGAAGATATGGAGGCATTATCTCTATGGGGAGAAATGCTACATCTACACCGACCACAAGAGTTTGAAATATCTGCTTACCCAGAGAGAGTTGAATCTGAGACAGCGACGGTGGATAGAGTTGTTAAAGGACTATGACTGTGTCATAGAGTATCATCCCGACAAGGCGAATATGGTCGTTGATGCTTTGAGTAGGAAGTCCATGTCGGACTTGAGAGCTTTGTTTGCTCGGTTGAGGATGACCGATGATGGAGGTCTTTTGGCTGAGTTGCGTGTGGAGCCCACGCTTGTTCAGGAGATAAAGAGGACGCAAGTGTTAGACGAAGAGATGGTGGCCCAGTTAGAGGCTGTTCAGAGGGGCGAGTCGTCAAACTTTGAGGTACGAGATGGTGGGTTCTTGTACTTTCAGGGTCAGTTATGTGTTCCTGCCTTGGAGGATCTGAGAGATCGCATCTTGAGAGAAGCTCATCGCAGTCCGTTTTTTGTTCATCCGGGTAGTAACAAGATGTATCAGGATCTTCGACCTTTCTTTTGGTGGTCGTGCATGAAGAGAGATGTGTCAGAGTTTGTGACAAGGTGTTTGGCATGTCAGCAAGTGAAAGCGGAACATCAGGTTCCTTTAGGTTTGCTTCAGCCTATCCAGATTCCACAATGGAAGTGGGATCGTGTGACTATGGACTTTGTGACCGGGTTACCGATGACGTTGAGGAAACATGATGTTATATGGGTCATAGTTGATCGGTTAACCAAGTCAGCTCACTTCTTACCCGTGAGGATGGACTTCAGCTTTGAAAAGTTGGCTCAGTTGTACATCAAGGAGATCGTGAGGTTGCATGGTGTACCTTCATCGATCATATCGGATAGGGATCCGAGGTTCACAGCGAGGTTGTGGAAGTCTATCCACGAGGCTCTAGACACCAGGTTGTACTTTAGTACAGCTTTTCATCCTCAGACCGACGGACAGTCTGAGAGAGTTATCCAGACCTTGGAGGATATGCTTCGGTGTTGTACGGTAGACTTTGCTCGTAGTTGGGAGGAACAGTTACCTTTGGTAGAGTTTGCTTACAACAACAGTTATCAGTCGAGCATCAAGATGGCTCCTTTTGAGTCCTTGTACGGGCGCAGGTGTAGGATACCTTTGTGTTGGACAAAACTCAATGAGAGGAAGATAGTGGGTTCAGAACTTGTTAAGGAAACGGAAGAGAAAGTCCAAATCATCAAGGAGAGGTTACGAGCAGCTTTTGAAAGACAGAAGGTTTATGCGGATAAGAAGCGTAAACACATCGAGTATGAGCTTGGTGAGAAAGTGTTTCTCAAGGTATCTCCATGGAAGGGTATCATCCGGTTTGGTCGGAAGGGAAAGTTGAGCCCAAGGTATATCGGGCCGTATGAGGTACTTTAGAGGGTTGGACCGGTGGCTTATCGGCTAGCTTTGCCTCCAGAGTTGGCACGTATACACGATGTGTTCCACGTGTCAATGTTGAGACGTTACCGTTCCGACCCCTCACATGTGGTTCAGCTTGAGGAAATCAAAGTTAATACGGATTTGACTTACGAGGAAAGGCCCATCGGAATCGTGGATAGAGGAGTCAAGAAGCTCAGGAATAAGAGTATACCTTTGGTAAAAGAGTTGTGGAGGAACCATGGGATCGAAGAGGCCATGTGGGAGCCGGAGAAGGACATGAGAGCTCAGTATCCTCATCTCTTCCTGACAGGTAAATTTCGAGGACGAAATTTTCTTTAAGGAGAGGAGAGTTGTAACGACCCGAACTCTCGGTTTAGTGTATCAGGTTAACCCGTGGTGTTGGGCCTCGGGTTTGGGCTCGGGTTAGTGTGGTTTTGGGCTTGTTGGGCCTTGACTTGTTGGACTTGTGAGATGTAGGCTGAGGGCATTTTGGTAAATGCCTAAATAGGGTGTTTTGAAGGGGGTTTAGAGTGGTTTCTACAGAGGTGTGAGGTCATAGTGCAGGGGGGGGTTTCCTCCCATCTTCTTCATTCAAGTTAAGAGAAAAAGGTAAGATCTTGCTGAGTTTGGGTTAGAATCCCGTTTTCTTGATGGAGAAAAAGTTTTAGGGCTATTAAGGATCTATCTTTCAAGCTTAAGAGGTGTTAGTTTAGTGGGAATAAGGGTTTAAGTGAGGGTTTTAGGGGGAGCTCGATATTGGGTTTTAAGAGCTTTAAATCTGAATTTTTTTGTAGTTTAAAGCTCTAGAATCATCCCAAGGTAAGTCTAATCCGTTCTTCATCCTTCTCTTGTAGAGAAAGAGGCTTGTGAGCCATCAACTAGCTTTGGAGGGGGAAGAGCTTGAGGTAGAGGAGGAAGCTCGTTTTGTTGTTGTTTTGCTTGAGGTCGGTACTCTCAACTCCTCCTTCATCATCCATCCATAGTAGAGTGCATGACATGTAGAGATAATCATGCATGAATGATGTTTTGCTTGGTTGCTTGGAAATGGGTCTTTAATGGTGAAATCCGTGATAATGAGATTAAAGGTTGGAAATTGGTGTTAAAACACTTTAAACATCATTAATATTGAGTAGGAACACTTTAGGATCGATTAGGTTGGGTTTGGGGTTGAAAATCTAGAATTTTTAAGTGTAAAACCGTCCTTAGTGCAGGGGGTATCGATACTCGGGCTACCGATATCGATACTACTGAGTATATTTTGGCTTGTTGTTCAGGGGTATCGAACCTTGTTTCGATACCGTGGGTTCCAGAAACTTTTTGTATCGATACCTGTATCGAAACGGGTCCTCCCCTTTCTGTTGACTTTTGGAGTTAGTCAACGGTATCGATACTTGTTTCGATACCTGTGTTTCGATACCCTCTTTGGGTGGGTATCGATATAGGGTGTTTCGATATCCTACTTAAGGGTATCGATACCCCTGTGTGTTTTGGCTAAGTTGGGTAGAATTTAAGGCTTCGGTGACCTTAGTAAGTAAATACTCTAATCTAAAAGCTATAAAATGAATCATTGAATTGAGATTTATAATTATAACCCCGAAAGACCTAAGTATGATAAGAATTTATATGTCTTGTTGTAATAGATTCTAGGTGGATCGTTTGTGTGGTTTGAGTCCTTTGTGTTGGAAATCCGGATATCCATAAGTGTTGCAACACGTTGAAGGCCATCCGATGTAACATGCCGGGTGATGATTGAAGACTTTTATTTCGAGTGTTGGGCGGCCTCACTCGAAGATGTTCGATGTGGAATTCCGAGCATAGGGTTGGTTGGGCGGCCTCCACCCTTTCCGAACGTTGGGCGGCCTCGTTTGAAGATGTCCGATGTAACATTCTGGGCATAGGATTTGAGGGCGGCCTCAATCCTAAGTGTAGGATCCCGATGCTGTGTGAACGCGGGCCTCGCTCTTATGTGTTGACTTATATGACTGTATATGCGGTGTGCGATAGTATACACTCATTTATGCCATGTGTTAGGCAAGCATGCTAGACCTTCATACCATGCATGTGATTTATATGGCATGCTTTACTGCTTTGATATGCATGATGTTGGCCGAGTTTGGCGTATCCACTGAGCTTGTGTGGCTCAGCGTTCGAATTTTCGTGTGTAGGTTAGGTGGAGCGGGATTTGTGGAGTACCGTCAAGGTTTGGACTTTCAGCATCGACCGTGTTGTCAGAGTACAGTTATTAGATGTAGTGGGCCTAGTACTATGTTGAACCCTATATGTAATGTAACTCTGTTATTTTATTTGGGTCGAATGTTTTAAAACAGTCTGTAATATATTTTGGAGCTCCGATTTACTTTGAATTATTTTGGGCTTGTTTTTATTTAATTGGCTTAAGAACTTGGTTTTGGACTTACATGATTTTTATTATTGGGCTTTTAAAACGAAATTTTGAAATATGGGTTTTGGGCTGGAGGCCCATTGTGACATCTGGGTCGGGTGTTACAGTAGTTGTCAGATTCATCTATTCCTTGAAGATCTGCCTTTGATAGGAGAAATTATTATATGAATTCGTTCTACTATTTAAGATAGAATCATAATTAATTAAATTAATATGTGTCATATATTTTTCAAATCATATTCACGCATAAACATTGTTCAAATCATCCATTTTAATGCTTTTGATTTTTTAAAAAATATTATCAAAAATTTTTTGTACCATCTTTCTCTTTTTCTTCAAAATTTTCCTTAATTAATTTATTTTTCTTCCTTATAGTTTTAGTGTTTAGGGTTTAGGGTCCAGATTATGGTTTATGGTTATGGTTTAGTGTTTAAGGTTAGGGTTTTAAAAAATAATTAAGAAAAATTTTGAAGAATAAAGAGGAAGACAACATAAAAAATCTTTGGTAATATTTTTTTTTTAAATCAAATGCATTAAAGCAGAAGATTTGGACAATACTTATGTGTGAATATGATATGGGAAAAATATATGGTGTGCATTAATTTAATTGGTTGAGATCATATCTGATATCTTAGGTAGTAGAACAAGCTCGTGTAAAAATTTCTCATTTGTTAATTATCCAAAGTGTTAGTTACATACATTATTTTTGTGTTTTAGATGGATTAAAATATATTTATTTGCTAAAATTTATTAAGTGTTAGTTTAACATTGTTTTTGAAAAGTGTGTTGAAAAAATACTTCTAAATTTTTTTATAGAAGTGCTTTTGAATTTTTGGATTTGAGATTTAAGTGTTTAGTGCTATTGTCAAAAAAGTGCTTTTAATATGATAATTGACCATTTTAGACATAACATTGTAAGTTATATATATAAATGATATTTAATTTTTTTAATTTTATAATATATAAAATATATAACATCAATTATCATAAAAATATAAAAAATATATTTTTATTTATAAATATATATATTTTTCTAATATAATATTTCTATGTATTCTACAAAAATATAATAAATTTAAAATACATTATTTAAATATTTTTTCTAATATAAAAAATATTTTTCTAATATTTAAAATACATTATAAATTTAAAATAAATTTGTAATTTAATTCTTAAAGTATTTTTTTAATTGTAAAAATTAAAAAATTTAATTTTTGCGTTTGGGTTGAAAAACACTTTTTAATTTTTTTTCAAAAATTATTCATTTAATATTATTTTTGATCTTAAATCAACTTTTTGAAACCAAAAACTAATTTAAAAAGTAATATTAAACACACCCTAAGATGCCTTCTGGGCGAACCCATTGGCTCTCCAAACATGTTTAAGATAATCCGACAATCCAATTTTAGCCCTCGAAGCCCTATGAATACACGATCACTCTTGTAAGACCAAATTTCTGAAATTTACCTTCAAACACCAAAAATATCCTCACTTGTGAAATCACAAAAGTACCCTTAGAGTGTCAAATTACTAAAGTACCCTTAGATGTCTAAATGACCTTAATAACCCTATAAAGATATAATTTGACTTCTAATACTTCAACCGTTCAACGTGCCACCTAATAAATGAGATTGTCGATAAATCATTAATTAACGTGCCTCCTAATAGTTCGATTATTGATATTTGGATTTAAATTAAAGTAGAAATCGTTTTTTTTCTAATTATATTTTTATTGGTGTTTAAACTTTAAATAATAAATTTAAAATTTAATGTATAGATTTAAGATTAGAGATTATGGTTATACTTCAGGGGTAGGTGTGTTTTTAGGGTTTAAGGTTTATGACGTAAAAAATCAGGGTTAGAATTAAAAATTAATTTTTTTAAAATTTTTTAACAAGGGCACAAAAGAAAGTACGATTAAAGGATAAAGTATTTTTAGTCTTTAGATCAACGTTGCACATGTTTCCTTGTGTTAAAATATCCAGTACCATTATAAATATATGCATAGATGTATACATATTGTGATGCTTAGTGTGAAATAAACTTATATTTAATATCACCATGAATTATGTTATATGCCTTCTTGTTCATATTGCAAATTACATGCTTATATTTATAAATCTTATCAAATATTGCAAAATAAATATATATTATAAAATTTTATATGCTCAACATTCGATATTATTGTTTTTACGTGTACGTTAAGTTTGAATAAATAATGAATAGTATTGCACAATAATTTTAGAGAATTATAATTTATAATGACTTAAATTGTTATTAAATTAAAAAATTAAAGGGGTAAGTTAAAATTTTAGAGAATTTAACTAATAATATTAAAATAATTATTTTAATACATATTTTTAAAAAATTTACAAAATCTTAAAGGACTAATTATAAAACTTTCAAATTCTTGGAGGGGCCTAACCTAAGCTCCGTCTCTGTTGCACGAAAATCTAAATTCTAAAGGTTTTAAGTTAAAAAATATTTATATAATTCTTAAATATTTAAGGTAAAAAAATACCTTATCTAATATGTCATGGAATATTTATATAATTCTTAAATATTTTTAGAGGTAATTGTTATGATTTTTCTATATACATAATTTTAAATTAAAATTTCAATTTTATTGAATGAAAATAGAACATAGATTACAATAAATCCTTTTTTTACTTTTTCCCCATTATTCCCTTTATTTTAAATATAAATAGGAAAATTATATGTTTTATTTGTTTGACTCGAATTAGGATAGAGACAAATTTTAATTGGTATAAAGATAGTTTTCACCCTTAACGTTTATAATTTTGGTCATTTTAGCCCCTATTTTTTTTGAGATAAATTTAGCCCTTAACCTTTATCTTTTTAACAAATAAGTTATTTTTTAACTAACATGATAACTGAACCGTTAAATATTTAATAATGATGACATGTTATATATATGTAATAATATATTTTAAATGACTTAACATCTAGTATATCAAATATATAAACGTGGGATATAGTTTTATTCCAATCTAAAAATATAAAACAATTAAAATTTAAATAAATATTAAAAATTATTTTTTTATTTATTAAAAATTAATTAAATCTAAAACAAAAAGGCTACTAAATATTTTCAACCTTAACTACAGTAAAATCAAAATTTTATCTAAAAAGGTATGAACAAAATCTAATAAGGAAGTATTTTGTATAGTTTGTTACCGGTGAATCAAAGATAAATTTTTTTGATAATAATCAATTGGATTTTTATTATTTTAATTTTGAATTTAGGTATTTTAGTTTTAATTTAAATCGGAGTTTCAGGGTTTTATAAAGATATTTTAGTTTAGTTAGGGTTGAGAATATTTAGTAAATTTTTGTTTTGCATTTAATTAATTTTTAATATTTTATTTAAATTTTAATTTTTTATAATTTATACTGGAATAAAATTATATTCTATATATGTATATATTTAATAGTTTAGATTATATGTCATTTAAAATATATTACCACGTATATATGATATGTTACCATTATTAAATTTTAACAGTTCATTTATCATAATAGTTAAAAAATGAGTTATTTGTTAAAAAAACATAGATCAAGGGTTAAATTTATCTTAAAAAAAGAATAAGGGCCAAAATGACAAAAATTATAAACGTTAAGGGTGAAAATTATCTTTATGCCAATTTTAATTCTAAAGTTTGGTTTGAAAATCACCATGTGTTGAATCGGATTCGGGTATAGAAATTTTATTTTCGGGTTCAAAAACCAAAAAATGACGAAGAGTAAAAGGAAATAATGCCATTTCATCCATATGCAGATTCTGGAGAAAAAAATTATATCTCAATTTAGGGTGAGTATTTGATCGAGTCGAGTTAAAAAATTGTGTTATTCGAGCGAACCTGATTTTATCATTCAAATTTTTATTCAAAAACTCCAAGTCTAAGTCGAGTTTAAAAAATTAGAGTTGAGTCCAATCGAATCGAATTTTCAACTTCTTATAAAAATTTAATTATAATTATTCATTATATTATAGTACGATTTGGTTTAATTTAAGTTACTTTCACTAATTGTATAAGATATGTATATATATATATTTCTTTATATTTTTTCTTATGTTATAATATTCTTCATATTTTTATATATCAATATATATTATAAAAAATTAAGGGACTTGTCTTAAACATAAAAATACATTCTCTACTTATTATTCTCTCTGTCCCATAAATATTGTCTCTTATTGACTTTTGGGGGTCAAACTTTTTTAACTTTGACTCTTGATTATTTAAAATTTATTATTGATAAAAATATGAAAAAATATATTTTAAAAATTTATAATCGATTAGATTTTAGATATATAAGTTAAAAAATTTAATTACTTAAAATATTTAATATAATTACAATCAAAGTTTAAAAAATTAACTTTTAAAAGGGATATTATTTTTAAGACAGAGGGAGTAAAAATTGAGTTACTAAAATTTTTATTTTACAACTAAAACTTATTTAATTTTTTTTGAATTGAATCAAATTTATAAAATTTTGAGTCGAATAAAAAACGAGTGGAATAGTAAATTCCACTTTTGCTCACCCGACCTAAATCCATATAAATCTTTTCGAACATAAGTAAAACTTCAAAGTTGTAAGAGCAGCCTGAAAGTTGCATCAAAATAAACAAGGGGTTAACCTGATACATTGTCTGCCTCAATCAGCAGTAGAGTGCAAGAGGTCAACCCCAAACATCAGTTCAGAACTGACATATGGGGATGTTAGGATGTAGCTGAACTGCACACATCACACACATAATCTACAGTCTACAAGAGGATGATGATTAAACCCAATCAAGAACACGAAAATCCAAACCACGATTAATAATAAATCAAATCTATAGGGAAAGAAAGCGAAACAGAAGAAATTGACCATCAAAAACAGAAGAAACAGGAAGAGTTTTTCAGTTTTTGGTTGGGTTTTTGGTACCTAAGGATGAACTGGCCTGATTGCCGGAACTGGCATACCCAGATAACATGTAGGACTTGTTCTTACACTGCTGTAGTTCATGCACTTACCATTATCAACTGTATTACTCTCAGCAATGGAAGATTTTACTTCCTTTTCTTCTTCCTTATCATTATCCTCAGAATCATCAACGCCATGATCTAAAGGAACAAGCTGCAATGTCAAACGACCATTAGATCGATGAGCACGTAAGTAATCATGGTGTTTCGCCTTCTCTTCTCTAAGAATCAACCGCCCATCGTCGGTGTAATATCTTTTAAGCACACGAGACATATGGGATGGCTGATTCTGGGTACGAGTAAGTGATGGTAACGGCGGAGGAAACTCTCTCTTCTCCATCTTCCTAGACTGTTCTCGGCGCTTCACACGGCTTTCACTATAAACACTGCCGCCGGAAACCTGTTCGTTGTTAAATAGATCAAAGCAACTTTCCATGCCAATGTAATCACCAACGACCCAAGATGCATCTGGCAATGGGGAAACAAAGCTTGAAGCCATCATACAGAAATCGCGATGCTTTTCACTTGGATTCTTCTTTGGACATATGGTTAGGGTTTCAGTTCCTATCTGCATAGCCAAACAAATAGGGGATTTTGGTTTTAGGGTTTTCTTCTTTCGAAGGGATAAAAGTATGATCAAAAAGAAATTGTGGGCTAATTTAACTCTGAAAAAATAGGGGTAAAAGGTAATTTACAATTTAAATTTTATCATTAATAAATTAAATTATTTATACTAAAACGGTTAAATATTTTTAGAAAAAAAATTAATATACCATTTATATAATTTTCTATGTGAGTTTTCTCAAATATTTCATTTAAATAAATGAAAATAATAATTATTTTTATAAATTTTAATTAAATATAATTTATGATTATATGTAAAAATATGTTTATTTTAATTTTTTATTAAAATTTACTTAATGGTGTTGTTATAAATAATTTAATTTAATAATAATAATAAAAGTTAATAAGATGACAGCTACTATTTGTGTGGCGTCAAGATTGGGTTTTACATCACTGGCCTCGACGTAGATTTTCCTAAATCTTTTATTTGCCAAATATGTGCACAAAATTTTAATTAGTATTTAATAAAATATCTAAAACATATAAATGGAAACGTAATTAATACTTTATTTTTTAAAAAATATCAATAAAAATATCTTTTTACACGATGTTCGAGAATAACCAATCTGGTAGTTAAAAAAATATCATGTATATATATTATAAAATTTCGTTTTAATTTTATTAGTTATTTAAATCTAGATTATTTAAAGAATATTTCTATAATTGTCATGGACACGAGTTTTTATAATTTTTATGTCTAATTTGAGAGATTTTAGATAATCATGTTATTTATTAAATATTTATATTAGTAAATTTAATTGAGAATACTCTTTAAAAATATTTAAACTTTTTTAGGCTTATTTTTTGGGTCTCATATAATGTGTGGCTAATATAAGGGATGGGTCTACAACGGGCGTCGAACACCATTAAATATTATTAATATTGAATATTATTAAATTAATTAATAAAGATTATTAATCTAATTAAAGACTCAATGTCCAATTATTAATTATATATTTAATCTATCACCTTTTCATTAATTACATATTAAATTTTTAAGATTTTTAATTTTTATTAATTAATTTAATAGTGTTTAACATTAGTGGTGTTCAACGATGTTTGACGCTCGTTATAAAATTTTTCTAATATAAATCTATTTATAAATTAAATTATCTAAAATTGTTTTATTCGCAAATCAGATTATTAAATATAATTTATTTAATATCAATCTATCATATGGGGTCTACTTATCACCAGTGAATGTATTATTGCTCACGCTTTTATCGCTTTTAGATGGTGATTGAGCAAGTATACTATTAATTCAAACGGTATCATATTAAAAAATAAAGTATTAATTTAATTCAAATTACACTAAAAATAAATAAACAATGATATAGTTTAAGATTTGTATTTTAAATTTTAAATAAAAAAAATAATATTTGATAATTATTTGATACACTCGCGATAAAATTTTTTAGTTGTATTTTAAAATTTAATTGGATTAAAGGTTTATGTTGAGTATTTTAAAATTTAGTGATTCTAAATTCTAGATTTTAAATAGAATTTGGGTTATTGGATTGAAATTTAAAATATAACCTATAAACTTTAAATCCTAATCATCATTCCTAAATTTTAAATGCATACATATATATCCTTAAAGTTTATACCCTAAATTGAGAGACTAAACGCTAAAACAATAAATTCTATAATTAATTCTATTGTTGAGTTTTCGCTCAGAGCCTTGAAAATATCCGAGACGGCCATATTTTTAACTTAAAAATTGATATCAAACATGATTAATATAATATTTGACTATAATAATAATGATATAAATTGCATAAATTCAATAAAAAAATAAAATAAAAAATTAACAGAAAGAATATATAAAATAAAAATTAATAAATAACAAGATGTGATATTAAAAAATAATTATATTAAAATTTTCTAAAATAAATGGATAAGGATAACTCAACATAATCATATTTAACTTTAAGTAACAACATATATATTTTTTAAGTATTTCTGAAAAGGATGACATGTTTTTCATGTGTTGGTCAAAAACTGATCTTTCAACGATATTAGTGTCTTGGGCGGGCCTTAGCCTGATTTGCTATGCCCAAACCTCCTTGGCAGCCTAGCTGTTGTTGAGTCGGGCTCTAAGATCATGGGCAACTCAGAAATGGTTCGTCTGGGCCTTTAGGTGCGTACGTCGGGTGCTGATTCGAGCTCATGACTTGGGCAGCCTGGAAGGTGCTCGTTTAGGCACCTTAGGTGCGTTGTGAAAGCTCCAGCGGATCCTTTTCTCGCAAGCAAAATCTGAGGTGTTTGTATCGATCCTATATCATGAGCTTAGTTCACAAGTTGTGGTCTCTAATCAAAATTGCCTTGTGAACCAAAATTAAAAGTAACACTAATATGGCATAGGCATAGCGACAGAGAAACTAGTATCTCATGTAAGGGTAAATAGTAAATACATTTAAAAAGTAATCCCTAATTCATACCCAAATCGAAAATATAATTAAAAAGTTTAATTAAAAATAATATCAAAATATACGAATATACGATTTTTTATTCGCATATTTAAAATCAAAATATTTTATTCTAAGATTTTAAAATCAAAATATTCAAATATCATTAAGCTATTGTCTGAAATAAATGAATATTTTAAAATTACTATTTTTTATTAAAATTTAGTATCCTTAATTACACTTACACGAGTAATGTGCTCCTAAAAGATCAATGATGATAGATTTTTATTAAACGTGTAATTATAGAGTTTATACCAATATATTCTATAGACAAATAACCCCTTAAAATTTTTTTAATATCTAGGAACGTTACAATTCTTTAACTTTAAAATGTCCTCATTGTTAGAGAACTAATTTCATTAAAAATTAAATATCCAAATATCCAACTAATTTCTTTCTCTCTCAAAAAAAAACCCTAACCGTTGCTCCCTTTTTCAAAATTTCGTTTTTTTTATATCCAAATATTTTTTTTCGTTTTTTTGTTTTGTTCATTCCCTTTGATCGGTGATCGACAACCAAATGATCGACAGTCAATTTTAGTATTGGTTGTCGATCACCATATCTATTACGTTTTCTTGTTTTATTTTAACAAGAATCTCTATTTTTCTATCTTTGTTACACGCTTTTTTATATCCTTCTGACATGTTTTTATTTTTGTTTTGGGGTTTGATTCGTCCGTCTTTATGACATATTGTAGCATACACTAGCGATCGGTTGTTGTTCGCATAGAGATTCAATCGATGCTAGTTTTTGATTTATTGTTTTTTTCGGTGGTCACTTGAAAAGACTTATCCCCCACTCTGTTGATGGTTGTTTGTCGATAAAATCATTCCTGGGTAGCCATACTTTTTGCACGAAAGTTTGGATCGCCTAACACTCCTTCTTCCTTCACTATGCGTCCCGTTTGGACAGATACAAGGAGATTCAAGAAGCTACTGATTTTATTGGTATGCTTATTTCTATAGGAAATTTTATTTTTCTTTGTTTTTGGATTGTAAGAATTTTTGGATTTTGTAATCTAATTATTTTACTTCTTAATTACGATATAATTATAATTTTCTATGGATTTAATAAAAATTCAGTAGCATTTGTCAAAAAAATATATTCTTATTATTTATAGAATAAAGGAATGTATGTTTATTGACATAAAATAACTTAAATGTTGTTTTATTCAATCTATAATTAATAGCTCACGTAATAAAATTTCTTTATATTAATATTTTATTATAATCAAGCTTATAAATACAATGATATCTAACTTATTTATTAAGTTTTTGATACGTAAGTATGTTGTTTAAATAGACTGCAAAACAGGGCGTTAGCACTGACAGGAAAAATTAAAGTAACGAACTGATAGAAAGTTTGACCGTGTCGTGGTATAGAGGCCACTGTCTTAGAAACAAATCGCCCCGATGTGTGTACTCGCTACTTTAGGCGGTTGTCCCCCGAAGGTTAGCACGGTCCTCCAAACAGTGTACACCCAAAGTTTGGAGTGGACTGTAGAGGAAATGATCGTCGGAACCGGAGTCGAACAAAAGATGCTCTCTAATTCTCTCTCAAGTAAGACAGATAAACTCTGAATGGGATGATTAAAAATGAGAGAAAATCATCTTATTTATAGGTTGAAAGTAGGGGTAAATCTGTCCGAGAATCAAATAAAATCTGATTTAAATTTAAATTTTAATATGAGATAATATCTATCTAAAAATAGTAGATTTGCTAACCAAAAATATCTATTTAAATCTCGCATAAAATCTATTCAAAATTAAATTTATTAACAGATAAAATCTAATTAAATCTCAAATAATCTGTTAATATCTATCTAAAAATAGTATATTTTATAATCAAAAATATCTATTTAAATCTCGAATATTTTGTTATTAAATCTATTCGGTTAAGTATTTAAAATTCAAAGAGAATTTTAAATCAACTGAACTACTCTCATACAACCTATAAAAACAGAGTGTGAGATTCAAGTATTACATATCTTCAACAAAGTATTCAATTTTTGTTCTCTAAAATTATCTTAATCTTTATATTTTTTATCTTATGCTAGTTTTATACACGAATCCCTTTATTTTGATTGGTTGTTGAAACATGTTTCATTTTTTTGTGTCTCTATTATTTATGTTTTTGTTTGATTGTTTGCTAACATGATTGTGGATAGAGACGAAATTAAGATTGAATGTTGAGAGAGATCAAATTATTGAACTCAAAAGCTTACAGATTTATAAAATATTAAAATTAAGTGACAGTGTCTAATTTATCTAATTTTTAGATTTATAAAAACTTAACTTGTCAATAGACAAAAAGATGAAGGGATAAAATTAAAATTTTTAAAGGATTTAATAAAAGTATTAAAAAAATAATATTTAATATAAATTTCTAAAATTTTAAGGCCCTAAATTAAAATTTATAGAAAATTTTAAAAAATTATTATAAGATTTTTAAATTATTGAAGGGGTCAAATCCCTTTGGACCTAATTACCCTTAGTCACCGGCTGTGAATAGGGATGGCAAAAATACTCGTCTCTAATCCGACCTGGTGTACCCCTATCTGATCTTGTCGAGTTTTTTTCTTTAAATTTTGGGGATCGGGACAGGGCTTAGGAATCATTAAGTCGGGTCGGTCGAGTTTGGGTATTTGTTTGAAATTCTCCGTCTCGCACTACTATGGTATATTTTTATATATATTTTATTATATTTATAAAAAATATCATTATACATAAATATTTTTATGAGTTTTAAGTAATTTTTATACTTTTGAAGTTTATTCTTATAATAAAAAATTATTAGATGTTGTTCAAATTTAATATATTCGATTCTGTTAGTCGATGATTCAAGTTTTTTTCCTTTTAAATATGTAATTTAACATGTGAGTAATTTAAATTATATTTTATTTTATTTTTTCACATAAATTTAAAGTTACTTAAAAATCATAATTTATGATCGTGATAAAAGGTTGATCGAATCTAACTTTTATCGTCGACGAAGATTATTTTTTTTCAATTTTTTGGGTCGGGTCAGAATGGGTCGGGGTCGAGTTTAAAAAATAATATATCGGGGCGGTGCAGGGCAGGGAGGGACAGATAAATTAATATTTTAATCTGGGTCGGATCGGGATCGAATTTAGGGATTGCTAATTTGGGTCGGGGTTGGGGAGGCTAAAAACCTAGCCCGCCTCGCCCCGTTGCTATCCCTAGTTGTGGATGTAAGAAGGGAGGACCATCTCGCGACCAGGGGTGATAATGAACCGAGCCCAGCCCGAGCCTGGCCAAGCTCGGCTTGGAAACATGCATATCTTTGCTCGGCTCGAGCTTGCCGAGCTCAGAATTTTAGGCTTGAGCTCGGCTCGAAAGTAATATACTGGGCTCGGCTTGGGCTCAAAACTCGTCAAGCTCGGCTTGACTCGTTTTGGTTTAAAATGGATAATTTTCTATATTATTTTTATTATTTATTTATAGTTTATTTTTTATTTGTAGTTTTGTAAATTTGTTTTAGTTGATAATATTCAATTTATTTTATTTTTAGTAGATTTACTCTCAATTATTTTATTTTTTTCTTTGCTAAACAAATTATTTTTAATTTATACATAAATATATATGTATGTTTATATATACTTATTCCGAATTTGTTCACGAGCTTTTCGAGCCGAGCTTACGAGGCAAACCCGAACCCGAGTCGTGCTTTGACCGAGCTTTGACCGAGCCGATCCCGAGTAGCTCACGAGTCGGCCAGGCTCATTATCACCCCCTACTCGCGATTGACATGCACGAGTATTGTTGTGGGTTTGACAAGCGATTGGTCAGAAGGATAGGTTTGTGGAAAACTAATAGTCTCATGTAGGGCTATAAATGAAACAAGTTATATCGTAAGTTATTCGAGTTTAACTCGATTAAAGTTCGGTTAAAATTTAACTCGTTTGAACTCGATTTGAGTTTTTGATGAACCGAGTTGAGCTATATGATACCTGACTCGAAAAACTCACGAGTTAATCGAAAATATAAATATTTTACTGTTTATAATTTAAAATCTAAATTTCTAAATTTAAAACCTTAAAATCTAAACTCTAAACATAAATCTTAAACCATAAAATTAACAAGCTTGAGTTTACACAACTTGTGTATCAAAATTTTTTCTTTATTAGGCTTTAAATGAGATATGGCAGATAAGAGTTACTCGAATCTAATACAGTCAAAGATCGGTTAACACTTGACTCGATTATACTGAAATAAAACTCAAACTTGACTCAAGTTCTTAACGAGCCGAACTGAACACAGATTTTCTAGGCTCGTTTAAAATTACTCAAGTTTAAACTCGACTCAAAATCTTAACAAATCGAACCGAACTTAATACTACTTAAACTCGACCAGCTCTTTTACACCCCCAGTCTCATAATCAATTAATCATACACAGATGACATGATAGTGGAACGGTTGTTGGTGGTCCTTTTTGATGATTTAGTGATAGATTCGAAAATATATTTGAGGATGGATAATTATAAAATTTTAAATTTTAGAGTAAACGTAAATTATAAATATTATAAAAAAATAAAAATTACTTCAAAATTTAAAAAAAATACCAATAAATATATAAATTTTAAAATGTAAGTAGACACGAAATCACGCACGTTACATTTGATCTAGGGTTAGGCGTCCCTGAATATGAAGGGACAAAAGTTGACGACGGTCAACTATATTTAGGATGAGTTATTAGGGTTTTGGGCTAATTAGTTGGGTAGGTATGTTGGGGCTCGAATAAGGGTAATGCGTAAAGCTAATGTGAACAAGGAATTGGATACAGACTTAATTGGGTCAGCTGATTGGTTAGTATTGGGCTCAATTAGCATTTGGGTTAGTGGTGTAATGGGCATAAATCCAATAAAATTAATATTTATATATAATTATCATTTTATCATGGTAATATGTGGTTTTATGTAACGATAAATTTTAATCTTAATTCTATTTTTTTGTTTGTTTAAGGGCCTTTTTGTTTAAGGGCCGGAGAAGTTCACTTTTGAGAGGAAAAAATCAATTAAGCCCTTGGATATTTTTTGCACTCAATTAAGTTCTTGAACCAAAAAATTAAATCAAATAATCTTTTTTTTAATCAATTATAATGGTTACAATAGTATCTGTTCTAAAATATACTCTTAACTATTAAACATTAATCGCTCAATTATTGTATTGACGTTATTGTTGGTGTTCGAATTCAAGATCATCAGGAATCATAATCGTTCCTTTAACCATTGAGACAAAATAATCCGTGCTTCTAATTCTATTTAAAAGAGATAAAAACAGTCACGCTAGGAGAGTATTGCCTAAAATCTACGATCTAAATTTTTTTAATAAAACAAAGATAAGTATCTTTGTCAATACATCGTTTTATATAACGATAAATTTTAATTTTAATTTTAATTCTATTTAAAATAGATAAAAACAATAATTTTAAAGTAAAAAAGAGAAACTCTTAACGAAATTAAAATCTACGGTTTAAAAATTTACGATAAAACAAAGATAAATATCTTGACCAATTAGTGAAATCTTTCAGTTAATTTCGGATCACATAAAACATGTGTGATAAAATCTCCTGATTCTCCTTGAGTTGGTGGTTTTATGTTTTGACTAAAGTTAGTCTTTTTATTCATCTGTCTTAGCCCATGGTTTTGAACTTGTAGTTACGGTTACATACTCCTTACCACCGAAGATGAACCTATCCGGTACAGAGTTTGACTTTATGGTAAGTTTTGCTAAGCATCTTGCAAATATGGGAACAACTTAAGACTCACCCAATCACTGAAAGACTAGCGTGGCAAAGACAGACAAGAGACTTCAGTTTCGGTTACAATACAGTAATATTTTATTAATAAAATGACTCTGTCCTAATCATTTCATACACATCTGGACACGAGACCCATGCGGGGACTGCCTTGCTGGGAACCAAACAAGTAAGGACACGTGCTCAAGTAACTGTCCACTGCTAACTCAGCAGTATTATCTGATACATGCATTTGATAATTTGGTGGTAAAAAAAATACCGAATATCTTAAAATTTAAACCCTAAATTTGTACGATACGATCATTAAAATTATTTCTATGTTGCTAGTTCTAAGTGTACTCATCATTTATCAAGCAAACTTGAACTCTTAATCTCTCAAGTAAATTGGAGTCATAATGCATGTCAAAGGAAGCATTAAACTGTTTTTATTATATGAAAACTATAAGATTAAATTGGTTGATATATGATTTCTAAAGCTACGTTGTCTCGGGTTAGAAAAAATCAGTATTGTGAGAAAAAAGAGTCACGAATCTCGAACATAAACTGTATTAAATAAAATAATAAAAATACGATATTTTCACATATTTCTAAGAATTTTTAAACCATTATTATTCAGGCATCTTTTTAACTTTGTGACACATTCAAGTCAATTTTACCCTATAAATAATCTTCCAATTTTCACTTCTACCAAACAAAAAAGACTTGGGTCTTGTCAATATTTCCTCACCTCCTTTCCAGTCTCTTGCTTTAGCTGTCTTTTTCTACTACCTCTCCTTTCTCAACAAAGGAGACCCTCTTCCTGCAGGTAAAACCACCCTTTTTAAATCTCTACAGTCTAAGTTAGATTACTTTCAAACCTTACTTTGATTATGGTGCGTGTTCTTCTTCTCATTCTCCAATTTTCTTTTTCGATTTTAATTAAAAAATGGATCTTTTTGAAAAATATTTAACTTGGGTTCTTTTGGGAGGTTCAATTTCTTGAGGGAAAAAATCAGTATGATTTCATGTACTACAACTTAAATCTTTGCTTATAATCGGGTCAATACAAAGAAATTAATTGATATTTGTCGTATTCGGTCGGGAATTACAGATACATCTTTCAGATCTAAAAACGTGTCATGCGTTTCTTTTTGATACAATCAATGTCAATTTTGATTCGATCAATTTATCTCTTCTTTGAGAGGATAATAAGGATGTTTGGATGAAGTAAGTTTAAATCTTTCTTTTAATCATGTCAAAACAAGGAAAAAATTGAATATATAAAATAATGATTATGTCTTTCAAATCTAAAAACGTGTCATGCAATCAACATAGATATGATCGTAAACCGTCGTTGTAAATAGATTTTCTCTCCGCTCTAAGGGAAAAGAAATTAAGGAAGACTTAACGTAACACAAATTATTTTTTTGTAACGGTTTTATGAAAAAAATGTTTGTTGTATTTTTTACGAAATTAAAGTTATTTAAAAATAATAATTTTTGAAAATATATTTTTCTTTATATAATATAATAATAAAAAGAATAAGTTTATTTTTATTAAAAACATATTTAAAAATCATATTAAAAATATTTAAAAATACTTTATAGAGAAAATATCAGTACAAAAAAATATTTACTGTCAGTTACCAAATAAGATATTATATGCTTTTTTGAAAAAACTACAGGTAGATTAAAAAATTATTTAAATAATAGATATACAGTCATACTAAATTTATACCAGTCATTTTCTTTTCGAATCGAAACCTTAAAATCTAGCTAAAATGTCAGTAAAATATATGTTTTATGTTGACTTTGTGGGGTAGGCGTTGACCTTAGAAGCCTTTTATATTCCTAGTTTGAGATTGGGACTGCGGTGGGGACATGTTCTCAGTCAATAAGCACATGTTTTTCAGACAACTTTATTAAACATGGATCATGTTTTCTTCCCAGTTCAATCCTTACTGGTTTCAATTAATTCAAGTTAGTCCTCCTTTGCTATGATGATGAATGTAAGAACATGGCTTCACTAGGGTCCACACTGGAAATAAAATGAAATTTGAGGTAAATTATGTAAGTAATTGGGAATTTTTAATTTTTATTTTGCGCAGAAGCAGATAATGGAGGGCGGTTCTAAAGCAGACGATATTGATTTCGAGTTATTCGACGTTATAAGCGACGTAGAATTCTTTAACAATGCTAATGATATTTTGCTGGGAAATTACCAGCATCATGAAACTGCTGCAAATTTCTCAAAGGTAATTAAGAATTGAAATGCATCAAATTATATGATAATCTAAACCTAATTATCTTTATTCTTGTATTATCTTTCAGGAGACTGGCTCTGATGAAACCCGCGCTGAAGCATCCAACGTGCAGAAAGCACCGGTAAATGATCTCCAGCTCGATCGGACGAACCGCAATCCGAACACATTTGGATTCAGAAATGTATGTCATTACAGCTCGATTCCTTTGCATGCCGATCGTAATTCACACCACTTCTTCCATTACGTTGTGTGCTATGGTAGTATTAGTTTTTGTTAACATAAATTACACCACTTTTCAACAGGCTGAAGTGGATCGGGTGGTACCGTCGCCTGGAAGTAACGATGACTCTTTTCTTCAGAATTCGAACTCTAATCCGAACCTCGGGCTGCCGGAATATTCAGGGTTCGGAGGTAATGGTTCCTCACTTGGCCAGTATGATGTACCATCACCCGTTTTTAGTCCTCTTATAATGGAGCAAACACATTCATTCCCTATGGCACTGGTAACCTCAAACTCTTAGCCCATTCAATATAATCCATTAATCCTATGTATATAATTCTTAGTTAATTTATCTCTTATCTTGACTAGGAGGAAATACTTCCGCAAAATGAAGATTATTCGACTCAACCATTCAACTCGGAGCATAAAATTAATTCGGATCAAACAAATCAGGTGAAAGAGCTCCCCCAAAATGGAGGTTTTTCGACTCAGCCATTCAACTCGAGACATGGGATAAACTCGATTCAAGCTAATCAGGTCAATAGTCATATTGAACCAGCAACCTTCTACTCTATGTCGTTCATACAATATATAACTAATACTTAGTTAATATCTCATCTTCCTCAGGCAGAAAAGCTCCCACAAAATGGAGATTATTCGACTCGATCGTTTCATTCGTTGCATGGATCTAACTCAGTTCAAACAAATCAGGTTAATGGTCATATTAGATCGGTAACCCCAACTTTTTCTATTCAAATATAAACCATTTGCAATATATCATATAATTCTTGGTTAATTTATCTCCTTGATCAGGCGGAAAATTTCCCCAGAAATGGAGGTTATTCGACTCAACCATTCAACTCGGAGAATGTGCTTAGCTCACTTCAAACAAATCAAGTCAATGGTCATGTTGGACTGGTAAGCTCTAACCCTTTGCCTATCGTATAGAACCTATTTAAACTACATTGTATACTTATTAGTTGATATATTTTTCATCATGATCAGGAACAAAATCTCTTACAAAATGGAGATTATTCGACTCAATTATTCGATTCGGACCATGGGATGAACTCGGTTCAAGCAAATCAATTCAATAGTCATATTGGACCGGTAGCCTCAAACTCTATACCATTTATATATAAACCATTTGCACTGCATCATATGCTTATTAGTCGATTAATCTCTCAATTTTATCAGGCAAAAAATTCTGTACATAATGGAAGTTATCCGATTCAACCGTTCAACTCGGAGCACGGGATTAACTCAACTCAGACCAATCAAGTCAATGATCATATCGGACACTCCATGCATAATGAAAGTTATCTGATTCAACCGTTCAACTCGGAGCATGGGATTAATTCAACTCAAAACAATCGAGTCAATGATCATATTGGACACTCCGTACATAATGGAAGTTATCCGATTCAACCGTTCAACTCGGAGCATGGAATTAACTCAATTCAAACCAATCAAGTCAATGATCATATTGGACTAGTAACCTCCAACCCCTTGCTTATTAGACAAAAACCATTTACTTTATATTCTAATTCTTAACTAATTTATCTCTTATCTCAATCAGGCGGAAAAGTTCTCAGAAAATACAGGTTATTCGACTCAACCATTACACTCCGACCATGGAGTCAACTTAGGTCAAACGAATGAAGATTTTTCGACTCAAGTACCCCATTCGATTCAACCAAATCAATTCAATGGTCATGTCGGAAGCAGCCTCCAAGCTGAGCTTCTAGGGTATGTTGATTTTTTCCTATCTAATGAAGTAGTATTGTACAACAGAACATTTTTCTAACATTGATATTAGGTCTCAAAGGGTTGAACCATTTAATCAAGGCAAGACTATGTTGGCTGGTCAGCTTCAACAAAACATTGACAGCAACAATTTCAGCGACATTCATCAAGCACAAGCACTTCCCTACCCGAATCCGTTAACTCAAATCAACCAACAAGCACCAACTTGGGTCTCAAATACAGACAACGAGTTTTATAGGCCTTTGGCTCCGGAAGGGTATTGTTGGATTGATCGAATAAAGAAAATTGAAACAGCAATATGTATGATGTTCTTAATGTTGTCTTTCTTGATTTTCAGGCAACAGTTTCTTCAGTTCCAAGCAACTGACAGTTCTGATCCTCGTCGTTACAACTTCGAGTCACCTAGACCTTCAGCATCTTTAAGGTACAAGAGTATTTGGAGTAACTAGATGCTTACATGGTATTTAGAAACATTCCTGTATTGAGTTTACATATATCATATCCAGGTCCCAGCAGTTAAACAATCCAGGACCACTGCTTAATCAAGTCCCCAACATGCCGAATGCATCTAATTCACTTCTGCAGCCTATGTCGACTAATCAGTCAATGCCTTTTCAGCAAACGTATATGACTTTCTTCTACCTCTCTTTATTGTATGTTGCAATGTCAAACTGTGAACCTTTGTTGGTGTTTCTTTTTAATTTCAGGCCTCGACTTTTCTCGCATCAACGTAATCAAGTCCCGATCGCACCCAGAGCATATAATCCACAAACTTATAGCACCAGACTACCTGAATCTTCCATGCGTTTCAGGTGCATTTTTCTTTCCTTTTAATATGTCATGGAACTTAGCCTAGAAGAAAAAATGATGGGAAAATGTTGAGTGATTCAC
The DNA here is from genome assembly GCA_035048815.1 of Abelmoschus esculentus. Taxonomy (NCBI): domain Eukaryota; kingdom Viridiplantae; phylum Streptophyta; class Magnoliopsida; order Malvales; family Malvaceae; genus Abelmoschus; species Abelmoschus esculentus. The sequence goes on from JAUCBN010000026.1 coordinate 13,955,568, forward strand.
TGTCTTTGCTGAATTTAGGACCCCAATACTTCCTACTACTCAAACCAATCCACTTGGAGCATCGGATTTACAGTATCTTAACTCTTTGCAATCCAGAGTCGGCATGCTTCCAAGGTACTGTCCAGTGTCCAGTGTCCATCCTATAACGAAGTTGTTTCATTTAATATGTCTAGAGTTCTGCAGTGATATGATTCACAGACTTATCTATTAAATTTTTGTCTTCAGTGGGCGATCCATATTGGAAGATTCAAATGAGCAGCGTCACCATCAATTTGGCTCATTCAGTCCAATGAGAAACCAGTTTGGTACACAGAGTTCAAACTCCATGCTGCAAGAATCTCTAATGCATTCGAGGTATCCTTTTCTTACCCCTATAGTTGCTTGCTTTAAGTGTTGTTGAAGTGCCATGTGAACAAAATCACTTTCTGCTTGAATTGCAGTTCCTATAAGTTACCTGCTCAGCAGCAAACGAGCAGTCAGTTCCCAATGATGCCTAGTTTACCAAATTCAGACAATCATAATCCAATGTTGACTGAAAGTTCATTTCTGACTAGGTAAATTGGCAATCCGTTTTATAATTTTATGAATGTGTACATACCTTTTGTTCATCCGATTTCGGTTTAATTTCACTTACAGGCTTCCACAACAAGGATTGCAGAATCAAACTGCTAGACCTGCTGCTACATTTCCTACTTCGGGGACTTCTTTGCCAAGCACAGCTCTGAACTCATTGCTTCCAAAAGTAACATATTTTTTATCACCAACATGAATACACGTAAACAATACCTTCTTCCATTGACCAATGAATTATGTAATTGCAGGAAACTGGTGACACATCTGCTCCTCATCGAGCTGAAACACCAGTAAGAGGTCCTAGAGAGGTACATCTCGCCAACATTTAGACATAAACTTCTACTTTGTTTCCTTCCCTTTTGAATTTTCAAATTGATTCAGCGAGGAAATTCGGGACGTCGACGAGGCCAGACAAGGAGGAGAGTTGAACCAGCGGGATCATCATCGTCACCTTTCAAACGTTTCAGGGTACAACACTCAAATCTGGTTTCTAAATATATGATTTTCCATGCAAAATTTAAGAATTTACTCAAGCTAATCATTTCTGGATTTGATCAATCACAGAGAGACTCCAGTTTGCCACCACCAGTACCTGCTCAACAAGAGAATGCGACTTCTCTCCCTCCAAACACTGAAGCTGGCACTAGTTCCACCACAGACAGACCTCTCGGTCCAAAGTTGTTCTCCATATTTCATTTCTAAACCATTTTCTCTTCAATCTTGGAATCCTTACTAAACAAGTTTTATGATTTCAGGCAAATAAAAAATGCAGTGTATGATCCAATATATGAGGGGATTGGCCTGCCAATTGATCCCCATTTGAGGATCTTTGCCACCATCTAATCATCTGGTAATTTCTTCCATTACAAACAAAAATCAGACTAATCCATGGAAATTGTAATTTGGTCTAGAGTTTTGATTATTTATCGTACTTTTTTTTCAGGAATAAAATGTGGGGCTTGATTACTGAAGGAGTATGGACTTCTAGAATATGTTCGTCGACTATGCCAACAATTTCAGAACTTTAGTTTTAATTTTCTCCTGAATATTTGGCTCAAGTGTTGGAGTTTTAATTTCCTTTTATAACTTGAGAGTTATCTATGGAGTTCTAATATTTGATATGGAGTTGCTTTTCATGAATTTTTTGGGTTGCAACTTACATATTCCTGGAGTAATCTATGCACTCGCACACCACAAACAAGTTCATACTATGAATAGTATATCTAAAAAAAAATCGTCATATACCTTTCTATGTTTCATATTAAAAATTATTAAAAAAAATAAATTTTAAACCCTAACCCTATAAAATATATTCTATCTCTAATTCTTTACACTCTATACACAATCTCTAACCTTAGTCTCTAAACCCTAAATTCACTATTTTAAAATGGTACACTAATGGAGACACAATAAAGAGGTGAACGATTTGTACCCCACGAGTATTAGGGTGAGAAGTGTGTGAGAGGCTAGGTAAATTAGGGTTTTATTTAGGGTTTAGATTTGAAGGTCTAGATTTATCGGATTTAACAGGCTTTAGTTTGGTGTATGCCAAGACTTCGAATCCATCAGATTGATCTAGATAAAATTAGATGTCGATAATAAATAGATTAAAATACTTTTTTATTTAGATATTTTTTTCTCATTACTTATCTATTTAATAAAAGAATATTTGAATAAATAGCCAAAAAAAAAACAAATATGAAAATAATATCCCAAATAAAACCATTTAATAATAACATCTAAATCCTAGTGAATTATAAAAAATTCAAAACAACTACTCCCTTTGTCTCATATATGGTGTCCATTTAAACTTTTCAACTTTGACCATAGTTATTTTAAATATTTTAATTTATTAAGTTTTATAAAAAAATATATTTTTAAACTATTTAATTAAATATTTTTAAAACATATTTTTTATATTTTTATCAATAATATATTTAAAGTTATAATGAGTCAAAGTTAAAAAAGTTTGACTAAAAAAAGTCAATAATAAACAAAAATAGTGGGACGGATGGAGTATTTTTTTTTTTCATACACCAATACTTTCTATTTTATCCATATGAACAAAATAGAAAACCATATGTATTTTTTGGGAATTTAGAATAAAAGGTATATACTTTTTAGTTTATGGTTCACGAATTTTAATTCGCCAGATATTTTGGTGGTCACATTCCATACAGGGAGGTCCATAAATATTTATCATGTTTCCTTATAGAGGTTCAAAACGCCTAACCTACTCAGCTAAGAATTGTTTCCTTAGGAGGAAGCTCCTTACCATTTTTAAAAAATAAACGGTAAATAATGTTAATGATTTATTTTGGTTTAATAAAATTGTAAAAAGGGTTTTTGAAAATTTTAAATAAAATATATTCAATATCATTATACATATTTAATTTATAGGGTTAGACTAACAAGTGTGTATGAAATTGATTATATTATGCATAATCAGTAGCTTTATTTTATTTTTCATTACCTCACTGAATTTTTTAATTAAAAATATAGTTTCTGAATTTTTACAGGTAATTTCCTAAAAATGCATATGAATGAAGATAATAATTAATTTGAATTTGAATCTTAAAAAAAATTAAATAGGTTACGTGGTCTACGGTTACAAACACGTGTAACTTTAAGAACTGTATGTAAATAAATAAACACAACGGTTTATATTCAAATCATGTAAATCAATTAAATTAAACGAACGATTTTTATAGATACGTGTAAACTTAAGAACTACGTACGAGTGAATGAAGATAATGATTTGTATCTGCATTCTGCAGATCAAATAAGTTACAAGATTAATATTCACAAACATGTGTAACTTCAAGAATTAACATGAATAAATGAAGACAATGATATATTTGAACCCAATTATACTATCAATTTTTTAACGTATATAAGTTCGAGAATAACATATAAAAAATAAAACATATTTAAGTTCAAACATAATAATTTATACTATCTGTAATCACTAATTTTATCCGGGTTTATGCTCGAATTAAATCAATCCACGTCCCTTTTTAATACCCAAATCACCTTAACTTACCCTAATTTTATCACTTATTTTATAATTATTATTATCCTTACTATCTCTTAATTAAAACCAAAAATCCAAAAATATATAAATATATGATATAAATAAAAACCTTTTATTAGAGCCCACTTTTATAAGCCCAAACCATAAATAAATTTGACCTATTAAATATAATTTTAAAAATCCCTACTTGGTGCCCAAGGTCTTGTTTTTAATTAGTTATTATTTTTAAAGGGATAGACCTAAAATACCCTTCATCATATTATAGATACCCTTATATATTAAAACCTAAACCTATTTTATTCCCATATGTTACCCTTTACCCTAACTAAATATATAACATTTACCCTAAAAATAAAAGGCCCTAACCATATTTTTATACCCTAGCGGCATGCCTTCTCCCTACTGCCGAATCCATTTTCCATTTCCATTGCCTTCTGCCGAAACCAAATTTCTATTTTCATTTCCATTTCCATTTCCATTTCCATTGGTAAGTTGGTAGCCTCCATTATTTATATTTTTATTCTTATTGAATCACTTCACCCATTCGGTTAGTTATTTTTCGAGTTATGCCCTAATCTAATCATTGCTTTTACCGTTTAGTTTAATTTGTGGATTGATTTTAATCGAACATATTTAGATGTATATATTTCTTTTTGATATATTTATTGTGTATTTCATTCTTATGGTTCAATGAAAATAATGAATATTTTTATTGGTATCTTTTATTTTTTTTTTCATTTGTTTATTATATGTTGTGTTTTATTTATTTATATATGTTATTCACTTGTTTTGTTGGTCTATTTATTTTAATCTTTGTTATCATGTGTTATATGCTATTTTGTCTTTATATTTGTTGTCTTTATAATTATGTCTTTTATTTTGCTTACATCACACCTTGCTAATTAATGAGCCTAATTAAATACGTCTTTATTCGGTCGTAACGGGCCCGTGTTCCAACGCATTGGTCACGGTGTGTACGTTGCCTCTGAATAAAGACACGGTAAAAATAAAATTGATTCGAATCTTTAAACAAAAATTAATTTAAATGCCACTTTAATCTACAAAAATCTAAAATTAATTAAGCGGTAATTTATAAAGGTGCCAATTTTGGGCGGTTTTAAACCCTAAACCCGTTTTTAACCGTAACCGACTCTCAAACCCAAATCATTTCGAATCTCTGGTTTTTACGGTGTTCGGCCTACCAAAGTGGCCGGTGGCGACTCCACCCTTTTTTAAAAATCCCTAATTTTAAAATTTTCCTTTTCAATCTAAAATTCTCTTTTTTTAATCTCAAATCCCTAATTTCAACTTTTCAATTCCTATTTTTTTAGAATCCTAGATTTCAAATTTATTTCAATATTTCAAAATTTCCATTTTTTGTACACAATTTGAAAACCTAATTTTTAAATCCTAAATTTTCCCAAAATTTTATTTCAAACCCAAATCCCTAAATTTCACTTTTTAAACCCTAATTTCAATTCCACTAGTGACCCTTTCTCCCTTTTTTACTACACACGCCTATTATTTTTAAGAATTTTATAAGGGTCGCTACACTATCATTTTTTATAAGCAAAAATCATTCTAAGACCGCGTATGGAAAAATAATCATGTGATCTTTATTTAAACCTTATAAATTGACTAAAACTATACTATCCACCTTCCATAGGCATGTGTAAGTTTAAGAACAAACTATGAATGAGTGAACAAAGATAGTAATTTGCATTACAACTTTATATATATATAAAAGATAGATTATCAATCTCTAAAAATACAAATTTGGTGAAAAGAAAGCACTAAATATCTTAAACTTGTACTTTGTAAACGTATAAAAGTTTACTTTCAAGGCTTTATAACGATTAATCTGAATCGATTTATGTTATATTCTTTATTTTAGTAAATACATTTTAGATGATTTTTTTTTACGTATATAAGGCTTCAAATTTAAAATATGTTATTACTTAAACTAATACGATATAATATTTGAATTTTATTACGTATGATCTCTGAGTTATCCTAAAAATGTTTCAAATTAAAACGAAATTGAGTAGCGGCCCCAATCTATTGAAGTAGAAATATTTTGTCTCATAACCGTGTCTCTTTCATTCTATTAAAAATTTTAAAATAATTGAATTCTAACTCTAACTCTAATTTTCTACATTCTAAACCCTAAATTTTACACCTTAAAAAATATACCCTATCCCTAAATCTTAATCACAACTCTTAACTTTAAACCTCAAACCCACTAATTTAAAATAAAACATCAATAAAAACACAATTAAAAGGTAGACGATTTGCACCTAAACAACGTGGGAAAATGTGCAGGTCGCATGTGTAACTTACCATACAAATCAAACACCAGTAAAACTCGATGTTTCATTTTTGCTATAAAAGCAAGGGCAAGACTGCTTTAGTCACACAATCTCAGCCTTTCTCTTCTCTTCTAAAGTTGTCTATTCTCATTTATGGGTGAGCCATGTTGGTTAAATAGACTGCAAAACAGGGCGTTAGCACTGACAGGAAAAATTAAAGGAATAAATTGATAGAAAGTTTGATCGTGTCGTGGTATGGAGGCCACTACCTTAGAAACAAATCGCCCCGATGTGTGTACTCGCTACTTTAGGCGGTTTTCCCCCGAAGGTTAGCACGGTCCTCCAAATAGTGTACATCCAAAGTTTGAAGTAGACTGTAGAGGAAATAGTCGTCGGAACCGGAGTCGAACAAATAATGCTCTCTAATTCTCTCTCAAGTAAGACAGATAAACTCTAAATGGGATGATTAAAAATGAGAAAAAAAAACATCTTATTTATAGGTTGAAAGCAGGGGCAAATCTGCTCAAGAATAAAATAAAATCTGATTTAAATTTAAATTTTAAATTTAATATCAGATAATATCTATCCAAAAATAGTAGATTTGATAACCGAAAGTATCCATTTAAATCTCGGATAAAATCTATTCAAAATTAGATTTAATAACAGATAAAATCTAATTAAATCTCAGATAATCTGTTAATATCTATCTAAAAATACTAGATTTGATAACCAAAAATATCCATTTAAATCTCAGATATTCTGTTATTAAATCTATTCGGTTAAGTATTTAAAATTTAAAGAGAATTTTAAATCAACTGAACTGCTCTCATACAACCTATAAAAAACAGAGTGTGGGATTCAAGCATTACATATTTCCCACAATCCCCCACTAATGCGAAAGAATCCTCATGATGTCATAAAGTTCGACTATCACTAGACGAGCACTTGCGAGATTAGTTACTTAAGTAATAGTGAATGAATCTTGAACTAGTACGTAGTGATGATGAGTAATCCTCCTCTTAGATAAGTAAAACTAGTCTTGAACTTTCTAAGATCGGGGTAAACTCATAACACATAACTAATCCCTTCATCCACCACAGTTCGTGATGTGAAGATGTGTATATACACAAAGTATATATATTTAGCCATCTTACCTCTGGATTTTAGCAAATGTACTAGAAAAACGATCCATCGTTTTTCATAGAATGCGGCTAACTCTTCTCACTTACATAGGTCATTTCATCAAATTTATCTTAACATAAACCACCCAAAATTGGGCTATGAAATAATTAAGAGCTTTGTATAAAGCTCAACCTCATAAGAAAATAAGGTGATTTTCTTCAAGTTCATATTAAATGAACCACCCAAACTTTGGGCTAAGAAATCATTAAGAATAAAAACTCAACCTCTTTGTTCGGTAAATTTAATAATGTCCTTGTCAATAGAATAATCCAACCTCTTTGGATAGAATTTATTAAGAGTTTAAAAATAAACGCATCCTTTCAAGCGGTAATTTCAATTAGTCCTTTGCAATAGGTCTAAGAACTTATTAAGAGTAGTTATTCAACCAAAATCGGTAAATTCATTAAGTCTTTCTCACTAAGACCACCCAAACTTAGGCTATGAATTTATTAAGAGCATTTAAGCTCAACCTGGGCATGTACATAAAACGTTATAGGGATTGGGTAGATGGACATGTACACTATGAGTCGTTCCAGAGTTTTGTTTGACCATATTGAACTTAGAGAACTAAGTTGGGTATCCACCATGAATCACTTAACCAATGGTCTTAAGACCCATCCCCTTGACGAATCTAGAATTTGTTTCCTGCTCAATCCTTTGGTAGTAGGATCAGCCAAATTCATCTCCGACTTAACATACTCTAAGGTAAGTATTCCGTTCTTTATTAGGTGCCTTACATATTCGTACCTTATGCGAATATATCTCTTCTTACCATTGTAAACTTGATTTAGAGCCACATGTATCGCAAATTACGAACCTCACAATAAAGATATCGAAGGAGTCGATTTTCCCCATAAAGGTATCTTTGCTAAAAGATTCCTTAGCCACTCGGTTTCTTGCCTAGTTAAGTCTAAAACTATAAACTCCGACTCTATGATAGAGCGTGTAACATAAGTCTACTTGATAGACTTTCACGAGATTACAGCTTCACCTAAAGTGAAAACATATCTACTCGTAGAGCTTACCTCATCACTATCAGAAACCTAGTTGGCATCATAACATCCTTTCAAATAACAAGATAACCAACCAATTTGAGTTTCCAATCCATAATACCCTTAAGGTATTTTAGTAAGTGTCTAAGAGTCGTTCAATGTTCACCACTTGGATTATGAGTATATCTACTTAATCTACTCATTACATAGGCAATATCGGGCCAAGTATAGTTCACTAAGAACATTAGACTTTCAATAATTTTAGCATATTCAACCTGGAAAATAGAGCTTCCTTTATTTTTAACGAGATGAGTGCTAGAGTCAAAAGAGGTTCGAGTATAAATGACATCTCAACTGTTAAACTCTTTAATATTTTTGAGTGAACCCTATAACTACTAGCCTTGCCTTACTCTGGATTGACCCATCTGATATAAGTTTATTCTTAAAAACTCATTTGTCGATGATAGGTTTAAATCCTTTAGGCAAGTCTACCAATTTCCAGGTATGATTTAGACATTATTGACTCTAGTTTATCATTAACTACTCCTCCCAAAACTAGTGTCAGTAGATCTTATAGCTTCTTCATAAGTTTTAGGATCTGATAAGTTGTCTAAATCATTTATCTCAGAAATAAAGGAAGTAAAAAATTATGGTCCAAAAGATATTTTTATCTTTGTTTAGGCTCTAACTCAAACTCTAGAGCATATCATACGATAGTGTTGGTAGCATACTCAATAAATACTACATCAACAGTTTAGGGACCGATGGTGGACTTCTTAAAGTCAGGCAAACCTATTTTAGCCAGATACCCCTACACTTTTAGGTATTGCAATTTAGGTGCATAACCTTTTCACAGTTCGTATGGGGTTAAGTCTAATTTTTTATGAGATACTCGATTTAAGATTTACTGATAGAATGAATTTCCCCAATATGTTATAAGCTAACTCAGAACTTATCAACAATGAAATTATAATCTCTTTTAAAGTTTTGTTTTTTCTCTCAACTATGTCGTTTTGTTGAGGAAAGTAAGGGGCAGAAGTTTCATGAATTATGTCATTTGTCTCATGTACCTCTTTAAGAAATTTAGATCTAAACTCACCACCTCTATCGGATCTAACACTTTTCATCTTTTTCATAAAGAGAATTTTATGGAGATTTCTGCACACTTCTAAGATAGACAATTCTTTTCTTCCTTCTTAATTATCTGAAGAAAAGAGCTCAAAGAGATTTAATAGCTACAAACATCTTTTAGTAGCATTAATGTCTATCATTTTCTCTTTATTTTAGACAAGGTTCTTACCTTAAAAGACCACTAAAAATATTCATCTACTATGACTAAAAGAAAGATATCTTAAAGATTATTAAGATTATTATTCTAACTTCTGCATTAAGTATAAAATATTTATTTAGTCATAGTATTTTATAAATTGGAATAATGAGCATAGTAATGCACCAGGTAGATTTAGAAAGAGAGGTGGTGCATAAAGCACACTTAAATACCAAATCTTTCAAAAAATCTATCCTAGACATGCATTTTTAAACTATCTCACTACTTTCCAATTAATCTTTTATGAATATTTCTCTCTTCATTCAGGTATTTTAAAAGTCATGCTTAATATATATATTTCCCACAAAAAATTATTAAGCACACTCAAGATAAGTTTTCTACTCAAAAAGGTCATCTAGCCTTCTTTTACAACCTAGTTTAAAACATACTCACTAAGCTTACAGACTAGGTAAAGGCTTAAAATAAATTCATGTATTATAAATCATGAATTAAATAATCTAACCTTTGTTGGAAATATGTAATGCTTGAATCCCACACTCTGTTTTTATAGGTTGTATGAGAGCAGTTCAGTTGATTTAAAATTTTCTTTGAATTTTAAATACTTAACCGAATAGATTTAATAACAAAATATCCGAGATTTAAATGGATATTTTCTGTTATAAAATCTACTATTTTTAGATAAATATTAACAGATTATCTGAGATTTAATTAGATTTTATCTGTTAATAAATCTAATTTTGAATAGATTTTATCCGAGATTTAAATGGATATTTTCGGTTAGCAAATCTACTATTTTTGGATAGATATTATCTGATATTAAATTTAAAATTTAAATTTAAATCAGATTTTATTTGATTCTTGGACAGATTTGCCCCTGCTTTCAACCTATAAATAAGATGCTTTTCTCTCATTTTTAATTATCCCATTCAGAGTTCATCTGTCTTACGTGAGAGAGAATTAGAGAGCATCATTCTGTTCGACTCCGGTTCCGGCGATCATTTCCTCTACAGTCCACTCCAAACTTTGGGTGTACACTGTTTGGAGGACCGTGCTAACCTTCGGAGGACAACCGCCTAAAGTAGCGAGTACACACATCGGGGCGATTTGTTTCTAAGGCAGTGGCCTCCATACCACGACACGGTCAAATTTTCTATCAGTTCGTTCCTTTAATTTTTCCTGTCAGTGCTAACACCCTGTTTTGCAGTCTATTTAACCAACAACCTTATAAGTAGAAACATAATTCATGTAGACCTTGTCTATTTTGATCATGCTTGCACTTCAATCCTTGTATCATGACCCAAAAATTCATAACCATTTTGAATTTTCGATTATTGACTCGTCAAGTGCGTCAAGCTTGATCAAACTAAAAACCACCTTGACAATAATATCATTTTTTACAGTAGATTTGTTTCTAAATTGTTGGTTAAATAGACTACAAAATTGTTAGCACTGATAGAAAAAATTAAAGGAACGAACTGATAGAAAGTTTGACCGTGTCGTGATATGGAGGCCACTTCCTTAGAAACAAATCGCTCCGATGTGTGTACTCGCTACTTTATGCGGTTGTACCTCGAAGGTTAGCACGGTCCTCCAAACAGTGTACATCCAAAGTTTGGAGTGGACTGTAGAGGAAATGATCGTCGGAACCGGAGTCGAACAAAATGATGCTCTCTAATTCTCTCAAGTAAGACAGATAAACTCTGAATAGAATGATTAAAAATGAGAAAAAAACATCTTATTTATAGGTTGAAAGCAGAGGCAAATCTGCCCAAGAATCAAATAAAATCTGATTTAAATTTAAATTTTAAATTTAATATCAGATAATATCTATCCAAAAATAGTAGATTTGATAACCGAAAGTATCCATTTAAATCTCGGATAAAATTTATTCAAAATTAGATTTAATAATAGATAAAACCTAATTAAATCTTAGATAATTTATTAATATCTATCTAAAAATAGTAGATTTGATAATCAAAAATATCTATTTAAATCTCGGATATTTTGTTATTAAATCTATTCGGTTAAGTATTTAAAATTTAAAGAGAATTTTAAATCAACTGAACTGCTCTCATACAACCTATAAAAAACAGAGTGTGAGATTCAAGCATTACATATTTCCCGCAAACCACCGGCCAACAGCAAGGAGAAGTCTCCTTCAGAGCAGCAGCGACTGAGGCCTATCCTTATCATACACCTTCAACTACCCTGACATCCCACAAATAGGTATTTTTATTATCTTTATGTGTTATAAAGGCTATGGAAATAGTTTGATTTTTATACCTAGGGTCAGATCCAAAAGCCATGAGGGTGAAAATGGAGAAACTATTTCTTGATCTAAACAACGGTAGTGATGGTGATGATGATGTTGATACATATTTTGGAGATGAGGATTCTGAAGATGACCTGGATTAGGTGGTGACAGATTGATTGTCTCTTTTTTCATTACTTATATTACGATAATATTTTTAAAGTAAATATTAGGATATAAACTTAGATTTAATAAACTTACTTAAGACTCAAAAATCGAATTTATTTATTCGAATTAAGATTCAAAATTAATCCAAATATATTAACTCGAGTAGGATCTGAAATTCGAATTGAATCAAAATTGAAACCATTCCGAATTCTAGTTGAACCGAAAGTAGATACGAATCGATTTTCAATCGAATCGAACAGACTAGAACCATTTTCTCCCGTCTAATTTCACTTGAACCGATGGCAACCCGAAATAAAAATATATATTAAAATAAATAAATAAAGAAATATAGGATTACTATTGTACAATCCAACAGAAAAAAAAACAAATATACTATACAGAGTGATACATAGGGTGTAAAAATCTAACTCGGTCTAAAGATTAGTCCGGAACCGATCAATCTTTTGCTAAACCGATATTGATATGATTCAAAATCAATCGACCCAAAAATAACCAGTCCGGAAGTCAACAGACTTGACCTGATACCCTAACTGAAATTAACATAGATCCAAACTAATATCGAAAACTTGAATCAAACCCGACCAATTTTAATCAAATTTAAATCGATTATAATCAAAATCAAAATCACTCAAACCAAATCCGAGTTGAATGGCATGATTTGTCACCTCTAATTTAAACCAACGAAAATAGTACAGCTTACCAGCATTCGCGACCATTTAGATGATTATTGTTTTTCTCATTACCTCTATTTTCAAATAAATGATTAAATAGTATATGTTCTATCCAAATAGTTGATTACTTGTTGATGAAGCAAACAGACAAAGAAACTCAAACTTTGAAAATGGCTTAAACATAACAAATTCAAACTATATATATTTTTAGATAGGTATTTATACAAATTTTTTTATCCAAATAAATTTTACTGTTTTATTTCGTAATCTTTGTAAAGTTTTTTTTTGTTACTGACATTAAAATTTTTTGTTATAGACAGACACATGAATTATTTTTGTATTTTATATTTTTATTTATAAAAAATAAAAAATTTTAATTTTATAACAAAAAAAAAATTGAAGTCTTTGATTTCTAAGAAAAATCTTCAATCTTTAATCATATATATCCCTAAACCCTTAAATTCTTCTTCTTTAGTCATCGATTTAACCACCATCAATCATCGCTTCCTTCAACACCACCACACATAAATAACCTCAATCTTATATCGTTAAAAGTCAACGAATAAATAACTAAACGAACCACGAATATCAAATATGAAATCTTCAATCAAATTACAGACAAGAAGTAGAGAAACAATGAATTGTGTCTTACGAGTCGTGCAAAGAGAGGAGATGACACTGCGACAACAACGATATAATATTCGAGAATACTAAAAGATATTTAAGGATTTGAGTTATTTGAAGAAATAAAAATAAAGTTAGGATTTTTTTTTGAAGAACTTAATAATGTTTTAAATTTTCGAAACAAAAATTAAGAAACAAGCCACAATCATGTAAGGATTAGATCTCGATTGTTTTAACCATCGTTATTAAAATTTCTTAAAATATTTAATATTAGGAATATATTTGAACAAAAATAATTTAGGCACGTATTTAAAAAAATATAATTTGAGCATTTTTCTAATAATTAAACCTATTTAAATTATACTAAAACATGCTCGTTGAGCAAATGTGAAAATTTTTGGATAAACTATTAAAATAATCACTGAAATTTATTAAAAATAATAATTAAACTTTTTAATGTTATAAAATATCAATTAAATTTTATGTTTTATAATAAAATAATAACTCGGTCACATAGGACTATTAGCAGGGACTGCTGTAACTTGTTTCGTTGTATACGAGATATTGTTAGTATCAAGATTAGCAGTAGAGATATTCACATAGATACGATAAATAGAACACTTTGTCTTGCTTGAGGAATTCCCTAAGAGATAGTTGCACAGGACACATATTTTGATATTGTTACAGGTTTGTTCCTGTTTTTCTTGAATAAATAAATTATACAACTTATAAAAAAAAAAGATAACTCGGTCATTAAAAACTGTTAATAGGGTAATATTGTAATTATAAAAATCTAGACGATAATATTTATAGACTTAATCAATCGTATTTCAAGTAAAAAGCCTTTAACTTTCCGATCATTCTTGGATTGCTCCGCCGTTGGGCACCTTAAAATTCAAAGTGTATGCGGCAATCAAAGGTAGTTTCGGGGCTGCAGGAATCGGAGGAATCCTTTGGGATCACTGATTATCGAATCTTATAGCCATCTGCCATGTTCCAATAGATTAGATTAACCCCCCCAGGATGTTGAGTTTTCAACTGAACCTCACTTCTGTCTCATATTTGCAGGCATCTATTCAAGCTGACAATTTCTAAAACATCCTGAAAAGGTTGCCTTTGGTTGCTGAAACCATAGATTCAGGAGGCTTTTATATATACGATGATGGTTCCCGCTTTGTTATATGGCTCGGTAGAATGCTTTCGCCTGATGTAGCTAACAATTTACTCGGACCAGACGTTGCAGCTGAATTATGAAGGGCATGTCTCTTCTTGATGAAGCTATATTCTTAGAGTTTCAAGCCTGTTGAGGATTATATGTTTATTTCGTTCTACCGACCATTTAATATGTAAATGAAATTGATAGTATTTACGTCGAGTGGAAATCATCTACCTCTTTTTTATACTTTCTTACATGCTTCCATTTTAAATTAAAGGTTTAGGGTTTAAGGTTAGGGATTAGAAAATTAGATCTAGGGTGTATCTTTTAAGGTGAAGGGTTTAGGATTTAGGATATAAAGAATAAAGGTTACGGTTGAAAATTAAATTTTTTAAAAAAAAAATTAAAGAAACATAGAAAGATGCATGATTAAAAGCATATAATTTTTGTCCATTTACGTTGGCATTTAATCTAAAGCTCCAAAACAATCTTTCTAAATTATCTGAAAATATTTTCAAGACACCAAACTTAGAAAACTATACGATTTCTTCCCCTTCAAAAAAATTCATCCTCCAATTTTCATCGACTTAATCGTAAAAATTCCTTGAAACATTGCTTCAATCAAAAGAAAACCAACTTTAATTCAAACACCTTCCACGAAGAGATTTTTAGAACACTTTTCAATATGATACTTGATATCTTTATGCTTGATATCTACATAGAATTTTCTTCGATCGGATCGTTTTAACTATCAATATTCTAAATTAAATCAAAATCGAAAATTCTTTTACCTCAAAATTTAGACTAAAAAAAAGATATATAACACTTAGTTATTCAAACTTCAAATGATTTCATTTGAATCAGAGCTTGATAACATCTCTCCCAATATATTAATAATATTGGTTATCAGATTAAGGATGGAAAGTTATACTGAAGTGAATTTATGTTTCCAAAGCTGTCTAAAGTGAATTTTAAAATCAAGAAGTAATTCGTGCACACTATTTATAAATAATAGATAGTAAAATTCTATAAAATCGTACTATCTCTCGAATATAAGTTTCGGCTAACAGCTCATTCAAATATAAATCTAATCTTACCATAAGGAACAAAATCAAAATGTACAGTTCAATACACAAGATTATGCCAGGAGCATACATTCAGGAACAAGAATAAATATAGATACTTGTGGAAAGAAAAAATATAATCTTTAGATATTTTAGCAGATAATCACAGAAGCAAACACACAATGGAATACATAGAAATACAGTCTAGAATTTTTACCAAAACGTTTAGCACGTATTTCAGGATATGAAAAATGATAACTATCAACCCTATTATCATTTGAAGAAGAACAATATTGTGGGTTGAAGAAAAAGACTCACCGTCGTGACTAAATATCGAGTCACCTCAATGTCCCACGACTCACGCTTTTGTAGTAAATAGTATTTTGCTTCTAAATTATTAAAAATTAGATCGTAAGATCTATTAATTGATCTAATGGTTAATGATAGTCATATCATCTTATTTTACCGTGAGAATGTAAAACATTTCTACTTAATGAAAAATAGATTGTTCTCGCTACAAGTGGATCTATAACATCCTTAAAATTTGGGATTGCGTAATCAAATAGTTCAACAACTTATCGTGTAGATGTGCTAACATAACGTAGAGGAAGATCACATGTTTTGTAATACTACCTACTTGATCTGAAGAAAAAACTGAGTCGAAGATATCACCATAATTTAAAACATAAAAACGAAAATATAACAAATCATTACAAATCATACACAATATCAAAGCAAAATTTTAAACATTAGAGATCATAGTCTAAGTAATTCTGATTTTAGTCATTGTAGATCAAATTGCAAAATTTTCAAAGTTTAGAGATTAAAATATGAGTTTAATAAAATTTAGGAGCTTAACTGAAACTTTTAATTATTATGATATTAAAGATTTGTGTCCTTTTATAGCTTATGCATGAAGAAAAATGGCTGAATCAGAGTTAGATCGAAAATGTTATAAACTAGTGAATAAAGAGTAAAAGGTTAAAAACTTTTAGAGATGGTTTCAAAACCTTTGTCACAGATTCAAAATTTTGATATTCTGAACCAAAAGTTTCGTGCCTTAGTATGGCTTCGAATCTTTTTTCTTTTTCACCAAAATATAATATTTTAGGTCATTTCTAACCCCTAGTAGTCACCATTATCGTAAAATAACTCTAAATTAAAACATATAGAGACTCAAAACAAATATGCATTAAATATTTTAAATAGACCTTACAAGGACGGGCGAAAATCATCTACCTCTTTTCTATGTTTCTTTCTATGACCTAGTTTCAAAATAGAGGGTTTAGGGTTTAAGGTTCAAGATTAGGGATTTTGATTAGGGTTTAGAGAACTAAGGGTATGGTGTATTTTTCATAGTGTAGGGTTTGAATTTTAAGATATAAAAAATAAGGGTTAGGGTTAAAAATTAAATTATTTTAGAAATTTTCAAATGAGACGTAGGAAAGAGACTTACCCTGCAAGGACCACATTTTACGGTGAGAAGAAAAAAAACATGCAAAATGGTAAGCAGCGTTTAAAAGCCATGGATTGAGGCTTGGTTGTGTGAAGTGGGGAGTCGAAGAGTTAACTCTTTTGAACCGGGAAAGGTCGTCCGAGGAGTTTCTGTCCAAAAATGGTGGTGGGTCGTGTCCAAACAACTAGGAACCCAAGAAAAACAACAACCGATTTTGACAATCAATCTTTAAAATTTTAGTATTTACTATGATTAGGTGTGAGTGTAATAAATGGGATTTTGGCTATATCATTATTGTCCAACAAGACAATGAAACTACATGTCGGATAGTATAGGACCTCTTACCTTTGATAATGCGCCTTTAGCCTGTGGCCATATGGATTTGGGATCTGATGCTGAAGACAATCCAATGGCTGTGACTGAGATATCGGCTGGCTCTGCAAAGCAAGGTTGTCGGATGCCATGAAGTTGGTTTGCTGGAACGTCCGTAGGTTGAGGAGCCACAGGCGATGAACCGTCTCAGGAATTGTCGATGTGCTGATAAGGATGAGATCAAAGAGCAGGGATGTGCAATTGAGGAAGCACCCTAATAGCTCAAGATGCATTCATCCCTATGTACTGTTCTGTATAAAATAATTGTGAAGGTTTTGGATTATAGAGTTTCTCCTATTCTAGATGGTTGCATTCATCCCTGGCCATCATATCTCTAACAACATAATCATAGCTTATATGCTCTTATGTGAGAACCTGGACTACCAATTCATTATATAATAATGATAGTTTTTTTGGACTAATGAATTTTATTCATCCAAGAAACCTCAAGTTACATCACTCAACAAAAATTAAAAATAAAATTAAAAACTTACACCTAACCAACAATCAGAAAAGATTGAACACCATCATGCTTCAGTATGTGCTAATCCCAATGGCGGATGCAAACATACAGTAGGGTGAATCCGTGCCCACCCTAGATTTTTCGAAGTTTACATATTTATCTCTAATTTTCTTAATTTTATGAACTAATTCTTAAGTTTCTATAATAATTAAGGTTTGTGTCCACCCTAAAATTTTAAAAATTTATATGTGCCCATCTCACCCTCAAATAAACTTTTGGATCCGTCACTGGCTAATCCTGCTGTGAGTCTCCAGTTTGCAGCTAGATGACTATCAGAACATATTTTTTATAATCTATCAGTCTATTTCTAACATTATGTTTTATTATAGCAAGAATTTCAGAATTTGAACGCCCTAGTTTACCATGTAATCGTCTATTTCGTTCTGACCATATATAGTAATTCGACGCACACCAAGCTAACCGAAGAATGGTAGCTCTCAATGAACGACCTTTTTCCTACTGCAATATCCCGTACTCAAAAACTTCGGTCAAACAACTATGAGGTATATCTAAATCATAAAAAATAATGATAGTTTTATATTGTACAAAATTTACACAAAAATTTAAGATATTTTTTTTTTATCAAGACTTTTTTCATAAAATCTTGTCTACTAATACAATACAATAAATTCATATTCCAATAATGAAACTAAAAAGACAACATACATGATGGATAGAAAAAAATTATCCAGTAAAATTTTATTTACCGACAATCGGTTAGTCTAATGAAATAATATACTACGTCTTTAAATAAAGTCTATTTTAAATTATGATATTGTGAATAGAAAAAATTAAATTAGAAAAAATAATTCATATTAAATTTTTATAAAATTTAATTATAATTAATTAATGTATCGAATATGAATATGAATGATTAAAAAATTGAAATCCTATTCCATACTTCGTTGATTGGTAGGCGACAATATATAAAGAATATTAGCCATGGTGATGGGTTTTGTCTTCGTCATTGATTCCAATGACTGAGCCACTTGGAAGTATCCGACAAATTAAGGAAATAACTTATTGAGGCCAACATATTATATTAGTTAATATTTCTCTGTCCACACAATCATAAGACAGACCAATTTAAAAAAAAGAAAAAAACTTGTGTTAAATAATCTTTCTATTTTATGATAGATCCTTTAAAAACAGGAATCCGACTCTTTAACTTTTAGTTTTATATATGAGAATCTCATCATTTAAATAAAGAATCTAATGTTGCATAATATTAATTTAATTAATTTAAATCGATTTATATCTTATACTTTATTTTAATGTATAAATTCTTTAATAAAGACATTTTATATATATGTAGTCTTAAATTCAAGATCTGCTTAAAACGGAATTAAATTATTTTTTACTTAGATCAATTTTTATCAGTAAATTATACAATTATTAATAAAACTTAGAGTTCATTTATGGAGTTTAATTTATTTATAAAATTATATATTAATATAAAATAAAATCAAGTTGAAACAATCCAGATACACATCAAGAAGATATAGTATATTAAAAAGTTTAAACAAATAAAACTTGTTCCGTAGATAATATTATTTTATTATCAAAAATATTAATAAAAGTTAGAGAATTATTAATATTCACTTACGAGAATAAAAAAAATAAGAAAATCATACAAAGTTAAGACCCGTTAATATTATTGATATTGTTTTTTTTAGGGCAACTCTTATTTAAAATACTGTAGACCACTCATGGTATTGGTTGGCACATCACCCAGTTAGACCAATAAGGCATCGTGGTCCCACCTGATTTAGTATTTTTTAAGTTAAAGCTCATTGACGCCAGTGATTATCGTTTTTGATTTATTAAGACACACATGTCCACTTGCCCAATTGGTGCATTAATTAGTCTTAAATCTCAAGACAAGATTGGTTCCCATGTTTAGTTTAGTGTAACCAGTAATTTAGAATATTAAAGTTTCTAACTTTTGTCAATGGACTCTGAACATAGGGGAATTGGTGAGATGAAATTTGTGTCGAGACTACACCAGAAAGTAGCTACCACGAAAGCAATAATAAAAAAAGATTGATCCCATTTTCAAGGAAACAACGATCTTTATTATTATTATTCGAGAAAAATCTAGATACGGTGACGTTTTTTTTGTGCGAATAATTTAGGTTTTGTGTTGAGATAAAAGATGATATTTCTAAGTTAAGTATTCGTCGATGTTTTTATTTTATCTTATTATAAGATATTTTAATTTTTTAAATGATAGGATTCCGATCATTAGTATTAAAAAAATGATTTAATAGAAGCAAGTGTATGTGTTTTGCATGTTTAACTGAGATTAAAAATGTTGGAATGCCAAGTGGTTTAATGTTTAGAAGAGTAAAGTGAGGGAAATAATGTATATATATTACTCCATAGAAAGCTTTAGATATGATTCTTTATCTTTAATTTTGTTCCTCAATTGGCCAATTTGGTTGAACCATTGACCCTTGGAATGAAATTTACCCATATTTTTTTCTCACCTGCTGTTTGTCATATTATGTAAGTTTAACAACTCCGGTTTAAAAATAGTTTTTTTTTTATTTAGAAAAGATAGTTTAATTAACAATAATTTGATGTAAATACAATTAGGGGCAGAAAAAAAATCCGATTATCCGGTTTTGGTTCCGGATTTAGTAAGATTTAGTAGATTTTTATTCGGTATTGGTTCTATGAAATCGGGACTGGATCTAAAATTTAGGTTTCGGTCATAACCCGGATCGGAATTGGATCTTGATTTTTTAGACCCGGTATCTGGTGGGTACCCAGACCAATATTAAATATTTGGTATTATTTTTTTATTGTTTATTTCTCTTATCAAACTTTCTCTTTATGTATGAATATTATGAGTATGACTAATTTTAAAACTTTAAGTCTAAAATATTCTAATTTTATTATTTAATATTATTATTATTGATGATTGATTTTTTTCTCCAATTACTCAAATTTTTTTAAGAATAAACTAATTGATTGGGTACCCTGTATTGGAATCGGTACCCACCAATAACGGGATTGATTCTTAAAATTTAAGATTCGATGTGATCAAGACCGAGACTAATTTTAATTTTCAAGAACCAATGATTATCGAGATCAAGACCAAACTATTCGAATGACCGGACACCCAATATTACCCAACCCTACTTACAACCATGCTCATCAAGCTTATGTACGTTACCATAAATCTCTACGCCTAGCTATTTACAGCCATTTGCTTTGTGCTTGAAGACCAAAAATTCCATTGGAGTCCGAGGGGAAATTAATGGGAATGCAGTTGTCTAAAATGGAATAATTGAACAATAGTCCCTTATGAATTATGATATAAAAAATGAGAGAAGAACAGTAATGACAATGATCATTAAACTATTCTCGTTTTTCTGTTTTTATCACCATACTATTATTTTTTGATAAAATCATCACTATTTTTACATTTTTCTTATTTTGATCACTAATTAAAAAAACTCAGAAAAATAGTAGTTTGGTAACCAAAACAAGAAAGAAACAATAGATTGGTAACCAAATATGAAAAAAAAAATAATGACCAAAAAAACACAATGTTAGTGATATTTTTGTTAAAGATAATAATTTAATGATCAAAATAAAAAAAAAACGAGAATAATTTTAGTAACTAATGATATTGCTTATCTTAAGAAATTTATATTTTGACTCTTTCGAAAATACAATCATGTCTTAAGTTGTTTTTTATTAAATTTTAAACAGTTTTTGAAGTCGAAAAACTAATTTAAAACCGAGATCGAATCTAAATTCGGTAGATATATGTGTGGGTTTTAAAATTCCATTTGGCTAGAAATTTCATTTTCTTAATTACAATATATTAAAATAATTATTTATATATTTTTTCGTATAGAGTAAGATAGGTGGTCCTTCATGGAATAGTTCCAATGAGAACTTCATTTCAGAGCCATAAGACTACAACTCACACGTCATTTTCAGTTTCTTCACCCATCATCATTCATTTATTTCATTTTCAATTTTAAATATTTTGTTTTTTTCTTGGAAAAGAAAAATAGAGATGGAGAAATCTAGCCATGTGGAACCACCAATTTGTCCCACTTGACTCCTAAACTTCACAAAAAATACCAATTAGTCCTAAACTTTTTAAAAAGTTTTAATTTAGTCATAATATTAATCTCCCCCTTTTTTCATCTTCTCTAACACCATCCCTTCCATGAATACCAATCAATTTCCACAAGCTTCTTCCTGAATTACTTTAGGATGATGAACAAAAACTTTAGACACCTATTTTAATAAAAAAAATACTTTAAACATTTATTGAAGAAAGACATAATTTGAACCCTTCTTATATAATTAAGCCAAAATGTTTATAAGACAATTTCTAATTAATTCGAGTGGTCCCGAATTCATTTCCCCCTAATCAATTAAAATAAATATTTTTATTTTATTTTATCAAAAGGTCCTGTATTTATAAATGAACCTCTTTCCTTCCCTATGACTTCCTTTTTTTTCTTTCATTGATGAATCATATTTTTTCCACTTTTGCATCGTGAAATCATCCTTTTATTAATACCAAAACACAAAAGAGATTAAAATGAAATTAAAAATAATTAAAGATTTTTTAAAATATTATTTTCTTTTATATATTTTTAGCCTTGAATCACATAAAATAGCTTGTACAAAACTTGCCCCCATTAGCAGTACAAAGTTAAACAAGATGCACTTCCCTTCTAGTACGGTAAACCTTGAAGAATATCTACACGGCGGCAACTGTCTCACCTTTGGCGGAGACGCTGGATCTGGCGGAAGAAGAGGTGTCACCTTGTTTCTTGGATGCTATCGAACATTTCTCAGTTTTTTCGTCTTGTTTCATCTGCTGTTGCCGGCACTCTAGGCTGCAAAACGCACTATCTCCCCTGAAATTTTGAAACATGTTGCATCGTGGGATTATTACAAATTTAATGATGTAAGAATTAATGAGAAAGGAGAACAGTTTAACCTAGATTTTTCAACAAATAACGTACAAAAATCTGGAAAATATATATACCTATACATGTAGATATCGCGGCCAGGAACAAGGCGACGTCTACAAAGGCCGCAGGATCTTAGGAAATGAGGGGTTTCCACAAAATCAGCTGAATGCCTTCTATGAACTCTAGGTGATACCATCGCCAACAGCCGTTGATCCAACCCTTCAAGACCACCGCCACCGCCAGTTCCACCACCATCACCTGCAAGAGCAACAGAGGCTGCTACTGCTGCACCACCACCGTTGGAATGTACCTGTGCTCCCCAAACGCCACCGGAAAGACCAGCAGCAGGCTGTTTTGGGTAGTTGTTGAAAGAGTTATGGGGATCAGACGGTGGAGCTTCGACGTCGGTGTTTGTGTTCAGATCAAAAGTGATCTCAGTCATGCTTGTTGTTCTTTTCATTGGTGGTCTTGTCCTCTTTCCCAGCAACATCTTCTTCTTCCTTTTCTTTTCTTTATGAAAATTCTCACGAGAGCTAAGAAAGGGAGAGAGGAAGAGAGAAGTGAGCAAGAAGTGGAGATTGGGCATATAAAAGAAGAACCAGAGACCCAGGAATCAATCTCAGCCGTTTATTTATTCTATTATTTATTTCAAGCTTTTTTGGCATCTGCATCATATCATGCTAAATCCACGTCATACTATATTATTGAATCCCACTTGGCTGAAATTTAAAGTATAAATAATGTTTGTATCAATTAAAATGATAGAATTTTTATAGTTGAGATAGCATCTGGACTGCATCGAGATATGTTTTAGGAATATGTTAGAGCTTGAGACACTTGAAGAGAAAGATGTACAGAAAAATATTTTTTTTATAATTTCTTATAATTTATAGTCTAATTTTAATGAGCCGAAAAGTATAAACACCTACTTATAAAGACACATTATTTATAAATATTAAAATCTCGTAAGTGATAGATATATTCTAGTTAAGTTTCAAAAAATTAAGCAGAAATTCTATATAAGTCTTTGACAAGATAGGGATTTAAAATTTATTTCTTTGAGTCTATAAAAATAAAAGGAGTCACGAGTGAATTAGAAAATCATTAGTGTGGATGTTAAGGTAGTAGATATAAAATTTGATTGAGAATGTTGAACCACTCTAAAATTGATTGAGTCAAATTATCAATTTTATTTTGGTTTTTGTTTCTCAAATTCAAACGAGACATCGTACCTTTCATCGATGATATTCGATTAGAGTATATCGAGCCTATCAATAATCGAGTTTTTTAAAGAAAAATTTTGGGTTTAAGTTGAGATTTTTAGGATAAAATTGAGTCAAGTTAAATTAATTCGAGTTTAAGGTAAAAAAATATTCAACTGTACCCGACATCAAATTTAATTTTATTCTAAATATGTAATTATATTGCTATAATGTCTATCCTTTTACGTCTTTTTTTTAATTATCTTCTTATTTTATATAATAAAAATAAAATAATTATTGTAATATTTTTTATATTTATATTTTTTTAATTAATTCTTTATTTTATCAAATAAAAATATTTTTTATTTATATCGAATCGAGTTTATAATTTTACTCTAAAATTAAAATTATATAAAGTATCATAAAATATCATACTGAACTAAATTTAAATAAAAATATTAATTTTTCAAGTCTACAAAAACACAAACCAATCTAACCTAATCCTCGACCATCCCTAATTGTACTTGAAGTTCATATGTACCCAAGCATAGATGTGCACGGGTCGGATTGGGTTGGATTTTCAGTCCGCCCGTACCCGATCCGAAAAAACATATCCGTCACCTGATCTAGCCCGATTTTAGGGTGAAAAAATTTGACTCGACCCATCCGATTTTTAAGCTTTAAAATTCGACCCAATTCGACCCGACCCGAATCATTAAAAAATTAAAACTTTAGAGACTTAATTATAAAAAATAAATTTTTAAGGATCTAATTATAAATAAAATAAAATTTTAGTGACCTAATTGTAAAAAATTAATTTTAATGACCTAATTGTATAAAAAATATATAAAGAGAGATCATTATTGTAAATATCCTAAAAAATATATGAAAAAATTATACTATTAGTTCTGGGTCAGGTCAGATTTTTCCACCATAAACCCGAATCCGACCCGACCCAAATTCACCCTTGAAAAAAAAACCCGACCCGGCCCGAACTCGAGTTATCTTTAAAAAATCTAACCCTTTCGAACCGGGTTCGGATTCTGTGCCCATCCCTATACCCAAGGGTGCAAATCGTCTACCTCTTTCTCATTACCTCCATTTGTGCTTCCGCTTCAAATTAGAAGGTTTAAGGTGTAAGATTTTAGGTTAGGGATGGTGGTTAGGGCTTATGAAATTATGGGGTATGATGTATATTTTAGGGTTTAGGGTTAAAAATAAGGGTTACAGTTTAAAATTTAATTTTTTAAAATTTTTAACAAAAAACTTAGATAAAAACATAATAAAGATACAAAATTTTTTACTATTAACAAAAAACTTTGTTTAATGTTTAAGTATCCTTTTACGTGCTTAATTTCCTAGGTTCAAATCCCCTAATTCTATTTTTCTCTCCTTAGTTTTCCCATTGTAACATTTAAAAGAAACTGTTACCAAATTATATTTAAGTGCAGAGGTTGGCCTAGTTACTAGAATTAGGGTTAGGTATTCAATCGAGTCAAATTGATTTAAAATTTTTAAGTTATTTAAGTTTCCATGTCTTAGTTTATTATTTAAACTTTATTTAAATTTTTTCGAGTTGAGTTTCGAGTTTTTGTACAAATTTAGAATTAGAATTTAAGGTTTATATGTTAAAACCTAAATTTCTAATTATGTTACCATAAACCCTAATCTCTAAACCTAAAATCTAAATTCTAAATCCTACCTATAAACACTAAAACCGATCCTTAAACTATAATACCAGTGGACTTTCTTTTTTACTATCACCCCACCTCATCCCGAAGATTTTTTTTTTTACTTTTGTCCCTTCTAATTTTTTAAAATTATTTTTTTTATGAATTTACCTCTTTTAAATATTTATGTTTTACCCCTCAACCATAAATTCTGGTTCCGTTCCTGGGTGTCTGAAATATTTTTAAAAAATTAATACCAACAATATCATTGATCTGTGGAAATTTTACCAAATCAAAACTATACAATATCATTGATTTGTAGAAATTTTACCAAATCAAAACTATATGTATAAAATCAGAATTCACATATCACATCATATAATAAACTATACAACATGTTGTTTACTTGCCAATGAAGTTGCTAAGAAAAGAAGTTTTCCTTATAAACTACGTTTACTCTCTCTAGTTTCAGATTTCTGAAAGCTGTCACTGCCACAGGTGTAAAATATCATAAAAGTAAATAAAAATGTTCTGATTTCTGGTTATATTGCCACCAAGAAAACAAAATATTTGTATTAATCATAGAAATGCAGGTCCTACTCACGTGTTAATAAAGATTAACCATACTGGAAGTGAAAAAGATTTATGAGGTTGGTAACTGTGGGTTGACAGATACTTTGATGTTGTAATAATTGGTGTCTCCCACTGGTACTGGCACTGGCCACTGATGAGGCATTCATGTCTGCAAAAAAGGTTAAACTGTCAATTCTTGCTTCCATGGATTCCACTCAAACCTTGACTCTTGAGGTGATGAAAACCTGAAATGAAAAGACAATAAAAAAAGATGCCGTTGCCTGTTGGACACAACAAAGTTCAAACGCATCATTGAGAGCAAGAAACAGCACTCTTCATCCACCACATCACTGTCTGCTTTTTCCCCCAATGCATCTAAAGTGGTTCACTGACTGCAACAAAAACCAACTTCATGCCGGTACCTTGATTTCCTTTAATCTAAGGTTACGTTTGTGGGTGTAGTAGTTTTGATAAACAACCATTTATCCACTATAATAACTGTTGGAAAAAATAGTGAAAAGTGATTAAATTTGAGTTATATTTTAAAATAATAAAAATAGAGTTTTGAATAAAAATTATTAGTTTTTATTTTACTCAATGAGATCTTTATAACAGTATCTCACATGCTCAAAATGGTTAAGTGATTAATGAGAAATTGATGCTCAAAGTAAGAAGGTCGTGAATAGAGTAAGGAATAAAATTTTCATTATCCCACATGGATGGGCTAAATGAAGTAGGAAGTATTTATATACACTTACCCACATAAATATTTTTGAATGATTTGACTTCTAGGTTGGGATGCATAATATAAGCAATGCAAAAGTTTGGATTAGTTAAACATTTTGTGAGCTTGTAGATATTTTATTTATTATGATTAAGTTTTTTTCTTAAATTATTTAATTTTTTTAATATTCAAGAAGAATTTATATTTTATTTAAATACAAATTAAGAATATTATATAAGATAAAATTGAATATTTATAGTAAATTCGAATTAGAACTTTCACTTGTTTTGACCTAATTTTTTCTATATATAAGAATGAAATTCTCAGTTTTAAAACACACTCTTAAATCGTTTTCTACTCAAAATACACTCTCAAATCGTTTTCTATTCTCGTTTTCTTCTGGTGACTGACGAAGGCGAGAAAAGCTCGAGATCTCTGCAGTTGTGCTACTGTTGAAGATCCTTTTGGTGTTGTACACTGGGAGACGAACTATCATCGAACTCAAGCACCTTAGGAGTGACAAAAAACTGTGTTCGAGTAAGCTCAATACGATTCTTACTTATCGTTTCCAAAATCAGTTTGATCTAAAATATTTATTTATTATTTTTTATTTTTGTTATATTCGTTAAATAATAATATTTATCTTAATTTATTATTATTTTATTTTCTTGGATTAATCCCATTTTTTTTTCTAACAGAAACTTCATACAACTTTTGATTTGGTTATCAATAGGTATCTTATAGAAGTTAAAATTTTGAGTTTTTAGCCAACGATCATTTGCCCTGAACGGGTTTTGGAGATTGTAGCCTTAAAGAGTTTAAGGGTCAGTTTAGCATTGCTTTTGAAAAGTACGGTGAAAAAGTGTTGTGAGAAAGTGTAGTGGAAAAGTTCTTTTGGAATTTTTAGTTTGAAAAATATGTGTTTAGTATTGCTTTCAAAAAGTGCTTCTGAGAAAATAAATGACTATTTTAGGCATGATGTTATAAGTTAAAAATATATATTTAAATGATAATAAAATTATTTTATATTATAATATTAACTTAAATTATGATAAAATATAAAAATATTAATAAATAAATAAATTATTTTTGAAAAGTGCTTTTTAGAAGTGCTTTTGAGAAAATATATAATTTTGTATGAATATATATAATTTTTAAATTAAAAAATAATTTATGTTAAATATAATTATGTATTTGTAAAAATTAGATTATAATAAAATATAATAAATGAAGGTTAAAATTATAATATAACTCCTAAAAGCACTTTTCAAACGCAAAAGATAAAAATTTTAGCTTTTGCGTTTAGGTTGAAAAACACTTTTTAAACGCAGTTTCTTTTTCAAAAGCTAACTGTTTAGTATTGCTTCTGCGTTTCAAACCAGCTTTTGATCCAAAAGCTGGTTTGAAAAGCAATGTTAAATGGGCCTAATTCGAATAATATGGATGTGGTTCGATAGTTGGATCCAGTCTAAATCAACTCGTGTTTAAGCATAATATTTCTTATTAAAATTATAATATTTTTATTTGTTACTTGGATATAGTATTTATATTATTATTCAATGTGACAACGGTTTAGGAGGGAATAGTTTTATATTTCTTACCGTATTCAATATTTTCAAGTATGGTTTGGGAGAATCCTTAGTAAACATTTTATAGATGTTTTCCGTTCTCATATTCATTTTTTATGGATCCTTGTAGGTTTCAGTTAACCTAATTATCTGAAGAAAATAAACAAATTTAATATATTATAATAAATATTTAATATTAAATCTCTAAAATTATAAATATAAGTAATAAATTTAATTTTATAAATAATAAATCAATTTTTTTTTTTAACCAAGAGGTTACTGATGCAGAAATTAAAACAACGATTTTTGGTCAGGACAAAGACAAAGCCTCTGGTACTGATGGTTATACCCTTATGATTTTTCAAGCAAACATGGGAGGTGGTGGGGACTGATTTTTTGAATGATGTAAGGTATTTCTTTGTTTCTTCGTATCTTCTCTCAGCTTTTAATGCTATGGCCATTACTCTTGTTCCAAAAGTTCCTAATACTTATATGGTTAAGGATTTTTGATCTATTTCTTGTTACTCTGTGGTGTATAAGTGTATCACGAAGGTTCTAGTTGAGAGGTTAAATGTTATTTTATCTGATTTTGATTGCTCCGAACCAATTTGCTTTCATTAAAGGGCGTTGCATTGTTGATAATATACTTTTGGCTCAAAAATTGATACATGGTTATGGTCGGAAGGTCATCTCCCCTAGATGAGCTTTGAAGGTAGACTTACAAAAAACCTTTGACTCAGTTAGTTGGGAGTTTATAGTAAAGGTGTTGGATGCTATATGCTTGTTGTTGGTGTTTAGGAATTGGGTGATAGCTTGTTTTACTGGTAGTAGATTTTCAATATCAGTGAATGAGAGTTTGGTGGGATTTTTTAAGGGGGCAAGAGGGGTTAGGCAGGGTGATCCCTTTCCCCTTTCTTGTTTCTTATTGTGATGAATGCTCTCTCATGTTTGTTGGATAGGGCTGCAATGGCTGGTATTTTTCAGTTTCATTTTAAGTGTAAAAAGATCTGCCTCACTCACTTATGTTTCGCAGATAATTTGTTGATTTTTTTGTAAGGAAAACTTGCATTCGTTGATGGGGTGTAATGTGTGTTAGAGAAATTTTATGAGATGATTGGGCTTAGGTTGAATATGACTAAGTCTAAATTATTTTTTGTTGGTATGTCTGTTGAACTGCAAGATAATTTGTGAGATGTTATAGACTTCAAGAAGGGAGTGCTTCCTGTTCGATATTTGGGGCTGCCTCTTGTTACCAGGAAGCTTTCAGTGAAGGATTGTTGTGTCCTCCTTGAGAAAATTAGCGCTATGTTAGGACAATGATCGAGACGATTGTTGAGCTATGTTGGAAGGCTCCAATTGATTAGTGGAGTGCTCTTTAGCATGGCTAATTTTTGGTGCAGACAGGTGCTCTTACCTAGTGGAGTGCTTGGCCAAATTGAGCAATTGTGTATGAGATTCTTTTGGAAGGGAAAAGATTGCCTTGTGTAGCGATCTCTTTTTTTTGAAAATATATTAAAAAAACGGTTTAAAAGGTTTAAAAGTTTGGTGGGATTTAAAAATTTGGTATCCCGAGAGACGACACCTGAAGAACAGGATGTCACTCCCATTGGAATATTTAAAAATCCGCGGGAATATTTAAAAATTCGGTATTCCGGAAGATGACACCTGAAGAACAGGATGTCACTCCTATTTGAAATACCGTTTTAATTTAAAAATCGGTTATCGGTTGGAGTCGCCATCGATCGATCAAAAAGGTAGATCGAACACCAAGAAAACAAAGCCAGAGATGGGTTCGGGAATTGGTTACGTTTGGGGAAGGATTAACACCCCCATAACGCCCAAAAATTGATACCTAAAGGTTCGCATCGTAATTTTTAAGAAAATATAAAATTTAAATTAAATTAATTTTTAATTTAAAATGCATATCCTAATATCCACGACGATTCAAAGGAGATAACACCCGAAGAACGGGATGCTACTCCCAATAGAATACCTCGGGATAATATTTTCTAATAACATACGAAACTGAAATATATATAAAAAATTTAATCATAACAATATGAACCAAAATAAATAAATAATAAAAAAAAAACAAAGTTAAAAAAATAAAAAACTACTACCGTCAGTAATAATTATAATAATAAGTTATAATAATAATTATAATAATAATTATATTAACGTAAGTTATAATAATATGTATATAACATATATAAAATATAATATTTATATATTTGTAACGAAATGATGGTAAAGTAATAAAATAAAAATATAAAAAATACGTAATAATAATAAATAATAATAATAATAATATGATAATAATATCATCAAAAATATGATAATAATATAAAATAATATACCAGAAATATGGTAATAATATAAAATAATATATAGTAATAATATAAAATAACATCAAAAAGGTAATAAAATAATATGTTAATATCATTTATTATTAATATCATCAAAAATATGGTAATATTAATATAGTAATAATAACAATATTTAATATAATAATATAAAGTATGGTAATATATTAATATAGTAATAATAATAAAGGGAAGGATATCATTTATTATGATTATAAAATGGTAATCAAATAATATTAAGATAATATAATAGTAAATATATAATTATAACGTATTATTAAAATAAAAATAATAAAACTAATAATAATATAATAGGTCTAATCTGTAAAAAAAACATAAATTAAGGGGTTAAAATAAAATAAGCAATGACCAATTTGAGCTAAATAAGAAAATATAGGGCTAAATTTGCGAAATCAGTGACTAAAATTAAATAAAAAATAAATTGGAGGATCGCAACAAAGGATACTGGAAATATGAGGATTTTGCATGCAATTTGCCCATTAATCCAGGTTAGGCGTCGGATCGAGTCGGGCGGCCGGGTTGATCTAACGGATAATATGGCCAAAACGACGCCGTTTGGGGCCATTAAATCCAGAACCAAAACGGTGCCATTTTGGTCCCTTTATATATGCCTCCTCTCCTAATGCTCATCTTCTTCATTCATTTTTCTTTTTACTAGAGAAGTATGCATGGAGAAAAGCTCTCTGTCTCAAATATCCAATGGTTGCCGGAGAGAAGCGCCGTCGCTGGCCACCGCACCGGCCGCCGTCGCCGGTCGCCGGAAACTAAAAAGGAGGGACCTTTTCGATAGATCTCGACAAGAGGATCACGATGACGGTGTTGGTTTTCCGTAAAAACGATCGTGGAAGCCTAGATCTAACAAAGATGAGTTCGAACTCTTTATATTTTTTTTACCTTTTCCTCGCGGTTAATGTTCCGATCTTTCTCCTCTCTTTCTCTGGTTGTTATTCGAATGTTACGATGGTGGTATGACTATTTTCTGCTTCGAATTTACTATTTTTTTGATTCGAATGTAATGCTTTTTTCTATTCTTCTCGTATAAAAATTACAAGGCTTTAGATATGGGTTTTATACCCATGAAATATTTATAAAATATTACATCTAATCTTGCTTTTTTTTAGATCTAATATTTAGATCTAATTATTTCTTTGATTCTGCAAGAGGAAAAGACCGGGGCGGTGGAGCAGGGATGAAGCAGTGGCCGTCCACAAGAGCCAATGAGAGGGCGCGTGACCACCATGCGCGCGCGGCCGGCGGCTGCAGCTTTGTTACCCTTCCATTTAGGGTTTGGTTAGGTGATAGTTAGGGTTTTGATTGGGTTTGGGTTGTAAAGGGTGTTGGGCTTAGTTCGTGGGCTTATAATATGTTGGATTTGTTGGATCTGGAATATAATAAAATGGCCTTGGTTATGGGTTATTACAGCTGCCCCTCTTTGCTCATTATTGTGTAACGACAATAAAGCAAAGATAAGGAATAACCCATCTTGTCTGGTATAGTCTCAAGGTTAATCTTGGTGAGGTAAAGATTCTTGGTAAACTTAAGGTTAAGGTTCTTTTGGTAAGGTTGTGGTTCTTCTGATAAGGTTTTGGTCGGCCACCGCCACTTCTTGGTCTTTTCTTGATCTTCTTTACTGCTCTAGAACAAAATTCTTCAAAACTGAGACTTTGAGCCTGCATCTTTTCCATTGCTTGTTCTCCTATCAAGTACCTCGGATAAGCAGATTCTTCCTATTGTAGAGTCCTGCTCGTCTTTGGCTGTTGACGTTGTAAGTTCTTCCTATATAGAAATTTCTGCATCTTAAGTCAAAAGTTCTTCCTGTAATGAACTTCTCGTTGTAGATTCTCCCTATATAGAATCTTTTGGGTCTTCGATTCAAGTGTTCTTCTTGTCGTAGAACTTTTCGCTAGAGATTCTTTCTCTCATAGAATCTTTCGTGTTTTGAATTTCAAGGGTTCTTCCTATATAAAACTTCTCGCTGGAGATTCTTGCTCTCATAGAATCTTTATGTTTTGACTTTTCAAGAGTTCTTCCTATATAGAATTTTTTCGCTGGAGATTCTTGCTCTCATAGAATCTTCACATTTTGACTTTTCAAGAGTTCTTCCTATATAGAACCTTTTTGTCGTCGATTCTTGCTCCAAGAGAATCTTTTGTTTGCTTCAAGGGTTCTTCTTATGTTGAATCTTCTGGTTGATTCTCCTCTTGAATCTTGAGTTTTCTAGCTCTTCTTGTAATCTCACTTTAGCAATTACAAGTTCTTCTATGCAAATCTTTTGTCAATGCTTTGTTTTCTGATGTAGATCTCAACAGCTTTTGTAGGCTCTTTGCATTTCTGCTCTTGACTCTCTTCTGATTCTTGCATTCCTGCGGAAAAGAAAACCATAAAATATTCCTCAATGCAGGTTAGCATGCACCTAACCCTAGGGGTGCCTACACTATATGATGCATGAATGATGATATCTTAATCTCTTTCGTGATCCTCGCATTCTTCTGTGATCCTCGCATTTGATCAGGCTTTGGTAATGTTTTCTCATCTTTAATCTCCTTTTCTATAATAGGGCCGTCTAATCCCACATTAAGAGTTCAAACTTCAAACGTCGACTTGTTCCTGGGTATCTTCTTGAGTTTTTATTTCTGGTAACATCTTCGAAATTTTCATTTTCTCTTTTCTCTTTTTTCATTTTCTCTTCTCTTTTTTTATTTTCTTTTTTTTTCTTTTTTCTTTTTTCTTTTTCACTGACGAGTTGGTCTTCAAATGGTAATGGCCTGGTGTTGCCCCATTCTGGTGTGTTATACAGTTTTTGAATACCAGATCCCCCTCTCGAAATTCTTTGGGCCTGACCTTCTTGTTATAGGCCTGTATCATCCTCCTCTGATACATCTGACCATGACAGATAGCCCTCAATCTCTTTTCTTCAATGAGGTTGAGCTGATCATATCTAGCTTGTACCCATTCAGCTTCATCCAACTTTACTTCGTTCGAGATCCGGAGTGATAGAATCTCTACTTCTATGGGCAATACTGCTTCTGTACCATACACCAGAGAGTACGGAGTTTCCTTTGTCGATGTACGTACCGACGTTCTATAGGAAAATAAAGCAAACGGTAACTTCTCATGCCAATCTTTGAAAGTTTCCGTTGTCTTCGCTATGATCTTCTTGATGTTTTTATTTGCTGCTTCCACTGCCCCATTCATCTTAGGACGATAAGTGATGGAGTTGTGATGCGTTATCTTGAATTGCTCACACACTTCTGTAATCATTTTATTGTTCAGATTGGAAGCATTGTCGGTGATGATTCTCTCCAGTAAACCATATCGGCAAATGATTTCTTTCTTTATAAACTTGCAAACTGTCGATCTCGTGATGTTGGGATAAGAGGCAGCCTCTACCCATTTGGTGAAGTAATCGATTGCCACCAGGATGAAGCGGTGTTTGTTGGATGCTGCTGGATGAATCTGCCCAATGACATCCATTCCCCACATTGCAAAGGGCGATGGTAAATTCATGGTGTGTAACGGTGACGGGGGAGAATGGATCTTATCAGCATATATCTGACACTTATGGCACTTTTTGGCGTAGCTGATACAGTCCGTTTCCATAGTCAGCCAATAATACCCGTATCGTATAATTTTACGAGCCATCGCGAAGCTGTTGGCATGCGTTCCACATAAACCATCATGCACTTCTTCGAGGATCTCCTTAGCTCGTTGGGCATCAACACATCTTAACAACACCTGGTCTTTGCCCCTCTTGTACAAAACTTCTCCATCTAAAACGTACCCCGCTGCTAATCTTCTGAGGGTTTTCTTATCATTCTCGCTTATTCCTTCAGGATAAGTCTGGGATTTGACATACTACAGAATATCATGATACCACGGTTTACCATCTACTTCTTCTTCCAAGGTGCAACAATAAGCTGGCATTTCAAAAGTCTGCATTTTTATAGGCTGCATTTTCGCTTTTGTACTGGCTTTAAACATGGCGGCTAGAGTAGCTAGAGTGTCTGCCATCTGATTGTCTTCTCTCGTAAGATAAGTGAAACTAATCTTTTCAAACCTTTTGATCAATTCTTGAATCAAATCGTAGTATCTGAACAATCTGGGGTCTCTTGTTTCCCACTCTCCACGGAGCTGATAAATAACCAGAGATGAATCCCCAAAGACTTGAAGAATTCTGACTTTTCTCTCGATGGCTCCATGCAATCCCATAACACAGGCTTCATACTCGGCTATGTTATTCGTACAAAAGAACTCTAATCTGCTTGTAAAGGGATAATAAATATTATCTGGAGAAATCAACATTGCACCTATTCCATGCCCCAATGCGTTAGATGCTCCGTCGAAATACAATTTCCATGACTCCTCCTCCAAAATGATTTCTTCTTCTATTGCAATATACATTAGGTCCTCGTCCGGAAAGTTAAATTTCAGCGGCTGGTACTCTATTGAAGCTCGACTCGTTAGGAAATCAGCGATAGCACTTCCTTTTATCGCTTTTTGGCTCACGTAGACAATATCAAATTCAGATAATAACATTTGACAACGAGTCATCTTCCCGGTCAACGCTGGTGCTTCCATCAAGTATTTTAACGGATCCAGCTTGGATATTAGCCAGGTTGTATGGTATAACATGTATTGCCTGAGTCTTTTGGCAGCCCACACCAAAGCACAACACAGCTTCTGAATGGGTGGGTATCGAGTTTCACAATCCGTGAACTTTTTGCTCAAGTAATAAATGGCTCTTTCTTTCTTTTCGGACTCATCATGTTGCCTCAGCACGCATCCCATTGAATTCTCATAAATTGTCAAGTATAAGATCAAGGGTCTACCCGGTACTGGTGGCACTAGGATCGGAGGATTCGTTAAATATGTTTTAATTCTGTTAAGAGCCTCTTGGCACTCCTCATTCCAAACTCCTGGATTATTCTTTCAGAGTAAACTAAAAACGGGATCACATTTGTCGATCAATTGAGAAATGAACCGAGATATGTAATTTAATCTCCTTAAGAATCCCCGAACCTCTTTCTGTGTTTGAGGTGGCGGAAGATCTTAAATTGCTTTTACTTTATCCGGATCAATCTTTATTCCTTTTCTACTAACCACAAACCCCAGGAGTTTCCCGGATGTTACTGCAAATCTGCACTTGGAGGGATTGAGCTTCAACTGATATTTTCTCAATCTCTGGAATAGCTTCTGTGAGTTTTGGATATGCTCCTCTTCTGTGCGAGACTTAGCAATCATATCGTCTACGTACACCTCTATTTCTTTGTGCATCATATCGTGAAAGAGGGTCATCATTGCTCTTTGATAAGTTGCCCCAGCATTTTTTAGTCCAAAGGGCATTACTTTATAACAAAACGTTCCCCATTCTGTCACGAACATTATCTTTTCCATATCTTCCGGATGCATCTTTATCTGGTTGTATCCTGAAAAACCATCCATGAATGAGAACCAAGAATGCCCCGCTGTATTATCAACCAGGGTATCAATATGAGGTAAAGGAAAATTGTCCTTTGGGCTGGCTTTATTAAGATCCCGGTAATCGACGTATATGTATACTTTCCCGTTCTTTTTCGGCACAGGGACTATATTCGCAACCCATTCGAGGTATTTTGCCAATTTCAGAAATCCAGCATCAAACTGTTTCTTCACTTCTTCCCTGATCTTTAACAATGTATCAGGCCTCATTCTTCTAAGCTTTTGTTGGACGGGCTTACATTCAGGCTTCGTCGGTAACTTGTGTACCACGATATTTGTATTTAATCCAGGCATATCCTGATAGGTCCAAGCAAACACATCTTTGAATTCCTGTAGCAAGGCAATCAAATCATGTCTAGTCTGAGGCGAGAAATGTAGTGTTGATCTTTACTTCTCTCTTATTTTCATCAGTCCCTAGATTGAGAGCCTCCAATTCCTCCTGGTGGGGCAAGATCTGTTTTTCTTCATTTGCCATCAATCTTACTAGTTCATCAGGGACTTCGTAATCTGCGTCTTCATCAATTTCTGTCGAACACAGGGGTTTCGAAAAGTCTATCTCAAGGTCGGATCCAGAGTCATTCACATAGTCAATTGCAAGATCCCTGTATATGAAGGGGCAAATATATATATATATATATTTGACAAAAAATGAATGTTATTTGTATGCGAAAAGAATTGGGTAAATTACATGCACAAAAAATGAGAGTTGGGAAAAGTTTGCCATTTAATGTACATACAAAACATATTTTTCATTATAAGAGTAGGTTAACATAGTGGCCTTTTACAAAAGATCCCTAATGCTTGTGGGCAGAAGCATAAGGGTTAGTTTAGGATATTACTCTACTTTAGTCCTAGTAACTATAAGCAGTTCCACTTCACTCCAATTGTTAAGTGATTCTCCCGGCACACAAGGACGAATCCCAGCTAAAAACTTGTTGGTACCTTCCTCATCAGATACCATATTGATGAACATTTCTTCCAACGACTCGCCGAACATTTCTTCATTGTAGAACTCCTCATTCTTCTGGTTAGCTTCTTGTACACCATGTTCAGCATTGATAATCCCACCGGATACAAAATAATTCTCAGGAGACATCAAAAGTCTCCCTAGAGAAAATCCTCTTCTCAGCTTGGCCCTCATTCTTTCTTCCTTTCTTCTGAACATACTGGACTTATAACCCAGTCCGTACCGATCTTTTTTGAAAATAACTGCTCTTGGGTGGAGAGTTTCCTGTAAATTTTCCCCCAGGCCTCTTCCTGTCTTGGCTCCTCGTCCCAAAGTCTGGCGAACGACCATCTTAGTACTATTAGACAATCTCGGGATTGAGATCTTACCCCCTTCTGCAACGAAGGTTGCATTTACAAATTCTAATACTCTGAATGAACATTCCATTGCACTCTCATCAGGTGAAATATATGGAGTATCAGCAATTACAGAGGCGATAATATCTTCTTCAGCATTAATACTGACCAACTTACCTTCAATAACAAATTTCAGCTTCTGATGTAGCGATGAGGGAACAGACCCGGCCGAGTGAATCCACGGCCTTCCAAGTAAACAGTTATACGTCGGCCTTATATCCATAACAACAAAATCAACTACATATTCAGTTGGCCCAATCAACAAGGGTACCTCGATTCTTTCTACCACATCCCTTTGAGTTCCATCAAAGGCTCTTACTGAACTATGACATGGCTTCACATGTGAACTATCTACCGGTAGCCTCTGTAGGATTGTCAATGGTAGTGCATTCAATGTTGATCCATTATCCACGAGCACGCCGGGAAACACATACCCCTTGCAGTGTGTGGTAATGTTTAGCGCCTTGGTAGAGCCCATTCCGCCATCAGGGATTTCGTCATCACTGAACGTGATATAATTATCTCCAGCAACATGGCCGACAATCCGGTCTAATTTAGACATGGAAATATCATCTGGTATAAACGTTTCATTTAACACTTTCATTACTGCTTCACGGTGTTTTTCCGAGTTCAGTAGTAACTCCAACACGAAAATTCTTGCTTGCTGCCGACGAAGTTGTTCCATAATATTATATTCGCTGTGTTTTAAAATTTTCAGAAATTCATGTGCTTGTGCCTCATTTACCGGCTCATTTATTTTCTAGGGCGGATTTTCTCCAAAAATTTTCTGAGGCTCAACACTTCCTTCTTTGCCTACCTCAACTTCCGCAGAGCTCGAGGCCTCCAGTGGGTTACATCGCCCACTCTTTGTAAAATACCCCACATCGTTGACATCTTCTGTTTCTCTAACTTCCTCTTTCTGCAAGGAATCTCCTTCAACTGGTACTTCTTCTCCTTGTATCTTGGGTGTGGAAATATTGGCAGCATAATTCCACGGGACTCTTTGCATGTTTTTAAATGGAAAAGGGGCAGGAGGCGCGATTATCAACACGGGCGACTTCCCTTTTCCCATGTGAGAGGTATTGCCTTCCTTTCTTCCTACTGATGCCACAAATGGTCTTGTAGCATTGTACTTGCTATCTGATCTTTCAGATGCGCATACATCCATCAACTTTCTCTATCCAGTCTTCTTAAAAAATTCAATCTCTTTATTCTCCATCATTTTTTGAATCAGCAGTTTGAAATCTTCATAATTCTGAATTTCATGGCCTACTTCCTGGTGGTATTCAAAGTAAGGATTACAGCCTTCTCTGGTTACTTCCATTCTCCTCTCTATCATATTTGCCTCGCATAACTGTTGAAAGACCTATTTCAGAGGAGACTTCACTTCCGTCACGCTTCTTTTAACTCTTCTGTTATTTTCACCTTCAATTACATTCACGTCGTGTCCTCCATGATTCGGTAGAGGATTGGAATCTACACTTTGGTCATCAAATTTCAGAATTCCTGTATTAATCAGATTCTGAACAACTTTCTTGAAAGCGATTCAATTTTCTGTAGAATGCCCCGGTACACCAGCATAGTAATCACAATGGGCCTTTTCATCATACCAAGCCGGAAAAGGGGATTTGAAAGGAGTAACGTGGTATGGTCGTACCAGATCTGTTTTATATAACTGAGCATACAACTCAGTGTAGGGTATCGGCAAAGGGGTAAAAGAGATCCTCTCCCTTTCCCTTTTTGGAGCATTCTCATCTCTCTTCTTCGAATTCTGTGTGTTTCTAGTGGAAGTCTGCAGTTGAGTGATGGTGAAATTTGCGGGGGTATTATAAGCACTTGCGGTATTTACCTCGTTATCCTTCCTTCGGTAGGACTTCCGGGTGTTATCCCCAACATCAATTCTTCCATTTTTTATTGCTATCTCAATCGATTCACCTGTCCTGATGAGATCAGCAAAGCTCTGAGCAGTATTGTTTATCAGACGATCAAATAGTGCCCCTTTTAAAGTATTTACGAACAAAGGAGTAATTTCATGTTCCAAGATCGGCGGGTGGATCTGTGCGGCAACATCGCGCCACCTCTAGGCATACTAGCGTAGAGTTTCATTCTGACGTTGCTCCATGGTTTCCAACATAGCCCTACTAGGGGTCATGTTTGACACATGCTTATAATGTTCAGTGAAAGCTTTAGAAAGGTCCTTCCACGACTTAATGTGGTCTCGACTGAGCTGCGTATACCATCACATTGCAGACCCCGTCAAACTCTCCTAAAAGCAATGGATTAGTAATTTTTCATTCTTTACGAATGGTGCCATTTTCCTGCAATACATAGTGATATGAGCCGACGGGCATGTAGTTCCGTCATACTTGTTAAAATCTGACGTCTTAAACTTCGGCGGAAGTATTAAATCTGACACGAGGCTTAAGTCATTAGCCTCATTTCCCTGTTCACTTATTCCCAATGAAGCCTTAAGTTGCTCTGCAAAGAGACAACTTTTCTTCGCTTTTACTTTCCACTTCAGTTCTAATTTTTTCCACCAAATCCAGGTCTGGTATTTCCTCATCCTGTACTGTATCCAAGTCAATCGAATGCTTCATGGTCGCTCCTTCTGGCTGGCTAGCAGATGCTCTCATAGTGTTGAAGTATACCCTCTTCTGAGGTGTCGATGTTTCAGTTTGAACCTTAACATGAGACGCTGTAGTGGTATCCTCCTGTTCCCCGGTAAAGTCTTTTGCGGCTTTTCCTTTGCGTAATAGTGCAGTAATTTGAGCCAGGATCGTTGTTTGAACTTGAGAAATCTGTTGACTGATGTTTCGATTGATACTTTGCTCAGCTTGGTCAATGTGAGATTCGAGATCCTTCTGTCCTTGTTCCAAATGGGACACTCTATCTTCCATGATCTTAGTCTTCAAATGCGTACCGTAACGGTACGAAATGGTTGCGAGTTGGATTAAAATTCTGTCATGATATGCACACGATAAATTAATTCACTTTAATAATATATTCAAATATATATCATTTAATGTTATGATGCAATGAATGCAATGGAGGTGTTGATCCTTAAGTAACATCATGAAGATTTTCATTAAGATAAAGAGGTCCCGATTACAAAAGTAGTCATAACACTAATTACAGATAGCGGTTGGCCTCTATGCCTAAGATCTCTACTTGCTGCAGTAGCCCGTGGACATGAAATCCTAGTTGAGTCTCCGGAATGACACGCTCCCTAAGCTCGTGAGCTTCTGCTGCAAGGTCCTGGATAAAATGAGCCACTTCTCGCGCTTGCTGCATGATCCCCCTCATTGCCCGACGTTGATCGCGAATCAGCTGTCCCGCTTGTTGCAACCCATATATTATTCGGCTATTATCTCCCTGCAGCGCTCCTTCAAAGGAAATCAATCTCTCTCTACAGTCTTGAAGGGCATTCTCGAGCTCAGTGACCTTATTTTTCAGCAAATTATTTTCATTTTGCGTGATACTTAAGGCTGCAGCAAAATCCTGGTCATAATGGGATTGATCTTATTTTTCAGCAAATTATCTCCCTGCAGCGCTCCTTCAAAGGAAACCGACTCTTGATTATGGGATTGACTGGCAGTTAATTCCTGGGTAAGTGCTTCTAATTCTCGAGTTTTATCTCCAACCAATTTTTAACTTGCTTCATATTTTCGGGCATAGTGATTAGCCCTCTTTCTTTCTTTCAAAAGTTTACCAGTTAACTCCTTAGCGGTGGCACTCAAACTATTCCTGCGTAGGTTCTGTTTCAACTCCTTCCAATCTTCTTTCAACTCTTCATGATCTTTCTCCAGTATCTCCTTTTGTTTTAGAACATCTTTTCCTTGCTGTTTATATTTTTCCACGTCGAGTGATGCCAGGTAACTTGTAGACTCCAACTCTGAAATACGCTTTTCTAAGGCTCGAATCTCTTTCTCATGCGCTCGCCTAGCTTTCTCTAAATCAGAAGGGGCATCTTTCATGTTTTGATCCATCAAGCGAGCATTCTGCTGGTTCCCACATGGGATAACATCATTAATTATGGTAACTCTCCATTGGTCATAGTTGGAAGTGAATGGTGCGTCATAAATTTCGACCATGTATAGGTTCTTCCAGGACCTACTCATTTTCCTGATTTCCTTCTTATAACCATCACCTTGGTATGAAAAGTCAGACTCCTTCAAGCCTTGGGTTGTCGGGATGAATTGCATTGATCCAAATTGCCGAGAGACGAGTAACGGGCAATACCCGATTCCACCCGAAATGCCTGGAAAAGGTACCCAATCATATTCTCCGCATCGGTAGAGAAATTCGCTTATGATCAGCCATGGTACCTTCCAATTGATTGTATAGTCTTGAAGGTCTCGAAATCCCGCTATCCACTGGTCCCCGTTCATAGCTTCCGCTTGGTATTCTTCCAAAAACATCTTTAATGGTGAAAAGGTAGTATGGCACATCTGATAAGAAAACTTCACGTTCCATAAATGGCTTCTGATCCAAACCTCAAGCAGTGGTACACATCCCAGAAACCTACCTTCACCCATCTTTCGGCA
Organism: Abelmoschus esculentus; assembly: GCA_035048815.1. Taxonomy (NCBI): domain Eukaryota; kingdom Viridiplantae; phylum Streptophyta; class Magnoliopsida; order Malvales; family Malvaceae; genus Abelmoschus; species Abelmoschus esculentus. Next base: position 13,997,709 of record JAUCBN010000026.1, read on the forward strand.
AGCATTCAGTGATCGAAAGGTTTCAACCAGAATTGCAGGTACCGGGTTGACATTCTTCCCGAGTTTGTCAAATAGATCAGTTACTGCATAATCTATGTGCCCCAGAACCTTTGGAAAGATGACCATACCATAGATGTCGTAAGCTAACAAATACCTTTTCTTAGGCGGATCTGGATGACGGAGGATCAGGTCATGAATATGTGTCCAAGCGATGCAATCAGTTTTGCCTTTCTTTATAATTTTACCTCGGACCCATTCTTTGCTCATTCCGGTCACATTCATCAAGCTTTCGCCAAAAGATGGAGGATCTCTCGGTTTGAGGTAAACCGTTTCTGTCTTAAGCCTTGGACAATTAAGCAGAGTTGTATATTCTTCAATGGTGGGAGTCATATCAATCTTTCTGAAAGTAAAACAAGAATACCCGGGATTACACAACTGAGTCAGGGCTCGAAACATACGGGCGTCGGTCTTGATTTTTAACAGGAGTGTTATATCGTCGAATTCTTGTTGAAATGCTTCTTTTCCATCTGGATCAAAGTTTTGCCATATTTCTTTCAATTCATCGAGCTTGTTTTGTTTTGAAACAATCAAGGTGGGCTCCACAATCTCTGAGGCATGATCATCCGATAAGCTATTTCTTATTTTCATTTGAAGGCGTTCAGACCACCCCCATACTGTAGCGTTAGCACTTTTGTTGATGCAGAATCTCTCACCCATAATTGATCGTCTTCTTGAATGTACCTTTGAATCAAACACCTATGTATGAAATGATATGCAAAGTGAATGCAAAAAGAAAAGAAAAAAGAAAAGAAAATAAACACGGAAAAAAAATGCGTTAGTATAATTAATTCACAAAATTAAAAATAAAATTAAATAATAAATAAATAAATGTATAAAAAACGCAATATAACAGGATAAATATAAATAAATGAAGACTGAAAGGGTGATTCTAAATGGGCAGCATAACGTCGTAATTTCGATCAAGTAGACCTCTAAGGTTCATTATATGCGTTTTCAGTTCTAAAGTAAATGGTACCCAAACTGTCGCTGAAGACATCGATTCGGGGGAATATGGACCTTAATTATACGAGGGTGAGAACCCCACAAAATATAAGGACCAAAATTCCGGAAATGAATTACGACACTATACGGAGGTAAAGACCTCACGAAGCGAAGTAATCATTCTCACTTAAGGGTTCTTAATCTAATGCAAATGGAAATTAAAAATTAATTTAATTAAAAAAATTTATTTCCTTAAAAATTACGATGCAAACCGGACTAAGGCTTAACTCCTTTAAAAATTCATCCCCAGCGGAGTTGCCATCTGCAGCGACCCTTTTTTTTGAAAATATATTAAAAAAACGTTTTAAAAGGTTTAAAAGTTTGGTGGGATTTAAAAATTCGGTATCCCGAGAGACGACACCTGAAGAACAGGATGTCACTCCCATTGGAATATTTAAAAATCCGCGGGAATATTTAAAAATTCGGTATTCCAAAAGATGACACCTGAAGAACAGGATGTCACTCCTATTTGAAATACCATTTTAATTTAAAAATCGGTTATCGGTTGGAGCCGCCATCGATCGTTCAAAAAGGTAGATCGAACACCAAGAAAACAAAACCAGAGATGGGTTCGGGAGTTGGTTACGTTTGGGGAAGGATTAGCACCCTATAACGCCCAAAAATTGGTACCTAAAGGTTCGCATCGTAATTTTTAAGAAAATATAAAATTTAAATTAAATTAATTTTTAATTTAAAATACATATCCTAATATCCACGACGATTCAAAGGAGATAACACCCGAAGAACGGGATGCTACTCCCAATAGAATACCTCGAGATAATATTTTTTAATAATATACGAAACTGAAATATATATAAAAAAAATTTAATCATATCAATATGAACCAAAATAAATAAATAATAATAAAAAAACAAAGTTAAAAAAAATAAAAGAACTACTACTGTCAGTAATAATTATAATAATAAGTTATAATAATAATTATAATAATAATTATATTAACGTAAGTTATAATAATATATATATAACATATATAAAATATAATATTTATATATTTGTAACGAAATAATGGTAAAGTAATAAAATAAAAAAATAAAAAAAATACATAATAATAATAATAAATAATAATAATAATAATAATATGGTAATAATATCATCAAAAATATAATAATAATATAAAATAATATATCAAAAATATGGTAATAATATAAAATAATATATAGTAATAATATAAAATAACATCAAAAAGGTAATAAAATAATATGTTAATATCATTTATTATTAATATCATCAAAAATATGGTAATATTAATATAGTAATAATAATAATATTTAATATAATAATATAAAGTATGGTAATATATTAATATAGTAATAATAATAATAATAATAAAGGGAAGGATATCATTTATTATGATTATAAAATGGTAATCAAATAATATTAAGATAATATAATAGTAAATATATAATTATAACGTAATATTAAAATAAAAATAATAAAACTAATAATAATATAATAGGTCTAATCTGTAAAAAAAACATAAATTAAGGGGTTAAAATAAAATAAGCAATGATCAAATTGAGCTAAATAAGAAAATATAGGGCTAAATTTGCGAAATCAGTGACTAAAATTAAATAAAAAACAAATTGGAGGATCGCAACAAAGGATACTGGAAATATGAGGACTTTGCATGCAATTTGCCCATTAATCCGGGTTAGGCGTCGATTTGGGTCGGGCGATCGGGTTTATCCAACGAATAATATGGTCAAAACGATGCCGTTTGGGGCCATTAAATCCGGCACAAAAACGGTGCCGTTTTGGCCCCTTTATATATGCCTCCTCTCCTAATGTTCATCTTCTTCATTCATTTTTCTTTTTACCAGAGAAGTATGCATGGAGAAAAGCTCTTTGTCTCAAATATCCAATGGTTGCCGGAGAAAAGCGTCGTCGCCGATCGCTGGAAACTAAAAAGGAGGGACCTTTTCGATAGATCTCGACAAGAGGATCACGATGACGGTGTTGGTTTTCCGTAAAAACGATCGTGGAAGCCTAGATCTAACAAAGATGAGTTCGAACTCTTTATATTTTTTTTACCTTTTCCTCTCAGTTAACGTTCTGATCTTTCTCCTCTCTTTCTCTGGTTGTTATTCGAATATTACGATGGTGGTATGACTATTTTCTGCTTCGAATTTACTACTTTTTTGATTTGAATATAATGTTTTTTTCTATTCTTCTCGTGTAAAAATTACAAGGCTTTAGATCTGGGTTTTATACCCATGAAATATTTATAAAATATTACATCTAATCTTGCTTTTTTTCAGATCTAATTATTTCTTTGATTCTGCAGGAGGAAAAGACCGAGGCGGTGGAGCAGGGATGAAGCGGTGACCGTCCACAGGAATCAATGAGAGGGCGTGTGACCACTTCGCGCGATTTGAATCGCCGCGCGTGGCGGCCACGCGCGGCCAGCTGGAAAGGAGAGGCGGCCGGCGGTTGTAGCTTTGTTACCCTTCCATTTAGGGTTTGGTTAGGTGATATTTAGGGTTTTGGTTGGGTTTGGGTTGTAAAGGGTGTTGGGCTTAGTTCATGGGCTTATAATATGTTGGATTTGTTGGATCTGGAATATAATAAAATGGCCTTGGTTATGGGTTATTACACCTTGCTCAGGGTGCAAGGGTGTTTTGTCCTAAAAACGAAGGTGAGTTGGGGTTGAAGGATTTAAAGGTGTGAAACCATGCTTGTTTATCTCTTTTGTTGAGAAAATTGCTTGCCTCAGAAAGGTCTCTCTGGGTTGCCTTGATCCAAATATATGCCCTCGGGGGTGAGGATTTTTGGAGTGTGAAACCTAAGCAGAGTTATAATTGGTGTTTAAGAAAGTTATTGAGTTTGAGGAGGAAGGTGCAACCTTTGCTGTTGCAGGTGCCATTGACAATGAAATTGGTTTGGAATGCATTTCGTGAGGTGAAGCCAAATGTGGCTTGGCATCGATTAATTTGGTTTTCTTTACATGTCTCTAAACATTCTACCATCCTGTGAATGACAATTCTGAACATGTTGCCTACTCGGGACATGTTGAGGAGGATAGGAATGAAGGTGGATGATGGTTGTGTGCTTTGGGAGGGTAGGCAAGAGTCTCGGGACCATTTACTCTCAGACTGCTGCTATTCCAGGATTGTCTGGACTGGAGTGCTGAGGTTATGTGGCCTCAATCGTAATATGTTGGGATGGGAGGTCGAATTATGCTGACAGTGGTCGAACTTGAAGGAGAGGTCTCTGATCGTTCAAGTACTTGAAGGAGCGAAATCAGAGGATGTTCCAACATTCTACAAGATCTGAAGATAGCTTAATTAGGTGTATTAAAGAGATTGTTTGTATCCGATTAAAGGGTTGAGGTATACACTTAGATGATGGAAATAGATCTCTTTGCGTATCTTGAGGAATTCCCTAGTTGGATGGTCGCTCATATGTGCTTACAGGTGAATATTCTTCTTGTCTTGGATAATAAAATATATTTATCCAAAAAAAAATATTAACTATTAAAACATAACAAGTTATACTATCTTTAAAAAGAAAGTATGTAACTAATAATTTATATTTTTAAATCATGACACCTTTGTTCTAAAAGGTATTAGATTTGATAAACTTTTTCATTGTATAATTCTTTTTTTAAATTTACTTGTACGATTTTACGAAAGATTTTTAAAGTCTTATTTGTTGATAATTTATATTTTTAAACCCCGACAAAAATATTCTTGTTTGTTTTATTTTTCAGTGTTTCATCTCATCCATGTCTTTATAGCTCATTAGACATGTTTTGTTGGTATGATGTTTTATTTTTTATATTTATTTTGTTTTATTATTTCTCTATTGCATTTTCGTTTTGTTTAAAATGTTTTTTATTTAACTTTTAATAAAGTCAGCCGACATATTTTCGAAAGTTACCCCTCTCGTGCGATAATTCATGAAATAATTTGGAGGGTGAAGGTGAAAATAAAATAATAATCTATGACAATAATTTGAGGGTAAAATTGAAAGCCGAGTACTCAATGTCTTTAAATGCTTCATAAGGAACTTTATGGTAAAGTATTTGTTTTTTTTTAATATATCTATGGTAATTGGTAAGATTAAATAGATTCATGTAATATTTTATCTTTTATTAAATATTATAACTTATATATAAGTTATAAATCGTTTTATTTTTGTAATGTTTGTGTATTTTATTAATTTTATTTTATTTTTTACTTTTATCTTCATGTATTTTTGTATTATACTTGTATTTATTGAATTTTTTTGGTCAATAACTATTCATATTCCAAAGTACGGGCTGAAGTTTGACATTACCATTATCGATCATCCATTACAAATAAGCCCAACCCATTGAGGCCTATCTACAGAACCTTTAGCTAAACAAAGGGACAGAGCAGCAAGAGCCATGGCCCGCTTTGAGATTTTAAATTTTAGGGTTATTTTTTATTTATTAATTGATTATTTATTTTTAGATTTATGATAATTAATAAAAATTAACGATAAAAATTAATTGATAGTAACAGTGAGAGATCTATTTAAGTGATGTTAGAGATCTATTATTAAGACTTGTATTAGAAAGTTTAGATATTTCAAATAAAAAATTAAAGAAAATTAAAAAACAAGAACATGTGTCATGTATTTATTGGATATTATAATTTTTAAAATTTTTAATTATTAGGCACCTAAAATATAATAAAATAAAAGTTAAACTCCTACTTTGGGGAAAAAAATGAAATATTTAATATATAATTTAAATCCTTATTGTCTCATAAAATATCTGAACTTCTTCTGTTCCGTTTTGTTCGTTGTGTCTTTTGGTGTGAACAAACTTTGCAGACACTTTCAAACACCCAAAGAGTTTGGTGAAGTCCAAGTTGGGCAGGGAGGTAGGAGGTAGGTGAAGGGAACAGGAGGCTTTCAGGATGGGAGGATTAATTAAGTAATTCAATTTGCCTTTACTTTTCTTGGAGTTAGAAGAGCCTGTGTCCTTACAAGATCATCAAGGGCGTCAAGAATGGGAAAAATTATTAGGTAAACTCTGTTTACCGTATTATTTATGGTTCCAATTAATCAGATTATCGATTTTAATTTTTTTCAAGTAATCATTATCTCTTTTCTATATGTACTGAATGAGTGGATAGTTATTAGGTGATTATTTAAAGATCAATGATTCTGATTGCTTGAACTATAGATGACGTGGTAAACAGGGTTCACCTAATAATCTCTCCAAGAAAAAAGGAAGGGTCATTTACAGGTTCATGGGAATAATAAAGACTATTTTTATAATATAATGAATTTAGAGAAAACTATTTAACGAGAAAAGATCTGTTAATTTATGGTAAATTATATTTTCATAAATTATAATTCTAGCCTTAATCTTAAGGATGAGTCTATCACGTGCGTCGAACATTATTGAACATCACTAACGATAAACACTGTTAAACACTATTAAATTTATTAATAAAAACTAAAAAATTCAAGGACTAATCATATAATTTAAAATTATTTAAAATGAAAATTTAAACAAATTATATATATTATATTTTAATTATTTTTAATTTAAAAATAAAAATATTAAATCCAAAATCTAAAACCCTAAACACTAAATCATAAACTCTAAACTCTAAAACAATAAAATCATAAACCATAAAATCTAAAAATATAACCATAACCTAAAACCTAAAATAAAAAATTGAAACTCTAAAAAATATAAACCCTAAACTTGAAACCCGAAATTAGTTTAAGACTTAGATACAAGGGTTTTGGTTATTTTAGGGGTTAGGATTTAGTGTTTATTGTTTAGTATTTTTAGGGTTTTTGATTTTAGGTTTTTGATCTAAGGTTTTTGAGATTTTATATTTTAAGGTTTAGAGTTTAATGTTTAGTGATTTAGGTTTTGAATTTTGGTTTAGGGCTTAGAGTTTAACATTTTTTTATTTTTTAAAATTAATTTAAATTAGTATTTTATTCAATTATTTTGAAAAAATAATATATATAAAAAATTATTTTAAATAATTTATAATTATATATTGAGTCTTTAAATTTTTTAATCTTTATTAATTAGTTTAATAATGTTCAGCGGTGTTCATCATTAGTGATGTTCAGCGGTGTTCGACATCCGTTGTAAAACTTTCCTAATCTTAATCTTACCTAAAGAAAAAAATACTCTAGAAAAAAATATTTTTAATAAATTTAGAATTTATAATTTAAGAAAAATAATAAAAAATAAGTAACTTGATATCAAAATATTTACTCAATTTTTATTAAAATTATTAATTTAACATTTAAAAATATTTTTAGATAATCATAATATTTAATAATTTGAACATTTAATTTTTTTAATTTCAAAAAGTATTTAGGCATATTTGATAAATAACAATCTGAGTGAATCTTAAAGGTTTGATCGATTAAATTTATTAATTTAAATATTTAATGAATAGTGGATTAAATAGGCGAATTGGAGTGAAACATCCAATTTTAAAAATATGCTAATTGAAGATTTTTAAAGTTAGAGATTTTGACATAAGAGTTATAAAAAAAATTACTCTTAATAATTATAATAAAAAAAACTTCAACTAATCTAAATTATTTTTTTTCTATTTTAGTTCTTCCCCTCACATATTTATATTATGATATTTATAGATTAATTTATATTTTTTTATTCTCATAATTGTATTTAGATTTAATAATTAATTATATTATATTAAAAATATTATATAAATAATAAATTAATATATGGATACTTTAAAAATATTTGGTAATGTTATATTAAAAATTTATTTTTCATAATCTAATTAATATTAATAGACACAAAATATCAATAACTAATAAATTATTTAAATAAATATCGAGTATAATTATATCTAATTTATATATCATTTCACTTGTTTAAATAATTAAATAATTATTACCTATCAACTAATTTGATCGAATATTTCTATACAGTTTTAATCATTTAGTACAATCAATTATCCGTTAACGTAATCCACTGTCCACTATTCTCTAATCTTTAAACAAGACTTTATCTCTTAAAAACAGTCAAGTTAATCAAATAAGATTAAATTAAGATCAAATTATTTCTAATAAAAGTAAGATTAAAGTAATGAAATTTATAAATATTAAATTTATTAATTTTTAAATTAAGATCAAACTAATCAAATATATAAATATTAAAAACTATTTATATTATTAAATAATTTTATCTAAACCATCATATCACTCTCAATATTATTTTATAACAAAATTAATAGTTTAGTGATATTTTGAAAAACTGGTTTTATAGAAAATTTGACATTAACTACGATAAACCATATATAATATAAATTAAACTATTATTCATTAAATAAGAATTCTTGCCTATCGAAATATTATTTATCAAAATATTAACTTCGATCTATGAGCTAAATAAGTTTTATTAAAAAGTAAGATGAGTTTAGAACGCGTGACACGTAATTTTAAATTTTTATTTATTAATTTAATTTTAGTTTGTTGGGTTTTTTATTGGTTTTTATTGTTGTAATGAGATTTTTATCGGATATGATTATAGATAAGATGACGAAAATGATTTTTAAATACAATAATTACATATTGAGTTTTAAATTTTTTTAATAATTATTTAAAATTTATTAAAAATAATAATATTTAATGATGTATTGTATTAAAGAAAATTCTACGATGGGCGTCGAATACCGCTGAATACCGTTAATGATGAACATTGTTGAACACTATTAAACTAATTAATAAAGATTAAAAATTTTAAGGACTCAATGTATAATTAAAAAATATTTAAAATATTTTTTTTATTAAATTACTTTCTATATATTTTTATTTTATTTTTTAAATATTTGAATAAAATACTAATTTAAATTAACTTTAAAAAATAAAAAATCTTAAACTCTATATCCTAAAACCAAAATCTAAACCTAAATCGCTGAGCATTAAACTCCAAACCCTAAAATATAAAACCTAAAATAAATCATAAACACTAAATCTAAACCCTAAAATAATCAAACCCCCTGAACCTAAAACTCTAAAATTATAAATCTTAAACTAATTTTGGGCTTCAAATTTAGGGTTTAAACTTTTTGAATTTCAATTTTTATTTTAGGGTTTAGGGTATAATTATTTTTTTAGATTTTAGGGTTTTATTATTTTAGGGTTTAGAGTTTATGATTTAGTGTTTTCGATTTTAAGATTTAATGTTTAGTATTTTTAGCTTTGAGTTTAGGGTTTTAGATTTTTGATTTAATATTTTTTATTTTTAAATTAAAAATAATTTAAAAAAATAATTTTTTTAAAAAAATATAATACATATAATTTGTTTAAAATTTTATTTAAAATTATTTGAAATTATATGTTTAGTCCTTGAAATTTTTAATTTTTATTACTTAATTTAATAGTATTCGACGGTATTCATCGTTAGTGATTTTCAGTAATGTTCGACGCACGTGATAAACTCATCCATTGTATTAATAGTATTTAACCTGTATATTATCTATTTTAGATTTTTAAAAATATATATCAACAACCACTTAAGAAAATGATTTGAGTGGAATTTATGAAGTAATATAACATAATTGGACTCAAATTTTATTCATAAAACAAATAATTTAAACAGTTAGGAGATAACTAGTCAAAGATTTCTTAAAAGATCATTAATTAGTTTAAAATTAACACATGGTCTACTTATTAATTAGGGTGAAATACGCAACTGGTCCTCCCACTATAAAATATCTTTTATGAAATTTCTCGACTATAAAAAAATCATTTGACTAAAAAAAAAAAAAACTCCTATTTTATTTTAAGTAAATCCAACTTCTAAAAAGCTATCCCCAATATTTTAATATTTTATTAATTTAATCCCTATGTTAACAACCGCCGCCTCCACCTTCTTCCTCGGCTCTACAGTTCTGAAGGTAAAATCGGTTTCGTTTTTTGACCCAGAACCGAGTGATCAAAGCTATAGTAATAATCAGCACGTGGAACATGAACTATACTTTTCCCAGTTGAATCTCCTCTGTTGTTTCAGCGGGTCGAGGAGGAAGGGAGAACATGGGAAGGAACTGTTGGTGGGGATGAAAACGAGACGGGGCGAAATGAGTTTTTGGTCTCTCTAATTTAATAAGTAAATTATTATACTTGAATTTATCTTGTTTTTATTTTTAATATATTTTATTTTGATTTGATATAATAAAATATATAATTTGACATAATTTTACTCTGATATTTTAATAAATAATTTGATTAAACCCGATTTGATTCAAAAAAAATAAAATATTAAATATGACATAAAAATATTATAAATATATATCAAATCGAGTCAATTCAGATTTTTGAATCTTAAATCTAACCCTAATTTAATCTTAAAAATTTTAATTATATACACAATCTTTTTTTAATAAGAATGAGAATATCATCTCATGTCTCGTTAAAAAAACCTCATATCTCAAGTAGAATAAAAATATCTTAAATCAGGTTAAAACTCACAAAAATATTATTTTATTTTAAATTAGTGATTATTTTATAAAAATTTTAATTAAAAGATTAAAAGTCTTACTCGGATAATAATATTGAAAAAAAAATTCATAAAGTGAGATGGATAAAAAATATTTCATTAAAGTTTTTCTACGATTAATATAAAAAAATCATAAAAAAATAAAATTATTTTTCAAAATTATCAAAAAAATTATGGTTTTAAAATTTTAATTAAAAAAAATATTTTAAAACCGTCGTCTATTCTCGACAATTTCTTAAAGTTACTCTTTTCCACTATTTCTCTAATCATTGTAACAGTATTTCTCCGCTTGATAAAATATTTCTCACCAACTCCACTTGAAAGAATTTTTTTTTGAAGAAAATTTTTTGTAACGGACTAAACAAAAAAAAAACTATAATTGTAGCACTATTTACATATTTTACCCTATTAATTATTATTTTCAAAATATCTAAAATAAACAGATTAGAATCTCTTTCAGGGTTATATCTGAAATAAAAATAGACAATTAAAATGAATTATATACCACGAGTAAATAAATAAAAATACGTAATTTCCCTGCCTAGAAATACAAAAAGAAAAATCAGGAAAACATCCAAGAAATTTCTGTCTTGTTATTTAAAAAAGTACCTGAGATTAAGCTGTTCCGAACGTGACATCTGAAGAACATCAACGATCGTTTCTATATAAATCCCTACCAAAGTCAGTTTTTTTCAGGTACCCATCAAGCTAAATATCCTATTTTCGCTTTCTGCATTGTGTTTTTGGTTTCTGGGGTTGTTGCCTTAAAGGTTTGTTCTTTCTCTCTCTCTCTCTCTCTCTCTGTCTGGATTCATTTTCGTCCTAAAATTCCATTGTTCATCTGATCTATGGAACAAAAGCCCATGCGGGTTATGTAAAAATTGAATCTTTGACTGGAGCTCCCTTTTTAATTATTGGATCTGTCTGATTATGAAAAATATAGGGTGTTTGGTATTTTTTGTTTCTTGTTTCCCTCCCAAATGAATGATTTTTGAATTGTTAAACGATTTTGGTTCTTAATCTGCCTTAAGCCTAATTTAACTCTGAATAGAATGAATAAAAACCCTTAATGACATAATCATAACTGACAGCTATTTGTTGAGAAAGCAATTGGTTTTTGATTGTCTTTATGATGATTTTCTCCTGTATGTTTGAGCTTCATTTTGTCTAGTTATGGAAGGCGTTCTTATATTTGCAGTTGCTCATATTGGCTTTTCAGGATGGCGAATGCTATGTTGCACCAATCTGTTGGGAATCTTCAGCTTCTCAGCAATTCTGGAACTCAGTACAAAGTTGGGAACAACTATGTGAGGTTGCTTCCCAAAGGTTTTAAGTTGGAAGTTGAGTTCTCAAAGATAGGAACCTGTTGTTCGGGAGAGAGGACATTCAATGTTATTCAAGCGTCGGGATCTCAAACCTCTGTTGTTGATCCTGTTTTAGCTTCCTCCAATAGTGGTACCCATGAATCTCAAAAGAAATCGAGTAAGCATGATCATCCTAGACATAGTTTCTGGTTTAATTAGCGAATAATATATCACGATGCTCTATTCCTTCATGATTATAGGCCTTAGAACTGCACCCTATGTAGCATTTCTTCACTGGTTATTTTAGGTAGTATAGCTCCTAATTTCCCAAATTGCAATGGCAGACTGCAAAAGCACATTGATTCCAACTGATGCAAGTGATTTGGTATTTCCTCATAACCTGGGGAACAAAGTTAGGTTCATTGTTCCTTTTTTCTTTTGGAAATATTCTGATTTTTTACCCTCGGGATATTCATTGCAGATGAGGCAGCTTTGATACTCATTCGCCATGGTGAGTCTCTATGGAACGAGAAGAACCTTTTTACAGGTTGCGTTGATGTGCCCTTAACTAAGAAGGGAGTGGAAGAAGCACTTGAAGCTGGAAAGAGAATTAGCAACATACCTGTCGACATGATATTCACATCATCACTAATTCGTGCACAAATGACTGCTATGCTAGCCATGACGCAGCACCGTCGCAAGAAGGTAGCTTGGGGGGAAATTGTGGCACCTAAAATTTGTTCTAGTGACTGCTTGACGATACTTGGCCGCTAGTGCTGCCATTGATAAAAACATTGACCTGGTTAAATGATGTTGAAGTTATTTTGAACCTTATATCCACCTACTAAAAGTACAGTAGAAATGATTTCATCATTCTTTGATTGATTAGACCGACAACCTATTAACGATGACCTCTTACTAGGTGCCAATTATCATCCATAATGAGAATGAGCAAGCAAGGGCATGGAGTCAAATATACAGTGAAGACACCATAAACCAATCGATTCCTGTTATGGCGGCTTGGCAATTGAATGAAAGAATGTAATTGTTTTTTCTTTTTTTTTTTCTGTATCAAAACAAATGAAGTCATATTTCTCATGCTCTTCTGATTGTGCTATCATTGGCTGCCTCAAATTTTATTGTTCATGTATGATTCATTCACTATCTTCTCTGTGCAGGTATGGAGAACTACAAGGTCTGAACAAACAGGAAACTGCTGATAGATTTGGGATGGAAAAAGTTCATGAGTGGCGTAGAAGTTATGATATACCTCCACCAGATGGCGAGAGTTTGGAAATGTGTGCTCAAAGAGCTGTTGCATATTTCAAAAATAATGTAATTTCCTAATCTGTTTTATGTATCATCTAACGGTTAAAGTCTTCTTATACGATATAGTAGCACCTCATAACAAATCTATGATTTGCAGATTGAACCCCAACTTCTATCTGGAAAGAATGTCATGATTGCTGCCCATGGGAATTCATTAAGGTCCATTATCATGTATCTTGACAAATTAACCTCCCAGGAGGTATGGACCCTTTTTCTGGTTTCATTCTGGAAGTTTTCAATCTTCACAGTACTCATTTTTTTATATAAATTTGTATATTCGTCTAATCGTCTTGTATTCATCACGAGACAGGTTATTAGTTTAGAACTATCTACTGGAATACCCATGCTTTACATTTTTAAAGAGGGAAAGTTCATTAGGAGGGGGAGTCCTGTAGCACCAACAGAGGCTGGAGTCTATGCTTATACTAAGGTAAACAACTTCGTCTCAGCATTATTCTTGATCTGTCTTGATTCTTGAATCTGTCTTTCAAATCCCTGTGTTCTACTGCTTTTATACACTGTAATTTTGAAAGGAGCTTTTCTGATTGAATTCTGTGTTGGCATTATGCTCTATATTCTATCTTCCTCCACCTCGACGAAAAACAAGAGAACTTTGCAGTAGGATTTACTTATTACTTTGTTTGTCCTCTCGTTTTTTGAGGAGTCGTGTGACCCTTTTACCGGAAATTATAAAAGCTTAATCGAGAATACTAATAATTCTACTAATTGAACTTCTGCAGAGGTTGGCTCAATACAGGCAGAAATTAGACGAGATGTTGCATTGACATGTCCTTCAAATATAGAGGTAACATCAAATTCTGGCCTTTATTATGTCTTTCTTCATACTAGCGCCCTTTCCAACTCTTGATCAATGCTAATATATATTTTCCCTGTATGTTCTCCAGGGCTGTCTCTACAATTGTTTTGGTTATAATGATGGACCGATAGGTCTGAAGATCAGTTGCCATCTCAGTTGATTTTTTCGGCAACCTGTTGCAAGTCCCTGCTGGTCTTGTTAGATGTGTTACAGATAGTGACCATTCAAACCTTGTAATAGATATACAAAAATAAAGAGCTTTTATTTACAGTTTTTACTTTGGCTTCAATTTGTTGAGAAATATGGACAGAAAACTCTCCCTTTTTTTTATTGAATTTGAATATTTGATTTTGGTGAAATCAGAACAAGTTTATCAGTTACTTCTCTGTTTTTATGGAATGTATTCTAAGATAACATTACACCAATGCCAAGGAAACCTTAACAAGAAGAGAATTGCATGCTTAACCTGCGTTGCAAACACATTTCAGCTAAGATTTAATATTGAATATCAGAGAGTGAACTTGCATAAGGATAATAACAATAACAGTTCTTATTAGGATACATTAAATTAGGTGAAAGACCGAATTCATTCAACTGAAGTTTGACAGAGTTCTGCTCGACTCGACTTTATATTACTTACTAAAACAGTCAGCAAGATCGCTTACAAGATGGATCATCCTACCTTATTGTCTCAGCCAAGGCATGGCTCAAGCGTCGATTCTGAGGAAATTCCCCGGAGCAATTATCAGTCTTCTCAGTAACCATGTACCTTGACATTGTCAGAGGCAACCAAATCTGAGTTTCAATCAATACAATTCAAATCGACAGTAGATGTTGGCGTGGGTTCAGGTGGAGTTGAAGATTGAGTACTTCCTCCAGTCCAAAAGGTGGCCATCCTCTTGTCATCTTCCTTCATCCTCTCGGCAAACTTACTGATGTTGAAACCAGAGTCACCATTTCCACCAAATGCAGACTCCAGTTTCTCCATATCGAAAAGATCCTCCATTATTTTCATGGTATTGGGATCATCAGAGTATACAAATTTTACTTTGTTTTGAGTCTTGGGCTCTAAAAACGGTTTGACCACCTGCCAAGGAACGTACTTCCAATATTAAATCAATCACACACAAAGCATAGACTACTATGATTACAGCATAAGCAGAACGAAAACAATATTAAAACAATGGCATTGACACCATGCAGAGATGTATTGACGCTAAACATAATCTTGTAAAGTGAAGGGAAAGGTCATTGCTCGAAGAAAGAATCAGACCAAAAATGTTTTTTTCTCTTGAGCTGCCAAAAAAGGCTCGCATAGAGCGAAATCAAAAAGTTGGAATGAATTCAAATTGACCTGAAAAACAATTAGTAAAATAACCATGGTACTGAAATGTTTCAAATTTTGCTGAAAATCAATAAGGAACATGTAGAGAATCATAAAAGTTGAAGGCTATTTTAATCTAGTACACTTCAAATCCACAAAATAAGACTTGGAGCTATTTCTCCAAATTCCATATTAAGATAACTGCCATTGGATATGCTTAAAAAGATTCTATGAACTGATGCATAAATTATTATTTTTTTAACCACAGGTATAATTTTGTTTTCTGAATGAAGGGGAGAAAATATCACAATGGGTTACCTTCCAGAAAGGTTCAAAGAACTTGGGTGGGTTGTATAGTATCGCCACACCTAGACGCTCTGGATAACGTTCTTGTAAAACATGCGATGTTTCCCGTGTCACCTTCACTGATATATGTGACAAGTTAAAGCCATTGAAGTCGATCAACCAGACCATCTGTTCCTGGTCTGCTGGCAGATTTAAAACTGCATTCTCCATGCAATAAACCAAATGCCTAATCTGCCCCTTTGTGGATTTAGAGTTCTGCAATCAAAATAAACTTAACTAACATGTCATGGCCAACTGATGCATGGCTAAGTAGTGTGTTTTGAAGATTGAATCTTCATGTCTAATAACGAGATGGTCCCAAAAATATGGGGAAAGAGAAAGTTCAGCTCATAGTTGCTTAAAGGTCTAATTGTACAATAATACATGCTTACCAATGAAAACGACAATCAAACATATCATTAGCCTAAAGTTGCTGTTTTTGGACTAACTAATGGGATAAGATATAGAGAAAAACCCTATTGTTGGGACAAATATGGCATACGGGACACCACCATGACCAAAAATCTTAGGACATTAGATTGGGAATTAAGATGTTATACATCAAATCTAAAACCATTCACTCAAAAATCAAAGTTGTTTCAACATTTATGTAGTACCAAATTTGTAAATTGCAAAGAAAAAGAGAGGAACTCCGATGCAACCTGGCAACTAGGTCTCATGACAAGAACTGTTCTTCCATGCCTATCTACATAGTTCGATCTGTAGATCTTCCCTGTCTCAGCTTCATGAGCAACCTCTTCCTACATAAAAAAAAAAAAAAACGAAATTAAAACACCATGCAGAAAAGAAAAATGTTCGACCTGAATTCAGCTCTAATAAGTAGATTGGACGAACGTTACCTAGAACACAGAGGATACCGTACGAGGGACATAAACTGAAAATTTAAGTCGTTACCAGGAACATAATTTGATAGGGGTAGGTACTCTTCTTAGGCTCGCTTGGTAAGTACAAAATACGATTAATTGGACTGTAAAGTAATTATAAATCGTGTGTGTGTGTGTGTGTGTGTATAAATTCACCTTAATTAAAAACAATAACATTGAACTTCAAGAAAAAGACGTTAAAAAACTTTAATAGAAGAAAATTAAAAGCCCATATCTAATGAAAATTCAAACCCATTCTCTTCTTTTAAGGGTACTTTTTCATTGGGACAGTCCCAATTTTTTGCTGAAATCATTTGAGCTTTGTTTGTTTTTTTTTTCTTTTTGCTCTTAAAACCTGTGCTTCTTTTATGCACACAGGGGTCGCCAAAGTTCTCTATCCAGATCGTTTCTGATCTGCATTTGGGAAAATATGATCCAATATGTAAATCATGAGATGAATCGTGAGTTGGGTAACGCAGGGTTGTACTTGAGTTTCTCTCAAAGGGTTAAAATCCAAAAGACTTAAGTTCCTATTTCAATGAACCATGGTAAGTGCATGAAGACAAATGCAAAAGAATAACATGATTAATAACGATAGACCTAGAAATAGAATTGGCAATTACTAGTATCGTCAATGGTCAAGTCCTGCATGCATTTCGAACTTTCTTCAAGAAACTACAGATAAATCATAGGAGGATGAATTGTAGCATACCCAGAGAATCTCTTCTGGTTTGTATTCTGCTCTCCATTTCAAGGTTTCTTTCAGCATTTTAGTTGCCTTATTGACATTCCAGTTCCGTGCCCTTAAATATCTAAGGATGGTTGCATCAGAACAATAAATGGCTAATTTCTCAGGCAATGGTCCTATCAACCTTCGTATTTCAGTAATCTGCAAATATTGAAAGGTTTGAAAGCTTTACTCCACAACATCCAAGTAGCTTTTGCTTTCTCCAATTATCAAATCTATGATAGATCAAAATGGTAACGTATGAGAAACTAAGGACATTGGACCGTATAAACAAAATATACCTTTGCCTGCTGCTGTTCATCTGTTATAGACTTCTCAGAGCTATTTGAAGAGGATTTCTTTAAATCCACACTCATGGTTTAACAGATGTCTCCCTGTATGTTAACAGTTAAATCCTTCACAACCGTAGTATCATTAATCTGAATGTCAATACATCTGCATTTTGTGTACCAAGTGCAAGCTTTTTTAAGAAAAAAATAAAAGCAATATCTTATTTTTCATGAGAAAATGAGAAATTACATTAGATCATGAGGGATCCAGATGTGTGAATGAGTTCCTTCTGCTGAGGCTAAAGAAAACTTATGCCCTTGTTTATTGTATGAATGACATGCAAATTCAAAAGTACATCCTGTTTATTTGTTTCCTAAAGTATCCACTAGAACGAACCCAATGACCGCTTTCTGATTGTCCATAAAACTACAACTTCTTTAATACAACTTATCCACTTTTTTTGCATGAATGCTCTGCCTTAACTATTCATAACAACAGTTAGCATCAGATTGCTCTTTACTACAACTTCTTTGTCAATTTGGTGCTCTCTATTTTCCCCTTTACATCGTTTAAATAAAACCATCTTTGTCAGATTATGAAATATCATCACAGATTACAATCACTGCTAAATGAACTAAAAATGGGTTCTTTTCCTTGTACGGATCATAGTAATTTACAAACTTGAATTCAAAGTGGACTCTGCAACCATGCAAAACCAGGTTGAAGACCCAAAATTTTAAGATATAAGCATCTACATATCAGTCTAGAATTCGACCCACATTAACATAAACTTACACCCAAACCCCTTTCTCTTTTGTTGGTCAAACAATAATCTAATCAAAGAAGAAAACGATTAATTTGGCATATAATTCTGATCCTGGAACTCAAAGTGTTTGACCAAAGAGTATCAAACCACACATAGTTGTAGGATCCAAATCCCTTTTAGTTCACTTGACTACAAATGTAGCTCGTTGACAGACCCAAAATATAAATGAAAAGACAAGAATTGAAAATCTCAATGCCAAAAGTAAGTTGTATTTTCGTTGAAATTGAGCAGCTTACCTGACTGATTCCAGGAAGAACGGAATAGGAAATGGATCTTGAAAAGGCAAGTAAAGGGATAACTTGGGATTTTGACTGTGATGACAAAATTGGAAGAGAACGACCAGCCACAAAAAAGGAGTGCCGGGAATTTTTTAATTAATATATTTTTAATAATTTATCGAAACGACACTCGGGTATTCCGGTTTTTAAGGTCTCGCCTTGATTAACCCGGATCGATTTGTGTCGCACACTTAATTTCGGATTTTAGGGTCTCGTCTTGATTAACCCAGATCGATTTGTGTCGCACACCTAACTTTGCTGTATGAATCTCTTGTATAAACATCTTGAATCTAAAATTTGCTTAAACGGAATCAAGCTGCTTATCACTTAGACCAACCACGGTTGATTCACTCAATATATATTTTATAATATAATAAATATTTAAAATAAATATGTAAATATTTTTTTATATTTAAGTTAGTTTAAATATTTTTATATTTAAATCGAATTAAATCAAAAATAATAATTAGATTTAACTCAATTAAGTTTAGATTGATTTTTTATGAATAAAAAAAGAATAGACATGTGCCTCGTTGAAAAACCCCCATACCCCTAACTTGATTTAACATTCAATATAATTAGAGGTGAACAAAATTCGACTCAAAAAAATGAATAACTCGACTCGAATTGAGACGCAAATACTCGATTCGTTTTGACTCGACTCGAGATTTCATAGACTCAACTCGACTCAAAAAATTTTAAATAAAGTTTGAGTTGTAAAATGGAAATTCGAATAACTCGAATAACTCGAAATTTTTAATAATTAAAGGATTAATTTTTAAGTTTGATACTAATCTCTCAATTTTTTATGATCTATATACATTTATATATAAAAATATAAATAAATATTGTTACGTATGAAAAATATATATACATATCTTATATGATTAGAGAAATTCGTTTAAATTAGAATTAAATCATACTATAACATGATAAATAATTATAATTAAATATTTATAGGAAGTCGAAAACTCGACTCGATTCGAATGGAATTTTTTAAACTCGACTCGAACCGAACAAATTTCAAATAAAATTTGAGTTATAAAATATGATTCGTCAACTCGAACAACTCAAAATTTTTTAACTCGACTCGATCGAATATTCACCCCTATATATAATAGGTTAGATTTAAAATAAATTATATCAAATATTTGAATATTTTTTCTCATATTGATTCAATTTAAATCGAATTAAATTAAATCGACTTAACTCGATTTAAACCTAGTCTACTATATTCTAATATTTTTAAAATCAATTACCTCAATTCAATTTAAATCAATTTAATATTTGACATAATATGTTATATTTAAATCGAGTTAAATTAAATATTTTAAAAAAGGTTCAAATATTTTTTATGGGTTCAATTTAAATCAAATATTTTTTAAATTGGTTTAACTCAATTTAA
Organism: Abelmoschus esculentus; assembly: GCA_035048815.1. NCBI lineage: Eukaryota > Viridiplantae > Streptophyta > Magnoliopsida > Malvales > Malvaceae > Abelmoschus > Abelmoschus esculentus. The sequence goes on from JAUCBN010000026.1 coordinate 14,017,800, forward strand.
ATCTAATCTATTATAGCGATTTACATCTATTTAACTTGATTCAATCTAAATCGGTTTAATATTTGATAGTATAAATTAAATTTAATTAATTTAAATCAAATATTTTTTAAAAAATATTCACATATTTTTTCTAACCCTTATTACACTATTAAATAGAATGATTTAGTCTCTTGATAAAACCATTGGATTTTTTATGAGGTTCTGGGTTCAAAGCGGGAAATGTTTGTGAACCAGACAGCTCAAAGATGCGATCCCATACCAATATATTCTTTTTTTAAACAATAGATACGAATATATTCTAGATTCAATTACAAGTCAAATCTTGACAGCAAAGCTGACAACAGGAAGACATGCTTCATGGCAAACACCAGCTGGGCAAAGGCCAAGACTGTCGGCAACGAGAATAGGACACGTGACTCAAGGGGTACCAATAAAAACAAAAAACACGTGACACAGGAGAACACTAACAAACTGGAAACAAACAATCACCAACTCCAACAACAAAACATAACTCAGACTACAGGTATAAGAACTTAAGTTTGTCCAACTAAAAAATAGAGTTTTATGATTTAATTTTGTATTTAATTCATCTTTTACTTTAAATTCATTTTTTAATTAAAAACATATTCCTAAACTATTCCAGAATATTAGTTTAGCTCAATTCATGTTTTTTTTTAAATAAATTTTATTTTTTTATAATTTAATTTCTTAAATTTTCTTTTTTAATAAGAAAATATGATTTTCTTAAAATAATATATATTAAAATATATTAACTCGTATTTTATTAAAAATCTCTTTAAATTTAATAAAAAAAATTACACTAACTAATATAAAAAAAAACTCCCGAGAAGAAATATCAAACAACTACAAAGTAAAACTATTATCATCCAAAAGAACTTTGTATGATTTTTTTTTATTTTTTAATTTTCCGTTCATTTTAAGTGTATTTTTAATTAATTTAGATCATGCCCGTAAACTATTTTAAAATATTATCTTTAATTTATATTTTTTAAAAATAAATTTATTTTATTTTTATAATTTAATCTTTCATCTTTTATAATTTTTTTATATCTTTTATTCCTCTTTCGTTTTAAATTTATTTTAACTAAATTTAAACGATATGAATTACTACCACTTTATAATATCTACGTGATTCTAATTTATATTTTTAACAAATTATTATTTTTATAATATGTTTTCTTAACTTTGTGTTTTATTTAATTTGTTCCTTCAACTGTAATATCTTATATAGTTTTCTTCTTATTAATTTCTTGACTCCTTTATATTCTCATAAATTTTTTATCCTAAAAAATTCATTCTTTAAAATTAACATTATTAATCTTACTCACTCATGTGAACAAAAACATATATATATATATATTATAATTAAATAAAATCGTCTAAATTAAAATATACACATATTATAATATTATAAATAATTATATTAAATCTTTACATAATCTCGAATTAAAAAATTCAAATGAAATTTTAGTCATAAAATAGTGTTCATTAACTTGAATAACTCAAAGAAAAAGCTTTATTTTAAAAAGGCATAAAGATAATTTTAACCTTTAACGTTTATAATTTTTATCATTTTGGTCCTCATTTTTTTGGGGATAAATTTAACCCTTAATCTATGTATTTTTGAAAAATAACTTATTTTTTAACTAACACAATGATTAGACCATTCAAAATTTAACGATATTGACATGTCATATATATGATAATATATTTTAATAACATGGCTTCTAGTCTCATTCTATATATAACATGTCATTATCGTTAAATTTTTTAGGATAATGACAAATATATACATGTAAAATATAATTTTATTTTAACATAAAATATAAAAACAATTATAATTTCAATAAAATATTAAAAAATAATTAAACCTAAAATAAAAGATTATTAAAATTCTTAAATTTTAAATATCATTCTAAATATATACGACATATCATTATCGTTAATTTTTTAACTATCTAATCATTATGTTAATTAAAAATAAGATATTTATTAAAATGATATAAGTTAAAATCTATATTTATTCTAAAAAATAACGATCAAAATAATAAATCAGATTAGACAAGATAAATAAATTAATTAATATTTATATTTAAAGCAAAATTATGAATATTTAAAGATTAAAATAAATTCAAGACAACCAATAATCCATCTGTCGTGTACAATTGTCATCCCTAAAGTTCTCATTATTGTCCGTTTACTGTCAAACATTAATTTGAATTTTATGCTTTTACGTATTTAGAGAAATTATACATTTATTTTTTAAAATTTTCTAGAAAAACTAAATTGTTAAAATTTTTAGAATATATTAAATATTTGAGTTTACATTTTTTTAAAAAAAATAAGTTAATTTTTTAATTTTCACTTTAAATTTAAAATTTATATCTAAAAAGTTATTTATTATTTTATAATTTTTTAATATATATTTCATCTTTATAAATATTGTGTGTCGCATTCTAATCGATTGCAAGCGTCACATGCTTGTTTTAGTAACTATCACGTCAATCGGTTTTTTCAACACTACCGTAGAGATGGGATTAGATTGGATAATATAAATAACTTTGGCTTAAGGGGTAAGAATGTGAAATTTTTATTTAATAAGTTTAATTAAAAATAATCTATTAGATTTTTTAGTTTAATCCCTGAAAATTTTATTTATGCCCAAAATATACTTATACTTGGCTCTAAATTTTTTAATTTAATTTAGTATTTGTTATAATTAAAATTATTATTTTACTTAAATGTTCATTTTTTCTAATAGAATAATTAATTAAAAATAAATATTATTTTTTTATAATTTATTCTAATACTTGCTTTATTGTTTCTTGCTTAGTAATAATATTTTTGTTGTGACAGTTTGCTTTTTCGCCTCCAACGCATTGTCTGCTCAGTAACTTGGACCTATCACCTATTGAACAAAAATAATGTTATCGATAGTAAAAATATTAGACTAATTATAAGATTTAAAAATAAGTGAAAATTAATTTTAAATATAAATAGATTTTTTAAGAATTGTTCTAAAATATACCTGATCGATTTCATTTAATTAATTTTTTATTTGATATTTCATGATAATTTTTATTTATAATAAAATATTTTTTTTATAGTTCATTTTTGTTTACTTGCGGAAAGAGAGAGATTTAGAAAATATATATTTTTTATTTTTATTAAATATTAATATTTAAGTAAAATAACTTTATCAATAATAATAAATGTCTAGGGATGACAATAGGTCGGTTCGGGACGGATTTTTGATCGAACTGACCTAAAAATTAAATCATTCGCCTTGACCCAACCCGACCATAACATATATTTTTTCAATTCAACTCGACCCGAAAATAGTAAAACCTATAATACAATCCCGACCCCGATATTATATATATTATATAAAAATATCATAAAAATATATACTATATTGGATCGAGTCGAGTCGAAGAATTTTATTCTAAATTTGACCCCGATCCGACTCAAATCCGATTTTTTAAATAAAATCTCCCAGTCTCTATGGGTCAGATCGGGGCGGTTTTTTGATCAAACTAACCTAAAAATTAAATTATCCGCCTTGACCCAACCCGAGCCTAACATATATTTTTCCAATCCGAGCCGGCCCAAAATAATAAACCCTACAATACAATCCTTACCCCAATATATATAAAAATATCATAAAAATATATATTATATTAGATCAAGTTGAATCAATAATTTTTATCTTAAATCTGATTTCGATCTAACTCGAATCTAATTTTTAAATAAAAAAACCCGCCTCTATAAATCGAATCAAAACCCAACGAGACGACTCAAATTTCCATCCCTATAAATCTTGGATTAAACAATAAAATTTAAAAATAAATATGGGTTAGTTTTAATCATAAATAGACTTTTTACTGACAATTTAATATAAAAAAAAAAACTCTAAGAAACTTAAAATGTTATTTACCATTTTATTAAAATCAAGTTGTTTTAACAAAATCAAAAGGTATTAACGTAGTACAATTTTGATAAGATTTGTAAAATAATTTAGTTAAATATTTTAATCTAGTATATAAAAAATTTAAGTGATATTTGAAAACTTAGGCTATTTTTACGGTACTACATAAAAAACGCTATCTGCACCGTAAAAAATAGTTAAACCCCAAATATCACTTGAGGATCTCTATATATTAAATTAAAATATTTAGTTGGATTATTTTACAAATTTCACTTACAATTCTATTTAGGGGTGTTCATTATCGGGTACCGGTTGTTTTGGGTAGTAATTTTTTGGCACGTGTTCGGACCCACTTATATCGGGTACATATTATCGGGTACCTGACTAATCGGATAACAGGTACCCGGTTCGTATATATATTTTTAATTTTTTTATTTTAAAATTAAAAAAATCATATATTAACCACAAAATTTAAAATTTTATAATATATGAACAAACATAAATATTAGTGAGTTAAAGTTAATTTTAAAATATTTTAATGTATATATATACACGTATATTTATTAGAGTTTATCGTTAAAATGATATTAAAAATATTAATATTATTTTTTTCTTTCAATATTAACAAATTAATAAAATATATTTAAAATTTTAAAAAATTAAAAGTCTATAATACAAACATAAAAATAATTTAAAGAAATAAATTTAATTTTATGTACAAATATTAAGGAATTTACTATAAAAATATAATTTAAAACTAAAAAAATATATAATTTTAAATTAATCGAGTCGGGTTGGGTACCCGGTAATTAAAAAAAATCAACCCAAGCCCGGCCCAATTATTCTTGGATCGGATAATTTTTTTCGAGAATTACCCATCATTTTTGTTTCGGGTAGTCGGATCGGGTTAATCGAATCGGATAATTTTGAACACCCCTAATTCTATTCATCAGATTTTTTTAATAGTATAAACAATACTAATAACGAGTGAAAATATTAGGAAATTATATAATAATGCACGGAAACATTGAAAACACTAATAACCAAAAACATTAGAAATTTGTATATTAAAAATGTGTGCATTTCTCTGGTCCATTTTTCCCTAACAAAATTTTTATGCCCATTAAAAATGTGTGACGTGAAACATAATGCTACAAAAATTGAAAACCGACATAAAATCAATCGCATGCAAACCATTCATCATATTATAAGCTATTTAAAATTATTTATTTTGCTCATTTATTTGTTTTATCAACTGTCATTAAAAATTTAGTCTTAAAATGTGCACATTGGGAAACATATTAAAACACACAATTTATTGTCTCTGTATTTGGGCAACACGAGTACTACCGGTTGGCAGACTGCACCCTGGACATGTGTGGCAAAGAAGGTAAAGTTAATACAGAATGTTTTTAGTAGAATTAATACACAATATTGATTTGACATTTTAAAAACTAATTATGTTATTAATTTGACATTAACGGATAAGTACTAAGTAATTTATTTTCTTTTAAATAGATTTCAGGTTTGAAATTTTATATATAAAAAATTATATTAAAAAATTATTTATTAAAATTATGTGTGATATAAATTAATTTAAATTAATTAAAATTAAAATTCCAAAACAGAAAAATAATTAAAATAAATGTACAACATGTTAAAATATAATATTAGCGTTAGAAAATGTTGAGTTGATCGATCTATGGAATGATCAAGAGGGGGTGAATTGACAATTAAAAATTTGGTGGAAGTTTTTTGGTGAAAAATAAAAAATGAAGAACACGAAGATTTATAGTGGTTCGGCCTTCGAACAAGCACCTACATCCACTACCTTAGCTCTCATTAAGGATTTTCAACCCAATTCACTATTGAATTCGATCTTTTTCTCGGTCGTTACGCAATGAATCAATCTTTCTACCCAAATATTGAATCAACCTCATAAGGTTAAAAGAAAAGGAAAGACAAATATAAACTCTCTCTAATAGAAGATTTGTTGAGATATTGATTTTGATATAATAATTGAAAAATGTTTTATACTAATTTGAAAAGAATTCAAAAATGATTCTTATGTTCAAACAACTTGAAAATAAGTTTGAAAATTTTTTGAGAGATTTTAGAAGTGTTTAAAACGCTTTTTAAAATAGTTAAAATTGATTTTTAAATGAAAATTTCGAAACATCCTTTAAAGGTTTCGAAATCTCTTAGGGCAGTCTCAAACATTTCGCTACTGGAATGAAAGTCTCGAAACTTTTAGCAAAAAGTTTGGAAACTTTTGATGAAAAGTTTCGAAACCTTGATAAAAGTTTCGAAACCTTTGACCTGTAACGACTATAATTTTTGAATTGCTTAAAGGTTTCCAAACCTCTAGTAAAGGTTTGGAAACAGTTTTGCAAAAGTTTCGAAACCTCTGGTAAAACTTCTGTGCAGGTGAAAATTTAATGTTCAGCTTTTTGACTTTCCAACGGCTTCAAAACATCTCCAACGGCTAGAATATGATTTCACGCTATAAAAGCAAGCTTGGGACACTTGAAGAAGGTAAGAGAACATATCCAAGCTTCATGATCAAGAGAAATTAGATTTCAAGTCTTATTTCTTCATTTCTCTTGTATATAGTTTATAGAGAGTGTTTTAATTATTTTATTCTTTACACTCTTGTGAGCTTAATTGTGTAAACACCCACCTTTGTGAGGTACTTAGTTTACCAAACAAATCCCTTTGTAAAAGAAGAGGTTCTAGTTTAGCCTTAGACAAAAACTAGAGTTGGTTCAATCTTAGCCAAGTCCAAAAGATAGGGTTATAATGGTTATCCCTTGAACCGGTAAAAAGATCGAATTCTTTAGTGAATTGATTGAAATCCTTAGTGGTGTGCTAAGGTAGTGGATGTAGGCGTAGCCGAACCACTCTAAAATCCTTGTGTCATTTGCCTCATTCTTTCGATTTTAGTAAATTCAACCAAGAATCATAAACAACCCTCTTGACGATAATCGATAATCAATTTGAGCTTGCGGCAAAGTCTTTTCAAGATTTTGCCCCAATACAATCAAAAACACTCCTCAAACTCTGAAATAATATTACAAAGAAAATTCCCAAGAGTTGGGTTACAAGATATTGCTATTCAGCTCAAGGTGTTGAATTTGATGCTAGGATGTTATCTTGTGGATCATTAGTTGTTAATGCTGTTGAAAATGTTTCATTTTATATCCTCTCATTGATTTCTAACCGTTGTGGTTGTTGGGAATGTAAATAAGGCCGTTGGGACTTCATCTTCCCACCATAAATACACTCTGCAGCAGGCGGTATCGAAATACGAAGAACCTGTTTCGAAACAGACCAAAATAAAAAAGAACCGTTGTGCATTTAATACAAGGAGTATCGATACATGCTTCGGTACCTTTATGAAACTGTAAAGGTAGGTATCGAACCATGTTTCGGAACAGGCTAACCACCATAACTGTCACCAACGGTTGACTCATTTAATGCTAAAAAAGCCGTTGGGATTTAAAGGGTGTATCGATACCAGTATCGATACCTGGAGTCATAATTTTAAATAATTTTAAAATTAATTAAAATACACGAACTGGTTCGATACATAGTTCAAAACAGGTGTTGGCAGTAAAGAAAAGGTATCGAACCATATTTCGATACTTGTTCTTGATTTCAAGAATAAAGCTTTAAAACCCAGGTCGATATCGATACATGTTCTTATGGTATCGATACCCTCGTGTAAAAACACTTAGAAAATTTATTTCAAAGTTCTTGGTTTGACTTGAAAACAAAAATTTGACTTAGGGACTTAAAATTTATTGCAAACTAGTCCTTATACATAATTGTTATATCAAAATCAATTTTAGTTTTTCAAGAACCAATTTAAAAACTTTATGAGAGTTAATTATCAAATTGATTAAAAAAAACTTATATTTCGAATACAAGGGAGAAACTACATGGGTTGGGAGGGACAATCGATCCTCCATCCCGAATTTTTTTTTACTTTTATCTTTTCATTTAAAATTTTAAAATTTATTTTTTTTATAAATTTGCCCTCTACTTCTAACTCCGTCCTTAGTCAAATATATAATAATTTATATATTAAGTCTAAATTATCATCTTTGTTGGTGTATTTTTTAAGGTTTACTTATAAAATACATATTTAAATTATATTTTTATAATAAACGTTAAAATATTTTAAGTTAAAATATATATTTAAAATTTTATTTTTAATTAAAATAAATAATTAAAATGTTTTATAAATAAAATAAATGTTTAAAATTTTATTTTAAATTTATTTCAAAATTAATTGAAACACTTTAACATTTATTTTAATAAAAAAATAAAACTCATTTAATTCTTCAGTAATCCATTTATAAATTCACCGACTTCCTAAGGGCGAAAATCCCGTCGTGTGAAGGAAAGGAAAGCGCTGGAACCAACCAACCCCCATCGTACCCTAACCATGGTTAAGTTCCATCTTTAATTTTCCATTAACGGCGTTAAAAGACGGGGACAACAAGGGAGTAGTCAACCACGTGGTGAAACCAGAGAGCGCCAAGATTTTTAAACTAGTGCTGTGAGCCAAACACGTGGCTTCACATTATCGTAGCTCGTGGACTGCACAAACTAAGATTGGACCTACTAATCCAATGGTATTGGTGTAGACTATAGCTAATATATTCATTCACTCATATTCAACCAACAATAAATTCGATTAATTATATATGATCCTTAAACTTTTTAAAATTATTGCATTTTGACCATAAAACTTTTAAAACTTATAATACAGTCACATAACTTAATTTTAATTGTTAAACTTTTAAAACTTATAACACAATCATATAATTTTTAATTTACTTTCATTATGTTACGACATCGACCGTTGTTAAGAATAAAGTTATAAATGAATTGAACATTTAACGGATTGTTAGTGAATTGTTTATATAACAATCGTTTATTAAGATAAATAAACGAGTATGAACAAAAAAAATTATATTCATTTTATAAACAAACAAACACGAATGAGTTGTGTTCAATTCGTTTATGATAACGAGCAAGATGATTTATAAGTTTATTTACCAGATTACTCTTTTACCCTTTTTTTTCATATATTTCAAATTTCAGTGAAGATAAAAACTAAATTGGACACGTTGTGCTACATTTCTCTCTTTCTAATACGGGTATTTAAATTTTATTTTTAACTAAATTAACTGAATGAATTAGATTTTTTTGATTAATTGGTCGATTAGTTTTAAGTTTGATCGATTAACGGTTAAGTTATTTTTAAACTATGATTATTGTTTAATTCGGTTCGAAATATGCTAATTAACCGGATTTGTTATATATTATATATGTATTTTTTTGTTAGTGTACTTTTAAAAATTATAAAATAATTATTGGATTTTTTAATATATTATAAAATAGCTATAAAATTTCAACAAATTATTATAAAACAATCATTAAATTTATTAAATTATCAAAATATTATTAAATTTTCAATACCTAAAAAAATTTTAAAACATGTAATAAATCAATGATCATTTCTTAATATTTTGATAAATTTAATAATTGTTTTATAATTTCTAAAAGAATACTATGATCCTAGAAAAATGACACAAAAGCTATAGAACTCATAATGGCAATCGATCATAATATTTAGGTGTGGGCAAAATACTCGATTATTCGATTTTGGTCTCAGACCCGGTAAGACTCGGTAGATTTTTATCTTATATTGGTTTCGGTGGGATCGGATTGGATCTAAAATTTAGACTCCGATCATAATTGAGACCGGGATTGGATCTTGATTTTTGGACTCGATACCCGGTGGGTACCCAGTAGTACCGAGACCATTACGAAATATCAGGTATTGGTTTTTCTTTTGTTTATTTTTTTATTAAACTTTTTCTTTTATGTATGGATATTATGAGTATGACTAGTTTTAAAACTTTAATTTTAAGTCTACAATATTCTAATTTTATTATTTAATATTATTATTGATGGTTGATTTTTTTTTGTTCTAATTACTCAAATTTTTTTAAGAATAAATTAATTGACAGGGTACCTAGTATTGGAAACGGTACCCACCAGTAACAAGATCGGTTCTTAAAATTTAGGACCCAATATGACCAGGATCGGGACTGGTTCTAATTTTTAGGAACCGGTGATTATCGGGACCGAGAGGAATACTATTTAAATTGGCCGGATACCCGATTTTGCCCACCCTAATAATATCGTAATAGAAGCGAATTAAAAAAGGGATTATATTGTAATATTTGAAAATGTAGTAACCAAAATGTATAGTCTCTATAAGTTCAAGAATCATTTTTGTAATTTACCCTAGCAAATTTACATAAAAGTCAAATGTTTAAGTTTTTTTTTATAAAAAGATTACGCATTAGTTGTTAATTTGGATCTACTAACAACGTTATAAGAACAGATGTCGAAAATCAAGCAAATTATTTAGTAATTACGGATAATACTCATTAATAATTAATTAATTTATATCACTATCACGACACTGTTCACAACCACCGTAACCGCGGCAAATCTGGGCAGTTGAGAGCGGGCCCCGTCGTTTCTATAGTTAAAACGTTGGGTCCACCGGTATTGGGGTCCACTGTCACACTACCCGGCTGCCTCCGTCTTCGCCGTTAATGCTATAAGTATGGCAACGAGAGCATTACCCTTGTCGCAAAACCCTCTTAAAAGAATCCTAGATTCTCCCTTCATCACTGCAGTTCTGTGTTCTTCACGTTTGGTTGCCTTTAAAGCTCTTTGGTGCTTCGTGATCTACCGTTTAACATTGTTTTCAGGTATTTCCCCTCTTTTGGCGTTCACGATTTTCAATTTTCTTCATGTTTTTGAATGGTTATTGCATTCTCTGAGTTCTTTTATGTATCTTAGTTTCCAGTTTAATTTGTTTCCTGCTGTAAGATATTTATTCGCATGATTCTGTGTGTTTTTCATTCTAAACTCTTAATTTTGACTCGAACTGTTTTTTTTACGTACTCTCTCTGTTTCTCTCTTATTTTTGTTGTCAAATTCCTCATTCTATAATTTCTATTTGCTTTTGATTGTTATCAAGTAACATATACGGTTAAGGCTTTGCTTTTTTCCACTAAAATTTTCTTCTGTGTCCTGACTGTAGAAAAATGGAACACTTCCAGAACGACGATCTTGAGTATCTTGTCGATGATTTTTACGACTTTGATGATTTTGAACACGATGATCCCTTCTCTGGACCCGATCCTCGGCGAGACACCGCTGATTTTGATTCGTTTGACTCCGACTTTGAAGACGATTTCGAATCAGTACGTTTTTTAAAGAAAAGAATCTTTCACCTATATGCTTTAATTCTCTCGATTTTGATACTAGAATCTCTTTAACCTTTTCCTTATATACATGTGCATTTACTTGGAAATAGAATAAGCCAAAAACTGATACATCAGCTATGGAAGCAAGAAATGGAAAAGATATACAAGGAATACCTTGGGAGAGGCTTAATTTTACTAGGGACGAGTATCGTGAGACGAGATTGAAACAATATAAAAACTACGAGAGCCTCGGTGGCTCTAGTGAGGGGATGGAAAAGGTCAGTTCTTGACTTTCTTGCTTCCGTTTCTGACACGAAATATGATTTTAAAAAAAGCTTTTATTAGTCTCTTAGTCTCCACGGCGTGGACTTGTTTCTAAAATGTTCTAAATGGTTAATAATAAATTTTGTGTTGACAGGAGTGCTTACAAGTAGAGAAGGGAAGTGCCTTCTATGCCTTTCAGTTTAATACCAGGCTTGTCAAATCTACTATTGTGCACTTTCAGGTAGAGAATTTGCTCATTAGCTTCAGTTATTTTTACCATTGATCTTCTGTTTGATGTAATTTCGGTTCCATGCTAAATCATTGCGTTGCATTGTGTTCTTTGTTTTGACGTTTATGATCTTTATCTTTTATAAGAAGTCTTTTCGAGAGAATTGCTTTGTTTTTAAGATGTCATTGATCCACTTGTTCAATTCCATGCACGCATATCTATTTAGTTTCATTCTGCAGGCAATTCCCCCCTTTTGTTCTTTTCTATAGTGATTTAAATGTTCATTGCGTTCTATTAGAGTGCGACATCTTCAGAGTTTTTTTCTTTTATGATTTATGTGTTAATTTTTATATTTAGAGCTGTTTGGCTTATTCAACTTTTCCTAGGGTTCTGCATCATCAAAACTTTGGTCTCGGTGGTTCATGTTGTCATCCTTTGTATATGGTTTGATCTTCAATTTATTTGCATATCCTAGTCTCATAGTTTTGCAGGTCCTGTTTTCATTTCATAACATTTTGTCCTTGTTGTTTTATTTATCATAGCTTTTTACCTGAACCTTTGTTGGAAGGTGTGGAGTTGCAGTTCCACTTTGAGACCTGAAGTTATCTAGTTTTAGTTTTCTACTGACGTGGCAGCAGCCTGCTAATTTTAGAGATTAAGTTCTAGAGATTTGATTAGGGTTTAGTGATGCCATATGTTCATTCCAATTTGACTCTAAACTTTGTTGACAACTTTTCTTCTATTAATTTCAAAGATTTTATGTACTCCATTTGAGGCATCAAGACAGGGTTTGTATTCGCATGAATTCTCTTTGTGCAGATTTTTGAAGGATACTTTAGTTTATACATGTTCATGCTAACAGTTGTTCAAATTATACAAATTTAAAACTTAAAAGCACAATTTTGCAGAGGTACCATAATGATAATGGATATTGATGCTCCATGGATATGGTATGACTTTGGGGATCTTGAAAATTCAGAGTCCTTCCTCTATATTCATGCAATGAGATTGATCCAGTATCCATTAACTGTGAGGCCCTTATTGATGATGAGTTTTGAACTACTTCCTCTATGTTTAGAGTTGCCATAGGTTTTACATTTAGCTAGACTCATCTGAGCAAGGTGCTTAGAAAGCTAACATCATACTTTTTATGAGTACAGGCATTGATTCATCTTTTTCGTTACCCTTCAATTTAGGATTTATTTGCATGTTGGTACCAGGGGAGGATGCATGCAGCCTTGTCTTTGCATATTTGGATATGTTGTTTAATTTTTGTTATTTGTGTAATTTGTGAGTTAGGAATGTTCTACTTTGACTGTTAACTTTTGCTTCTTTCATTCATGTATTGGATTTCGCCAAGCGAAAATGACTAATTTAATAAATTATTGCTTTTACCAATTATCTTTATATTGATTTAACCCGTGGCATTCAAGATGCCATTCTATCTTATTTCAGCCTTTCACACAGGTTGGGAGTAATTTCTGAGCAGCTGGCACGGTAAAGAGGCATTACTTTTATGGTATGACAGGATCATTCAAGAGGCCCTATAATGATTCGTTTAATTTAGTAGAGAAGTAATATTTCCCACACAAGGGCAAATTAACACATAATTTGCATTTCATGGTGCTGGATTGTTTGTAAATTATTAGATGCATTTAACGGTATTATAACTAGGATACATCATAGTTTCCTTTTATGATAATCTGCATGCATAATTATATTTCCATTCAATTGTTCTACAATTCTTAGATATCATCTGCATGGATCCAATTAGCATTTCTGTACTTGATTTGCTGTCCCATGTTCTTAGATGTTCTGTTCGTGCACATGCCGAAGTTTCTCCTTTGTGAGATTTGTTTTTGCATGATCCTTCTGTAACCATGCTATAGATGCATCACATCTTGTGAATGGCTTTGTATTTTGCCTTGGCTTATTGGCTTTTAACATCCGTCATAAATTTTTTAATGGTTTCGTATAGCTCTTCTGTATTGATCCTGCTGCTGTGATCTCATTGTTGTTTTTGGATGTCTTTTTTCCCTTACATATATATATATATATCAATAGAGCTCTTAAGCTGTAGGTGTGTTTCAAAAACTTCATTTAGGCTACTTAATGGTTACTTGGCTATGTCGTGTTATATATGCTACAAAGTTTTTGTCCTTGCTGGGCCAGCATCAGTAACTGTCTGGTAATCTGAATGAATTATGCCTCATTCCATTTAGTATATTGATAATCTCAATTTCATTTTGTAATCTTTTTATGATATGTTATGTGCTAGCCACTTTGCGTGGATATGTTATCCCTTTCCTTTTTTCTACATCACAGCATTTACATTTCTACTACAAGGGAGTTGATATTATCATTTTTTCATGTCATTGTGTAGAGACATTTTTAAGTTATAGAGGGTAGTCTTAAATATTTTACCATATTATGGCTGTACAGATTCATCATTCATAGTGTTGCGTCATACCTTCATAGCTAAAGTGGGGATGATCCTTATGATAAGACCACCCTGATCTGTGTTTTCATTTTTTTTATTAGTGCTTGTGCAGTTTTCTACTTCTCATCTTTGTTTTTTAAATGTCAGTCTGTGAATATTCTTTACCGTTATTTAATGGGTTGTGTCTTGAAGGAAATCAATTGGGGCTTGAACTTTTGTATGGGACAAGGTTGGTCGAGGATATGCTAACTGTTTTTATGTAGGATTCACATTTTTCCTTGTTTGCAAAAAATATATAGTTCCTTCATCCTTGATGGTGAGAATTTTGAGAAGTCTTCAATATTGTATTGCATATATAAAAGGTTAATCAATGATCATGTTAACTGTTTTGACATTGCCTTACAATTATGCTGGGAGACTGAATTGTTACTCATATTGAATATTATTATTTTCCGGGACTTAGGGGATCATGTCCAAGAGTATGGTCTCTTACGTGTCTACATTAGTGTAAACATTTTGGTTTCAATGTACTTGGCGTGTGGAAGATTGTTGTTATCAGATAATGCCATTGAGTTTAATTATTTTTTATCCTGCAGCTGAGGAATCTGTTGTGGGCGACATCGAAGCATGATGTGTACCTCATGCAAAATTACTCAGTAATGCATTGGTCGTCACTGCTATGCAAAGGCAAAGAAGTGTTGAATGTGGCTAAGCCAATTGTTCCCATCGTGGTTAGTAAATATGGCCATGCTTAATTTGACTTCTACTATTAACCTTATTCAATGGGTTGTCAAGTTAGATTCATTATTTTGATATTTGTAGAAACGTCCTGGATTGTTTTCCCAGCAACTCTCTCGGGTGCAGATTAGCACTATGGCAGTTAAAGAAAATTTAATGGTTGCAGGTGGTTTTCAGGGGGAACTTATATGCAAGGTTTGTGTTTGTCGGTTTGACCAATTTTTATTGATAAAACTATTTTTTGCAGTTTGACTCATGTTGTGCATTTTTCTGCTTTGGCAGCATTTAAAGCAATCGGGTGTAGCCTTCTGCACAAAATTAACTACTGATGACAATGCAATCACTAATGCGGTGGATGTGTATCGCTGTCCTAGGTGATAAATGTTACTCTCAGAAATTTGTAACAATTTTGATGGCATTTTGAAACGAAACTGAAAGTTTTCTATATATTCACAGCGGCGCAATGAGAATAATGGCTGCAAATAATGATACTCAAATCAGAGTATTTGATGCTGAAACCTTCTCAAGCCTCAACCGCTTCGCATTCGATTGGTCTGTGAATGTAAGTGTGGAGTATTTAGAAGTCTGGCTACAGAATGGCGTTTGTTCCTTCTTTTTCATATTTTTATTTCTTATATTCTTATTACTTGTTTGGTTGTCTTCTCCGGACAGAATACCTCTGTAAGTCCAGATGGCAAGTTGCTTGCAGTCCTCGGAGATAATACAGAGTGCCTGATTGCCGATGCTCAGTCTGGCAAAGTAAGTCGATCTTGCTGGGGATTCGAAGAGTTGGTGCATTTTGAAGTTTACTTTTTATTGTCTAATTATTTGAACAATGCAGGTCACTGACACCTTAAAAGGGCATTTGGACTATTCTTTTGCTTCTGCTTGGCACCCTGATGGAAACATCCTTGCTACCGGGAATCAAGACATGACTTGCAGATTGTGGGACATAAGAAACCTATCCAAGTCCCTTGCTATACTAAAGGGAAGAATGGGAGCAATTCGATCTCTCAAGTTCACCTCGGATGGTCGATTTCTTGCTATGGCTGAGCCAGCCGACTTTGTTCATGTGTTTGACACGGAGTCTGGGTACATTAAGTGCCAAGAAATTGATTTCTTTGGTGAGATTGCTGGAATATCATTTAGCCCAGATACAGAATCTCTCTTTGTCGGCGTTGCTGATCGAACATACGGCAGCTTGTTAGAGTTCAACCGCTGTCGACATAACCATTATTTGGACTCTATATTGTAAAATATAAACTGAGCTACTGT
This sequence comes from Abelmoschus esculentus, assembly GCA_035048815.1. Taxonomy (NCBI): domain Eukaryota; kingdom Viridiplantae; phylum Streptophyta; class Magnoliopsida; order Malvales; family Malvaceae; genus Abelmoschus; species Abelmoschus esculentus. The sequence goes on from JAUCBN010000026.1 coordinate 14,033,996, forward strand.
GCTTGTGAAACGATTATCGTGGATATTTATAGCAAGATTGGACAGTTTGATACTTGCCTGGACGAATGGGTTTCTATTATAAAATCCCTTTTCGGGCGAGAAAAGCAGAGTTAGTTTTTTTTTTTTTTACAAATACTCTTGAATTTTATTAAATTTTGAATCAAAATGTTACTAAACATTCTCAACCATAACTACGATAGAATTAAAATCTTATCTTAAAAAATAAAATTATATTATATATATATTTGATAGGTTAGATGTTATGTTATTTAAAATATATTATCATATGCATATGACATGTCATCATTGTTAAATTTTTAACGATTTAATTATCATGGTACTTAGAAAATAAGTTATTTGTCAAAAAGATATAGGTTAATGGCTAAATTTATCTAAAAAAAAAATAAGAGCCAAAATGACAAAATTATAAACGTTAAGGGTTAAAATTATCTTTTATGTTCTATAATTATATCGCATTTAAAAAATAAAAAATTGGATTAAACAATCTAAATATTTTACAACCCAAAAAATAAAGAAAATAAAATTCTTATGGAATTAAGCATACCAATAAAATTCAGAAGTACACCGACAAAAAATGCATCGACAAAAAACATAAATTAAAAACTAGCATTGATTGAATCAAACCACAAGAGCAAATAAATCAAACAACCGACAAACAACCGATTGTTAGGGTATGCTAAAACGTGCCACAAGAGTAGATGAATCAAACCAAAAATCAAAAATATGTTACAAAGACAAGAAAACGTGTCACAAGGACAGAAAGAGTATGCTATAAATACAGTGACTCTTATTAAAACTAAAAATAATAAATTTATAAATGCAGTGATCGATAATCAATACTAAAATTGATTGCTAACCACCGATCAAAAAGATAGATTAAAGTAAAGAACGATTTGAAACTAAAAAATTAAAAAAAAAATATTTAAGATTTAAGACAGAAGAAACTATTAAATTAAGTTTTGAGATTAAAGCAGAGTCAATGTAAATTCGCGTAAGGAAGAGATGAATTCTAAAATTTACTTTTGTGAAGTTGTTGATAATCATATGTTACATTTACTGTTTATATATATATTTGATATACTTTGTTGTTTATTATTGATTTAAATAACATCAAATTTGAAAATGAATTCGTTTCACTTCCTTCTGTGTTTATCTTTTTTAAGGAACAACCCATTAGGGGTTTTCGGTCCAAGTCAAAGACTCGTGCTGATTCTTGTTGCAGAAAAAAAAATACAATCGAACTGATGATAAACTATACTAAGGTGCACGACAATACCAAAAAAATAGGAAAGAGCAACAGGGAACAACATTTTGTCATATAGGATGATAGAATTGCTATTGAATTGTTATAAAATATCATTAATTATTTAAATATTTATAAAACATCATTAAATTATTTAATGGTTATAAAATGATCATTGAAATGCTTATTTTGTATTAATTTTATCCTTATTAATATTTATATTATTATATCATGTATATTACTTTTATTATTATTTATACTAATGTTACTATTTATATATACAATTATTAGTCTTTCTATCATATGGACATTCCATTCTTAAATATATACATGTTTTAATATTATTACATCCATATATAATACTATAATTATTGTTATTAGACATAAAGATTATTTTAAATCTTAATATTTATAATTTTTTTTATCATTTGACCTTCATTCTTTTTTGGGATAAATTTAACCATTAATCTATATCTTTTTGATAAATATCTTATTTTTTAACTAACATAATGACTAAACCGTTAAAAATTTAACGATATTGACATGTCATATATATGTGATAATATATTTTAAATAACATGACATCTAACCTCATTCTACATATATATAACATGTCACTATCGTTAATTTTTTTACGATAATGACAAATATATACATGTAAAATATAATTTTATTCTAACATAAAATATAAAATAATTAAAATTCAAATAAAATATTAAAAATTAATTAAATCTAAAATAAAAGGCTACTAAGCATTCTCAAATTTTAAATATCATTCTAAATATATATGGCATACCATTATCGTTAATTTTTTTAACTATCTAATCATCATGCTAGTTAAAAAATAAGATATTTGTTAAAAAGATATAGGTTAAAGATTAAATTTATCCAAAAATAGGATAATGACCAAAATAATAAAAATCATAAACTTTAAGGGTTAGAATTATTTTATGCCTAGTTATGAAAGAAATTCTAAGGACTAAATTTAGGGTTTAGGGTTTTATTTAAGATTTATATTTATAGTAGATTCTTAAATAAATTCGATTAAATTAGTTCAATTGATTTAATTCATAAGAATCATTAATATCTTATGAGGATAATATGTTTATGACAAGGCCTTAAATAATGTTTGTAATCACCGTTTTTGGTTCGGGGAGTCGCCACCAATCATTTTTACGGTGCGATTGGAACACCAAAATCAAGGTCTGCGAACTAGAGTTGAGTCTGGGAGTCTGTTACGCATAGGGAAGGATGAGCACCCCTACAACGTCCAAAATTGGCACCTATCGGTTATAAAATATTTTATATAATCAAAAATATAAATTCAGTATCTAATTTTATGATCCCATAATTTTAAACCTGCAAAATGAATAAAATAAGTTAAATAACAAAAATGATCAGGTTAAATAAAATATAACAATAATGACAATAAAACATGTAATAATAATAATAATAAAACATGTAATAGTAGTAATAATAATAATAATAATAATAATAATAATAATAATAATAATAATAAAGAGAGGGACCAAATCTGCAAAACACAAAGTTATAGGATTAGATTAATAAAAAAAGAGGTTAAAATTGAAGAAAATAAAAAAATAGGGCTAAAATTAACAAAATAGGGGCCAAATCTGAAACGGGTGTAAATTGGGAAGTTTAAGTTGAAGCCTGCAGGAAACTCAGGGACTAAGGAGGTAATTATCCCTTTTTATCGGGTTAAAGCGCAGGTCCGGGTCCGGTAATGAGTCAGGCGTCGGGTTAGAGGATCAAAACGACACCATTTTGGGCCTGATGAACCGGCACCAAAACGACGTCGTTTCGTGTGTGATATAAAGGCCCCTCTTATAATTTTTATTCCTTTGTTTTCATTTTAACAAAATAGAAACAACACAGAGCTTCATAAAGCTCTCAACTCCTCTCGCTTCTGGTCGCCGGGAGAGTCAACGCCGCCCGTCGCCGCTATAGTCCGTCGGTCATCGTCATCGGCGCTGCCGCTCCCGGTTGTTGGAAACTGAAAAGTTTGGTACTTTTCGAAGCGTCTCGATGCAAGGAGTTCGAATATAGAAGTGGATTTTTGAATCGAGGTATGGATCAACGCAGATCTACAAGATAAGTATCGATTATTATTATTATTTTTACCTCTTTTTCTTCTCTATTTGCTTCTGATCTCACTCTTCTTCTTGTTTTTTTTGTTTTGCTTCGAATATATGGTGGTACTTTTGTTTTGAGTCTTTCTTTTCATTCCGAAAAATCCTTTTTTTTACAAGCTTTCAATCCGGTTATTTATACCCGGATTTTTACACATAAAATATTACAAATATCTCTGTTTTTCTCATTTTTCAGATATGATTTCAGATCTAACCTTTTAATTTTTTATAGGTCGATGAAGTCTGACATGGGCGGTGGGGCGATGGTCGATATGGGAACCAATAACATCGCGCGTGGTGACCACGCGGTATTCGAAGTGTCGCCCGTGGTCGTCACATGCCGGTGACCGGGAAAGGGAGAGGACATCGACGACGGCTAGGGTTATGGTGTTAGGTTATCATAATTGATTAGGATTTATTATTTGGGCCTTGGGTTTTGTTTGGGTTGTGAGTTTAATATTGAATATGGGTTTTTTGAATGAGTTATTACAGCTTCCCCTCTTTGCTCATTGTTGTGTAACGACAATAGAGCAAAGACAAAGAATAACTCATTTCACTTGGTATGGTTTTTAGGGATCATCTTGGTAAGGCGAGGGTTCTTCTTTGGTGAGGTTGAGGTTCTTTTTGGTAAAGTTGAGGTTCTTTTGATAAAGTTGGGGTTTAATGGTAAGGTTTGTGGTTCTTTGGATAAAGTTGGGGTTTTTTGGATAAGGTTGGGGTTCTTTTGGCCACCACTTCTTTCTCCTGGAGCTTGACATGATATACTCCAGCGCTCTTGTTGACAAAATCTTCAAAAATGAGGAGATTCGTTGAAGAGAACAAAAGTTGCAGCTGAACCATTGGATGAGAAAAAATACGCTTGGCTTGCTACATACTCGTGATGTTGCCATCTTTGGAGAAAACTTGATCTATCTGCAACATTGATAAGTAGGTAGATGCCGCCAAGCTGGATCCAGCTACATCCGTTGAAGAAGCATGATCTGTTATATATATTTTCTTCTTCTCCTTTTTTTAGATATAATATCCGTAAATACAAAATTTGGTCTAGTTATACCATTAACGATAAAACGAGACCTGATCAAACTTGTGATATGCTTACGCCATCAATGGCAGAATGAGAACTTGTTAGATCGAAGAGGCAAGACTTGAAGTGTAAGATTAGATCTTATCCACACCATCAACGGAGGGGTAAGATAACATTTCAACAACTTGGACCCTACTCCGCCATCAACGGGGAAGCAGGATTGAACTTCAGTGATTCAGATCTGGTCACACCATCAACGGGGACGAGATCAAGTCTGTAATTCGAATCCTATTACGCCATCAACAGAGAAACAGGACCAGATTGAGATCTATCCACTTCATCAACGAAGGGGTAAGATCAAGTCTGGATCATACTACGCCATCAACGGAGAAGCATGATTAAATGAGATCTGGTCACACCATCAACGGGGACGAGATCAAGTCTGTAATTCGAATCCTATTACGCCATCAATGGAGAAACAAGACCGGGTTGAGATCTATCCACTCCATCAACAGAGGGGTAAGATCAAGTTTGGACCATACTGCTCCATCAACGGAGAAGCATGATTAAATTGGATCTAACCACACCATCAACGGGGACGAGATCAAGTCTGTAATTTGAATCCTATTACGCCATCAACGGAGAAACAAGACCGGGTTGGGATCTATCCACCCCATCAACGGAGGGGTAAGATCAAGTCTGGATCATACTGCTCCATCAACGGAGAAGCATGATCAAATTGGATCTGGCCACACCATCAACGGGGACGAGATCAAGTCTGTAATTCGAATCCTATTACGCTATCAACGGAGAGACATGACCGGGTTGGATCTATCCACTCCATTAACGGAGGGGTAAGATCAAGTCTGGAAGATCAAAATATCTGATTCAATTGATGTCATGTATCTTCTTTGTATTTTTCCCAAATGCACAGGGATCAACGGATTTGATATGCCTTTATCGGTAGCCGTTTGCTCCGGACTAGCTGTACCATTACTTTGGATATAATCATTTGGTTCCAAGGATTTAATTCCTTGACCATTCATAAAAATGGATTTCAATGGACATTTGAATGGTCCTTATCAATGCATTTTTCCCAAATCCACAGGGATTAACGAATTTGTTTTGCCTTTATCGGTAGCCATTTGCTCCGGGCTAGCTGTACCATTACCCTGGGTACAATCAGTTTGCACTAATCACAAGATTGGATTTTTCCAAAGGAATGTAATTCCTTCGACCATTCGCGAAAATGGATTTTTAAAGGACATTTGAATGGTCCAATGTCTTGTTTCTGCATATCTTTTCAATTTTTCATTTCATTTTTTTCACATTTTTTTCAAATCTTACTTTTCATTTTTCATCATTTTTTCATTTTTCATTTTTTCTTTGTTTTTCTCTTAAAATAGTTTTAATTCACATATACCATCTATATAAATGTGGAAAAACAAGATCTGCATGAAGATCCAATCCTCAACATAGCTGTCAGAAAAGCAAGGTTTTAGCAAAATTAACCAACCACCATTGACGTAGGCGACATTGGGAAAAAGTTGTTTATGGTGCTCCATGATGGGTAGTTAGGACCTGAAAGCAAAATATAATCTTTATTAGTTTATTAGTTGCTGTTCAAAATTTTAGAGCCATTAACTGAAAAATCTATGTTATTTTAGCCTTCTCGAGGCCAAATATTGGTCATCATGTTGTTGCCCCCCTGATTAAGGTCTCTCGGTCTGTTCTATGGACCTGCTTATATGTATAAGCAAAATATGTGCATTATGAATGCTCAATGTATGTCAAGTCTGAATGCATGATGTCTAAAATATCTGAATGCATGAATAACATGATTTCTGTTTTCAAAGGATGTCCCTAATGTATGCTCGATGCATGTTTAATCTAAATGCATGGTTTGTAAAAATGCTTGAATGCATGAATGCCATGATTTTTCTAGGGGTGCCCCTGATTTCACTAGTCATAATGGAAATTGCTTGAACTTTTCTGATTTGGCCTCCTTCCTCGAAACCTTTCCTCGAAATGGATACCCTAAACAATTTTAAACAATCTGAACCTTTAAAGTGCAAAAATTCACTGGTCATGTTGCCCAGTTGGGTTGTCTCTATTTTCTGAAGTTGGTTCGCACACCATTCAACCTCAATGTATTACACAAAATATGCTTCATTGCAACTTGTAGTTTTGGGCCCTTACAAAAGACTCTCGCTGCCAGTGGGCTTAGGCTAACGAGATGGTTCACAAATACATCTCATTGGAAGAGATGAAAACTACAAGTGACCTACTATGGTCAAGGGTGAGTAGTATCTTAGTCTACCAGGCATAATTTATTTTTTTATAACTCAAAAATAACATTGTCATTCCTATTTGGTGTCTTCGTGCTTCAGCAAAGGATCTATAGCTGTTTCAACTGGGTCATCGAATCTTATTACTCCGAGCTTGATGAACTTTTCCATTAGCCTTTTGAAACCTAGGCAATTTTCAATTGAATGACCCACTTGTCCTGTATGATAATCACATCTTGCATTGGCGTCGTACCATTTCGGGAAAGAGGGTTGTATCGGCGCTTGAAAGAAGGGCGACACCAAGCGCTTATCATACAACTCTTTGTGTAGCTCCTCGTAAGACATTGGCAGTTGAGTAAATTCTTCCTTTTCAACCTTCTTTCTCTGATTGAAATCACGGTTTGAAGAATTATAAGTACCAATAGCTACAGGCTGTGTCATCGTTACAGGCTTGGAATAATTAACGCTATAGATTCCTGCAGAATTCACTTCATTATCCTTCTTTCCATGTGTTGGCTTTCTGTGGGACGAACTTCCACCGGCATCAATTCTGCCACTCTTGATGGCATTCTCAATGAGCTCACCGGATAGCACCAGATCAACAAAATTGGTGGTTGCATTGCCTATGAGGAGATCCAGGATTGGGCCTTCCAAAGTTTGGATGAATATAACCACCGTCTCTTTTTCATTGAGAGAAGGTTGAACCTGCGCAGCTACATCCCTCCAACATTGTATGTATTTTCTAAAACTTTCGTTAGACCTTTGTTTCATGTGTTGCAAGGTCAGACGGTCTGGTATCATATCACTAACATGCTTATATTGCTCTAGAAAAGCCTTAGCCAAGTCTTTCCATGACTTTATCTGATGACAATTCAGCTGATTATACTATTTAGTGACAGATCCCGTTAAACTATCTTGAAAGCAGTGTATCAGTAGCTTGTTATCCCTGTCGTACCTTGTCATCCTTCGACAAAATATAGTAAGATGCGCTCAAGGTCAATTGGTCCCGTCATATCTTTCAAATTCTGGGATTTTAAACTTTGGGGGTAATACTAGATCTGGGATGAGGCTGAGTTCGTTGGCGTCGAATCTGATGAAGGTGTCTTCAATCTCCATGGCTTCCATTTTCTCTTCGAGCCGTTTACAGCGTTCTTCAATTTCTTTTGAAGTCTCAATCTTTGGTTCAATCAACTGATCAAGTTCTGAGACAAAATTTTCTACTTGATCGCCCCTCATTTTGGCTTCTAATGTGGAGGGTATGTTCATGGGGCCATATGTGTCAGTCGGATGTAACGGTAACTTCCCTTTAGAAAAGACCACCTGAGGATGAGCCTCCGATGGTATCTTAGTTTGAAGAAGAGTAAAACCCGAAGGATATATGGAATCTTCAATCATGTTAGCAGGATTTCCCCCTGGGTCAACAATAGAAGCGTCTTCCTGCTTGAATCTGAGCATTTGTGCTAGTTTCCCGAGCATTTCTTGTTGAGATCTTGCAATCTGGTCTTTCATTTCTTGTCGAGCCCTGGCTAATTGATCTTTCATTTTTCGTGTTAAGTAGTCCTGTAAATCCTTCTGAGTCTGCTCAATCTTATCCAACCTGTCCTCGTTTATCTTCTTCGTCTTGAGTCGAGTTCCGTAAGGATGCTGGATTGTTGTCTGGTCCAGTATTGCTGAGACAGGGACCCCAAACATTAGTACTAATGAGTGCATGTGAATGCATGATGCATGACTTAAATGTGAAAATATCGATTCAAAAATGGTTCTCGAGTCCATCATTTTATGTGCACGGGATTTATTCACAACTTTGAATGTTGTATTAATATCTAGAGTGTTAGATTTTCTCCCGATATATTTTTAAATAAAGAACCAATCGTGAATCGTATTTTATGCTTGTGAAATGTGAAAATTAAAACGTGATCGTAGTAATTAATGCAACATGGATGATTATGAAATGTTATAGTGCCTTCAAAAAGAAACAAAGTTAAATCACATTAAAATAATTTAAATTACAAATGTAACAACAAAAATAAAAAATAAAAAACTGTACATAAAGGCAACAAAGCCTAAAGGGTTACTGCTAAACGGGCAGAGTTTCGGCTTGATGGCTCTAAGGGGTAAGCTTCTAGGTCTCACTACATGTGGTTCGGTTCTAGAAGGTACCCGAATAATACTTATTACCCTACATGTAGTTCGGTTCTACATGGAGGCAAAACCTCACGAAGGAGTGGTTTCATGCTCCCACTTAAATGGACAGAGCCCGGGTTGAGAGCTCATGAAATGAGGAGACCTGAAATATATTTAAAAATATTAGTAAATATTTTAAAATAAAAGATCACAAAATTAAAATAAATCAAATTTAAATTTTCGATCATTAAATAAAATGTAACCAATTTTAGGCTCGACTCTCAAAAATGTCCCCAGCGGAGTCGCCAGCTGTAATCATCGTTTTTGGTCCGGGGAGTCGCCACCAATCATTTTTACGGTGCGATTGGAACACCAAAATCAAGGTCTGCGAACCAGAGTTGAGTCTGGGAGTCTGTTACGCGTAGGGAAGGATGAGCACCCTTACAACGCCCAAAATTGGCACCTATCGGTTACAAAATATTTTATATAATCGAAAATATAAATTTGTTATCTAATTTTATGATCCCATAATTTTAAACCTGCAAAATGAATAAAATAAGTTAAATAAAAAAATGATCAGGTTAAATAAAATATACTAATAATGACAATAAAATATGTAATAATAATAATAATAATAATAATAATAATAATAATAAAACATGTAATAATAATAATAATAAAGCATGTAATAGTAACAATAATAATAATAATAGTAGTAATAATAATAATAATAATAATAATAATAATAATAATAATAATAATAATAAAGAGAGGGACCAAATTTGCAAAACACAAAGTTATAGAATTAGATTAATAAAAACAGAGGTTAAAATTGAAGAAAATAAAAAAATAGGGCTAAAATTAACAAAATAGTGGCCAAATCTGAAACGGGTGTAAACTGGGAAGTTTAAGTTGAAGCCTGCAGGAAACTCAGGGACTAAGGAGACAATTATCCATTTTTATCGGGTTAAAGCGCAGGTACGGGTCCGGTAACGAGTCAGGCGTCGGGTTAGGGGATCCAAACGGCTCCGTTTTGGGCCTGATGAACCGGCGCCAAAACGATGCCGTTTCGTTTGTGATATAAAGGCCCCTCTTATAATTTTTATTCCTTTGTTTTCATTCTAACAAAATAGAAACAACACAGAGCTTCATAAAGCTCTCAACTCCTCTCGCTTCTGGTCGCCGGGAGAGTCAACGCCGCCCGTCGCCGCCATGGTTCGTCGGTCACCGGCGCCAGCACCGTCATTCCCGATTGTCGAAAACCGAAAAATTCAGTATTTTCCAAAGCGTCTCAATACAAAGAGTTCGAATGTGGAAGTGGATTTTTGAATCGAGGTGTGGATCAACGCAAATCTACAAGATAAGTGTCGATTATTATTATTATTTTACCTCTTTTTCTTCTCTATTTGCTTCTGATCTCACTCTTCTTGTCGTTTTTTTGTTTTGCTTCGAATATATGGTGGTGCTTTTGCTTTGAGTCTTTCTTTTCATTCTGAAAAATCCTCTTTTTTTACAAGCTTTCAATCCGGTTATTTATACCCGGATTTTTACACATAAAATATTACAAATATCTTTGTTTTTCTCCTTTTTCAGATATGATTTCAGATCTAATCTTTTTAATTTTTTTCAGGTCGATGGAGTCTGACATAGGCGGTGGGGCGGTGGCCGATATGGAAACCAATAACATCGCGCATGTCGACCACGCGATATTCGAAGTGTCGCCCGTGGTCGTTACGCACCGATGACCGAGAAAGGGAGAGGACGTCGGCGGCAACTAAGGTTATGGTGTTAGGTTATCATAACTGATTAGGATTTATTATTTGGGCCTTGAGTTTTGTTTGGGTTATGGGTTTAATATTAAATATGGGTTTTTTGAATGGGTTATTACAATGTTTTGAGATTTGCTTTATTAAATTATTTGTGTATCAGAGTTTAATTTTGATATTATTATAAAATGACTCATCGATTTAAACAATAAAAATATAATTAATTAACGAAAAATCTATTTAGGAGTATTATTTTAGCTCATTATATGTCTAATTCATCCTTGCATTAGCTCATATATCTCGGTAAAGATTTTTTTGGTCAAATTATGAACTAAGAGAAGAAAAAAAATATGTTTGAAAAATAGATTGTGGGAAATTAATTATTTAAGTAATATTATTTTTCTCGTGGATGGAGAACTAAAATGACTTTTAATTAACTTAATAACTTTTATTGGTTCCAAAGTGAAATATTAAACTATTTAATAATTATTTAATGTACGTGATTTATAAATTAATTTAGTTTTTTCGATCATTATTTAATATGTTTAATTATTATTTTATTTAATTTAAAAATTAAAAAATATATACTTGCATAAATTTTAAAATGGTAGACTCATCTTCATTTTACAAAATCAAAATTGAGTTGCGTTAAATAATTTAGTAAAAGAAAAATAATTTTAACATAATCTATCACACTTCAACTGATGTTAAATATTTTGTCAAAAGTTTTAATTTAGACTTTGAGTCAGGTTTTAATATGATATTTTCAAATATTTCAAATATAATTAAAGCATAAAGATAATTTTAACCCTTAATATTTATAATTTTTGTCGTTTTGGCCTTTATTCTTTTATTTTTGGATAAATTTAGCCCTTAACATATATCTTTTTGACAAATAGCTTATTTTTTAACATATGGTAACTGGACCGTTAAAAATCTAACAACGATGACATGTTATGTGCATATGATAATATATTTTAAATAACATGGCATCTAACCTATCAAATACATACATATATAATATAATTTTATTCCAATATAAAATAATTAAAATTTAAATAAAATATTAAAAAATTAATTAATTCTAAAAATAAAATACTATTAAACATTCTTAATCCTAACTATGATAGAATTAAAATCTTACCTAAAAAAGGACACTGATTCTATTATAGTTAGGTTTGAGAATGTTTAATAGCCTTTTATTTTAGAATTAATTAATTTTTAAAATCTTATTTGAATTTTAACTATTTTATATTTTATTTTATATTTTATATTGAAATAAAATTATATTATATATATATTTGATAGGTTAGATGCCATGTCATTTAAAATATATTATCATATCCATATGACATGTTATCATTTTTAGATTTTTAACGGTCCAGTTATTATAGTAGTTAAAAATAAGCTATTTGTTAAAAAGATATAGGTTAAGGGCTAAATTTATCCTAAAAAGGAATAAAAGCCAGAACGACAAAAATTATAAACGTTAAGGGTTAATATTATCTTTATGCCTATAATTAAATATTTAGAATGTTTACGTGAGAGTTTTATTTAATTTAAAAAGACAACGTAAAAACAGTAGATTCACATTAAAATTTTAAAATATAAATTATAATATAAATCATGAGTTTTATAAATATGTAACAATCTGTAATAGAATGAAGTTTAAAGTGAGGTCCGATATTATACAATTTTAATAACATACACTCTAAATGATGTAGTATCACACATCCTTAAAAGCACACACTCATATTTAGAAACTCTCATCGATTATTTTTAAATGAGGTTTGGTGTCATTTAATCTTGAGAGAATACATCTCGTCTCATTGTGCTCCAACATACTCATTGATGAATCGATATTCAGATTTCAAAATCTGAATTATTGCAAACATGATTTAATAGATATATGTGTCTTTACATGACAAAAATAGTAGACATTGAATTTTTATTATTGATGAAAAAGTTGTTGCCTGGCGTGTTCTGCATGATAAACATGATTTTTGAGTCTTTGATTTTTCGTAATCTTGATTGTTGTTCGGTGTTAATGGCTGAATTTTAAGGGCACATGATGTTTTAGTCCATACATGGAGGGTTGTCATGATTTTAGGCGGTGAGTCTGAGACACTTATAAGTAATATTTTAATTACGATAATTCACTAACTTTTTAATCGTAGATGAAAAATATGTTTGTCATATATTTAGAAAAGATAATGGAGTGGCTAATCGTTGTCTTGAGTCATGGTGTACCTGTTAATACTTTAGAGTTTATTACCATATCGAATATGATAATAAAACTAATAAATACGAAGATTACTATTAATCATTAGTTTAATCTTCAAAACCGAATTAACAAAAAAAATATTATAGAATATATCTTGAACTGTCTTGAAGTCAACGAAAAAACATAAAGTTATTGCACATGAGACTTTATAAAATTAGTATTATTTTTTATTAATGAATTTCTTGATTTTTTCATTACTTATTTTTAATTAATCAATTTCTTAATTTTGATCTTCCATTTTTAAGGTTTTTATTTTCATGTTTACTGTACAATGTAATCCTTGAAACAGGATTAAAGATTTACCGTAATACTTAATTCTATCGATTTGGTTCTAAATAGAATTACTTCAATTAAATTAGTTATAATTCTTCAATTCCCTCATCTTCCTCATTTCCCCCTCTTTGTTTCAATTCCCAGAATACTCAAAGTCGATTCTCTGTCTTCAAACAAAAAAAAGCAGAAAAAGGATTTCTATTACAGTGACGGAGGTTTTGTCTATTTTTTTAACTTTTACTTATTATAATTTTAAATTTATTATTAATAAAAATATAAAAAATATATATTTTAGAAATATATAATTTTATAAAATTTAATAAATCAAACTATTTAAAATAGTTATGGTTAAAGTTCTAAAATTTTAACTTTTAAAAAGTTAATACCGAACATCTTAAGTGAGACAGAGTGAGTAAGATTTATTAACATATAAATATCTTAAATTTATATGATAAAAATAGAGGTGATAAATTTATTCGAGACCTAAACCGGTTTTATTCGATCCAAGATTAATATTGACTCGAATACGACACCCGAACTTGATTTGAAACCCAATAAATCAAATCAAATTGAATCTGACTCATTTTTTAGTTGAACTGATATAAACTTGATCCGATTTTTAATAGAACTGAATAGAATCAAACTGATTTTCTAGTGAACTAAATAGATTCGAACCAAAATTATCTGAATCTAAAGTACCCCCAATCAAAGGCTATCCCAAATAAAGAAAATATATTAAATATAATGAAAGGTTTGATGTGAATTATGGCATAACTCATCCCAAGTCGAATATATTAGCTTTATAAAGTTATATATGAGTTTAAAATATTGATCCAGTCTAAAAACCTAAGTAAAACATATTTATCTTTTATTAAACCGATTTTGATCCGATCCGAAATCAACCGAACTGAAAATACTTGACGTAAAAATTAACCAAACCTATGTGATCCAATCCGATTTGATACCCGATTTGAATCACTATAAATTCGAATTAAAATATCAGATCATACTCAATCCGAACTAAATCAAAACTAAATTTAACCTGAATCAAATTCGATCTGAAATACCAGTTTACCACTTCTAAAAACAAATACTTATTAAATCAAAATTTTATACGAATATAATCCTAAAAGATATATATAAAATATTTAAAATATAGTTCTAATAAAAATCAGAACACTAATTTTCAGTTCCATCCCACTCAAAACGTTTTTCCCTATCCAAAGGATGTCTCATCTTCCTTTAATACACGGATAATAGACTTAAATCATTTTCTCTATAAGAAATGGAAATTTAAAAGGAACTTTGAAAATATGGAAATTTAATAATTTTATTTCATTATTTCTCCCCTGTTACCCCTAAAATCATCGTCCCACCCCACCACCCAAAGATAGTTACAGAAGCATTATTCTAAAACTAAACTTAACCTTCTGAAACACGTATTTACTCTAATGACATCGACCCTAAACTTACTTCGGGCCCCACTACCAGTTTCCATGGTTATCATTTTAAACACGTGGCAAACATGATGATGATAAACATGTCAGCTAACTCCAAAAATTATTAAATTGACTTTTGCTTGTTTTAAAATACGTTTTTTTAGCTTCACCTTGAATCATGCATTATGATCTCCCGTGAGGAGAGGTTATTGTAAAACATTAAACGAACATAAACGCAGCGGAAAAGGATCGAAATAAATACTTTTAGCCATTGTCAAAATCTTATGTCTAATTGAGATGTGGTTGCTCCACCGTCTAGCACCTCGAACCACTGTGGTAACACCTCAGACCACCGTGAAAATAAAGAATTCGGCTACTAAATAATTAGAACCGCCAAGATCTTCTAAGCACTCAAAACTCACTAGATGGAATATGTGATGCTTGTATTTGATGCTTAGGGACCTTAGGCTAGGTTGGTATTTATAGGGGTTCATCCATCATGAACCACCAGCCAAATGGACAAAAAAGCCCCTGTAACTACACGGCACTAACACCTTAACCGTCCACTCACCCACATTCACCTTCACATGAACCGTAATGTGAAGACATGTACATCACGTTTCAACAACGTGAAATCGGCCTTATCCATTATGGATCATGGAATTGTGGAAAACTCACCCATAAAGGAACCGAAATTAGTTCCTACATTCTCCCACTCGGTTCGTATTGTCCGTGAAAACTTAAAGTTAAAACATAATGTATAAATCATGGTGACATTTCCACTAATGATTGAGTTGTATCTTCTATGTATCACAATACATCAAGTCTTAACACTTTAGCCCATATACTTAATGAATAAACCCATGTTTATTCTAGGTCCAAACTTTAGCGATATTTCTCGAAACAATAAACTTAATGTGTACACAACATAAATGAGAAATATCAAACTTTATTAGAGTTTCAATAGAATTGTTCATACAATGAAAAATTACAAAGTAGGAACAAGTCCCATAGTGACAACATGATCCTTAAATTTATGTGGTGGCATGCCCTTAGTCAAAGGATCAGCTAACATCTGCTCAGTGTTAATATGCTCAATGACCACTTTCTTTTCCTTAACACGTTCCCTTATGGCTAGATACTTAATGTCGATGTGTTTACTTCGATTTCCACTTTTGTTGTTCTTAGCCATAAAGGCAGCAGCTAAATTATCACAATATATCCTTAATGGCCTAGAGATTGAGTCCACAAGTCTAAGCCCAGAAATGAAACTCTTTAACCATATTCCATGTGAGGTAGCCTCAAAACATGAAACGAACTCGGCCTCCATAGTGGAAGTAGCAGTCAAAGTCTGCTTAATGCTCCTCCAAGATATAGCTCCGCCGGCAAACATAAATATGTAACCTGATGTTGATTTACGTGAATCAACACAACCAGCAAAGTCTGAATCGGAGTATCCAATCACCTCCAAATGGTCGGATCGTCTATAAGTAAGCATGTATTCTTTTGTCCCTTTGAGGTATCTTAAAACCTTCTTTGCAGATTTTTGGTGGTCTATACCCGGATTACTCTGATATCTTCCCAATATCCCAACGGCAAATGCAATGTCAGGTCTTGTACAGACTTGAGCATACATTAGGCTTCCAACAGCAGAAGCATATGGAATGTTTCTCATTTGCTCCTTCTCAAATTCGTTCTTCGGGCATTGGTTCAAATTGAACTTATCACCCTTCACGATAGGAGGAACACTAGGTGAACAATCTTTCATCCGAAACCTTTTTAAAACTTTATTGATATAGGTTTCTTGAGATAGATCTATGACACCTTTATGTCTATCACGATGAATCTTAATGCCAATGACATAAGATGCATCACCCATATCTTTCATATCAAAGTTTTTAGAAAGAAATTGTTTCACCTCATGTAACATACCCCTGTCATTCGTTGCAAGTAAAATATCATCCACATATAGGATAAGGAAACAAATTTTACTCCCATTGACCTTCTGATATATACATTGATCCATGATATTCTCAACAAAACCAAATAAAGAGATAACTTCATGGAACTTTAAATACCACTTTCGGGAAGCTTGTTTCAATCCATATATGGATTTCTTTAACTTGCAAACTAAGTGATCACCATCACTAGAGGAAAATCCTTCAGGTTGTTTCATGTATACCTCTTCCTCTAGATCACCGTTAAGAAAGGTAGTTTTCACATCCATCTGTTGTAACTCAAGATCAAATTGAGCTACTAATGCTAACATAATGCGTAAGGAATCTTTCTTAGATACTGGACTAAAAGTCTCAGTGTAATCGATTCCTTCTCGCTGAGTGAACCCTTTAGCAACGAGTCTTGCTTTATATCTTTCTATGTTGCCTTTTGAGTCTCTTTTGGTTTTGAATACCCATTTACATCCAATGGCTTTTACACCATTAGGCAACGGTACAAGATCCCAAACTTCATTGCTTTTCATAGAATTCATCTCATCCTTCATAGCATCATACCATAATTGTGACTCATTGCAGCTCATGGCACTTGAAAATGACTCAGGGTCATTTTCAGCTCCAACATTATAGTCAGATTCTTGTAAATACACAAAATAATCACTAGAAATTGTTGATTTTCTTTCTCTAATAGATATTCTTAATGTTGAATCAACATTCTTTTGTGGATCATGTTGTTCAACTGGTTGTTCAATAATTTCTGGAATTTCTTGAACAACTTGATCTATTGGAGTGTTTTCAGCAGCTTGTGGAACTTCATTGATTGGTTGTTCAACACCCGATTGAGCTTGAGGGGTGTTATGTATGATAACCAATCTCTCACTTGAAGTGTATGGTGGATCTACGGGTATTGAATCCCGAGACAGATCACTCCCACTGATTGAGTCATTCTCAAGAAATTTTGCATTTCTTGATTCCACAATTCTAGTTCTATTAGATGGACAATAGAATCTGTAACTGTCATACATGAATTTTGGCTTAAGGCCTATGTAAATATGTGATAATATAAATAAATAAAATATAACAATATAATATAATAAAATAAAAAATAAATAAATAATAAAATAAATAAAATAATAAAATTTAAAAAAGAAAAGAAGAGGGAGTCGGTTTGGGTGGTTGGTTACTAGAGATCATGGGGTATCTAAAAAAAGAAAACAGAGGATAGAGGGGGCAGAGGGGAGTTACGGCATTTTGGAGAGAAGGAAGAAAAAACAAAGCAAGGGAGGATTGGAAGGATAGAATCGAATTGGTTTGAAGACTTGAAGTTGGAGAACGGATCGAAAAGGGGTGGTGATCGGTTTTATCAAACGAAGTCGGAAGTTCAAGATTTTCGAGATGTAAAATTTTCACTTTTATTTGTTTTCTTTCTTATTGGAGTTTGTCTTATGAGTGTTCTTAAAGTTTAGGCTTTAATTAGAGTTGAATATGTGGCTTGATTGGGTTTTAGTTTAGATTTTCATGAATTCGGGTTATTTTGGTGTTGTTTGAGCGAAATCCAATGGCTAAAATAGAGTTTTAGGATCGATTTTGATAAGTTTTAGTGTTTAGATCATGAAAAATGAGATTTCCGGTAGTTTTAGAGTGTTTTTAAAGTTTCCGGTGAAGTTTCCGGCACCGGAAACGGTCACCGGAGAAGAGTGTCGGCGGCCGGAAGGTTTTGGTGGTGACCGGCGAACTCGTCGGAGCAATCGGGTGCGATGGTGCTTTGAATTGGATGGTGGTGTTGGGTTGTGTTCTTGGTGTTCTTCCAAGAACATCAAGAACACCAAGTAAAATGGGTGTTTGATCCATTTAATTCAAAGTTGTTGGAAACATGGTGTTAGTGCAGGAAAATGGGAATATTATTCCCGTGGTCCTCAAGCTTTGAACCGCACTCCATTTTAGTCTTAATTCCTTAATTTAGCCCTTAAAACTTTAATTTTTAATCAATTTAACCCCAAATATCATTTAATTGAACCCCAAACTCAAAATTTAATTAATTTAGATGTTAATTATATATTAATTTAATTTTTAACACTTAGAAATCATTTAATTAGGTTCTTAATTGAATTTAATTTAATTTCTAAGTTGGATTTAAAATTAATTTGATCTAATTAAATCTATTTTGACTTTAATTGAACCTCAAACTCAAAATTTAATTAATTTAGATGTTAATTAGATATTAATTTAATTTTTAATACTTAGAAATAATTTAATTAGGTTCTTAATTGAATTTAATTTAATTTCTAAGTTGGATTTAAAATTAATTTGATCTAATTAAATCTATTTTAACCCTTGGCCTAAAATTTGATTAATTTAGACTTTAATTAGGGCTAATTTAATTTTTAAAACTTAAAATTTTTAATTAAATGATTAAGTGAATTTAATTAAAAATTTTCTAAGTTTAAAATTAATTTACCATAATCTAATTAAGTCTAATTCATGCTTAATCTCTTTTTGGCCTTTTTAATTATTACCCTTTATTATGTAAGTCTCATTGTTTCAAGTGAACTTCTCAATGTTGTTTCGAGCTCTCATATTTTAATCGAAAGTAATTTAGTTCCTTCATCTTTTTGTTTACTTTATTGTATTTATTTGTTGTATTTAATTATTTATTATGTTTGCATTTTTAAAGTCATGTAGTATGTATGTTTAGGTGACATTTAATTACACTTAGACTAATTAAATTAGAGCCTTTTAGGATTAGTCACTTTAATTAAATAATTAATTAAATAGGGAGATAATTTAGTAACGATGGAGTTCTAATCTTATACCTTGGATATACTAAGTGGTCAGTATTATGAAATGGCATTATGTTGGCCAAGGGTATAATTCGGTATCGTATTCGGCGCGTCATCGAAACGTAGAAAATGATAAATAATTTAAAGTTAGAATTTAATAAAATTAATTAGGTAAAGATTAGTAGCACCAATAGAATTATTAATTTTGTTTGGTGTCGAAATGGTAGTGTCCGTGCATTCGGATGTTATCATAATACACCCGCTGAAATTAATAATTTAATAGGATTTAAATATTTAAATTGATGGAGCCTTTTTAGGTTAGAACTAAAAATTGACAAGATAATAATCGGTCATGCATTTAAACCTTTTGGGTCAAAATTTATATTTCTTTAAATACGAGTTAAGGTTTTCTATTTTAGGACGTCTTATTCAATGCTCGTATTTAAAAGAAATGTATCTTTTTATCCAAAAGGATATTCTTATTTGAGCGATATTTATTTGCCAATAACGAATTAAATTAATATTATTATTCGAGATGCCAAAATGCCACATGTAATTAAAAGGTACCGATTTTCGGGCGCTCGTAAGGGTCATCCTTACGCGTAATCGACTCCCGAACCCAAAATGTTTTAAAAAGAATCTTTGGTTTATTTTATGGTGTCTGGCCTACCAAAGTGGCCGGTGGCGACTCCAAATTAATTTTAAAATTCAAATGTTTTCAATAAAATTTGGTTAATTCATATTTAAAAGCAATATAAAATCCGATTTTCCAAAATTCAACTCGTCAGGCTATTTTCATATTTTTCGGTTTTAAAATGGTCGCGACAATAACCTTTGGACTTTTCGGTATATCTAATGAAATACCCACTAATAGTCCTTGGGTCCAGTTTCTTTGCTTGTGGGTTATAAACTCTCACTTCATACGGGCATCCCCATACGCGTATATGTCGCAAACTCGGTTTCCAACCTTTGAATAACTCAAAAGGTATCTTTGAGACAGCCTTGGTTGGAACCCGGTTTAATATATACACAGCCGTCTTGAGAGCATCAACCCATAAAGACTTAGGTAGCTTAGAGCTATTAAGCATACTTCACACCATGTCCATTAAAGTTCGGTTTCTTCTTTCCGCAACATCATTCTGATCAGGCGAGCCTGGCATGATGTATTGGGCAACTATACCGTTGTCTTGAAGAAACTTCGCAAATGGACCATGTGCTTGTCCATCTTCTGTGTATCTACCATAATACTCACCACCTCTATCTGTTCTCACAATCTTTATTTGCTTACCGCATTGTTTCTCTACTTCAGCCTTGAAAACCTTAAAGGCTTCTAACGCTTCACTTTTATGATGAAACATGTAGAGATACATGTATCGTGAGTAATCATCTATAAAGGTGATGAAGTATTTCTGACCTTGCACATCCATATCTGGGCAACAGATATCAGAATGGATGATTTCCAATATGGTCGAACTCCTCTTAGCACCTTTATTTGACTTGTTAGTCTGCTTACCCTTAATGCAGTCTACACAAGTATCAAAATCAGTATAATCTAAGGTATTGAGTATCCCATCATTTACTAATCTTTTAATCCTTTCAATGGAGATATGACCTAATCTCCGATGCCATAAAGTAGAGGAATCTTCATTTATAACACATCGTTTAGTACCAGTTTGAATGTGCATAACATTATGAGTGACATTATTTTGTAAATCAATGGAGTAAAGACCATCGCATAAAATTCCATTTCCAACAATTTCAGATTTATAAAATAAACTGAAACCAACATTTGAAAAATTAAAATAATACCCAAAGGGTACAAGTCTTGAAACAGAAATTAAATTTCTAGAAAAACTAGGAATATAAAAAGTCTTTTCTAAAATTAAAACAAAGCCACTACTAAGAACTGATTCACAGGTCCCAATAGCTTCCACATGCGATTGCATCTTGTTTCCTGAATAGATGTATCGCTCAACTCCCACTGGTTCCCTCAGGTTTTTTAATCCCTGTAAGGAATTTGAGACATGGATTGTAGAACCAGAATCAATCCACCATGTGTTATAATTAACATCAACCATATTTGACTCAAAGCAAACGAGTGAGATTGATTTACCTTTCTTTTCAAGCCAACCCTTATACTTGACACAGTCATTCTTCATGTGTCCCTTCTTTTTACAGAAGAAACACGTGGACTCTTTCTTGATATCAGTTTGGGGTTGCATTTTAGCTTTCCCCTTTTGCTTGGCTTGGACTGAATGCTTTTCTTGAGTAACCGTCAGTGCACTCTCTCCCATCTCTAGTACGAGCCTACCCTCTTCTTGATCACACATGGTCAAAAGATCATCAATAGACCATTTATCTTTATGTGTGTTATAAGAGATCTTAAATGGCCCGTATTGAGGAGGAAGAGTGTTCAATATATAGTGCACCAGGAAAGATTCAAACATTTCAACCTCAAGTGCTTTAAGTCGAGCTGCCAAATCACGCATCTTATTGATGTGTTCACGCACACCTCTCACCGTAGTGAGCTTTAGAGATGTGAACTTCATAATTAAGGTGCTGGCCAAAGACTTTTGAGAAGTTTGAAACTGTTTCTCTATAGCCTTTAATAGCTCTTGGACATTCTCATAATGCTCAATTGAGCCACGAACATCAGCAGAAACCTTGCTCTTAATGAACATAATGCTTAAGTGATTGGATCGCTCCCACTTTTCATATAGAGCAAGATCGGCCTGATTGCTGGTGTCACTTATATGTGGTTCAGATTTCCTTATAGCATAGTCAATAGCCATACACCCTAATTGAAGAAGAATGCCTTCCTTCCAGAACTTAAAGTTCTCACTAGTTAATTCAGGGATATCTACTCTATTATCAGAGATATTCACAGGTAATAATGCTGCAAAATAAATTGACATACATGCTTAATATAAATTTGAGGCATAACTTAAGTTATAATTTACCAATGGAAATTATAGAAATAATGAATCTAGTGACATAAAAATTGCCTATGGGCTAAATTTTTAATTCAATTAGATTCATTTTGATAGAATATTTTCTATCCTTTATATAAAAATTATTAAATTTATTTTTATAACTCTTGTGGGTAATTATAAAAATTCATCTAATAATTTTTACCTTAATGTTAAGGGATTTAATATCTAAGCTTTCTTTATGTGATTTTTAACCTTAGTAATTTTATTCAACTAAAGATGTTGTGGCTAGTCTTTAACTAAATAAAATTATTAAAATCACTTAGCGAGATATTAACCCTAAACTTTATTTTATGTCTAGTCCTTATGAGATCTTATTATAATTTTATTTAATTAAAATTGTTGTGGCTAATTCTCTAATTAAATAAATTATTTAGATCTCTAGACATATTCTATAGTTTTATTGCTAAAGCTTTATGCAATAAGTACTAAAGTTTTATGTACCTAATTTTATGCATATAACTAGGGTTATAACTTATCTTAATTTAGGCACATACTATATATTAATTTCTAAAATTTACTTAAATAAATTTTAGAAATTAATCTTATAAAATTTCTGCAACATAATTTTTCTCAAAATTTCAGAATTTAAAGATCAAAATGACAAATTTAAATTTTGAGAAAAATTAAACATGACAAGGCAAAGATTTAACATGGCTCGCATACCAAATGTAAAACATTAAACGAGCATAAACGCAGCGGAAAAAGATCGAAATAAATACCTCCAGCCATTGTCAAAACCTTATACCTAATTGAGATGTGGTTGCTCCACCGTCTAGCACCTCGAACCACCGTGGTAACACCTCGGACCACCGTGAAAATAAAGAATTCAGCTACTAAATAATTAGAACCGCCAAGATCTTCTAAGAACTCAAAACTCACTAGATGGAATATGTGATGCTTGTATTTGATGCTTAGGGACCTTAGGCTAGGTTGGTATTTATAGGGGTTCATTCATCATGAACCACCAGCCAAATGGACAAAAAAACCCATGTAACTACACGGCACTAACACCTTAACCGTCCACTCCCCCACATTCACCTTCACATGAACCGTAATGTGAAGACATGTACATCACGTTTCAACAACGTGAAATCGGCCTTATCCATTGTGGATCATGGAATTATGGAAAACTCACCCATAAAGGAACCGAAATTAGTTCCTACAGTTATGGCCAGGGGAGGGGAAAAAATCTGATTGTTCAGTCTCGGACTTGATAAGACTTGATAAATTTTTATATAGTATTAATTTTAATGAAATAAAGACTAGATTTTAAAATTTAGGCTCTGATCATAATTAAGATTGAGATTGAATCTTAATTTTTTAGATCCTATACCCGATGGGTTCCCAATAAGATCGAGACCAATATCAAATATCCGGCATTTGTTTTCTTTTGTTTATTTTTTTATTAAATTTTCCTTTATGTATGAATATTATGAGTATAACTAGTTTTAAAAGTTTAACTTTTAAGCTTATAATGTTCTAATTTTATTATTTAATATTATTATTGGTGGTTGAAATATTTTTCTTCAATTACTCAATTTTTTTAAGAATAAACTAATTGACCGAGTATCCGGTATTAAAATCGACTTCCACCAGTAACGAGATCGATTTTTAAAATTTAGGACCTAGTATGACCAAGACCGAAACTGATTCCAATTTTCAAGAATCAATGATTACCGAGATCGGAACTAATTTTATTTAAATTAATCGGGTACCCGATATTACCCACCCCTAGCTATGATTATTTAATTTTTAATATAAAAAATATTTTTCTAAGAAATTATATAAACTAATAGGATTATGACTTTGAGTTGGAATTTGGCAATGCATGGATAGGTTGCATAGCTTTGACTTTGGATCATCTTTTAAAATATTAAGATTGCTATCAATCATGGGAAATGAGGTGTTAATGGGATGTAACAATTCTGGGAACAGATAATTATGCATCGCAAATTCAATAATAGACTTTAATTTATTATTATTATTGCTTAAAATAATTAAGTCGAGATTTGACTGATTTTTTAAAATATTAAGTATTTAATATGACATGATTAATTTTAATATATATTTTTATTAATTTGAAATTATATTTTAATATTTATACCTAAAATTTAATATAAATCTTTAAATTAATTTTACATTTATATTATATATTTTTAAATTTTAAAATTTTTAAATACATTTTTACTAATTTATTAATACCAAAAAATAAGAAGAATATTTTTAATATCATTTTAGTGATAAACTTTGATATATATATATA
Source organism: Abelmoschus esculentus (assembly GCA_035048815.1). Taxonomy (NCBI): domain Eukaryota; kingdom Viridiplantae; phylum Streptophyta; class Magnoliopsida; order Malvales; family Malvaceae; genus Abelmoschus; species Abelmoschus esculentus. The sequence goes on from JAUCBN010000026.1 coordinate 14,058,596, forward strand.
AATATTTTAAAATTAATTTTAAATCATTTATTTTTATATTTAATTATATATTAAAAAATTAAATTTTATATATTTAATATATAATTTTTTTATTTAATATATGTGATAATTAATGACTGAGTGTCCCCAATATTTGTTCTGCAAAACTATTCTAATTCATGACATGTTCATCAATTGGTCAAATAACAAGGTGGAAGCAAGTGGGGATGCATTAAAAAGGATACACTATTTAGCAACCACATTCATTCTTTAGAATTTAAAATATTATCTCATAAATTAAATGCATCCTAATCTTGTTTTTCTTTTTGCTAATGGTGCTCTAACTCTCTAAACTTTAAAAAGAATTAATTATTATTATTTTAATTACAATTAAAATTTAAATGAATAAATTTAATTAATTAAAATTTCTAAACAATTTTAATTATTACATTAAAAAATTGAAATATTTTAAAGAATATTGAAATATTAAATTTTCTATCGTGTGATATTTATAAATTAAAAAAAAACTATTTTTTATAACTTTCTTATGAATTTTAGAACTTTTAAAGATTTTTTTTAATAAAATACTTTTTAAAAATGTAAAACCAAATTTCATTATGATATTTATAGATATTTAAAGCGTTTCGATACGTCACGTGTCTGTTTTAATATCAGATCAATTTTTCAATATCTTTTTGAGCATTAAATATTTTTTGTCGTTGTTTGACATGTAAACATTAAAAGTTAATTGATCCGTTTCGATACGTCCTTAGAGGTGTTTCGATGTGTATTTTAACAGACCAAAAACGTTTCGGTACAACTTTATAACTGTTTCGATACGCTCTTGTTTTGAAGACAACTCGTTTTGATATGCTGACCTTACGTTTCGATACCCTATTTAATGCACAAAATAATTTTTTCTATTTTGATATTGTTTCGATATAGATACCCCACATTTGATATTAATAGTTGCAGAGATGCATTTATGGTGGGAAGATGAAGGTATAACGTCCATATTTATGTTCCCAACCACTTCAACCGTCAGATTTCAATGATAAGATATAAAATCAAGCATTTCAAACAGTAACAACAACTATTGATCTTTAAGCAAACATCCAAGCATCCAAATTCAAAGCACTTTATTGCAAAATTTCATACATTCACTCTTGTATTTCATTCTTATCTATTGTAATTGAATTTGGTGAGTGTTACTCTTGTAATTGTGATAAATATTTCTTTGAGAGAAACTTTAATTATTTTTTTCTCCTGTAACCCTCGTAAGATTTAAGTCAATCTTTGGGTAAAAAGATTGACTTGTTGTAACGATTATCCTTTGATTCGAGAAAAATGTTAAATTTAATAGTGAATAGTTAGAAAATCCTTAGTGGACGTAGAACTTGTTCAAAGCTTGAACCACTATAAGTTTTTGTGTTCTTTATTTTATTCAATTTTTCAATCGTTCTATAAATTTTTAAATTGTCAATTCATCCCTTCTTGGTTAAAGTTCACTGATTGATCCACTCAACAAAAAATATCAAATGATAACATTATAACACGACATGTTTTACGATTGGTTAAAAAAACTATTGATAAAAAAAATGATTGATAAAATTTTGAAGTATAAAGATTTAACTGAGTGTTTTTTTCCAAAGGCTTAATTCATTTGTTTTCAATAATTTAAGGGTTTATGATGCCCTTAAATATTTTTTATTTATTATTGTATTTATGTGAAAATATATCAAATTAAAAACATCTTTAATACATTTTTAACTAATTCTTATACAAATAAAATTATAATCATGTAAAAGTCTTTTCTAGATATATAAAAATTTAAAAACAAATATCTTATAAGTAATTTAATTATTAATATTTTATTTTAGGTCAAATTAATTCTTTTTGAATAAAAACTGTTAGTCAACTGAACATAAATAATATTAAATGATTTGATAAAATAATATGTCAGAAGAAAAAATATTTTATATTTATATAAATTTTAAATTTTTTAATCTATATGTCATTTTATAAAATCAACATATTTACTTATATGTCACTATTATTGCAATGTGCATTACTAGATAGTTTTGTCATATTATTTCGAATTAGATTTTATATCTTAAATTTTAAACTAAAACCGATCTAAACGATTTTTAATTTTAAAACCTAATTTTATAGATTTGGGTTGAGACTCGTTGAGTTGGAATCCTATGCTTATTTTTAAAAACTGATCTAAACCGAAATGGGGTATTTTATAATTATTAAATAAATTTTGAGGACTTATTCCGAAAAACAAAAACAAAAATTGAATAATTTTGAAAAGAAAAAACTACCCCTTTGATCACATCATATGTGAAACTTCTCGTGAATCCCGTATCTTTTTATAAGGTTATTATTAGTTTAGATTAATTATGCTCCCACTCCCCTAATTAATATAACTTTTACAATTTAATCCATATCTTTTTAACCCTACCATTTAGGGTTCATATAGATTAATACCGGTGAAATTGGAACAACTGAATTAAATCTATAATGGTGATGAAGTTAGTTACTGTAACGATGAAATTAAATATTAAATAATGATGTTAAAATTAATTAAATAATAATGTTAAATAATGATGTTAAATTTTATACTAATAAATAAATAAATTTATTGAATACGTTAATAATTTAAAATATATAGAGAGATGAAAAAAAATAAGCAACCCCTAGAATCTTCTATATGAAGTAACCTAAGAAAAAGGTTACTTAAAATGTGAAAATTGTGTCAACGATCTTAAGAATAGGATTGGACATGGTTAATAATAAAATTAAAAATCTAATTGAATTAAAATATTATGATTTATAAATTTAAAAAATTTAAAATAATCACGATTACTTGAATTAAATAAATTTAATTTTTATTTATCTTTATAAGAACAATATATATTTTATATTTAAAATATTATAAATATATTTCATTTTTTATTTTTACTTAAAAAATAAATTTTAATAAATAATTATAAATATTTTATCTTTTAATGTTTAAAATTCAAAAAGTAAAGCTATTTTGTTGAGATAAAATATTAATTTTTTAAAACTAATGTTAATATAGAAATATCAAAACCTGATATTAACTAAACCAGAAATTAGTGGTTAATAAAATAATTTATTGAATTAAACTAAAATCGAACCGAATACACCCTTACTTTTGAACATGTGATTAAAATTTTCAATTGACACTCTTTTTTTTCTTAAGGTATGAATTTAAGATCCAATAAGAACAAATTTACTTTTTCTCTTTTAAATAAAATTAATTAAAAAATAAAAGAAGAAAATCTTAGAAAGAAATAATGGTTCTTCCAAAGTCCAGTGAGTTTGAACTTAGTCTCTTTATTTGAATGATTTTAATTTTTAGATAAAACAAGTGAAAAGTTAAATTTTAGAATATGGAATTAAATTTTAAAGTTTAAAAAGGTACAGGGACTAAAGGTAAAATTAGATCTTGACTTTCAAATCATGCCAACCGACAAGTAATAGAAAGGGCAGATTTCAAGAAAAATTATTAGGTGAATCCTGTTTATTACGTTATTTATGATCTTAATTAATTAAGATTGTTAATTTTAATTTTTTTTAAGTAAATCATCACTTTTTTTCAACATGTGTTTAGTGAATGAGTAGTTATTAGATGGTTATTTAAAGATCAACGGTCTTGATTGTTTGGATCATTGATAACGTGGTGAACATGATTCACGTAATAATCTTTCGGATATAGGCACATGAAGAACAAGGGATGCACGTGTCATCATACCATTGGGTTAGCCAATAACTGACCGAATCTTACGTCAGGAAATGGAAAATGAGTACAGAGGAGAGAGAGGGACGAAAAAGAATTAAAATTAAAATTGTTTACTTAGGTTAGGTTAGGTTAGGTTAGGTTAGATTAGAACAAGAGTTAATCATGGTTAACAACTGTTGTTAGTTGAATTAATTATGGAGTTGAAGCACTATATAAACCTCAAGGAAGCAGGTGAGAAAAACCAGAGGTTAGTGAGTTATTTACACCAAACACGAGAGAGTTCTGGTTTTTGTTTTCTTTACAAATCTTCCCCCCCTTCTGTTAATCCCCGCTTCTCTGAATCCCTTTCTGTTAATCATCTGTATTTGAAAAAAAAATCTGATTTTTGGGTTTGTTTTCTCAGTAATTAACAGTGGTTTGAAAGCAAACTTAGATAAGGATTTCTTCAAAAACCCAGGTGTTTTCAGAACAGAGATCCAGTTTTTTCTTTCTTTCTTTGTATATTTTTGTTGTAGAATCAGCTTGGAGGGTGAATTTTTTATACCCAAAGCTTGATTTGTTCTAGACTATCTTGGATTTAAAGGGTTTTTTCTATTTTAAACAAAAACCTTGTAAATCCTTTCTGGGTTTCAAACCTGTTCTTGAGTTTTGGTAAGAAACAGGGTACTTTTTCCTTTTTATTTTTCTGGTTTCAATCTTTGTTATTTGAAGGAAATGGCCGCTGCAATGGATTTCTGTAGTAGCAGTACAGTTCATTCGGAAATATACGGTGGAGAGTTGATGGAAGCACTTGAACCTTTTATGAAAAGTGCTTCTTCCTCTTCTTCTTCCCTTTCTCCCTCACCTTCCCCTTCTACATCTTACCTTCCTTTTTCTCCTTACCAAACACAACCCAGTTTTTACTCAGATGGTTGTTATTTCCCAACAGTTGATCAGTTTTCAGGTATTCAACAGCCTCATCTTGGTTCAACAATTGAGCTAAACAGTTTAACCCAAGCTCAGATGAACCAATTTCAGTACCAAAACAGTGTACCAAGCTACCTTTACCAAAATCCTCAACCTAACACCACCACCGTTGATAACCAGATGCTTAGCTTTCTTAGCCCTAAACCAGTCCCAATGAAACGCATGGGTTTGCCATCAAAACCCACCAAACTTTACAGAGGAGTTAGGCAACGCCACTGGGGAAAATGGGTCGCTGAGATCCGGCTACCTAAGAACCGGACACGTCTTTGGTTAGGCACTTTTGATACGGCCGAGGAAGCAGCCTTGGCTTATGACAAAGCAGCCTATAAACTTAGGGGTGACTTAGCGAGACTCAACTTCCCTAACCTTCGCCACCACGGTTCCCATATCGGAGGCGATTTCGGTGAATACAAGCCTTTGCATTCCTCTGTTGATGCTAAGCTTCAAGCCATTTGTGAAAGCTTGGAACTGAACCAAAAGCAAGTAAACAACAAGAAGAAGAAATCATCAAAGGAGAACAAAATCCAACCGGCAAAACCTGAGCCTGAGAAGAAGACAGTGAAAGTGGAGAGCTCACCCTCATCTCTGTCTCCTGTGTCGGAAAATGAGGATTCTTCAGAATCTTCCCCTTTGTCCGATCTTACTTTCTCCGACTTCAACGAGCATCCATGGCCGGAAGTTGTTCCCTGTTCGGAATCTTTTATGTTGTCTAAATTTCCCTCGTATGAGATCGATTGGGATTCTCTTTTAAAATCTTAGTTTGTGTATTATTGTACAAGCTCACTGCCCTGGTGTTTTTGGCAGTTGCAGTGGCGGATTCTATATGTTCTTAAGATTTAATAGTCTGGGTTTCCGTATTTATGTTGTAAGTAAGTTTAGAACTTTCTTTTCTCCATTGTTACTGCTCGTGTTTTTCTTGCAGAACCAAAGGGAGAAATTTGATTATAATATTATAATATTTAATGGTTGGTTTGTTGTGAGAGAATGACTGGTCTATCTCTTTATAATTTGATTTATTATGTTTATAATACTATTTTTTTCTTCTTTCTTTTAAACATATCATTTTTAAATCTTATTCCTTGATGATCATAAAATTAAAATAAAAATAATTAAGTTTTAAATTGTGTAAATAAATCATTACTCAAATATAAGGACCAATTGACAAATCTTTGCTAAATGGAAGGGCCAAAACCGTAATTACACCATTCAATTTCTACAACCATAAAAAAATCTCTAAAAAAGAACACATTTCGTAAATTATTTTGCATTCACCAATTTGGAAAGTATTATTATTATTATAGTGTATTTTATTAATTTTTTAAAGTTAAATTTTTTGAATTTTATTATTTAAAATTTATTATTGATAAAAATATAAAAATATATTTTAGAAAACTTTAATCGAATATATTTTAAATATATATTTTATAAAATTTAATTATTTAAAATATTTAATATAATTATAGTTAAAATTTAAAAATTTTGAATTTCAAAAAGTCAATAAGTAATATTATTTATGGTACGGGAAGTATAACGAACTAGTTTTTTTTTTAAATGTATAATCATTTAAGAGTTAATATTTTAATTTAAGATTTAAAATTTATGATTAAAATTGAAGGTTAAAAATTTATATTTTAGTAAAAATTTTAAATTAAAAGATTTAACTTGAAAACATATTATATATATATATTTTTCACACAATTCTCAAACAAACATATTAAGAAAACTAAAAACAACTAATTTTTCAGTAAGAAAAATATGATTAAATTTTAATAAATATATTATTTTTCATGTTCTGGTAAGAAAATTTGACTGAATTGATTTTTTAGTTTAGTCACTCCTATTCAACTAATGAATAATTACTCCAGATCATACATCGTCGATTCATTATAAGGTGACTCTTCAACTCAATTAGTTTTATTTAGAACATTAAAATTTAAACCTCTAATATTATTTAACTGATTCAATCAGTTATAAATAATTATTTTTTATTTTTTCTTAATTAATTAATTTAGTAAATTAAAAATTTAAAAATAGAATACTTCTTTTGTCTGAATCCTAACTGATTCATATCCTTGAGGGCCAGTTTAGCATTGCTTTTGAAAAGTGCGGTGGAAAAGTGTGGTGAGAAAGTGTAGTGAAAAAATTCTTTTGAAATTTTTAGTTTAAAAAATATGTGTTTAGCATTGCTGTCAAAAAGTGTTTTTGAGAAAATAAATGATTATTTTAGACATGATGTTATAGGTTAAAAATATATATTTAAATGATAATAAAATTATTTTATATTATAAGATTAACTTAAATTATGATAAAATATAAAAATATTAATAAATAAATTATTTTTAAAAAATACTTTTTAGAAGTGCTTTTGAGAACATATATAATTTTGTATATATTCATATAATTTTTAAATTAAAAATTAATTTATGTTAAATATAATTATGTATTTGTAAAAATTAGATTATAATAAAATATAATAAATAAAGGTTAAAATTGTAATACGACTCCTAAAATTACTTTCCAAACACAAAAGCTAAAAATTTTAGTTTTTACGTTTGGGTTGAAAATCACTTTTCAAACATTATTTTTTTTTTAAAAGTTAACTGTTTAATATTTTTTTTTGTGTTTCAAACTAATTTTTGACAAAAAATTAATTTAAAAAACAATGCTAAACGGAACTGAGTGTTTGTTCCTTGTACTCCCCTCTTATATTTGTCTTTTGGGTTCAACTCCACCGCCTTTGATCTCCCCGTTGAATGATGCGTATAAAAGAGTGTGTGGACGGAGGGGGGTTGATTTTCGTCATCCCGTGTGAAAAAATCAAACGAGGGTCCAACAAATAGTTAACAAACTGAAAGGAGTGGATGACACAGGACCGACCAACACACAGTCGACACGAAGTGACCAAAAAATTATGAAAATAATACAAATATATTCCTGACTTTATTTGAGTAAACAAATAAATAACAAGTATGATCATCACGTGTGGAAAAGATGGAAAAGGAAGAAGATGGAGTGTTTGAGATTTTTCGTGGAAAAACTGATTAAATCGAAGGGTCTAGATTCGTTATTGTAAAATGCTCATGAACCTTTAGGGAGAATTGTTTCATAAATACTTTATCTTTGTTTTATTTCCATTTTACCCCAAATATTTTGTACCTTTTTTGGCATAGTTCATGACTCTTATTTTCACTACTCCACAATTAGTCCCAATAGTTTAAAAGTTTTCGAAATGAGTCCTTGACGGAAATTTTTGATATTACATTATTTCTTAGGCACGATCAAATTTTGTGCCCTACGTACCAGCATCAATAAGTGATTTAAAGAAATAGAAGTGGAGTCTTTTGTAAGCATTTGAATCCTGGAATTCTTGTTGGGCCTGAGTAGTAGTACTCGTATTTAGAAAGATGGGTGAAGATAAGCAGATGAAAAAAAAATTATTAGGTGAAATTTGTTCACCGCGTCATGATTTTAAGCAATCAGAATCATTTATCTTAATTTTTTAAGATGAATATTACGTTTTTTCTGCATGTAATTAGTGTGTGATTAGTTATTTAAAGCTGAACGATTTTGATTGTTTGGACCATGAATGACGTGGGTTCAGCTAATAATCTCTCTACATGAATGTCATGGTAACATGTAGGGAGGGGTTATGAGCAGCCGAGTGGTTTGAGTTCAATTTGGTTAAAATTAGATTAACGTTCGACTTGAGTTGAATCAAATAAAGTTCAATTTGATTCAATAAATTTATGAGTAACTTGTTAATTTGTTTTATATATAATATGTTGATTTGGTGTATTTGTGGATTTTTAGTTTAATGTATTTGTGAATTGTAACTTTGGAGTTTAGTCGTAGAATTGCTTCACACACTATTTTGATTTTTTTTTTGTTAAGGATAAACTAATTGAATGATCACTTATATTTAATAAATATACACTTTTGATGATCAATTTTAAAATTGACTGTAATGGTCATATACAGTTTCAATACGTAAATTTATAATTGTTCGAATTGGTTTTTATTAAATGCCGTTAAATAATAACGTGATAGTTATAAAATTTTATATAATAACATATTTATCTTTTCATATTTACATATTCAATCAATTTAGTTATAATTAAAAATAAACCATAAAGTGCTGTGATCAGGTCTATGATCCTGATTGTGACAAAGTTGTTGTGTCTAAACAAGCCAAGGACTTACCTGGGTGGGAAAGCAATAGTTTTAAGGCGTGTCGTGAGAGATCAAGCAACAGAAACAAAGTAGTTTCAGGGAGAAAGTGAGATTTCAAGAAGTCGAAAGTGTTTATTTAGATGAGAGAGTGGAAAGTGAAATCCTGTAGTCCGTTGGGTCATACATAATTATTTTTCTTTCGATCAAATGGTGATATATGTTATCATTTGATTGGAGAAAAATATTAAATTATTTTTAATATAAAATAGGATTAAATTAAAAGAATGTTTAAATAATGAAGCTAAAATTAATAATTTATTTTAAATTAGGACTAAATTGGTTAAATGTGGAAGTAAGGAGGGTTAAATGCGACATATAATTTTTCGTTAACTGCCATGTAATCCATTTAACGATAGTTAACAAAGACTAGTGTTCAAGTGACCATAAGTAGTATACACAGCGAAAACGTAAGCAAGCGTAACAATTAATTTTAAAATTGGTGATTGCAAGTATACATTTACTAAACATAAGTGATCATTCTAGTAGTTTACCCTTTTGTTAAATTATGTTTATATCGAGTAATATATAGTATTACTAGATTTTACATATACTAAAAAAATAAGGTAAGAATTCTAACACATAATGAGAAAATTAAAGAGTCAAGTTAAACAATAAGTTTTTTATTAAGCATGAGTCAAATAAAATTTTATTAAATTTATTTAATGTGAAACCGAATTAAATATAAATTAAATTAATTATTAAATCAAATTAAATATTATTTAATTTATAATCGATTTGCTCGCTAAGAACCCTAGTGATAGGCGGGGCAGGATGACTGGATGACAACTATATACTATTCCAACCTGCGACGTGCTTCATTTACATTAGCTTCCAATTTTCTTAGACTCTTAAGTAGCTCCATAGCAATCCCTTCTATGGCGTTTGAATGCCGATTTAACCTTTGATTTTCTTTTATACACTACAAGTTTTAGATTAAACATCGAAATTTAAATTGATTCGAATATTACCAAGGACATAGACATATTTAATATCGGAGAAAATTTTACCCTTCTATTTTTTTTAATATAATTACATTTAAGGTCTTTTTCATAAAATTATTTCCACTAGAGTGTTTGGTTTTACGTGTGTCTGAATCCAACAAATATTTAGTTTGCCTAACTCTTGTCTCTTTTGACCCTCTTCGTCCACCCTAGTTTTGAAACTGCCTCCTTCCTTGTCCCATGGGAGGTGGTTTCCAGTTCCACTTTCCATGGCCTCCACTTTTGACTAATTACAGTCCTTCAGTGTTCAAAGAAATGTGAAAGCTGGTAGAGAAACTACTACACAGTGCATGCAAGTCCAAAAGCATGAAAAAATACTTGTTTACTGAAACGAATCTCGACGCCTCTCAGTAAGAATAAGTGCGCGGAAAGACTGAAGACATGAAAAAATTAATTATTGAGTCAAATTAAATTATTTAATATTTTATTTTATTACTCAAATTTTATTAAAAAAATTCGAATTTTAGAAAACGAATCGTAAATTTACTCATATTTGAACGAGACATTTAACATAGTTCAGTCTATGTTGCTTACATCCGTAATCCAGAAGTATAAAGACCAATACAGTAATAAAACTATCCTTCTTATGAATGTTTTTACCCAGAAACTTTCTTCATGACAGATATAATGTTCATGTCTTATTTTTTGGTTTAGAAAAGTTAAAGACTTTGCCCTCTGTTTAATGTGTTTTATGAATATAAAACAGTCTTATTCATTAAATACATTTTTATGATCAATAATCCGTTAATTTAGAGGTGACAAACAATGAATTAGGTTCGGTTTAGGTTATTTTAGTTTGGGTTAAATTTGGTTTTGATTATATTAGTTTTGGTTCAGTTCGGGTTGGTTGTTGGGCCAGATAGGGTAATATTAGACTGGTTGGTTTTGGGGTTGAATGATTTCAGGTTGAGTATTTTTGGGTAGGTTGAGTTCGGGTCGTGTTTAGATCGATTCAATTGAAGATTGATAATTTCAGTCAGGTCTTTCGTCTAGTCAGTTTTTTGAACTCAAATATGACTTTATAAATCTAATATATTTAACTTTTTGATGAGTTGTATTACGGTTCATATAAAATCTTTTATTAATTTTTTAATATATTTTCTTTATTTCAGGGTTGCCTTCGATTTGAGCTCATTCGGTTTGCTTGAAAATAAGTTCAAGTTTGTTTTTTTGTTTGATTGAAAATCGGATCGGGTCTATATTAGTTCAATTAAAAATTGGGCTAGTTCCAGTTTATTTCGGGTTTTGGGTCAAATTCGAGTCTATATCAGATCTCGTATGAAATAAATCGATCCAAATCTTAAATCTTAGGTCAATTTATCATCTCTACGTTGATTTATTTATTAAAGAAAATTAGGATCCAAGAAGTGGGAAACCAACACAACAATATTATATGCAACTGTGTCTTCCCTCCTGTCTTCTTTATAGTTCAATAATTGCATTGGTAATATTATTAACTTATGATCTCAATAGAAAAGTTTTACTTCTACTTGTCTGGTTTTAAATATGAGAAAGTGTATAAAGAAATATCAATTGTGTTGTGCTTTGAAAAGGCATTGTTTTGTTTACATATGACAACCAAATCAAATAATAATTGGTTAAGCAAGATCGTACGTATTGCAGACAAAGGGGAAGGCTTGAATGTCAAAATTATACGACAAGAATGCTGCTGGTTTTGATTCAAACTGCATGAATGGTGGTTAGGCTAGCTGGAGCTGCCGGTTTCAGTTAGCCCTTACAAGGGGCGGTGAGGAAAACAATTTGGTATAATCCATCTCTTTCTTTCTTTTCTGGCTGAATTTTACATTTTATCATTAAGGTTGTGTTTTGGTTGTAATGACGGTGGTTAGCATCCGTTTATTAATCATAATAATCTCAAATAATGATAAATTTAAATATCACTAATATAATATGTGTTTAGACAGATTTTTAAATACCACTAATATAATATATCATTGGATACTATTAATTTTTTAATGACATAAATAATTATTAAAAATCTTAAAATTTTAACATATAATTAATCATATTTCAAAACTCATTCATATTAATTTTATAATGTTTTTAATTAAAAATAATAAAATCTTATTACATCATCTATAAACCCTAACTTCAACCCCAAACAAAATTCTCAGGCCGATGAACCTTCCAAAGTATAATACGGTTGTTTGTCTCAGTACTCTGGTGGGTTGAGGACATCTCACGGAGAGATTATTAGATGAATCATGTTCATCACGTCGTTATCTATGATCTAAGTATCAAGATCGTTTATTTTTAAATAACTATCTAATAACTACCCACTCACTAATTACATGTAGAAAAGAAGTGATGATTCATCTCGAAAAAATTAAAATAAACGGTCTTAATTAATTGAGATCACAGATGACATAATGAATATGATTCACCTAATAATTTTTAGGTCCCATGGTTCTTTGTTTAGGCACTGCAGTGACTGATAAAAAAAGTTTGATATTGAGGTTAGGATTTGTATATGATCGGTGATTTGATTCTAATTTTTTTAATTAAAAAATACTATAAAATAAATATGAATGATTTATTAAATTTTGATTTTAATTTTATTTCAAACTAAAAGTTACGTAGTTTAATTTGAGTAAGATTATGTATGAGAATTGAGATTATAAGGATATATAGCTCATAAAATGATTTGTTCTAATTTTATTTTGAAATATTACTAATTATATATTAAATGTATAATTTTTTATAATAATTTATAAATTGTTAAAAACAATATTCAACAATATATAATATTAATAATATTTAATGATATAATTTATCTATTTTAAAATTATCCAAGAAAAGGTTAAAAAATCCTATACTAGCTAATCAAACTGATTCTCTATGCACTTATCATTTTCCTCGGTTCTTACCACAACTAGTTATCGTGATTCACGGGAATCATACAAGCTCACTCGATATGAAATCTACCAAACTACTTACTTTAAGTCAAATCGAAAGTATCTATAAGTATCGATATAGAGTGTAAATCGTTTATCATTTAATCATATTTTATTAATGTTTTTATTTTAAATTAGTGGGTCTAGATTTAGAGTTTAGGGTTTAAAGTTAGAGATTATAATTAAAGTTTAAAGAATTAAGAGTAAAATATATTTTTTATGTTTTTGATGTAGGACGTAAAATATTAGGGTTATAGTTTAAATTTTAATTTTTTAAAATTTTTAATAAAAAATATAAAAAAAAAAGTAAGAGCGAAAAATTTTCTACTCCCAAATAGTGGTTAAAACTTCATTTCTGATAATAATGTTTCCTTATAAGAAAAAACTAATTTTTTCTAGAAATATTTGACCAAAACTATTAACTTTTCCGACTTTTCTAATGTCTGGACAAGGTTTGATAACACCTATTGGCTATTAGTATCATGTTGAACGGTGAAAAAATAGTTTTTAAAAAATATATATATAAATTATTTTATCCGTAAGTGATATATTGTTAAAAAATTAAATATATATAAATAAATATTATATTATAATTATATTAAGATTATTTAAAATTTATAAATATATATAAATAAACAATACAAACCTTATAATAAAAAGATTGATGTCCCTAAATATTCACTATAAATTAACTATGAAATCGAAATGCATTGTATCTACTTACAGGGACGTATCCAAGATTTAAGATTAAAGGGGACAAAACATATATATTTAAAAGTAGAAAGATAAATTCATAAAAAATAATTTTAAAAAAATTTAAACAAGAAGACAAAAATAAAAAAAAAAATTCAAGGGTGAAAGACGATTGCCTCTTCCCATCCCTTAATAGCTCTGTTCCTGTGTATCTACGTCTCTAAAATTGATTTAATTAGTCCAAATCACATGCATGAAATTGTTGCCTGTCCAAGCATAAACATTGTTGATTCCTTAGACTTTTCTTTTGTTTATAGAGTGAAGGTATCCCTTAGGGTGCGTTTGGTTCACGAAAAATATGATTACTTTTGAAAATAAGATTATTAGAATATATTATTACCTGGTATATTACTGTGAATGTTATATTACTTTGTTTGATTTGTTTGACAGTAAGTTGAAAGAATATAAGATCAATTTTTACCAAACCGTCTCTATGATATATTTTATTTCTAACCAATTAAACTTTTATCAGTAAATAAAAAATATTAAAATAAAAATTCATAGGATTTTTTTTTATTTAACATAATTTTAATATAATTAATATTAAGAATTTATATTTTTAAATATTTTTATAAATATTATGTTTATGAAAAAAATCATAGTATAAAGTTGAGTTTAAAAATAAAAAATATTTTTAATTTTAAACATAATTTAAATAGAGTTCACCTGTATAGGTAATATGATTTGTATTATAATTTTTTATAACCTTTTATACCTACGTAGGTATTCAAGGTTTACGATTCACTAATGGTTTTTTCTTTTAATTATGATTCACCAGTCAAACTCACTTTTCCTCCACGTCGTTTTACCTAACTTTTATGTCAAATATTCTAACCATCAATATATATATATATACCACATGTGCCCAATATCTTAATAAAAAATTATATTATTGGTCCGATTCGTTATATTATTCGTGTCTATAATTAATAAAATTTATTTATTTTATCATTAATCATCAATGTTACTAATTTAACTTTTAAAAAATATATTTTTAAATGATATAAAAAATAAATAAATAATTAAAAAATAATTTTAAAAATAATAATAAAGTTAGTGATTATGATTAAGACATAATAAGCAAAGCCCGTGATCTAAAAGGACATTTATGCTACATATTCTTTAATTTGATACTTTAGAATTCATGTTATATATGAATTCTACGAGTAGTTTTAATATAACGTAATCATTGAATATAAATTAAAATTGTGTTATGATAATATCAATATGTTAATTGATTATTATTTTATGTTTATATTAATATAATATTTTTGTTTTATTTTTTATAATTATATTTGTTTGTATTTATCGAAAAATTATATCATGGGTCAGTCTCATTACCTGTCCATGGGACCAACCAATAAAAATTGTCCACTTCATCAATTTTTTCATTTCATTATTTTTTTTCAAGTGAATTTTTACTTGAGAAATTAAAAAATAATGAGGTGAACAGTTTCTATTGGTTAGTCTCATGGATAACGTGGTGGGACTGACCCATAATATAATTTCTCGTATCTATCGTTTATATATTTTAAATTTTATAATATAAATATATAAATTTATTTAAAATTAATTTTTAAAATTTTATTCTGAAAATAATTCCAGGGGAATAAATGAAAGGGTGTTGAAAAGAACAGGTGGCAAAGAAAGTTATGACCGTTTCGTCGCTTAGTGCCTTGATACCAAAGTGTTTTTCCGGTGCGCCTCTGTGATGTTCTTATTTTCTGTCTTTTCAGTATCTTTATTTTCTCTCTCTATCTCTAAGCTCATTGCTTATTTAAAACCCTGCACTTTGCTATGTTTTATATGTTCTACTCCTAACTTCTCTTATTTTGCCATTGCCATCGTTTCTTGTACTTTCTCCAGTCTTTCTGTTTCCCTTCTCCTCTCTTTTCAGGAATCGTTCTGGTCATTGAAGGTTTGCTTTTTGTGTAAGATTTTCCCTATCTGGGTATTGAAGTTTTGATTTTTTGGGTTTTGAAATATGCAGAAGAATGACTAACCAGCAACATGTGATGGAAGTCCGTGGTTTTAACAATGTTTTGCCAGTGAGGAATTCCTTTTCACCACGAAATCTTGAGTTTCTATTGATGAAGGGGTTTGATTCTGAAACTGAGAATGGAGGACATAAAACCAATGCTTGGGTGGATTCAATGAGAGCTTCTTCGCCTCCTCGGTGTCGTATCCACCCCACTCTTTCCTTACCTGAAACCGATGACAAAAGTTCCTGGATTGTATGTTCCATTTGCCCCATCAGTATTGATTACATTTACTGGAGTATAAGCTTATATTTAGCTTCTATTCACTGCTGTTTAATCCTTATGAAACAGGTTTATCATCCCTCAGCTTTGAACATGTTTGAGCAAATAGTGTCTGCTTCTAAAGGAAAACAAATTGTGATGTTTCTTGATTACGACGGCACACTGTCACCAATCGTCCAAGACCCAGACCAAGCTTTCATGCCAAGAGAGGTGTTTGTTCTTATTCCACAATTAACTCTTCCTCAGCTGTCTCCCATTTAAGCTCAAAACTTGTCCTAATTTGTTCCCTTTGGCATGTATGATTCTGTAATCAGATGAGAGCAGCTGTCAGAGATGTTGCAAGGTATTTTCCGACTGCAATACTCACCGGAAGATGCAGAGACAAGGTACTTTCTTTAATCATTTCTTTCCATGTTTGCCTCTTAACTGAGGTATGTTGATTGTTTTTTCACCGTTGAATTCTACAGGTTTTCAGCTTTGTAAAATTATCTGGACTTTACTATGCTGGTAGCCATGGCATGGACATCAAGGGACCATCTAAAAGATGCAAACACAAGAATGTAAGAACATCAGTTTACCTGTACAAATTAATCTCTTTTCTGTGATAAGTAATAACTCTTGTTTTCTTCTCTTTTCTGCACTATTCAGGGAGTTCTTTTCCAGCCTGCAAGTGAATTCTTACCCATGATTGATGAGGTTTCTTCTTGATTTCATCAAGTAAATAAGAAACGACTATGAATTCTGGGAATGTATATATCTCAAAGTTTTACACTTTCAGGTGTATAAAGCCTTGGTGGAGACAACAAAGCCCATTGCAGGAGTCAAGGTGGAAAACAATAAGTTTTGTGCTTCCGTACACTTTCGATGTGTTGATGAAAATGTACAAATCTTTCCCACTTTTGTCCCTTTATTTTCTAACAATTTGCAATGATTAATCTCTGCAATATACTTGTCTTTTATTGACAGAGCTGGGGTTCATTAGTTGAGAATGTTAGATCAGTGCTCAAGCATTACCCTAAGCTTAAACTAACTCAAGGGAGGAAGGTATATTTAAATTCATTCATATTTAACACACTATAATTTATATAACAAATTATGCTATCACACTTAATTAGAAATTCATATTAAGAATCCAACAAGTGGTCCTAGGAAAAAAAATGGATGATATTCATTCTAAGAGACGATTTGTCTGCAAGGCAGTGACGAAGCTATATACACTAGGGAGGGGCAACCAAATTTTTTTGGTATAATTACACTTAAGGTCCCTTTTAATTTAAATAATAATAAAATAAGTTTTTTGTCCCTCCTAATTTTTAAATTTAGAAACTTAATAGACTTTTACCTCTCCCGATGATTGATTCTAACTCTATCCCTACTACAAGATGCGTATTATCAAAGGGAGACGAAGAATATCCATGAATAGATAGTACTATATATTTTCTTGAAGAAAAAGAACAGAAAAGTTATAGTATTAATTTTTCCCCTTGGTTTAAGCAGGTATTAGAGATCCGTCCTACTATCAAATGGGACAAAGGAAGAGCCTTAGAATTTTTGTTGGAAGAATTAGGTGACTATTATTAAATTTTCTTCTTTTTGAATTTATCTTATTCCCCACTAATTTTGTATTTATTTTCTTAGGATACATGAATTCAAACGATGTTTTACCTATTTACATCGGAGATCATAGAACCGACGAAAATGCTTTCAAGGTATCTACAATTATAATTATATTAAAAAAAGTATTGAACTGATGTTTATTTTGCTTTGCATGTTTTTTTATCAGGTTCTACGTGATGGAGGTCTAGGGTTTGGTATTCTTGTGTCAGCAGTAGCCAAAGAAACCCATGCTTCATATACTCTCCAGGACCCATCCGAGGCAAGATTAAACACTGATTTTGGCACCAATCTCCTTCATTTACCTCATAAACATTGACGGATAATAATATACTTTTTCAGGTTAAGGATTTCTTACGGCGTTTGGTGGAGTGGAAAAAATTAAGTGCTTAGATGACATACTGAAGTACCTAATTTTCTGGTTTAGCCAATAGCCAGACTTCCTAATTGTAATGAAATACCAATGTTAAGAGGCTATAATTCATAATAATATTTGAGAGAGACCTGTTCAAGGTTTTGATGGGGAAAAAGTTTTGTTCACATGTTGTTTTGAATCCTTCAGAAGCAATACAATAGGGTTAAGAATTAGGATTAAGAATCTCTCAAACTCAAGGAAAACAAACATAAATAAAAAGAATAATAAAAATAAATAAAATAATATAACCACGTCATATTTTAAGGTTAAAGTTTATAACTTTTAGGCAATGTATATTTTTTTAAAAAAAAATTAAGGTTTAAAATTTAAATTTTTAGTGTTTATACGTAAAAAAAAATAAGAAAAAGAGTAAATGATTTTTGTCTCATTGAGATAGACAATCTAGTTTTAATAAAAATCATTAAATATACTTAACCATTAAGAGTGCAAATCATCTACTTCTTTCTCGTACCTCCATTTATGCCCACTTCAAATTAGAGGGTTTAGGGTTTTAGGTTAGGGGTTTTGGTTAGGGTTTATGGAATTAGGGATAAGGTATATTTTTTAGGGTGTAAGGTTTAGGATTTAGAATATAAAAAATAAGGGTTTAGGGTTTAAAATTAAAAATTTTCAAAAAAATCAAAGGAGGCACTAAAAGAGGCATGAGGAAGGGGCAAAAGATTTTTGTTCTTTTACTAAGAGTTCAAATCATCTGTCCCTATGCCTTCATTTATGCCCCCACTTCAAATGAGAGGATTTAGGGTTTAGGGGTTTTGGTTAGTGTTTATGAAATTAGGGATAGGTATATTTTTTAGGGTGTAGGGTTTAAGATTTATAATATAAAAAATAAGGGTTTAGGGTTTAAAATTAATTTTTTTTTTAAAAATCAAAAGAAACACTAAAAGAGGCATGAGAAAGGGACAAAAGATTTTTTTTTCTTTTACTAAAATTAATATTTAAGTTGATACTTGTTAAATTAAAGATCAAGTTAGAATTATTTTCTCATTTTATTTGACAATAAAAAACAATTAAATAACTATATGTTTATTTTTATAAAATTAATATTAAATTATTTTAAAATTAAATTTGTAATATTTATATACGATAGATTCTAATTATTATAAATTTTAAATTATTTATAATATGTACTTTTGACCCTATAATTAATATATTTTACTGAATTTCTATAAATGACAAAGAACGTAATTAAGTGGAGATTTTTGTTTTTCTCTACTTTTTATTACCATGCTTTATTTTATACTTATTTTGTATGGTTTTTTATAAACATAATCGTCATATTTATCTTCATGTTTTGAGGTGTATTTTGTTGTATTTTTATTTTTAATGAAATTTAATTTTTTTAAAATAATTTAATTTAGAAAAACAAAAGGCATGATCAGCTTATTAATTGAACATGAAACTTAAAAAAAATTAAATCGAAAAAATACAATCAAACATTGAATGAAGGTGATAATTGAAATAAAGATAAATTATATAAATTATTATTTATTTTATTTTAATTTATTTTAATTATTAAACTTTAAAATATTAATTTACTTATTAAATTTTATTTTTATTAATAAAATAGATTAAGAAATAAATTTAGTAATAATTCGTGTTATTTATCCTTAAATGATATACCGCTATATTCAAGTCGACTCCAACTTATCCAAGCAGTGTTATTCGGTATTTAAAACTTTTGGTGTAGAATGTTCATGTTGCCTTTTGGGATATTGTAGAGGACATCTCAAATATGTAATGTATTTCTCTGGAAGGGGACCAGTGGGGATGCTCGAGGTGCTCGAGTAAGTTGGGATATGATTTGCCATCTGTGCGAAGGTGAATTAGGTGTAAAGGACATTATTACTTGAAATAAAGCTTGCATTACAAGGTGCATATGGTTATTGCTTATACAAACCCGATTCTATTTGAGTAGCTTGGATCAATCATTATGTGTTAAAAGGTAACTCTATTTGGTCTGCTCAGGTTAAAAACTCTCAAAGCTGAGCATGAAAAAAATCTTGAGATTAAGAGATGATTTGATTAGAGATGGCAGATTCTAGTATAATTATTATGCCAAGAAAGTTTGGGAAGTACTTTGACATAAAAGAGAAAATGTTATATGATCTCGAATTGTTTGGGGTGTCCTTTAATCCCTAGACATTCTTTTATTTCATCACTTGTTATTCTAGATAGACTATCAACAAAAGATAGAATGTTGAGATGAGGGTGTCAAATTAATCCTCTATATATGTTTGTTATGTAAAGAAGAACGAGAATCTCAGGACCATTTGTTTGGAAATTGTGCTTTCTCAAAGCAACTATGGTTGTTGATTGTGCAGGCATGCGGATTACATTTCACCGTTGAGAATTGGACTAACATGTTTAGATGGGTACTGCAAGTAGGAAAAGAGAGATCCATGAAAGCTAGTTTTAACTATCACATCTAGTGTGAAAGAAATAGTCGGTTGCATAGATATCAACCACAATTGATTGTTGATATATTTACCATTGTTAAGAATAATATTAAATTAAGAATGTTAGGCTGTAAATATATAATAGATAGTCGTATAATAGATGAGTGAGAAATTTGTTAATCTCTTCTTTTGTATAATCTCTCTATTGTGAGGGAGGCATTGTTGACTTAATTTTATTGGTTTTTGTGAGCTGTTTGAATGAACAAAATTTCATTTATCCAAAAAATATATTACTATATTATATGATCATGACTAGGGGTGATAACGAGCCAAGTCTGGCCTGGCTCGGCTCGGAAACAGACATATTTGAGCTCGACTCGGCTCGAGGCTCGTCGAGCTCAGAATTTTAGGCTCGAGTTCGGCTCGAAAATAATATTATTGGACTCGGCTCGTGCTCAAAGCTCGTCGGGCTCGACTCGGTTTGGCTCAAAATGGATAATTTTCTATATTATTTTTATTATTTATTTATAGTTTATTTTTTTATTTATTATTTGTAATTTTGTAAATTTGTTCTAGTTGATAATATTTAATTTATTTCTAGTGGATTTACTCTCGATTATTTTATTATTTTTTTTGCTAAATAAATTATTTTTAATGTATATATAAATATATATATATATATGTTTATACATAATTATTCCGAGCCTGTTCACGAAATTTTCGAGCCGAGTTTAGGTAAGCTCGGCTCGACTCATTTCGTTTAAATCTCGAGCCGAACCCGAATCAAGCTTACTTGAATCGAACTTTGATCGAGCTTTAATCGAATCGAATCCAAATAACTCGCGAGCCGGCTAGGCTCATTATCACCCTGATCGTAACGCATTACCCGCCAAAATTTATTATGGGTCCGCTGCTTAAAAAGTCAACGGTCAAACGTCCTCCTCCTTCAAAGCTCCTTAATGTCTTTATTTTGGAAGCCCTTTTACATAATATCAAAGTCTCAAGCTTCAACACCAAACTGAGTAGGGAAAACAATGGACGGTTTCGATCAGCTACCGGATTCTATCATCCTCTTGATTTTCAACTCCGTTTCCGACGTAAAAAGCCTGATACGGTGTCGTTCCGTTTCCAAACGGTTCAACTCCCTCGTTCCACAAACTGAGTCGATCCTATTGAAAATCGACCGAGTCATCTCGTCCGAGTCTGAATCGGACTCGCTGTTCCTCACCTTCCTCAAGTCATTCCTCTACTTCATTCTTCCCGAGCCTACCTTGAGTCCACTCCGGAACCGGACGCACACTTACCCGGCTCAGATCCTCTCCGGGTTCCAACGAATCAGGGAACTCCACGTTGAATTACCCGCCGGGGATCTTCAACTAGAGAAAGTCACGGTCGTTAAATGGAGAGCGGTTTTCGGCGAAACGTTGAAAACCTGCGTCGTTTTCGGGATCCGTTTGGGGGGCGATCATCACGAGACGGAGTTCACCGGAGGTTTGAAGACGCGCGTGATGTGGACGATAAGCTCGTTGATCTCGGCTTCCGTCAGGCATTATCTGTTACGGGAATTGGTTATGGAACACAAGGGATTGGAAGAGTTGGTTATAACGGACAGGGACGGGGACGGGTTGGTGGTGGTGGAGAAGGAAGGGATGATGGAATGGAGGGAGGCACGTAAGGGTCACGTGATGGTAGAAGAGGATGAGGAGATAGGTAGGACGTTGATCCCCCGTGTGAGGATGAAGATGATGCATGATCCGAGATTGGGTGCCACGCTGGTTGTGGTCAGAGCTGTGGGTGATGGGATTGATGCTGACGTGGATGATTCTGATTTGGCTATGAGTGCTTTCGGGACTGGCGTCTTTGGTGATTCTCTGGGTGCATTGCTGAAGGTTCGAAGCTATCTTCTGGAAATGAATGCTTTTTGATAACAAAGTCTACAACGTATCGTTCTTCTGTAGCTCTGTCTGTTTGTTTTTAATACATGGATTTTGAATGTATAGAGTTAAGTGAATGTATTTGGAGAGATGATTCGCTCACAGATCATAATTATTATAAAAAATTAAAAAGTAATTTTAATAAAATTAAGGGCAAATATAAAAATTCAAGGGTTCTCACACAATATATTTATAATTTTAGTGTTTAAAATCATTATTTTTTGTTGGTAGATTTTTAGGTTATTTTGTTACATTGATGAAATTTCGTTATAGTAAGATCTAAACTCATTGATGTGATCAAGAATATAATACTTAAATGGCATAAAGATAATTTTAACCCCTAACGTTTATAGTTTTTGTCGTTTTGGTCCTTATTCTTTTTTTGGGATAAATTTAGCCCTTAACCTATATCATTTTGACAAATAGCTTATTTTTTAACTAGCTTGATGACTGGACTGTTAAAAATTTAACGATGATATAGATATATATAGAATATAATTTTAAATGATATGAAATGTAACTTATTAAAGACATATATATATATATAATATAATTTTATTCTAATATAAAATATAAAACAATTAAAATCCAAATAAAATATTAAAAATTAATTAATTCTAAAATAAAAGATTATTAAACATTCTTAACCCTAACTACGATAAAATCAAAATCTTATTCGAATTGTATTTATATTTTTATTTAAAAATCAAAAAATATAATAAAAAATATAAGCTAGCACAATTCGAATAAGATTTTGATTTTATCGTAGTTAGGGTTAAGAATGTTTAATAATTTTTTATTTTAGAATTAATTAATTTTTAATATTTTATTTGAATTCTAATTGTTTTATATTTTATATTAAAATAAAATTATATTCCATATATATATATATATATATTTGATAGGTTACATTTCATGTCATTTAAAATTATATTTCATGTATATATCATCGTTAAATTTTTAACGGTCCAATCATCAATCTAGTTAAAAAATAAGCTATTTGTTAAAAAGATATAGGTTAAGGGCTAAATTTATCCCAAAAAAGAATAAGGGCCAAAACGATAAAAATTATAAACGTTAAGGGTTAAAATTATCTTTATGCCTACTTAAATTTATCAAACAATATAATTATAAGATCTTTGATTTTATATTTGTAATTTTGAGCTTGAATTTATCGATTATATCATATTTTTTTATTTAATTTGATTTTAAATATTAAAATTTTCACGTAAACATTTAAAACTATTTTTATCACATTATTTATAATATCAATATTTATTTAAAATTTAAAATTTAATTTTTAATATAGTACAAGATTTTTATCCCTTTTAAAGTTAGTTACTTATTATACTTCTTACCTATAGTGACAGTGTGACAGAATTATTTGCCACTTTTTCTCTTCATACGATCTTTAAGAGTGAAAAGGGAGATCTAGAACCGACGTTTTCCCCCCTACCAGGCAATATTCGTCGGTAGCAAGTAATTTAAATAGACAAATTTATCATACACGTCGAATATTATTAAAATTATCAATATCAAATATTATTAAATTTATTAATAAAATTTAAAAATTTAATGTGTAATTATTTTAATTAAAATTTTATTTTAAATAATTTATAATTATATATTAAATTTTAAAACTTTTAATTTTTTTAATTAATTTAATAATATTAAATAAAATTCAATTTTAATGATATTTAACGATATTAGATACTTTTTCTTTGAATTCAATTTCAACACCTTTCTCAGAACTTTTAAATTAGGTTGGCGGCAACCAAGCTTCAAACTTCAAATGCAAAAGTAATTTGAAGTAAAATACTCTGAAGGAAAAGAAAAAGTGACAAAGATGATGCCTTCTCACCTGCGACCTTCAAAATATTCTGCTTCATTTTCTTTGAAGCCTCTATATTTGAACGATCTTGCACCAAATCTACAGCTTCTGCCTTTTTAGTCTTTTTTGTGTTCCTTGATGTGGGTCTATTTATGAGGCAGGCACCGAATTTCTTAGCATGTTTTGAAAAAATGCTCCAGAGTAGGTCGAGTCTAAAGTGGGACAGGGTGTAGTTAGAACAGTTCAAAGATTTTAAAGGGTATATATAATTTATTAAAATAATAATCAACAAGATATATAAATTTTTTTCTTAAAAAATAACTTAATAGAAAAATATTATTAGATTATCCTCTTGAGCGATAAAAGTTTAAATATTAAACAATTGCAAATAAAAAAATCTAGTTTCACCTAAAAAGTGATATTTTTTAATATTTTAAGTTTTAGATAATTGTTATATATATATATACATAATTATATATTTATGTTTTATAAATATTTTATTTTATTTATTTATTTATTGGTTCCTTTCTTTTGGGCCATGTGCGGTTACTCCTGTTGCGTCTGTTTAGAATTCCATTGATTACGATACGGTAATAATAAAAAATATTAAAAATATGAAACTTAAAATCAAAAATATTATATTTTTAATAACATTTTAAGTAGGGATGTGCACGAGTCAGGTCGGATTTTTGGCCCACCTGCACCCGACTCGAAAAATCATACCCTCCACCCGACCCGACCTGACCCGAATCATTTTAAAAAATTAAAATTTTAGGGACTAAACTATAAAAAAATAAAATTTAAGGATCTAATTGTAAAAATATTTAATTTTACTGACCAAATTGTAAAAAATTAATTTTAATGATCTAATTGTATAAAATATATATAAAAAGGATTATTATTACAAATATCCCTAAAATATATATAGAAAAATTACACTATTGATCCGGGTCGGGTTGAATTTTTCCATCCTAAACCCGGCTTTAACCCAAAGCTTTCACCAAAAAATTCAATCCGATCGAATCGGGTCAAATCAAAATTCGTCAGGTTGAGGTTACGTGTCCATTCCTAATTTTAATTCGGTTGTTAAGATATTAAAATTTAAATTAAAATATCAATACTTATAATTTATGATAAAATTTTAGGTTTTTGTAAGTATAAAATTTTATTCATAAATATTATATCTATCGTGAGATCACTGACCTAATATATTATAGAAAGATATAATATTTTAAGTTAATAAATAACACTTTTTATTCATATTTTATAATATCTCATTTCGTGTTGTACTGTCACCGCAGCGTAGTACGCCGCCAGAAGCCTACTCCTGTTAGTACTATGAACAATAGAAAATAGAAAAAAGTGGGGACTTGAGAAACCTAGGGTTGTTTCCTACGTCGATAAAGTGTGTTTTAATAGTTTAAATTATAAAATAAAGATTTATAAACTTAATTAATTTATAATTTTTTTACTCAATTTGATTGAACATCAAATCAAAGTTCATGATACGATAAAATATATATTGAGTTTACGATCGGAGAGAAAAATAATTTTTTATATTGCTTTCATTCTATTAAATTTGTTTAGTATTAATTTTTTAAAAATTAAAATTTATAAATTTAAACATGATTATTATAAATAATTTAATTAATTAAATTTTATAAAATATATTTTTAAACTATTCGATAAAATGTTTTAAAATATTATATAAAAATAGGTGTCAAATTAAGGTATAGGGACTAGATCTCGTAATTTAGTGTAATAGAGGGATCAATTTAAAAGTGAAAAACAAATCTATCAACCAGCTCCCTCCAAGTATTTTTAAAATATTATGCTGAAAAGGAAACACACAAAACCCTAGACTAAGTTCAAAAGCTCCCACTGTCAAAATCTAAACAAAATCAGAGGGAAACAAAGAGAAACAAAATCAGAGCTGCATCACCATGAGAGGAAGCCACACCAAAGCCAAAGGGGCTCCTTCGGCAGATTTGATGGTATGTTTCCCATCTCGATCACGTCTAACCTTAATGCCTAACCCCATTTGCAGCCCTGCAAGGCCGTCGGAACCCAACAACCGCCGTCGCCACCACCTTTTCATTAAGAAATTAAGAGCCAGAACTGGTGTAGGAGCAGGCCAAGCTAGCCCTCTTCTATGGGCTAAAAACAAGCAAATGGGAAACGAAATCACGGAGCCAACCTCCCCGAAAGTAACCTGCGCAGGGCAGATCAGAGTCAGGTCTAAAACGAGATCATGCAAAAGCTGGAGGACAGTGATGGAAGAGATTGAAAAGATACGCTACAACAAGAAGAGGTTCGGTTGGGTGGAGTCGCTTGGTTTTAAAAAAGAAGTGATGCAGATTTTAACATGCTTGAGGTTGCCGTGCATCCGTTTTGATTTTCAATGTTTCGGGTCTTTCCCTCGACCCGATATAACAACCGAAGACGAAGATGTAGAAGATGAAGAACACCAAGAAAACCATAACCATGTAGATGGCAACGAGACATCGAGAACCATGTTTTCGAAATGGTTCATGGTGCTGCAAGAGAATCAAAGCAACGGGCTTTTCAAAGAAGAAAAGAAGGATAAGGGGAAGAAAATCCATGACGTGCATGATGATGATGATCAAACTGCAGCTCCACCTCCAAATGCACTATTGCTTATGCGTTGTAGATCAGCTCCTGCTAAAAACTGGTTAAAAGAGAAGGTAAAAGACGAGGAGAACTTGGAAAATGATGAAGACGAAGAATGCGAGAGGAAATTCCATAATAAAACAAAGAAGTTGAGATCATTAATGGAAGAAGAAAGGTTGGTGGTGTTGAAATACGACACTGGTTTCTTCATAGCTAGTGGATTGAATGCTCCATTATCTCGAAGTCGAAGTTGGAAGAGATGATTATCCTGCTCATTTTCTCTCCTTTAATCAGACTTCTTTCTATAGTTTTCCTTTTGATTTTTTCTTTCTATTTATATGATTTGAAAGTTTGCATTTGTATCATGAAATCTGTACAGCTTTCCTTTATCTTCTAGTATGGAACAGGTTTTGCTGCCATCTATATTAACCTGTTCTTACATCCACTGAATGAATTCTGAACCTTTGTTTTACTTTTGCTTTTGATTTGTAAATTGCTTGGAAATGGTTCTCTCAGTTTCCTGGAGATTATACCAGTTTTAGTAGGCACGTAACCTAAAGATTTGAATCGATTTAATCTAATTTATTATTAAAACGATATAAGCGAAATTATATAATTCGAATCAGAATTAATGTAAATTTAAAATTATATAATGAGTGATAAAAAAAAATTGTATATCGAGCTCGAGTGATATTAGCTTGTCCGTATTACAAGTTAATCATAATTATCCAAATATACTACTAAGTTTATATAACTAGAGCTTCATGTATAACATAATCTTTTTAATATTTTATGATGTTTATTTAAATTTAATTTTTAATGATTTTTCTTGAGCATTTTAGTATCACTAGAAGTGATGTTATATCACGGTGAAAAAGGAGTCGTAGATATTTCCGGCATGATAATGCAGGAACCAGCAAAGTGTGCAGCAGTACTCAATTCATCTTTAATATAGCCAGTGAACCTGTTTGCATCTGTTGCAATAAAAAAAACATGGTAAATGGACTGACATTGTAAATTAACACTTATTACAAAATCTCATGTTTTTATATTACCAATTTTCAAAAACAAAATCATGCTTTTTAGCATTACGAATGGGCATATTTATCACAGACAGTATAATTGAGTGATATATGTATATTTTAATTTTAAATATGAAATTAAAATTTTATGCCTACAAAGTAAAGTAATTTAGCAGAAGTGATTAGGATTAATCCCCATCGGTACAATTTTTATATAACATGTTATGTTAGCGTACACTGTTATATAAATTTATCACATTATTTTTAATCATTTACTGTTACTATTAGTTGACTGATAATATTTATCAATAGATAAATATTTTGGCCTAAAATAAAATGTGAAGCGTTAAAGCGCATAAAAAAAGACTAAAATGATTATCTAACCAAACGTTAGGAAACTTTTTGACATTATGCCAAAAAAAATGTAAACAACATGTATAGTTATTAAACTATAAGGCAGGTTAGACTTCGACCATTAAACTAAAAATTTTGTCAATTAGATCACCGAAATAATTAAATGGTATCAATCAAATCAATATCCATTTATAGTTAACGGAAATGTGAACCCAACAATTATACAAGTTTATATAATATGTTCAATCATTTATATTTTTCACATTTAATCAAATTAATTCTGTTAAAAAATATTAATAAATTTATCTCTAAATATTTATAAATCATTTCAAATTGGTCCTAATTATAATTAGAAATATTTAATAAATTTAATAATTTTTAATTAGAAATATTTGTAAATCTTTTCATATTAAATTTTTTATCTAATTGAAATTATGACCAAATTAAATCATTTTATAAATATTAAAATTTTAATATAATTATTATATTATTTAAATAATTAATTTGATCGATACGATTTAAATAATTAAAAATTTTGATTAAAAATTTTGTTCAATAATCAAAATAAAATAATTTTATAATCGAAAGAGTATACAACTTGTTTGAAAAATAATGTAGGACTGATAGGACACCCTGGAAAATGGAAATGGAATAAAAATTAACCTGAAAAATAATCAAATGCTGCAAATTAGGAGTAGATTAAGACCCACTGGAAAAATTATTAGGTGAATTGTAAATCACGTTATTCATAATCTCAATTAATTAGGACTGTTGATATTAATTTTTTTAAATAAATTATCACCTCTTTCGGACTTATGGGTAATTATTAGGTGATTATTTAAAGATCAACGGTCTTGGTTGTTTGGACCATAAATGACGTGATGAATAAGGTTCATCTAATAATCTCTACGGCCACTGGGCTAAGGACAATCATTAACCCATTCTTACTGGACTAATTGTGTTGGATAAATATTGTATACATTGATGGGGTAATAAGAAAGATCTAAACTGGGATTTGATTTGTATTTTATACACAATGAAATTTTTTAATATTTGATTGATTTTTTAAAATTTTTATTTAAATATAAATATAATTAATTTAGTTATTATATTTAGCAAAATGACACGTCGAAAGAAAAATATATTTTATACTCCGTGATAGTAGTTTTATATAGATAAATATGTTGACAAATTAATAAAAATAATTTCAAAAAATATATATAATTTTTTTCACATGTCATTCTGTTAAATTATTTTAAAATTATATATAATTTTATAATAATTAAATAGTTCAGTAATTATTTTGTAATAATTAATTTCATATTTACTAGTGGAAGTAATGTGTTTTTTTCTCTTCATATTGCTACCAGAGATATTACTATTAGATACGTTATTTTGTAAAACTTTTAATTTTAGTACTTGTCTATATACTTTTCTTTTTCCTATTATCTTTAATAATGCAAGTATTGATTAATCATATATACGATATAGTATTTGATAATTGTTATGTGTTTATTATAATTACGAGAAATTATTATATAGTCTCATTCTATTATATTATTTATGATCTTAAAAAATAATAAAGATTTATTTTAAAAGTTGAGATATAAATTTATTATTAAACGGAGAATAATTTTTTAACAATCCGATATCTTTGTCCTTGCTTTCACTTTCCTAACATATTAAGTTCAGCCAACCTCTCTCTTTCTCATTGAGTTTGACCCGTCGCCTGCCACTGGGAGTTTTCTCCTCTACACCAATGGATTGGCTGCCCCACCCCGCACTCTCTAGACAGGATCTTCTTAGTGGAAACATTTCTTAGATCAGGTGAGAAATACCTTCCCCTTATCTCTCTTCCTCTTTTTTAGAGCTAGAGATAGCGTAAACAACCTTTCTTTTCTCTCTTTTCCTCCTCCAAAACAAACCCTAATCCATATCATAGACGGTGAGGCACCAACAAGATGAACAACTCTCTTTCTTATAGAAAGTAGTTTTTCAAGTGGATCGATGTGTATGAAGGGAAAGCTTTTTAGTATTAAGGACATGGTAACTTTTTAATTTCCTTTTGTAGTTTCTTCATAATTGCTTTTTAGAGCTATCTAGTTAGATTATTGCCTTGTTTCTGTGTTTGGGACTGTGGAACTGTCAACATATATAATTCCCATCCCTTTTGCGGGATTCTGAAAGGTAATCATAGCTTTTTCCATGGATTCCGGTAATAGTAGTAGTTCACAATCTTCAAGTGGTGATGATGAAGAGTATTGCTCAAGGTCTGAGTCAGTCCCAGCTTTTCTGAACACTTCAGGTCACTTTAGTGCCTTATCAGATCCACACCACCATCACCAACAACCACCCACTTTCTTTGATCCTTCCTCAACCTATCTCAATAATCCTTTATCTCAATCTGAGCTGCCACATCTTGATGGGGTTAGGCCACGGAGTCTACGATCTGATTCTGACCCCAACTACACTAACCTACTAGGCTCCTCTTCATTGAGCCAGTCTATTTTGGGTCTACAAGGACTCAACCCTGGTTCATTCCCAAGCTCATCTTCGGTTCAAACAAGGCCACCTCATGACAACAATGGTGTAAGATCATCTGCAAAGAATCCCAAGAAGCGAACAAGGGCATCTAGGAGAGCACCCACTACAGTTCTCACCACCGACACAATGAATTTTAGAGCAATGGTGCAAGAATTCACTGGAATCCCTGCACCACCATTTCCGGGTTCATCCTCATATTCTCGAAGGCTCGACCTTTTTGGTTCTGGGTCTGGTTTAGGTTCTCTATACCTTCTACGTCCCTCAGCCAAAAGGGTTCAACCAACTCCATTTGTATCCTCATCATCTCCCCCTTCATTGCTAAATATCCCTTTAGTTGGTCCTGCTAATGCCATTA
The DNA here is from genome assembly GCA_035048815.1 of Abelmoschus esculentus. Taxonomy (NCBI): domain Eukaryota; kingdom Viridiplantae; phylum Streptophyta; class Magnoliopsida; order Malvales; family Malvaceae; genus Abelmoschus; species Abelmoschus esculentus. The sequence goes on from JAUCBN010000026.1 coordinate 14,089,590, forward strand.
CCAATACCACTACACATAATAGTACTATCCCAAGTAACTACCAACTTCCTTGTGATCTAGGCCTACTAAAGCAGACTCATAATATGTTAAACTTGCAAAACCAGATCCCCATTTTACCTTTCCAATCTTTCCAACACCCTCCTCACTTCGGCGACTTTGGGTTGAGCCCTGGTCAAGTCAATGCTAACCTGGGTGGCTTAGGACCTGATGCGGCACGTCATGGAAACCGGAGAGATGTGATTGTACTGCACCAAGGGAACCAAGATCATTTGAGGGCTTTAGATTGGAATTATGGTAATAGTAATACTAGTGATTCACATGAAAAAGGGTTGGACACCGTTTCTTCTAGAGCTGAAGGTACTGTTGGTTCATGGATTTGTCCCTCAGAGTAGAACTTTTACATGTTAATGTGCATAAATTTGTCTCGCAGAACAACAATAGAAGTTTTAATGTGTGACATGGAAGGGCAACTCAACTGCAAGGGTAACATCTACATGTGTGACATGGAATCTACAAGAAGCAAAAGCTTGTCCTCCTCGTCTCCATCTCTTGCGTTGGAAAATAAATAGGTGGGAGGTGCTGTCAAGTGTCAACAAAAAAGCCATTTTAAAATACTTATGGCACATTGACCTTGAAAGTTCAATGTCTACACAAATGGAATGATTCTAAACCTAAAGCCGACGGTCTCTTATTATAATTAATAGGACCCGCAGTACAAAAAATCTTAAGGGTAAACATTATATTTTAATCGTTACTATCGGATGAAAATCTTATATCTTTTAATTATATCTTTTTATTGTTTCTATTTTAAATAATATATTTAAAATGTAGAGTTTATGGTATAATTAAGGGTGTTCATTGTCAAATATTGGATTAGATTCGATTTTTTTGAATATTTGGGTTTTCGGATCAATGATAAGTGATTTGTATTCAATCCGAAAAAAATGGATATCCGCATATTCGGATATTCAGATCAGATAGTCAGATATCCGATTATCCAAAAATATAATTTGAATATACTATTTTTTTCGAATTTGAAGGTTGTATTTATAAAAATTTTAGAAATTCGAATATAATAAACAACAAATTACTAAATACAATAAGATCCACAATTATAAAAGTTTTAAATATAAAAAGCACTAAATTGTTAAAAAGAATAAGATTAATATAAAAAAATGATTTTCGGATTTTCGGATAATCTGAAACTTAAAATATTTTGATCTGTATTCCATCTAGAAAACTTAAAATTGGATTGGATATCCGATCCAAAAATAAAAACCGGATTGAATCAATAGATAATCAGATCGGATCGATCGGATCAGATATTTTTAAACACCTCTAGGTATAATATGAGATGTATAGTTAGAATTTAGGGAATTAAAAGTATGATATATTTTTAGGGTATAAAATACAGGATTTGAGATATGAAAATCAAGTTAAAGTTTAAATTTTAATTTTTAAGTATTTTTTAATATGAAATATAAAATTTAACATGATTAAGAGACAAGATTTTTGTTTATCGGTATCTACTTTATTACTTGAGTAATCTATAACTAATTCAATTTATCTTAATTAGTCATTCATAATATCTAAATTTAAATATTGAATATATAATTATTTTTGCTAATCTCATGTAAGAAAATAAAACTTTTTAAGGTGCGTTAAAGATAAACTCTATATGATTAAAGGTTATTTTTCTCAAATAATAATGGATATTATTTTGTTAAGTATTTTTTAGTAAAATATATATTCATTTAATAATATATGTTGTCATTACATTTAATATATATTGATCCTTTTATTAAATATTTTAATTATAATATTATACATATATTTATGGGAATTTGAGAGAATTAGGGTAGACTATAGAAGGTAGATAGATTCAATCGGTGGCAAACAAAAGATTGAAGGAATCCTTACCTGCCGCAATCATAAACTACAAGTCAAAACAAGGGACGACAGTGGGGAATTGGCCTTATTTTGCATTTAATTAGATAAGAATAATTATAAAATAAGAATAATTATAAATTTTATGGTTTTCTAAAATTATAAAAATAATTTTAATTTTTAACGTTTATAATTTTTATCATTTTGATCTATATTTTTTTGGATAAAATTAGCTCTTAACTCATATCTTTTTAACAAATAGTTTATTTTTTAACTAACATGATAACTGGACCTTTAAAAATTTAATGTCATATGCATATGATAATATATTTTAAATGACATGTCATTTAACCTATCAAATACATATATATGAATATAATTTTATTTTAATATAAAATATAAAACAATTAAAATTCAAAAAAAATTAATTTTAAAATAAAATATTACTAAACATTCTCGATCTTAACTATGATAGAATTAAAATCCTATCTTAAAACAATTAAAATTCAAATAAAATATGTTGGCTACTACTTAAATCGAGTTTCAAGTTGAACGAAATACGACTAAAATAAGAGAAAAGAAGTGTTATTTGTGAAAAGTTATAACATAAATCTCCTTGTACGATAAGGGTGTTTTATGGCAGGTTAATCACATCATTTTTAATTTAACAATTAATTAATTTAACAATTAAAAAATAATTAACAATTAATTTTAAAATAATTAATTGTTATAATAAGTATTTGTTTTTTTAATAATTCAGTTATATGTATTTGGTAGTTTAGATGTCATGTCATTTAAAATATATTATCGTATGCATATGATGTCATCATCGTTAAATTTTTAACGGTCCAATTATCATGTTAGTTAAAAAATAAGTTATTTGTCAAGAAGATATAGGTTAACGACTAGATTTATCCCAGAAAAAGAATAAGGGCCAAAATGATAAAATTATAAAGGTTAAGGGTTAAAATTATCTTTATGCCTTTTAAAATAAAAAAGATAAAATTTTAATTTGGCTTGATATATAAATGAGTGTTTAAATTATATTTGTGGATCACTTTTAGTACCTAAATTATTTTTAGCTTTAAATAAGTGTCTAAAGTTTCAATTATTTAAGTTATTTTAAATGTCTAATCATTAATAAAAAACCATTTGTCAATAAAAATGTGAGAAGTAGTAAGTTTTAAATTTTAATTTCTTTTAATTATTTTTTAAATAAAATTAAAATTTATATTTTAATTGATAATTGTAAATTCTTACAAAATAGTCCAAAATTCTTAACCTAAAAGTTCAAATCCTCAAATTATCATCGTTGTCACCGTTTACTAGCTCTTCGGAGACCACCATTACCGTTGTTGGACCACCATGATCGTTTTCCCCAACCATCGCCTATAATCGACGGTAGGTATGTCGACGATTTATTTTCGCGATTTTGATTTCTTTAGATGTTAGGAAGCTGATCAACACACCTACCACTGATTAACTACGATGAGTGGCTAGGAAAAACAATTGCGGTGGTACGATGACGATAATGATGGTCTTCGATGATCTAGTAAACTGTGATAATGATGATAATTTAGAAGTTTAGATTTTAAAGTTAGAGATTTGAGACTTTTTTGCAAAGATTTAAATTTTTAGTTTTTTTAAAAAATAAGTTAAAAATAAATAAAATAAAAAATTAATAAAAACAATTGTAGTTAATGGTTAGGCACTTAAAATATCACAATTGAAACTTTAGACACCTATAGCTAAAAATAATTTAAACACAAAAATAACCCACAAACATAGTTTGGGCATCTATTTGGGTATTAAGCTATGTTTAACTACAATTTTTGTATTGTTTTAATATTTATCCCTAATTACTACCATCCTCTTTAATTTCCCTTGATTTCATTTTTCCCGAAATTAATTTTTATCGGTCAAAGAAACGAAAAATTATTAGGTGAACTTTGTTTTCCACTTTATCCGTGGTCCCACCAATTTGATTTATCCATCTTAATTTTTTTTTAAATTGAATCATTACCTTTTTCTTACATGTAATTAGCGGGTAGTTATTAGATAATTATTTAAAGATGAATGATCCTAATTGTTTGGACCATGAATGACTTGATAAACATGATTCACCTAATAATATCTCTAAAGAACACATTGATAAATATTTAAAATCTAAGGACTTAATTAAATATAAAAAAATAATTGAGGAGTCTAATTGATTTTTTCATAAAGGTTTGAGTTTTTTTTAACCTTTAATCCTAATATTTATATACATCATCGTAAAAGTTATGATGATTAATTCTTTTTCCTATGTGTATCAAGTTATCCTAGATTTGCCTCCTTTCACATGGTAGATCCCTCCCTATACTCTATTAGGGATGGACACGGGTCGGGTCGAGTCGGATTTTCGGTCCACCCATATTCGACCCGAAAAATTATACCCTTCACCCGTCACCCGATTCAACCCGGGTTTAGGGTGAAAAACTGACTCGATCCGACCCGATTTTTAAGCTCTAAAATCCGACTCGACCCAAATCATTAAAAAAATAAAATTTTAGGGATTAAATTGTAAAAAAATAAAATTTAGGAATATAATTGTAAAAATATTTAATTCTAGTGATTTAATTGTATAAAATATATATAAAGAGGGGTCATTATTGCAAATATCCCTAAAATATATATGAAAAAATTGCACTATTAGTCACGGGTTTGGTTGGGTCGGATTTTTTCCACCCTAAACCCGAACTCGATCTGACCCGAGATCACTCTTAAAAAAAACCCGACCCGACCTAAACCGAACTCGAATTTTTCATAAAAAAATCCGACCCGATCGGACCGGATCGGATCAGAACCCGTCAAATTCAGGTTCCGTGGCCATCGGTATACCCTACTCATTATAATACGCGTAAGGCAATTGCCTATTGAATGGCAGAGGATAGGTTTCTGGTTTCGCAATATTTGTGCATCATTTTCAAAGCTTGAAGAAGTTTCTAAACGTAACACTACGATCCATGTGTCCGAAAGAAACAAAGAAAAAACATGATAATGATGAAATGTGTGGAAAACAAGTAACAACGTGAGTGGGGATGGAGGAACAGATGTTTGGAATGATGTTAATGGTGGAACATGACAGAGAAGAATATGGGGTTTAGTAATCATAATTGTCTGTATCAGTTTTATCTATAGAAGAATAGGTTATTACTGTTATTTTATCTCTTATAAATATTTTTGACACAATGTATAGTTAGATATAATTATATAAATTGTTGAAAAATACGAAGACGATATGGATTGATCTTGTTGAAGAAATTGTTTTAGTTTGTTAATTAAATATAAAACCTTAATTGTTATCGTGTGATAATTGTTTACGTGATAAAATAATTTAGGTCAAGTTTTTTGGATATGTGATGTTTTATTATTCAAGAAAGTAGTTAAAAATATTGCAACAACACACGAAACGTGTATCTTGAGGAGCGCCCATCTTAGAGAATTTCTCAAGATGCACAAATAGATTCATTTATATCATCCGTGTATACATCTTTAATTGAACTTTGACGCATACAATTTCTTTTATACAATCAAGTATATACTAGTCCAATCCATTTGAATATATCTAAACTTCCTATAATTCATCTCTTCTCAAATTTGATATACATATGAGTTTCACGTAATCTTGAGAATGTATACAATTAAGGATATGAGTTCTACGTAATCTTAAGAATGTACACAATTGAGGATGTTCCCTTTAATTATGAGTATAACCATCTTACTTTATCATTCCAATTCAACTTACTCTTTTGAAGACCACAAAGAGAAAAAGTTGTGACCGAAATTTAATTAGAAAATGAACAATCTGTAAAGAAATGATTTCGAGACTCGTTTTCAATGTCACACAACAAGCATTGAGATTCAACATTTATTTTCGTACGATTTAATCTATCCAAAAATTCTTTTACGATACACTTAAGCAGTAAATTATTTATAACAGCTCAAAAGTATGTTTGCCTAAAATGGTGCATTACAATTTTACCGGTAAAGGTAGATTACCATTTTAGTTATGATAACTTAATGAAAAGGAATTCTGTCATATTAATTGTAAGGTAAAGTATTGAAATGAATACTAAACTTTATTAAAAAAATAAAACAATAATCAAATTTTTAAATATTATAAAATAATAATTAAATTTTGTGTTTTACGAAAAAAAAATGTCGATTAATGAGGTAACTTTATAAATATAAAAATTTAGATAATAACACATTAAATCAATTCAATCTCGATTAAAAAACAATAAATTTAACAAGCCAAGTACTGTTCCTGAGCCTGAGGTGGCAGAGTAGCGTGAGCTAAGTGGAACACTAGAAAGTGAGGAAGCAAAGTTGAAGCAGCAGGCAGCAGGCAGCAGCTCTCTAATGCAAAGTCCAAGGAGCTTGGTGGACAGGACAGCCCAAACATAAATGGGGCTCCAAATTACTACATTACCTCCCAAACCAGGCCATAGTCGGAGGACAGATTCGTTCTTTAACAAGGCAAAACCCACCCCAGCACTCAAAGAACATACTAAACCCTAAGAAACAAGCTTGGCATCCACCGGCCTTGTGCTTTTTATGCTGCATTTAACGCGGAAGCCGAAGCAGAGAAACAGAAAAGGGAAAGGGAAAGGGAAAAAAGAGAAGGGAAGGAGATGAGGTTGCTAACTCACAACATGTTGTCCTCAAACATCAAGGGGGTAACCAATGGCTTCCCTCTTAGAATCGAAGCGGAGAAAGTGGTGGAGAAGCAAGTCGAAATCAATCACGATTTCCTCAGGAACATCTTCCCCAAGATCCAATGGAAAGCCTTCTCCGATGCTTCCAGGATCATTGGCTACGACGAGCTTCCCGAGGAGGCACCTGAGCCGTCGATGCTGGACTCGGACCCTGACTTCTTGAGAAAGTTCCACCACGCCCTGTTGGAACTTCATCTGGAGGAGGGTGCTCTTGTTTGCCCCGAGACAGGCAGGAAGTTTCCGGTTATTAAGGGAATCCCCAATATGCTTCTCCAGGAGGATGAGGTTTAAGCAGATGGTGGCTCCGCCGTTGACCATCACGTTATTTTAATTGGGGTTTGTTCTCTTCTCTCTTTCTCTTTTTCTGGTCTTTGTTTGAGTATCAAATGGTGTTGTTTTCATAATCATATTATAAAAATATGTATTTAGATTCGGTTATTAAAATTAGTCTACAATCTATGGTCACTCCCTTGACCCATGTGGGATTCAAAGGCTATCAACAGTCAACATAACCACATAAATATCATGTTTGTTTAAATATGTAATTAATAACTGCAGTACTTATGTCTTGCTAATTGTCTGTAATATATTTATATTTTATTATTTCATATGTAAAAATAAAAAAAGAATGTTTATTTTTCTGTCGAAGAACTAATAATTTAGCTTGAATGTATGTTGATCCATATTTGGGTGAATTTGGAAAAAAACTGACAACTTTGAAAAAGATTTAAAGGGCATATGCTCTGTTCACGGTCATCGCACTGATCGTTGACTAATCATCCGTAATCTTAAGCAATGAGACTTGTTTGTCTCATTTTTTTTAATAAATTATTATTTTTCTAAATATAATTATAGTGAATGGGTAGTTATTAATTTAGGTGGTTATTAAAGATAAATGGTTATGATTGTTTGAATCATGAATAACGTGTGAACATAATTCACCTAATATTTTCTCGGTTCGCAGGGGTACATTACCGTTGTTGGCATGTGATTTAGATTTGGAAGTTATGACTTCCTTAGAAAATGACGATAAGAGTTCACAAATACTAATAAACTCGTTTGACGGATAAATTATGAGAAAATTTACATGGATATTGATAGGAAAAAGAATTTTTAAAATATTGATGATGGAAAATTATTTTTCAAAATACTAAAGATTAAACAGTGGATTGAAAGTCGGATTTATTATCTTTGACTTTGAACAATAAAAAGCTTGAAGATCACATGAAGATACCAAAGTTGGTATTTCTTAAACCCGTCTTTAACCTTTTACTGTTCAAAATTGGCATCTCTTGAACTTGTCTTTAACTTTTTTATTGTTCAAAATCGATATCTCTTAAACTCGTCTTCAACTTTTTTACCGTTCAAAATGGACATCTCTTAAACTCGTCTTCAACCTTTATACTGTTCAAAATTGATATCTCTTGGAATCGTCTTCAAACTTTTATTGTTTAAAATTGACATCTCTTAAACTCCTCTACAATTCATTGTTTAATTTTCAGTATTTTAAAAAACAATTTCTCATTATCAATATTTTACGAATTTTTTTTCTATCATATAAGTTTTCTATAAATTAGGTATTGTGGGTACATAATTCTAAATGAACTTTAAGAAGAAAATCTTTACCTTCAATGAACATTTTATTTTTAAAATTGCACCAAAGAGACTACCAGTATGGTCGGGATTGACACAGTCAAACCGATCGACTCTCAAAGATTTTATTTTCTCCAATTTTTATTATTAAATAATTATAATAAAAAAATATTAAAATTTAATTATAATATTAGATAAATATCTGTGTTTTGGGTCATAAATAACAATAAATAATAATAATAATGTTAATTATAGTTTTTTCCTCTCTAATTTATACATTTCAAATAGTTATAGTTTAATTTTTCTTAGAGTTATTATTAAGGTTTCAAATTTTTTTAATACTTTTTATTTGAGGCCAATTTTTTTAATATTTATCATATAACTTTAATTTTTATCAATATTTATTATTATAAACTTAGTATTAGTATTTTTTAATATTTATTACTAAAAGTTTATTTTTTTCAATAATTTTATTCGAGGCATATTTTTTATATTTGTTATTAGTAATATATTTTTAAAATTTATTTTGTTCGATTATTTGGGTTCAATTTTTAATACTTGTTATTTAAGGTTTAATTTTTTAATATTTTATTATTTGGGTTACTCTTCAATTCAAATTTTAAATATTTGTTGTTAACGATTTAAAATTTTAATATATGTTATTTGATGTTTATTTTTCAAATATTTATTATTTAAGGCCTAATTTTTCAATGTTTGTTATTAGAAATTTATTTTTCTTAATATTTATTATCCTAAACTTATTTTTAAAATTGAAAATATTTGGGCATTAATTGTTTCAATTTTTTTATACTTATTGTTAGAAGTGTAGCGACACTTATAAAGTTCTTAAAATAATATGGGTGTAGTAAAAAAAGGGAAAGGGGTCACTAGTGGAATTGAAATTAGGGTTTGAAAAGTGAAATTTAGGGATTTAGATATGAAATAAATTTTTGAGGAAATTTAGAAAATTAGGATTTGAAAATTAAAAATTAGGTTTTAAAATTGTGTACAAAAATTGGGAATTTTGAAATGTTTGAAAGAAATTTGAAATCTAGGGTTCTTTTAAAAAATAGAAATTGGAAAGTAAAATTTAGGGATTTGAGACTAAAAAAAAGAAATTTTAGATTGAAAAGGGAAATTTTGAAATTAGGGATTTTAAAAAAAAGGTTGGAGTTGTCACCGGCCACTTCGGTAGGCCAAACACCGTAAAAACCAGATATTTAAAATGATTTGGGTTCGAGAGTCGGTTACGGTTAAAAACGGATTTAGGGTTTAAAACCATCCAAAATTGGTACCTTTATCAAATTACCGTTTAATTAATTTTGAATTTTCCGGATTAAAGTGACATTTAAATTAACATTTGTTTAAAGATTTGAATCAATTTTATTTTTATCGTGTCTTTATTTGGAGGCAACGTATACACCGCGATCAATGCGTTGGAACACGGGCCCATTACGACCGAATAAATACGTATTTATTAAGATTCATTAATTACGGGGAAAAAGTGGCTTTGAGCAAAAACAAGTTACAAGGTAAAAGCATATATGAACAATATATATACAAATATAACTACAACAAATGTAAAGCATGAAGTAAAAGACAAAATATGTACAAAACATGGTAACATGCAGATAAAGTGCATAAATAAAGCATGCATAACATAAATACACATGATATTAGAAACAAAGAGACATAACACCATAATAAAATAATATAAATATACATAAATATTATCTCTTCCATAACCCTAACAAAGCATATGAACTAAACCAATAACATGACATATATATAAAAAGCTACTAACAATATTAAAAAAATAAATAAGTATCATAAGTAAAAACCTACATGAACACCTAAGAAAATTAGGTAACACATGATAACAAAGATTAAAATAAATAGAATCAACAAAACAAACGAATAACATATATAAATAAACAAAACAAAAAACATATAATAAATAATGTAAATAAACAATAAAATACCAATAAAAACATTCACATTTTCATTGAACCATAAGAATGGATTACATAATATATCAAAAGGAAAAGAAATATACCCAAATATGCTCGATCAATCAATAATTGTGTATGGTGGTTAGAGAGCTTAGAACCTCGGATAAGGGTTCGGTTTTAGAACCTTACTTCCGTGAGAATAAATGTTGTGATTTTGAATTTGAAATTGAATTTTCAAATCAAAATCAATCACAATAAAGGAGAAAAAATGGGAAAGAAAATGAAAATGGGAAAAATGGAAATGAAGAAGGGTGTGTGGAAAAAATGGTTAGGTGATCCCTTTATTTTTAGGGTAAATATCATATATGTAGTTAGGGTAAAGGGTAACATATGGGAATAAAATAGGTTTAGGTTTTAATGTATAAGGTATCTATAATATGATGAAGGGTGTTTTAGGTCTATATAGCCCTTTAAAAATGAGAACCAATTAAAAACAAGACCTTGGGCACCAAGTAGTGATTTTTATTATATTTTTTGATTTTTAATTATAAAACTATATATAATAGGTCAAATTTATTTATGGTTTGGGCTTATAAAAGTAGGCTTTAATAAAAGGCTTTTATTTATATCATATACTTATATATATTTTTTTTGAATTTTTGATTTTAATTAAGAGATAATAATGATAATAATTATAATAAAGTAAGTGACAAAATTAGGGTAGGTTAAGATGATTTGAGTATTAAGATGGGATGTGGATAGATTTATTTCGAGCATAAACCCGGATAAAATTAATGATTACAAGAAGCTTATTTTTTTAATTCATCTTGAATCTCAAAAATCTCTAAACTGGACACGAGTATAGTCGGTTGATGTAAGGGTAAGCAAAATCAACTCGACTCGATGTAAAAATATTCGATTTATCTTGAAATTTTATAAACTCGACTCAATTCAGAAAAAAAATTAAATAAATTTAAGTTGTAAAATGAAAATTTAAATAACTCGAATCTTTTAGTAATTATAAGATTTAATTTAAGTTCGATACGAGTGCTTCAATTATTTATGATATACATATACTTATATATAAAATATGAAGAAATATTATCATATATAAAAAAATATGAAGAAATATATCTATACATTTCTTATATAATTAGAGAAAGTCGTTTAAATTACAATCAAATCGTATTATAGCTCGATAAATAATTATAATTAAATTTTTATAAAATCTCAAAAACTCGACTCTCTTATATTCGACTCAAATAAAATTTAAATCGTAAAATATAATTTATCAACTCAAATAATTTAATATTTTTTATTTAATTCGACTCGATCAAATGTTTACCCCTAAATCGATAGACTTTGATCCGATCAATATCCTATACCCCTTGGACTAGAGTTAGTCCCTGACTTGTCCCTTCTCCCGGTCAAAACATCCTCTTATGGAAAACATTTCTAAATTCTAATATTCGATTGGCCTCTTCAATAGAGAAAGAAGAATTTGCCCAATTGATATTCCAACATCTGTCATCTGCCAAAATAATAACGTCCAAATTTCAACCCTATCTGGAGGCTGGTGCTTATATTCATAGGGAATGACTTGGAGAACCATTTACGCGGAATATCTGAAGTATGCCTTCCAGATGACTCAAACTGGAACAGGAGAGTTTGACTTTCTTTGATACAGGAAGGGAAGTTAAGTGCAGTAGAAGACAGATCGTAAAGTTTTAGGTTTCATTACTAATTCTTCAGAATTTGTATAATCAATAAAATTTAACGAGTTTAACAAGTCAAATCGGATAATAAATTTTTTTAATAAATAAAATTTAAATAGAATTTCGTAAAGTTTATCAAATATCAAGTTAAATTAAATATGAATATAATAACTTTTAAATCAAATATAAAAAATTATATCATGAACTTTATTTACCACGTCATCCAAGTAATTAGATTCGTTCATCTTTAAGTAACTACCTAATAACTATTCACTAGGGGTGTTCAAATCCGGGTACCCAAAGTACCGGGTACCCGGACTTTCGGATAGTATAAAATTTGGCCTGTGTCCCGACCCGTATTTTTCGGGTACCCGGTTTTTTAAATTTTTTATAAAATTTAAATTTAATCTTTAAAAAATATACATAAAATTAAAAGTTTGAATTACATAATCTAACATCGAAATATAAAATTTTAAAGACCTAATTACATAATCTAAACATAAATTTTAAAACCCAATTTACATAATCTAATTCGAAATAAAATATAAGTTCTAAATGAATTTTTAAAAAAATATTTTTAAAATATTTTTAATTAGTATAATTTACTTTAATATATAAAAATTAATGATTTAAGTATTAAAGAATCTTAAGTTGATTTTCGTATTAGTTAATGCACGTACAAAAATAATACATATCTAAACGGGTAAAGTTCGAATTTTACCAACTCAAAAAACTAAATTTATACTTTTACTTACAATGAATCTTATTTTTCTTTTTTTACAATGAATCCCTAATTGTTTTTTAAAAATAATATTTGAGGGTTTAGGATTTAGAAATTGTGTTATTTGATTTGGGAATATAGTGAATATAAGTGTATTTTATTTAAATAATAGTTATATTTAAAATAAAAAATTAAAAAAAATAGGAACCGGGTACCCAATTTTTTTTAAAATTTTTGACCCGGGCCCGACCCGAAAAATGACGGACCGGGTACCCGACCCAATTTTTTTTTTTTGGAAAAATACCTGATTTTTTATGTTTGGGTAGTCGGGTCATTCAGGTCGGATATTTTTGAACACCCCTACTATTCGCTCACTAATTTCTCATTGAACACTTATTTATTTATGATTGATTTATCGGAGAAATATCATTTTTTTACTAAAGCTCGAAAAACATATTTTTTGAATAAATTATATATTTATTTTATAATGATTCATGTTCAGAATTCGTAATTTTTTTAAATAATATTTTTTATGTTCGAAATCGAATATTTTAAAAGAACAATATGTTTTTTAAGGTTCGAACGCTGATCTGTTATTTTATCGTATCCTTTTTATGTAATAAGTACATCATACTTATTATAAAATTATATCCATTAAAATCGTTACTTGTTAGTTTCTGTGGTCAAATTTCTTTAACCTTTTATCCCCCACGCTCTCTCCTCGTTTCGAAATGTTCTTCCCCTCTTGAGTCTTGACTCCTCTACACCCACCCTCTCTCCCGATACATTTTTTTATTCAATTGCTTCTGCAAACTAATAAAATCCCCCTTAGGAAGAAGACAAGGAAAAGGGTTTTTTTCAGATGTTTACCAGCAAGGCCATACTTTGGCCTTTGAATTGATCCTTTTGGGGGTGATTCTTTAATACCCAATTCTTCTCTTTGCTGTATTTTTTTGTGGCTTTCAGGATTATAGTCTAAAGGGCTTTTCTTTAATGTTTTTGGTTTCTGCTGCTTCGAGCTTTGAATTTGGAAACCAGGTGACCTAGAATTTGATTCTGAAGGGAAATTAGTTAGGCAAATTGGAGGCTTTGTATACATTTATTTTTCTATGGATCGGTTGTGCTGCTTTAGTTCATCTCAGGTAAATCATGTCTCTAATTTTAAGGTTTTTCATTATGATCTCATATTTTGGGGTAAATAATACTTAATTAATTGTGACGAACCTTTGATTTTGTGGCTAATTTTGAGGTTTCTTTAATTGATTTCAATGGTTTTCTTGTGTGAACTAATTGGGAGTTATGAATTTAGTTGTTGGAAAGGTTCTACAGTGATTAGAATTGTTTAACTCCGCTGCTTAAGGAGAAGAGTTGTCCATTCATGTTAGGTTTGTTTTGGGGTTACAAGTATTTTTCATAGGTTGTTCATAATAAAGAGATTTGCAGCATTGGATTTTTTTCAACTGTAAGATAATATTGTTGAACCCCTTTTTAGTAGGATTAAAAGGAAAAGAATGTTTCGAACTTGCTAAATCGTTGCTTTGAATGAGTTAAAAACTTTGGTGGTTAGTGCAACAAGTTTGATGTTTATGAAAACCGGATTAGTACGAGGTTGATTTTATTTTCCATTAAGCAATGTGGCTATGTGTGGTTCACAATGAGATTTAGGGTCCATTGGCGCTGCTTCTCCACCTAGCTTTTGGAGAAGTTTCACCGAACACCCAACTTTTAGCCCTCATCACCCAGCTTTTATACCATTTTTTGTTTTAAAGGCAGTTTTTGGGGAAGCGGAAAATTCCAGCTTCTCCCCAACAGCTGCTTCTCAACCCAAACCAAGGGTTTGGCAGCGGAGCCTTATTGTACTTATTTTAACTTTTCAGCTTGGAGAAGGGCGTCCGTATTCAAGTTTGGGTAAGGGGAAAAGCCGAGAGGGTATGATAAAGTTTGGTTTCAGCCTAGTAAGAGGGAAAGCTAATCATCCTATGGAGGATTATCATGTCGCTAAGTTCATGCAGATTCGTGAGCACGAGTTAGGGCTTTTCGCTATATACGATGGTCATTTGGGAGATAGTATACCTGCCTACCTACAGAAGCATTTGTTTGCCAATATCCTAAAGGAGGTGGGATGTGCCATATCATTTTTAAAGGAGCAATTACATGGTTTGGTTTATTATTTTTAAGCCACTATATGCTCACATTTTTTTTCACTAATGTAGGAAGAGTTTTGGGTTGACCCCTCCAGAGCCATCTTCAAAGCTTACGAGAAAACAGACCAAGCAATTCTTTCGCATAGCTCAGACCTGGGTCGTGGTGGATCCACTGCTGTAACTGCAATATTGATAAATGGAATAAGGCTGTGGGTGGCAAATGTTGGAGATTCACGTGCAGTTCTTTCAAGAGGGGGTCAGGCAATACAGATGACCACAGATCATGAGCCTAACACTGAACGAGGTAGCATTGAGAACAGAGGTGGATTCGTCTCAAATTTGCCAGGTCTTTTACTGCAGCCAATTTTAGAAGTTAATTATTTGAGCTCATGCGCATCTAGTAATATATGTTGATAACTCAACAAATTTTTTTGGCCAGACAGTTGAGTAGTCAAACCTGTGATTATTTTCAAAGTATTTTTGCTGCTTCTAATTCATAACACTTTTGTGTAGGAAGTTCTTAGAATAACTTATTATCAACTTTACTATGCACTAGCTTCCTGTTCTTGGCAGTTCCTGATAAGCAAAGGATTGTCTCCTAAGGCATGTCTTTGTACATGCTGAAGACACCAAGAAAGAAGTCAAGGCCTTAAAACATAAGTTCTATTCATTCTAAGACGTTAAGGTTTCTACAATTGAGTGATATTCAAGTCAAGGCTTAATAAGAATAGATATCTCACCAACCGAGAAATTTGCAGTTTTTTGAGTAATTATATTCTAATATCATTTATTAGCTCTCATATGCTTTGACATATTCTTGTTAAGTGAGAGAAAAAAGGCGGGGGAGGGTGGCCTGATGTAGGTGAGATTGTTAAATTTGCTGTTTTTGTATTCTATCATATCAGGAGATGTCCCTAGAGTTAATGGACAACTGGCAGTTTCACGTGCTTTCGGAGATAAGAGCCTGAAATCGCATCTGCGATCAGATCCGGACATTCAAAATACCGATGTAGATAACGACACGGATCTTTTAATCCTTGCAAGTGATGGTCTTTGGAAGGTAAAACCTTTTGCTTTGACGACATCTTATCATGAATAATCACTCGTCTCAGGATGCACTGCACATAGTTCTCTAGGATTTATATTTTCCTTTCCACATGCTTAATCCAGGTGATGAACAATCAAGAGGCTGTTGATATTGCAAGAAAGGTTAAAGACCCCCTGAAGGCTGCAAAACAACTCATTGCCGAAGCGGTTCAAAGAGACAGTAAAGACGACATATCCTGCGTCGTTGTTAGGTTTAGGTGATAGAATTGTTTATAGACGATAGATCATATTGCTCTCCCGTTGCAGCATATACCTGAAATAAGAGTTTGTTTACAGAAGATGTCAATTTATGGATTAAACCAACATGACAATACATACCTGCTTGGGGTTATCCTTCGAGTTCTATGGGGGTTTGAGGATTGCAGTTTACAAGATTAGTGAGAGAACCAAAAATCTAGGCTTCACTCCCATGTAAATTCGTTTTATCATTTAGGTTCAGATGTTTGGTATTGTTTGATTTCTTTATGAGGGTGATTAGAAATTGAGCTGTACATTGTTATGTTGTGGATAGCTGAAGATGGCTTTGATTGAGACTTGACTCGACTCGACTCACACAATTTAAAGAAATATTAACAAAGACATCAATTTTTTCGAGGTGTGATTAGATTACATGAAAGTGACTTATTTTAATAAAATATTTTATTTTATTAAAATAATAATTTTAATCAATGAAAATAAAAAAAATGAATTTGAAAGTCGGTTAAACTTGAAAACTTTGAGTTCCCTTGCGTTCAAAAATTAATATATAGTCGGTTATAGATTATCTTAATGTTAAATTTGTAAGTTAAAAGTTACATTATTATTCATTTATGAATATGATTTTATTATGATCACCATTATCGCTTCTAATACTAACCTAATTTACCCTATTTAATGGAATATTATATTACAATTTATATGTATGATATAAATTAAATGTGGCATAGAGAGAGTTACTAAATTAAGGATTAAAGTTCTCTCTTATTTTTCTAAACTAATTACTATTAACCTAATTAAATAAATATCAGTCTAAGTGAATTTTACATAAAGGTTAAGTTTGTTTAAGTGTCAATTTATTATAAAAAACTAAGTTTAGGTTAAAGAGTACTAAACTACACTAAAAGAAAACTAATCTAAAAGGTTTAAAATCAAACTGAGGCCTAGATTACAGAAATCCTAACCCTAAAGTTTTAAACTGATCTAAAGAGTTAAATGAAATTCATTGCAATTTTAAGATTTTTTTTTTTGAAAAAAATAAATTAAATTAATAAGATAATATAAAATATATAAATTTAAATTATATAAAATTAAATATGTACAAGAAAATAAACAAACAATTAAGAAAAGAGATTACACTTTTTTTAAAAACAAGTTTTAAGAAATTAAATATAATGTATAAAACTGATCAAAAAGGGACAATGATTCAAAATGGTGGACCAACTGATTATAATACTAAATAAAGGGAGTAGAATAATGATAAAACCAAAAAGAAATCAAATTGGTTCTGAAACGGTGGCTAAACTGAAAAGCAAAAAAAAGCTGTAGACCAAACTTAAAGCAATTTAAAGAACTTTATAATCTTCGGATCTAAATTACAATAAAATCGATTTCTAGGCTTAAATTGGTGATAAATATCACAAAAAGAGAGGACCAAATTAAAAAAAATTAAAAACTGAATGGTTGGCGGAGAGAAAAAAAAAAGGCAGAGGGATTTAATGATCCCAATTATCTTTGTTTTTAATTTTAAAATACATAGGAATAAAATTTAATTTCATAAACTCCCGCTCATTCTTTTTTAAAGAGATCAAATTAACCCCATTTATTTTCCTCTCATTTTTCTAAAATGTATTGTTTTAAATAAATTATTTTAAAATATAAATATTTCAAATAAATTTATTAATTAAAAATATTTTTCCAGTTAAAATTCTAGCAAATATAGTTAAAATGTTCTAGAATATATCACAAAATTTTTAGTTCAAATTACACACAACAAATAGATAAAGAATTTAATTCATATTTGATAATATATATATTTTTTTATATTTTGATTCAAATAAAATGCATTAAAATTATCAAAAATAGAAGTAAAATTATAAAAATAACCAAACACTGCCTTCGTAACATTATATTACTGACTCAAACTAGTCCTCTCATTCAAAGAAAGAATATGGATGGCTTTGTTGACCCTGTCTTCAGAATGTTGAGACCAGAGCCAAAGAAAGGGGGGAAGCTAACCACGCATGGAAAACAGAAGCTAGGACAACAAAAAACTGAAACACAATAAGAGAACAACAGATTCAAGCGTGTTTAAACACCAGAGACTGCGGAGTAACGGTATGCAAGCCATACGTCGCAAATTTGGGTATTACGATTTACGACCTGAAAAGAGGACACTCTTACAGCAAACCCTTTTTGTATCACGATAAACCAGTCTTAAAAGAATTCACCTCCATCGGATTAACTCTGCAAGGATGGAGGTAATTAATATTTGCACCACCAAAGATATCTAACATGTCGGAATAGAAGTTATGAAATGATTAGACCAACTTAGAAACAGCTCAATTTTTTAACATTTTCTTACCTCCGCCTGCAGTTCATCACCTTTTGATTGCTCACCTGGAATATGATTTGCAAAAAGAAAAGTATCAGTAGCAGTTGACAATGAGAGATTGGCAGGCGTGCTTATACGTCTTGAAACAGGGGATATATATATAAAATCCAATCAGATAATAAGCAAAGCATGGCAATTAAAATTGGCATAAAAATCTATATGCATTTACTGGATCATAGATAAAAACACGTGCATAGCATTTACCTCCTTCCTCTGGCAGATCAGAGGTCCACAAAGTGAGATTATCCCTGAGAAGCTGCATAATTAGGGTGCTATCCCTGTATGATTCTTCATTAAGGCTATCGAGCTCAGCAATAGCCTCATCAAAAGCTTGTTTAGCCAGATGGCAAGCCCTGCTCAGATGTTGCATCACACTAGATAGAAACTAGATTCTAAAGTGGAACTTATATCACTAACTTCATGCTTCATCAATAATAGAACATTTAAATAACAAATGATGGCTGCTGAGGAAACTATTCCTGAAATTAGCACTAAATGAAGCATGGTAATCATTGTCCCCAATGAACAGAAAAATTTCAAAGAGATTCATGCATGTGGGAGTGATGGAGGGTAGAAGAGAGAGAGAGAGAGAGAGAGAGAAGGGGTCTAACCTCTCAGCAGAATTTAATATCTCATAGTAGAAAACAGAGAAGTTCAAAGCCAGGCCAAGTCTAATTGGGTGAGTTGGAGGCAAATCTGAATTCGCAGTAGTGGTGGCAGCCTACAATAAAAAAACAATTAACTTTGTAATATGAAATCAAAATATTGGGCAGATGGGGGAAGGATAAGAAGAGAGACAAAACAAGAAAAAGAAAAAAGGTGGCTGGAGAGCTTCCCGCACCTCATAAGCCTGAAGTGACTGATCAGCAGCTTCTTTACGATCATCTGCTGCTTTAAATTCTGCCAAATATCGAAAATAATCTCCTTTCCTGTACAAAAACCACAATAACAGATAAGGATATAAACAAAACTATTGCCTATAAAAACATATTGAGAAGATAATCCCCACATCTTATAGAAGAAAACAGTTGATTCCCCCGTTGAGGAAGATGGAATGAGGTGCTTATCAATGACCGATAGTATATCATTGCAGATCTTAGCTAGCTCATCTTCAACCCTCTGCCGGTATTCCTTTATCCTCTTCACATTTTGTTCATTACCCTTAGCTTCTTCCTTTTGTTCGATCGAAGACAATATCCTCCATGATGCCCTTCTTGCTCCAATCACATTCTTATATCCCACAGATAACAGATTCCTTTCCTCTACAGTCAGTTCAACATCCAACTTAGCAACACTCTTCATGGCCTCAACCATTTCTGCAACAACAAAGTTTTAAAAAACTCAAAGTCAAAACAGATTTCAAATGAGCTAAAATCCAACAAATCATAAGATAAAAATGACCAAGATTCAACATCCATGTTGAACTCTCTAGCATATTGCATGTTGTGACTACTCTTAAACAAGCAGTAACTTATAAACTAGACACATTTCAAACATAAACATTCACATGAAACTAAAATCAAGCATCTTTGTTAACCTAACAAGTTTTAAACTTTAATAAGCCGAAATGCTAGCAACTGCTTCGGTATCAAATCCAACTTTTTTTTTTTGCTACTAAATAAGCTAATCTCGTTTTCTTTGCTATCCATCTACAGCTAAAACTAAAGCTTTACTATATCCTCTGCATTACAGGTCATAAATCTAAAACCGAAGTAAAAAGTGGGGAAAGTAAAACTACAATCTAAATCAGATAAAATTCATACATAGATAGATCATCCCAGGAAACAAAAAAGAAATGAAGTAAAATAGAAAAATATATGGAAAGGAGGTTAATTATATGATTACAATTTTTTATTTAAAAAGAAGAAGAAGAAATGATTTACCGTCATATCTTTCAGCTTGCTCGGCGAGTCTTGCCAAGTAAACTTGTTCTCTTTCCATGTTCGTCCCTTCTCCGCCTTTGTCTCTTTCTTTGCTCTTTAGGGTTTGCTGTTTGGGGGGAGGAGCCGAGGGTAAGGAAGGTAATAAAAGTGCCTTTTAGAAATGTTTTTAACCCGTGGATCTGGTTTGATGGGGGGAAGCTTAATCAACGGTCCAGATTTAGTTCTCAGAGGAGGACTTCGAAGAAAAAAAGTTGGAATATTTGGTGCGGGCGGAACGAGTGCATCCGGTCTGAGGGACGCAGTAGATTTCTCGTATTTAATAATTTTGAGTAAATTACACAATAATTGTTTAATTATAAAATTATTATTAATATAATTATTATATTTTTAATTTTAATAGATATACTATTAAATTATTTAATTGATTTTAATCAAACTATCAATTCATTGTTAAAAGTAACAAAGAGACTGATATGGTATTAAATAAATTAATATAATTACACAATTGAATTTTATTATTAACGTAATTTATTAATTTGACTATATATATAATAAAATAAATTAATTATGTTTATGTGAATTGTGAATCATGTCTAATATCATTTGTTTAAGCGATGTATGATAGTACTCGTGTTTATGACATGACATTTTATTTTATTGTAGTACACTTTTTTATGTTTTGCAAGCATGGTTTAGTGGAAGAATATAACTTGATTTTGTTAGCTCAACGTTTAAAATCGTTATTTTCATCTTCATATTTGTAGGTGGCTTATATCTTAAAAAACACCGCCAATCTATAGATTTTAGTATCGATTTATATAAAAATACAATATTTGATATAGTGAAACATATATTCATAGAATTCTATTTATATTATTAATTTATTACGACTCTTATTTTTAAATCGATTTATATAAATCAAATACTTTAATTGCTTGTTTTAAATTTGAAACTTTTAAATAATATTTTGAAATACTTTTATGTTTTAAATATTTATATATTTGATGGATTTTGATGAAAGATTTATTTTATTAGTTGGGCTTTGGAAATAAAAAAGTTAATCGGAAATTGTTCAGGTTTGAGGTTTAAATGTAGTATCTGGCCGAAGGTGTTATAATTTTAAAAAAAACTTAGAATTTAAATACAAGTTTAATATAGTAAAAAATATCTTATAAATTTGTTTTTCTAATAATTTTTTTTTAAATTGAACTAGATTTAACAGAATCAAAATATGAACTAAAATATAAATAATTTATAAGTTAAATTTTAAGTTAAAAATTTGTTTTTCATGTACGTTTTGACTCATTAATTCCAATTATACTTAATGATAAATTCTTTTTAAAATTAAATTTTAAATAGAGTGTTAATTGCATAAATAAGTATTTTATGGGCCATTTTAAAAACATTCATAAAGTACAAAGCTCAGTTTTTCAAAAAGTATTTGGAATTAAACTTTTCTTTATGAAACCAATATCATCATTAATGTATAGACCAAATTTTATGTTAATCTGAGTTAAAATAAGTTATTAATTTTAATTATAAAATTAATGATTAAAACGTAAAGTTTACGAATATAAAATATCGTATTAAATTATAAAATAAAAATAAATAGAGGTTAATTATAAATTATATAAAATTTGAGGATTAAACTAAATTAAATTATAGTAAAAATGTTAGATAAAATTATAAAAATTAAAATTAAATATGGATTAATTTTAGATTAAATAAATGTTTTAGAGATTAAAATAAATAATATATTATTATATTATTTAAAATTATTTCGATTAATTCGGTCGATTAATTTTTTGTAACTTCGGTTAACGGTTATTTTTTAAATTCAGTTATCGGTTAATTTTGTTCGAAATTGATTAATTAACCGAATTAACCAAAATTATTATATATTAAATATTATATATATATATTTATTTATTTATAGTCATTTAACTTTTAAAAAATTATAAAATATTTATTAAATTTTTTATATTATAAAATGGTTACAAGATTTTATATTAAATTAGTATAAAATAAAAGTTAGTGACTAAAAAATTATTTTAGTACAATTTAGTGACGTATTATGTAATTTAACCAAAATTTATAATAATTTTTGATTAATTTGATTAAAGGTAATTCGGTTCGGTTAACGGTTAAGATTTTAAAAATGTTTTTTTTTTCTTTTTACTTTTTATCCCTTAAATTTTCCTTATACTTTTCATCCCATCCTACCAAGCTTAATGAAAGTATTATTCTAAAGAAAGAAATAACATGTTTGTGTTAAAAAAATCTACCTAAATTGATTAAAATATGCATATTACAAAAAATAAGGAACAAGTAAATTTTGTTAGATACCACTTATATGTATGTGTTTTTCTTGAACATTAATTCTTGTCTCAGACTCAAATGGTTTCTCTCTGCCAAGACATCCACCAACAAATATAAACAACACAGAACATCATTTAATTTCGGACATTCCAGCCATTGAAGATTATAATTCTGAGTCCAGGACAAGAATGCTCAACGCTCAAAGACAACGGCAATATGCCACTGCATTAGATACAAGAGCAGACCCCACCCCATCACTGCATTTTCACTTCAATGCAATAAGAAAACTGAATCACATCACATGCATTCATTTCTGAAATTTAATGATCTGATATATGCTTTCTGTATAGACAAAACTGCAGCGGACAGAACATATATTCTGATGAAAAACATTATTCACCATGGGTTTCCTAACATGCAATGTAGTGAAGGGTATCGTAGAGACACATAAATGAAGGGAAAAACACATCATATATGACACACAGTTGAGGAAGTTGTCTTTTTTTAATCTATAATGCACAGCTAGTAGCACATGCTTATTCTGTAAATCATCTTTCACAATCTTAATCATGTGGTTGTATATTTATAATGAGACATAAACATGGGAATTTAAAATCTGAATCTATAGTTTCTCACTTGCAATGATGCCTCGATCTAGTAATTACAAGGCCCTATGTTTGCCTTACGGCTCCATAGGAGTTGTCGTTGGTCTCATCAACATTCGTTCGGTTTCTTCTTTCGGTTCAAAACATATGGTGTATCCCCTTCCATAGTGGAGCTTTAAGAATGACTAGTTAACATGCACATAATGAGTTTGAGTTCGAAGACATGAACTTGGGCTGTTTTGAGAAGTTGTTCTCAAATTGCTTGCCTCTTAAAGAAAGGTTTCTGACAGACAAGGAGTCTCTCGTCGCTGTTACTTTCAATTTCTACAACTCTGGCGTCCCACTTCAACCGTGTTGTTAGAGCTCTGGCTGATCCAATGAGAGGAGCAGTGTCCCGGATTATCACCCAACCCTGCACCAACCATCGAATGCATCATTTATTAGAACATAGCATTAGAAGACAATACAATTGGTACCATTTGAAAGGTCTACCGATTCGATAGAATGGGTTTAGGATGTACGATTTTTAAACAACTAATTCGCTCTCTAACACTCTTTGGATGGCACAAAATCAAGCATTTAGATTTCTTGGGGAAAAAGTTCTACAATATTAGCATAGTTCTCATTGGCATATAGTAAGAAATATACTAAACTTGTGTTTCTAAGATCCGTCCAAAAAAACTAGATTTCATTAAATATAAAAAAACAGCAAACATCCCTAACAATCTTTAGATTATCTTTATGCAGCATTACTAACTAATTGATAGATTGGTTCTAGTACCTCGGGACGAAGCAACCGGTCTATCTCAGTGAATAGATCAAGCATGGTGCATCTTCTATGTTTACTGGTCTCAAGGGATAGAAGTCCTTCTGCATGAACCATATCATAAGTTCTAGGATATGTTGGAAATGCATCACACCTGAAAGTGATACAGATGGATCATCAGACAAATAATACCACAAAAAAGGGAGAGCCATATGTTGTTCATGAAAGCTTTAATGGCAACCATATCACATCTTTAAAAGTAAGAGCGGTTTATCAACTTTGAAACAAAGCAACATGATGTCCTAACTTCATTCAAGTTTTCAGTAAAGACAACCAAAGCATGTTAGAGAAGTAAAATTTTAAGTTTCTGAAATCATATTATTTGGCAACTGGGAATTACTACAACGATATATTACGACAACACAGCAAAATGATAAAAAAAAGTTTAGAGAAGAGAATCACCAATCATGTAGTACACCAATATAGCCCCTGTCAAGAATGAGGGGAAGGTAATTGGGCCCACTTGTTGGGACTACGTTCATAACCCAAACAGACTTCCCTGCTTCCAGTAAAGCAGCATTTAAACCGCCATAGCGAGCATTCATGTCTAGAACATTCCTGAGCATGTTATAAGGTGGAGAAGGATCCTCATCACCAGGTCTCTTTGGATGATCTGAGAATATCAGAGGTGACAGAAGAGACCAAAAATTACGAATAGATGTTTTATAGTTTGCAGTATCCTCATTGAGTTCTTCAGAGTTTAATCCTGCCAAAATATATATAAAAAAAAATCAGCAAACAGAAATCAAAGTGAGACAAAAATTTCTTATATCATTGCCAACATTATGGAATTGTTGCTTCTAACAAAAGTATGCAATGAACATCAAATTACCATATAGAGCTAGTTCATTCTTGTTCAAGTTAGATCTAGAAGGCCAGGTTGGCCTGTCCTCAATAGGAAGCCACCGGCGGCTATGCGTGCCACCAATACAGTTCTGTAGGGGTCGATAATATGGAGATTCAATATCTTGCCCTTTGCTACAGATAGGAGGACCGGAACCAGGCTTCCTGGACATAAATGATTAACTTATTAGGACTTCCAATCATTAATACATTTCATTTTTTAATAAAATGAAAGTAAATCAAGAAAACTTCCTTACCGGGAATTGTAACAATTCTTTTTACTGGTCTTTTTCCACAGAACAGTTTCATCTTGTTGAGACATCAATTCCCAGCAGAGATTTTCCGCAAAATCACGAACAAAGTTCCACCTTTTCTGCTTCTCTTTGTTACGAAGGAAACTCTGAACATTGGTAAGAGGTGAAGTCCACACAAAGTATCCACCAGGCTTTAGAACTCTATCGATTTCAATCAAGAAAATACCATCTGTAACACACATGTAGCAAAAAAGATTATTTACTAAAAGCTCAAACACAATAATCTAGGCATAAGTCACATATAGGTTAATGTGGTCAAAAAACAATATTCACAAATATAAGAGTTGGTAAAAGAATGGCCAATTTGTAGAACTTTCAACAAAAAGCATCAGTCAAAACAAACCTTTGGCTATGAGTTATATAAGAACAAGT
Organism: Abelmoschus esculentus; assembly: GCA_035048815.1. NCBI lineage: Eukaryota > Viridiplantae > Streptophyta > Magnoliopsida > Malvales > Malvaceae > Abelmoschus > Abelmoschus esculentus. The sequence continues at coordinate 14,115,221 of JAUCBN010000026.1, forward strand.
AACGAGTTTGTTATGCTAAACATTTTAGACCTATGTTTTTATCCCAACAGAAATTGCATCTATCAAAATAAGAAATTATAGTAGGGGGAAGGCGATGAAAACATGGGGGAAAGAAGCAGCAAATTCTATATGAACAAAGTTTACACTGTTAGCTGATGATACCTTTTTTATCCCAGTCAATGCCGCAGCGTGCACAATGCAGCATATCAAATGAGAGAGATGGATATGGTAGTTGTTTCAAATTGAAAGAACCAATCATTGCAGGAAGTCCCCTTTCTAGAGTGAGTTGGACTTGACTCCCCGATGACTCATAGTTTGCAATGCACATGGTTAAGAGTTGTTTGGAAAAGAGATGTGCTCCAAAGCTACCATAACCACACCCTATATCCAAGATAGTTCTGACCTGCACCAGTAACCTTAAATTCAAACAAGGCAGGGAGACTATAAACACCAACTTCTATTTTTAATGCAAAAGAAACTAACAGAATGACGGCACTACAAAATACCAGTCTTCTTCATAATCGCTACAAAAGGTTTTAAGCTAATTTAGCATATATTGATAGAAATACAATGTGCAAAACAAAGGTAGCAATTAAAGGTATCATTAACAATTTGCTCATGCTTAAAATAATAACTTCAAAAAATATCTCAACTGTGAATCTAAACATATATAACCTTAATAGAATAAAGAATACAAAGAGAAAAATCCATGAATAATGGAACAGTACAAGTATGGAACCAAGGGAAATTCCAGCTTACCCCAGCTTGTATGAAATTAGATTCATTTCTCAATCCAATCATTTCAGCAATCTGATGAGAATAGTCTTCCACACCATCAAACATAAGTGATGCTGATCGGAATGAAATCTGCTCTTCCTCTAGCATCATCATTCTGCAATTGTATAAATCAAGGAGTTTAATAAATAATTTTGGTAAGAAATAAAATGTGGAGTGTGGAAATGAAGACAGTTAGATGAGAAAGTTGACTTACAAAAGAAACCTCCACTCACCTTTTGGTTAAACTGCCAGAGGTAAAGACCTCTTGACCAGTAATTTTGACATTTGCAACCCAAATTACATCTCTCCCAGTTGGCCACCTAAGAGGAATTTTATAGTTCACAGGTGGAAGAACTAAGCAACTTTGCCTTGAGCCTTGTGCGCATAATCGATCATACTCGTTACCATCAGAATAACCCAAAGCAAGATTCTCCGAAACATTAAAGCAAGGAATGTGATTCTCGGACTCCTCAGGGCAGAATTCTATTTCTTTCAACCTTGAAGGACCAAGAGACAGCTCACCTATATCCCACAAATCAGAAACAAGTTGCTCTTGCAGTCTCCTATAGCCATGGAATATATGACCTCTAGATGATGTTGAAATGGAGAGTGTCCACCAAAATGATCCAGTAAGGGCAAGAATCACAATCACAACTAAACTTAACTTCAAAAATAGCAGCGTCAACTTATGCCGGCTTCTTGGAGATCCGATACTGAAGGAATCGGATGCGAAACCATTCTCAGTGGTTCCATATTTAGAAGGGGAATTATCTGGACAAAAGAACCAACAAGGAAACCTGAGGGATAAATAGCCAGGATCAGAAGAGCGATTTCTATCCAAAGATTCCTTCTCAGCTTTATCTTTCACTTGAGAGTCCCACAAATCATTGTTGTTGCCCGAGTTCCGTGTTCCAGATACACCTCGAAGCAGAGGCCGGGACATTGTTATAACCTGAATCCCCACAGCGTTGGCCAGAAGGGGGAAAACATGTAAACATCCAAGAAACAACTCAGTAAAATTGTTAAAGTAGATAGAAGTAATCAATATGCTACTTAAATCCACTCTCTGAAACAAGCTAAGCCTGTAATATTCCACCCAAAAAGGTTAAATCTCAATATAGGCAACCCTTGATTTAGCTAAGGCAAAGAAACTCTGCACTGAAATAAGATCAAATGGCATGTTTTCCCAATTTTAAGATACTAGCTTCATAAACCCTGCTGAAAGTGAACCTATTAGGAAAGCAAATTTTAAACCGTGAAAGGAAGATGATGAATCAGACCGAAACAGCTTAAGGGGAAATTTTTAAAAGGGAAAATTTTAAGATTCGAAGGAAACAAAGGAAAGGAAAGTAGATACATTTCTTTACAACAAACTTTGAGTAAGTTTCACCACCAATGAAGGGTAAACTCATTTTCATTCAAAATCACTTCTTTCCCAAGAAAATTCACTTCTCTTTGCTACCCAATACGAAAATGCAATGGCAATTAGCAACCCAGATTAAAACGAGGAAACCCCATCTTCGATCAATCATTTGAAAATCGAATCTAACAAAACCAGAAACAGATAGAAAACACACACGCTGGAGGAAAAATTCAACAAAAACAAAAGGGAAACAGCACCTTGTTTGTAGGAGAAGAACTGCGAATGGAAGATAGCTCAAAACCAGCCTTAAAATAAGCGAGATTTCATCAAAATATGATCCAAGAAGAAATTTGGTTTTGTTTGAAGTAGAGAAACCTCTCTTTTGCGATAGTGCAAGGGAGTAGGCGGTTTCTGTATCGACCCAATCACGACACAGCTCGTGAAAATTGAACAGAAAGCTAAGCAAAACCAAGGGTATGAATTAAACTACATGAAAAGGCAAATTTACGTATATATGTCAGCTGGATTCACCCCCCACCCCCAAGAATACAGTAATATTTATCTTATTAATTTAAATTTATAGTATTTATTATGATAAAAAATAAAATTAATATAATTTTTTTATTTTACTGTTAAAAATAAATTCCTTGGCCTGGATTCATGTTACCCTTTTTGTTTTTATGTTCAGTTAAAACAGAAAAGTCACCTCCTCTCCTGTTAATCATTTCCCCATGTGTAATGACAAGGATAGCTGTTAGCTATAGGCGTAACAAATGTTGATGAAGGGATTTTTTATATGATTATTTATTTAACGATATAATAAAGATTAATATTCGAAGATATGGACAACGATGAGCAGAAGAATAGTAGAACAGTATTAAAAACTTGAGATTTTAATATAATTTAAGTATTAAATAAAAGATATAAAAATGATTGTAGTTTTAAAACTCGGACGAAGTAAATTTTTATTTAATTTAAATTTTAGATGAGTTAAAATAAATTTGAATTAATTAAAAATTTAATTAAAATCGATTAATCTTTTATTGATTTGATATCATTTAAACTAAAATTAAATTAGATATAAATTAATATAATCAATTTGAGATGATCTAAATCAAAACCGACTTAAATGACTTATTTATTGACCTAAAATCTTATATTAAATATATTAATTTGAGTCTCTCTAATCTTAGACTATGTTTACCATGTCTAAATATTACAACCAAATTTTTATTAGAGTCATCGATTCATTGATTGTATAACATTGTGTTTGTGTGTATGAAAATGAATAAAATTTTTTTTGTCTTGCCTTCCTTTTATGTCTCTTTTGAAAATTTATTAAAAATTAAATTTTAAACCTTAACCCTTATTTTTTATATCATAAACACTAAACCCTATACCCAAAAAATACACCATATCCCTAATTCCCTAAAACCTAACTAAAATCCTTAAACTAAAACCCTAAACCCTCTGATTTAAAGTGGAGGCATAAATGAAGGTATGTGGAAGGAGTAGACGATTTGCACCCGTATGAAACAATCATGTACACACATTGTTTTTGTTATAACAGGCGAGTAAAACTCAACTCGACTCGAAAAAATTGAATAATTTGATTCAACTCAAGGTGAAGATGCTCGACTCGTTTTGACTTGACTCAAAATTTTATAGACTCAACTCAAAAAAATTCAAATAAAGTTCAAGTTGTAAAATAAAAATTTAAATAACTCAAATAACTGAAAATTTTTGGTAATTGAAGGTTTATTTTTAAATTTTAGATGAATCTCTCAATTTTTTATGATATATATACATTGATATATAAAAATATAAAGAATTATTACTATATATGAAATCAAGTCATACTATAACATGATATTTATAAGAAATTAAAAACTCGACTCGAACTTAAAAATTTAAATAAAATTTAAATTATAAAATATAATTAATCAATTCGAATAACTAAAAGATTTTTAAATCAACTTGATCAAATACTCATAACTAATTATACTCAACCAAGTTCACATCACATTGGATAAAGTGAGAGGCGAAGAGATATGCATTGGATCACTAGCCAAAGCCAGAAAATTATTGATTCTCATAAGACGTTGGGAAAGGAAAAACACCAGCAACAATCACACGCACATGCAAAACTTGGGAGAAATTATATCATGGTTTTTTTTTTTATCATGTTATTTATGAGATCAATCATTAAAAATTATTTATTTCATCAATTTTTAATTTTTTAAATAGAAATTCACTTAAAAAAATATAATATAAAAAATTGATAAGACGGATAATTTATAATGGTTGATCCCATAAATACGTGGTGGGATTGACCACGATATAATTTATCAAAATTCAGAGACATGTTCAGAAAAAAAAAAAAAAATATTTTTTTAACGAAAAAAAAAAGAGAGAGAAAGAGTAACTTGCGGGACCCAGTCTTCCGCGTCCGTGTGTCGGTGCTATAGTGTCGATGACGTGTCTATTCATGGATGCGCCGTCTGAGTTCATAAATTGGAACGCAATGTAGGGGATCATATCTGTTGTTCCTTTGTTTGCTATGGCTGCGACTTGTGCGTGAGTTTGTTTTTGTCTGTTAGTGTGGCGATGGCGTCAACACGGAAATTGAACTGTTTGGCACTCACGGGTTTCACTGCATAAAAGGACAACACTTATTTGTAACAATAAATAATAGTAACATTTTTATTTATAAAAAAATAATGATAAATTTATTTATTATTTATTATCCATTTCACGAAAAACAGATTGACCCGATTGCTTCAATTACAATTTAATTCAAACAGTTTAATTATATAAATTGAATTCAAAATTTGAGTTAGGGATATTCAAAATTATCTGATTTTAACTCGATCCGATTATTTCACTGTTTGATACAAAATATAAGTATTTTAAGGATTTTTATTTTTGTGGGCCGAAAAACGATTCGGTAATTTTTTGGGACATAGACATAAGGTTTTTCCTTACTGAGTACCTAATCCGACAATTTTTAAATTATATTTTTTTATATTTTAAATTATATTTTTATTTTAAATTTCTTAATATTTTTGACTCTAAAACTAAATTTAAACCCTTAAATTTTTTCTATGTTTATATTATATATTTTTAAATTTTTAATTTAAAATTTTTAATTTTTTTGTTTAAATATATAATTTTTTAAAAAAATAAATTAAAAATATCATGAACATGGTTCTCGATATCTAATTGTTTAGATATCTAAATTTTATAGATACCTAAATAGCGTGTATGCAAATATAATAAATTTTATTAGATATCTAGATAATTCCGATACTTGATAATAAATATCCTAATTTAAGTTGCATCTCAAAAGGGACAAAATTCTGAAAACTGAGATTAAGCCTATATGTTCTTTCTTGAATGAGATTAATATTTTTTTTTTTTTTTTAAGTAACAAGTCCTTTTTATTTGAAATTTTTTAATGATGGTGGCCTTTATTTATTTTTTTTAAATAAGATTCGTAGGTTGTGCATGATATTTCGGTTTCATCATTTATTTTTTTAAAAAAATGCTATAAACTCAGAATAATGACAAGACTTGTGAGCTAATGAATATATTTTAATTTTTAAAAATATATAAAAAGTACTAATTGTACTTTGACCAACCCTATATTTTGTTTTTTACTTTTATATAATAAAACTTGGCATTTTAAAATTTAAATAAATATATTATCAATTGGAATAAAAATAAATAGAGTGCTATATGCGATTTAAACTTATTTAGATTAAGCTCTGATTTACGGTTGTATTTTGATCACTCTCGAATTAGATTTATATATGTGATTTATATTTGTAGATTATTTTTTCTCGAAGTTAAGGTTTGATTTACAGTTGTTAGTTATTTTTTAGTAGTTTGATCTCTTTTTGGTTCGTTTATCAGTACAATTATACCTATTTGTATGTAATTTTAGTTCAAATCTTTTGATTAGATTTTTTTAACATTTTTATTGTATGTTTCTTATATAATCGCAAATGATTAATTTAATATATCAATTATTATAAAAATATTTAAATTATATATTTCGTTTACGTTTATAGTTATACTCAATAGAGAGGGCCAAATAATTTACTGCAAATAAAATAATAAATAACCTTTTTTAAATGTATTTTTTAGTGTAAATGTTCTGCCCCACATCTCTGGAACAATATCCCAGAGTGAAAGGTCAGACATTCTGGACGTACTTCAAATTTATTCATTCTGATTTCATGGTATTAGGATTTTGCCTTAGAAAAGCTGACAGGGTGGGGTTGTTTTGGTCTAATTCTACCTTGCTGGTGGAGAACTTTCCGAGTTACATTCGAACCATGTTCACTACTCCTGTTATTATTGGTAAGGTTATATTTGAATCACTTAATTATAGATAAGTTTACGAAAATATATGTGAACATAAATTCAAAGTCAACCCCACATTTCCTACGTGGATATTGATCTGTCTTTGACTTTGAATGTTCCTAAAGTCAACTGTTTTATACTCCATTATATTTCCACTACTTCCCACTTGAGAGCGGATAGATCTGGAAAGCTTAAACCCAGTTCATATACGTTTCACAACCGAAACGGCGTCGGTGATGACAAATGGTCAATACGAATCGATTCCTTTCATAGGCAGCGTAGGGGTAGGGTAATAATCAGGTGAAATCAGGACCACCATGGTTCCTTGCTTTCAACACCTACGTTGTCTATTTATTGACTGCTAGGTTTCTTTACTATACGGTAGGTGTGAAAAAGAATACGTAGGTTATAACGTTTCGTAGTTATACGCCGAGAGTTGGGACCTGGACATTTCCTGGTTTTGAAAATAGAAATGAAGAAAGCAATTAGAAAGGTCGGGTTGTCCGGGGGGACAGAAGTCTAAAGGTGGGAAAGAACAACCTATCCTTGAAGGCAAAGGACAGCCGTTAATAGGATGCGTGCTTCGGTCGGTGCCAGTGCCACAAAAACTCATTTCACGTGCTGTCTGCACGCCACATACCTATAACCTACAGAATCTAAGTTTTAAATCTTAATCTCCCGTCAATAAAACAAACGTTTATAATCGATTGATTAAAATTACTCATTTACTTTCGTCGTTTTTCCTTAAATTCCAAATTTAAGACCCACAATGATGTCCGAAAAAAAAAATCACATTTTTAAGATGTTTGATTTTAATCTTTCAAGTTTTAAATAATTTAGCATAATAAAGGGCAAAAGAAGATGGCCTGGTCCCAGGTGCTCCCGAGTGATGAGTTGCTTCTTGCAGCCACATGGCTCTTTCCACTTAGGCAACAAATTTGACGTTTACACAGAAAGGATAAGCTTAGTACGACTCTTGCCTTGTACATGATTACAAGCTTAAAGACATCTTCCTTAAAGACATCATTTCATTGCTATGATGAAACATTGAATTATAAAGGAGGGATTGGAATATGAATTCCAATCACTATTTTAGAAAAATAAATAAATTATTGAGTTTTCTTTTTCAATTTTTATTTACCAGAATTTCATTTTCACTCTTACTAAAGTTAAAGAAATGATTTATTAATAAATAAATAAAATTAAATTACTGAATCTTTATTATATATCTCGTCAACGAATCATTTATATCTCTATCTCAACAAGTTACAAGAAACCGCTACTTTTGTTCATATAAATTATTGAAATAATAATTTTCAAGCCAGTAATTTAACAATATTAGGCTTTGTTTTTAAATAAAACTATCTAAATGTACTTTTTAAAATTATTTTTCAAAAATATTTTTCTATCACACTTTATAAAAATAATATCAAACTTATCTTTACACAACTAAACTAACTTTTCACTATTTATAAAATATGAAGATTAAGTTTTAATAAAAAAGTAAAATGATCTAGGGATGTAATTTAAAATTAGACCATTGAAGGGTTAAGGAGAAAATCATCTACCTCTTCTTCATGTCTTTTCTCATGTCTCTATTTTAAGTAAAAGTTTTAGGGTTTAGGGTTCAAGGTTGAGATTGTGGTTAGGGTTTAAAGAATCTGGGTAGAATGTATTTTTTAGGGTTTAGGATATAAAAAAATAAAGGTTAAGGTTAAAAATTAATTTTCTTAATTTTTTTAAAAAAAATAAAAAAAAGATACACCATAAAAAGACAGATAATTTTTACTCACCTATAAAATAACAAAAACAATATTTTTCTTAAACCCAAACTAGAATGGATTGATATGCATTATTGGAGTAATTTAGGTGCTACTAATGAGACAATTTTAGGCTCATTTAGTATCCTAAATGCCTACCCAACCCATAGATTTCTGCTAATTTCATAGATTCCGGCACCAACCATGGTCATGACCAAGTTGACGAAATGGGAGCCCACTCTCAACAAACTGAGCGGAAAATTTTGAAAATTTTGGCTATAATTAGGCAGATGACCCGGAGCATAACTCGTCATTATACAACCTAATAACCACGTAAATATGTCAAAATACTAATTGAAATCATTAACATATTGTAAAAGCTTCTCCCCACCCCCACCATTATGACTCAGTTCAGCAGCCTCAAAACCACTTGCCCCCACTACATGTGATGTGTGGGGCAACCCCTATCGTAACTTTGGGTTGATTAGGCAAAATGTCATAAATTTCAATGGCTGTTGCCATTTCTTATATGGCAATAATCTTAATGCTTTTGCATGTGAGGTCGCCATATGGATTGGTTGCTTAGGTCACCTGTCGGCTGTCACCATAACAGTGACCCTGCAAACTTGATATCCCAAAACCAGAAGGTTCCAAAATGTAGTGAAGCTCTGCATATGATAAGACAGGGAATGGGAGGAAACGTTAACGATTTGGATTCATGAATGAACAATTTACTGCCTCACACGGATTGGTGTAAGCATCGAACTGAGAGCAAGCACCCCACATGGATATGCAGTGACGGATCCCATTCAAAGAGTTGGCTTTGCAGGAGAGTGCCGCTGCTAAAATGATTAAGCTTTCGGTCCTTGATGGTGTTTATTTTGAACCGGAGACATGGTAGGGAAGGTAAACGGATGGGACGGGTCTCTTATATCTATACTTATATAAAAATTTTATATCTATTCTACCATCATTCCACACCTGCTTATGTGTGCGTATTATCTTAAATTTATATTCATATCTACCGTTCAAATCGTATCTATTTATATTTACCTACAAACATCCACTAGTGTTAAATTATGTAAAAAATTATAAAAATTTGTGTACTTTATTAATTGATTAAGTGCATATATATAATACATTTATGCTAGTATAAATTTAACTGCATATAACTAACGATAATTAACTTAACTAAAACCCATTTTTACCTATATAAATTTTACTTAACTACAATTAACTAATTACATGTAGTTAACTTAACTAAAATATGTTTACACTTTTATAAATTTTATTTATCCTCACGTATTATAAATTTATAACCTGATTAATTCAAGCTCAATCATAAACCATCATTTTTTCAAACTAAATTAATCGAGTTAAAGTATAAAAACTTAAGGATTAACATAGATTTTAAAACAAACTAATATCTTAGTACATAAAACATTATAATTAAAGGTATAATCAAAGTCTATCAATATAAATAGTTCAAAATTCATATAGGACGGATGCAGGACAAATAAATACGAGATAGATAGATAGATACGGTACGGATAAGATCTTAAACTCATTACCTATCTACTATCCAAAATGGGTATGATGTTTTACATCTATATTTGTCCATAACCTATTAAACTTATACCGATTCTCGTTCTAACTAAAACGAATATAGTATAAAATTCATAAAATTATACATGTATATTATCTGTATACATAGCTAGATTTAGAGATGGGTACGGGTTATGTCGGTCGGTTTTCAGCCCACCCGCACTCGACCCGAAGAATTGTACCCTCCACCCGTCACCCAATCCGATTTTTGAGCTTTAAAATCCGATCCGAATCATTAAAAAAATTGAAATTTAAGGACTTAATTATAAAAAAAATATTTTTAGTGACCTAATTGTATAAAATATATATAAAGAGGGACCATTATAACAAATATCCCTAAACTCGACCCGACCTAGGTCAGATCGATTTTTTTTCACCTGGCCCGAGATCACCCTTTAAAACCCCAATCCGACCTGAACTCGATTTTTCTATAAAAAAATTCAATTTGATCAGATCGGATCAGAACTCGATGGATTCGAGTTCCGTGCCCATCCCCAGCTAGATTGGATCGTATGAAGATAAGATCATTTCTCACTTTCCAAAAGGTGTACTTTTCGAGAAATTATATTATGGGTCAGTCCCACCACGTCATCCATGGGACCGACCAATGATAATCATCCACCTCATTATTTTTTAATTTTTAAAGTGAAGATTCACCTGGAAAAAAAATATGACATGGAAAAGTTGATAAAGTGGGTAGTTATTATTGATCAGTCCCATGGACACGTGGTGAGACTGACCCATGATATAATTTTTCGTACTTTTCATAGCACCGAAGTTTGATTTGCTCAACGAAAATCATATTCAGTGATTAGGTGGGAAGTCAGCAATAGTTAATGAAACCTAATAACCAAATCAATTACTATAATTATAATTTATATCAAATATCAATCTCCATAAGCTCCTACTCACTTGTCATGAATCATGATTATGACCTTTCCGGTATCTTTTGAGAGGACCAATCGAAAACCCAAAGGCAGAAGCATTTTAATGACTTGAAATTGATTGAATTGTCTCTTAATCGCCACTAGTCCTCCCGTAAGCCACAAAAAATGGTAACAGAAGATCATATATCAATGAAAGTAGCTCAAGTTTAGCCACACAAATAAATTTCTAACGACATGAGATTATACGAGACTCGAAAATGATATACGAGAAAAATAAATTTGTCTTATTTAATCATAAAAAAAAACAATGATTTATTATATCCGCAACCACCGCGATCTAAGATCATGAATAGGAGATAGGGAAAGTAAATGAAATCAAATGAAGTGAATGAACAAGTGAGGACCACACAACTGCAGATCTAGTCAAGAATAAATTCTTGTAAAAATATAAAAAAGAGACTTTTTTTAATGAAAATGGATTAAAATGTAAAACATATGATGTTTCTATTCAATAGGATACAAATTATAATATCTATTTACAAAATTTTATATGTTTTAGTCTTAATTTATTACAAGTTATAATATTTATGATATAAGTTATAATAGCTGTTTTGATTGGCGATTTAATTTTACATGACGGAATGTGTGATTAAAATTATTTTTTTATAATTTGTTTTTAAGTAATAACCTTTATATTTTTTATTGTTAATCTTATCGATCTGTTTATCTTTTATCTAGCAGTCAAAACTTTTAAGTTTTATTTTTTTTATAGTGTAAGAGGATTTACTCCATATATATATAAAAGAAATTTTGGAACGGGCGACACACACACCATTGAACACCATTAATACAATACATAGTTGAACATCATTATTTTTTAAATAATTTTTAAATAATTATTAAAAATCGCAAAGGCTTGACATATAATTAATCATATTTTAAAATAAAATTAAAAATATTTTATGAACCATTCTTATCAACTCATCCATTATCTTATCCAAATATTTGTTTAGGCGGTGAAAATGTAATCGTCTGTATCATATTCGTGATCTGTATTTTGCAAACGAATACGTTAGATCTTAAGATTTTTAAAATATTAGAATAAATATACGATGTACGAGAAAAAATGATGATTTATAATTTTTAATTTATATATTACTTAAAAAAATAAAAATAACGTAATTTTATTTAATTGGATAATACCATAAATTATATGATAAACTGACTCATAAAATAAAATTTTATATTAAAATATAATTAATTATATCGAATCTTTAAAAGTTTTAATAATTAATTTAAAATTATTGATATATTATATTAATTAATTTACAATATTTATCCTTCATATCCAAATTTAAGCTCAGCCCCATAATTCATGAAAGCTTTATTTGGTCCTAATCTTGGCGGAAGCTTATTAGAATAAAAAGACACAAAACCCACTACATGCCTTTACGGGCAAAATGTCATGGGTCCATATCGATTCATTATCTATTATCTTCTTTTAAGCTTAATCGTCGGAAAAGAACTCAAATTATACTAATTTTTAAATTTGTTTATTTCGAATTAAATTTGTGTTTAATATTTTAATTTAAATTATATTTTTTAATCAGCGATTATTAAAAATATCGTTATTTAATTATAATATTATATACAGCTTATTTATTTATTAAACGGATGGCAAAATATTTTTTAGGATGAGTTTTAGGGACGGTTTGAGTTTTTCGACCCGACCCGATCTGATCGGGTCGGATTTTTTTGATAAAAACTTGGGTTCGGGTTGGGCGGGTCGGGTTTTTTAAGGGTGATCTTGTGTCGGGTCGGGTTTAGGTTTAGGGTGGAAAAATTCGACCCTATTCGACCCGGATTAATAGTGTAATTTTCCCATATATATTTTAGGAATATTTGCAATAATGACTCCTCTTTATATATATTTTATACAATTAGATCACTAAAATTAATTTTTTACAATTAGGTCACTATAATTAAATATTTTTACGATTATATCCCTAATTTTTTTTTTTTACAGTTTAGTCACTAAAATTTTAATTTTTTAATGACTTGGGTCTGGTCTGGTCGGATTTTAGAACTTAAAAATCGGATCGGATTTTTCACCCTAAAATCGGGTCGAATCGGGTGCGGGTAGACCAAAAATCTGACCCGACCTGACCCGTACCCATCCCTAGTTTGAGGCTTGAAAACCTCATATCGCGTTTAAGCGAAAACTTAAGGATTGACTATTAACATTTGCTAGATCTACGGGATACGATACTCGATAGAAATATTGTCTGAAAGTTGTTGAGACGATGTTTTCGTAATAAATTTTTAGTGAAGGGTGTGATGAAGGCTGAATTATTTAAAATATGTACTCCCTCTGTTCTATAAATATTGTCTTTTATTGACTTTTTTTTGTTAATTTTTTTCAACTTTGACTCTTGATTATTTAAAATTTATTATTGATAAAAATATATTTTAAAAATTTCTAATCGAGTAGATTTTAGATATATAATTTATAAAATTTAATTATTTAAAATATTTAATATAATCATAATCAAAGTTTAAAAATTTTGACTTTTAAAAAATTAATAAAGGACATTATTTTAGGACGGAGGAAATATTTTTTTTAAGTGTCGCGTAAAATACCGACCTGAAACAAGACGCCTAGCCGTGACATGATACACCAGAAGCGTCACTGAATTAACCAAAGTCAGCCTTGTCGCAAACGATAGCGAGTTCTTCTTCTCTCCTGCCAAATATTTTCTAAAACATCGTACAAGCGATGACCACACTTTCCCACCGCATGGATCGACACCCATTGGCAAGATATCCCACATTCACAACCTAGAACCGATGCCATCTCAGCCACCACCTCACTTGCTACACCCACATTATATGTACAAGATTTACTAAAATTCACTTTCAAACATGAGCATTGTTGGAAACACAGTAATAGCCATTTAAGATTCTGTGCCACCGCAACCTTACCTAGAAGAAAAAAGATGGTGTCATTGGCAAACTGAAGATGCGATATCTAGACACTTGCAATCACACGCACCCCACGAATGAGGCCCAGATCCTCGACATTGCGCATGAATAAGCACAGTGACAATGAGTCCCCCCATTGAATACAGCATTCCATATAATTCGTAAATCTATCTTCCGAATATTTTTAATACGAATCTATGATAATACGAGCGCTTCATAAAATTTATATGCATAAAATTATTTAAATTTAAATCTTTTAAAAAATATCATTCATTTTTTTACAGATATTAACGAGTGGTTTTTTATTAATTTGTTCTTAAAATGAACGATATATATCCTGTATGTATACTAGAATTTGAACAGTGCTTCCATATAATTCGTTTATATTAACACGTAGATATATATAGAAAAACAGAACCTTACAAAGCCAATAAATTTCTGTTTTTCTAAATTTTAATACGAGGCAAACTAAAAAAAGAACAACCCAAGAGACATAAGAAATTAAAACACAAGGACATGGGACTTGGGGACTGGGGAGAGTATATTAGTGCAAAAGACACAAGGAAGACGAAGACAAAGCTCAAAGTGTTCGTCCAGTGGAGGAGTTGCCATTCATTCCTTATTACAAAACCCAACGCCCTTCCCATAGACAGCGTGTGCAGCTGTCAGGCAGCTTTGCTTTGCTTTTTTCTCCTGGTTTTTCTTTTATTAACCAACCGATCAAATAATAACATCACCCAACACGCACCAACTTCCATGACATCTTAAACAAGCCTTCATCTCACCCTCTGTCGCACTTTCAATGATTCTTTTGCTGTAAATGGGGTGGTGCCCTTGGAAATGGATACAGATATAGTGGAACAATGAAAGCGAGGCAAACCGGATTCGACTATAAAATGAGTTCCATGCAGAAGGAAAGATAAACACCATTTCTGCTGTGTTTTGTTTTGATGCTATGGCTTATCCGCATTACCGATCACCTTTTGGTGACATTACGTTTACTAAAGTGTTCGTCGGGGGACTGCCTTGGGAGACGCCGACGGAGGAAATGCGCCGGTACTTCGAGCAGTTCGGAGAGATTCTTGAGGCTGTTATCATCACTGATAAAAACACGGGCAAATCTAAAGGATACGGCTTTGTAAGTTTTATTGGATTTCTTCATGTAAATGCTTAAGTTTGTAATAGTATCTCGACTTTCTGTAGGTTACTTTCCGTGATCCTGAGTCAGCAAGGAGGGCTTGTGCTGATCCGAATCCTGTAATTGATGGAAGAAGAGCAAATTGTAACATTGCTTCATTAGGAAGGCCTAGACCTTTGCAACCAAAAGGTCCCCTTACTCTGATATGACCTGCACCTGCACCAGCACTTTTCAGTTTTCCTCGTTCAATTATTCAAACTCTGATAAATGAAGATTCTAATGCAGGAAGAAATCAAGGCAACAGTCCTTATCAAGGATTTGGACAGCAAGGTGCACCGTCTTATAGTGGAGTTGCAACACCAATGCCTCCACCTCCGCCACCACTACCACCGATGCCGCCTGTCATGTATCCACCACCTTATGGGTGAGTATCCTCTATTTTTCAACTCAAGCTACTGTTTGTCTATGATCCACACCTTGAAAAGATTAACTTGGACATATCAATGTTAAATCTTACATTAATAATTCTGTGTTTACTCACTACAGTTGGTATATCAGATTGTATATTGTAACTCTATGCTGAATTTTGGCTACAAATCTGTCATAACCAAGATATTAATAAAAAAATATGGGAAACATTACAATATCAATGCAGTCAATGGTATAATGTGGCATATACTGCCTTAAAATTACCTAGTTTTGAAAAACTATAGTCAATCAAATTGTGAAATTCAGTAATGGTTAGCAGAAAACTCTGGCTATGCTTTGTAGTGCCCAAATGTATACATTGAAGTGGTCCCAAATGCTAAGGGATCCAATTTTAGCCAGCTAATTACCATGTTCTGCATTCTGTACTTTCTGTTTTCTTACAATCTCTGGCCACCCAAAATGTTATTAAGAAATAAAAATGAGATTATCAGAGTAATTAAGACTGTTGATCAATGGCCTTATCTGCCATGGTAATTTCAAGCTAGGGATCCAGCTCATTTACTGTTAACATTTAAGTGAGTAGTATTTTTAGCCTCTGCAGAGCTTGAGCTACCTTCCCATTTACATCTAATTAAGATCATAATAATGCATAGCGATCTTTCTTCCATGTTTAAATATTGTTTGTTGATAGAGAGCTGGATTCTTAGTTTTACTGACCGGAAATCAATAATGCTCCCCCCGGCACCACCCACAGACGGCAACTAAAACATATACACACATATAGTTACAGAAGATCAAACTACATAACCAAATACCCTGACTTGAAAAAACAGTATTTGTTCTTCAAATACCTTATAGAAATCTACCCGGAGTGTAAACCTTAAAATAATTTTCAGGAGCAATCCAAGCGAATGTTGTCGTTAGTACTAGTACGAACAGTTGTTATCAGTGTAGGACCATAAGTTCTTCATCCTTACCTATCATGGATTCCTTTTTCTATATAAGGATGCTGCTTCCTGCAATTACTTGTAAGGGAAAGTTGTTTCCATCTTTATGAATTTCTACCTTTACAGGTACGCAACTTACGGTCCTGAGTATGGATTTCACCAAGTGAGTCACTAAATCTCTTTTATTAAACATTAAGAAAATAGTTGAGCTTTCCGGCATCAGTATATGTGAAGAAAGGAATGCTATTGGCTTGCTGTGCAGGCTACCTATAATCAACAAATTCTGCAGCAACAACAATACTATCATCAACTATATGGATCGTCATCTACCTCAGTGGGGTCTCCATATTATTATGGGTATTCTTTGCAAGCTCCAAGGGGAACATTTTCTGCTCACCAAGCTCACCGTATCGCTGGACCGTCCATTCTCTACTATCCTACTCAAATGGAGGGGTCCTTCACCACTCATCCTCCCCCACCCTTTCATCCCACTACACATCTCTATCCTTCTTCCACAGGTAAACAAATTTCACTCTATTTCCTTTCATTTTTTTACTACCCCATCATAAACTAGGCTTCATTCACATATATGAATGTGGTTCATTGCATGTCAAGGGAGTGTATTAGTCATTAACCAAGTGTTATGGTGGTTCTCTTCCTGTGATATTCACATAAACTTTACGAGACGGATATAATATTAGGGTTTAGTGTAGCATGAGCCAAAATGAGGGGAGGGCACATGGACTAGACCTCAAACATGTGAATGATTACTTCCATGTCCCAAATGATGGATCTATAGAAAAATCATGACAGGGGAGCATAGTGTAAACTAATAGTGACTCCATGTGGTTTCAGTATCACAGATGATGCTCAAGTGTGAACTAACCATGCTAGCCACTGCCACTCTTTTAACCATTTCTTCTATTCCTATATCGACTTGATCTGGTTTTCGAATCAATTTTAAGTACCAAGGTTGATATATTCACATCCTTTTCACATATCAAACCCTTTTTGTATTTTTACATGGGATGAATATGACAACTATATATAGTTAGGTGCTTGATCAGCAACAAAAATGCCTTGAAAATCCCATCAAGTTTTACATTATCAACACCCAAATTTCTTCATTTTATATGCTGAGATTGTTCAGTAAAACAGTAACTCTCACTGTAATTGTTGCATTTCAAAACTTACTATGCCCCCAGTCCCATACTAATGTATAAGGACTTAACATAGAAGGTAGGCAGAAGAGGGGCCCTGTTTCTCAGCGAAACATCACTTCCTGGGTATTTTGTCTGTAACTATGACAATACAAACACAGTTTTAACTTAGAATCTTCTCTCATTAAATTAGTTTTTGCTTTCACATGCATACATATGCTCACCATAAAATTTATTACTGATTTTTGGTCTCAGATTCACAGACTCCACATCATACCTCCACAGAAACAGAAGCTGGGGCCTTCATTTCTGAAAGTCCGAAAACCTAAAGGGAAGAACTCATCCCCTGCCAAAAACTTCAAATTGTACAATCTTGATAAGATTATGGTCTTCTTATCACCATATTTGACTTATATTATCAACAATTTAGCAATAGGTGAGGGTACCTATGGCAGGAAAAGGAGGACTAATCTACCACCTTATGCAGATATCTTTTTTCCTCTTTAATTATCAGGGGAAAAAAATAAAAATTCTTCCACTTTCTTCTCAAAGTTTCTTCAAGTGACTCATTTATTAAGAGTTTAACATCTATTACAGAATTGCATGAACTATGAACCAAAGGAAGGAATCTCATTGCCTCAATAAGTAAAATTCAGATTAAAACTTTTCCTCTCAGAATCATTTTGTTTTCATTTAATGAATGGAACTTAATTGCATCATATCATTTTTATAATGGTCTGGTTAAATGTCAAGGGTGTGCTGATAGTTGAATCCTGTAACTGAAAACTGTGGGAGCGGCCATGGAAATCAATACTAGTTCTTTCCCTTCACGGTTTCTTTGCATGATTTTTATATCCGATAAATCTAACGGAGAAGATTTGGTTTATAACACTTCAAAAACAGACCCTCCTTTGAAGGATGGCATTGTTCAAATAACATGTGCCCCTTGACCGGATCCCATTGTAATGAGGGAAAAAGGAAATGTGCAGTTTTTTTCAGCAATTATCTAAGTTTGCAAGGCTTTTCTTTCTCCATTTTTTGATATTTCAAATTGTTTAGGGAAATGAAATACCAAATATAACTAGCTAGTTATATGTAAATCAAATGCCTGAGTTTCAACATAGAAGTCATATTCATACTATGCTTATAGTCAAAAGCTACCTTCCTTGGAGGAGGATGGCCTATAAATTAATTTATTAAACTTGTTCAATTTACAGAATTTCTGCTGGCTATTTCTTTAATGAAGGTTGGTTATATAGTCCATTAACCGACTATATCGGTTATGACTTGTGAGAGGTCATAGCACACTAGCTCCGTTATATATATATATCGTTATATATATATATATATATATATATATATATATATATATACATTAGGACTTAGAACTACACGCAAAGGACTGCACAGCCTGAAGATAAAAGAAGAGATTGCAGATATTGAGATTCGAATACAACCAGCATCAATACATTGCAGAACAAGTAAGATTTAGAGGGAAGGGTGGAATTACACACTCTTATATTATAGTGTTTGTCACGTTTGCTTTTGGAGCCAAATTTAGGGCATTGCTGCCTTGAAATTACAAAATTTTCTGAACAATATTGAAAAGACTGTAATCAATACGTTGGTTGAATAGAATAAGTAGATTGTAGAGATATCAAAGAAAGAGCTGAAACTGAACGCAACAAGGACCAATATATAATATTAATTAATATCCATCGTTTATGGTTTAAAATTTAAGATTTATGTTTCGTACAAATTTTCTTGGCGAAACGGGGCACAGGTAGCTCGTAGCCAGCTAGCTGCAATTCGTGCTAAACGGACTCGACTAGTCATCATTGGTCTGTGTATATAAGTATACCAAGCACCTCAGTGCACACAGTCAAAAGTTACTATTTTCTTTTGGGTATTGAAAGCACTGTGGACATGTCTTAGATATGATTCAAAACTAAATTTCAGGTTTAGTTAAAAATACTATTTACTTGTAACCTGACAAGTAGAATATTAGAATCACTAAATGCTTGTAATGTTTGGATTTACATAAAGATGAGAGAAAGAAGAAATGGGGTTTTCAGAAGTCATAGTGGCCAAGTAGAAATAGAAACATTTGATCCCTGCAAGGAATAATGAATAATATCTAATGTCTAATAGCCAAGGAGCAATGGAGCATGGTGTGGTGTTGACTAGTGGTGAGAGTACTAAACCAGACTATATAACACATTGCCATAGAATTTGAACCTTCTGCAGTGCAATTCTTGCTAAAGTCAGAAGCCATGGGCCACAGGATTTAAGGTATTCTCCTTTCCTTCCCAAGAGTAGATAAGCATAAAAAGCAGCAGATATTTATGAGCCCCTCAACAAATGTTGTTTTCATTCAACTGCATTATTCTCCAGCCACCCTACCCCTTTTTCTCAATATTCTCTCCACTCTTTCCTTTTTCTTTTCTGTTATCACACACTTTAATTCTCATCATCATTTCAGCCTGGGAATCCAACTATAAAACCTTCCATAAGTTTAATATGATAAGCCCACACCTCTTCTTTGTACTATAGTCTTCTCTTCCTCATGGAACCTTCAGATGTTTCATGTGATTCCACTGACATTGAGCCACTTGATCTCTTTCCAGGCGCAATGCAGGAGTCACTCGAGCCCATGCCATTGCTGAGCTGCTTCATTGGCTCTTCCGAGACAACATTAGATGATGAAAACCCTAAACCATGCAGCGAAGAAGAGAGGGAAGATGTCACTGTGGCCTTGCATATCGGTCTCTCCGATCCTTCCAATGCAACGGATGTCGATACCAGCAGCAAGGAAAATGTTGCCAATGGAGGGGCTAAACAGTACTGGATCCCAACTCCTGAACAAATCCTCATTGGCTTCACAAATTTCTCTTGCCATGTCTGCTTTAAAACCTTCAACCGTTACAACAATCTTCAGGTGCAATTCCTCTATACATATCATGTTATTGCATGTCTGCATATTTGATTGACTGATCCATTATATGCCATGATACCAATGGCAGATGCATATGTGGGGACATGGTTCACAGTATCGTAAGGGACCAGAGTCACTGAAAGGAACTCAACCACGAGCCATGCTAGGGATTCCATGCTACTGCTGCGCGGAAGGGTGCAAAAACAACATAGAACACCCAAGGGCGAAGCCTCTAAAGGATTTCAGGACACTGCAAACACATTATAAGAGGAAACATGGTCTGAAACCCTTTATGTGCCGCAAGTGCGGGAAGTTCTTGGCGGTGAAAGGTGACTGGAGAACCCATGAGAAAAACTGTGGGAAGCGTTGGCTTTGTGTCTGCGGTTCCGATTTCAAGCACAAGAGATCCCTCAAAGACCACATCAAGGCATTTGGGTCTGGTCACGGTCCTTTCCCTCCACCATTTGATGGGGTTGAGGTACTTGAGGAGACTGCATCTTCCCTACATGTCTGAAATAAATCTCCCTCATTTCCTACTTCTACTACTTTTCCCTTAAATCTAGAACATGTTCTTCACCTGATTAACTTCTAATGAATATGACCGTTTCCAGTTACTCATCCATACCATTAAAGACTGAAACAACGCTTTGTCAAACACAGAAATCAAAATGATGATAAAACATCCCTAGAGTTGATTTAAGGGAGTGGGGGAATGTGTCCAAAATATAAACATCCAAGAAAGGAGATACAAACAACAATATAAAGGTGAAAACATATAGGCAAGTGATTTTGCTGGAGGAAACATTATTAGGGTATCTAACGTTGAGGCAGAACTGAGACATCAACTACAGACAATCATATGCATAAGAATGGTTCTAAGTTTAGGTAAGAAAACAAGAGCAATGGGATATCGGTTTGAAGTGATAAAACATTGGATTCTTGATGTAACTAAGCATCATCAAGTGCAAGACATTCGATGCCACTCAACATAAACTGGCAAAAACAGTGTGGTTTTATGTGCGTGACTGATATTTTCATTTGTTGCACAAGTGGGTCTACGAGTCTATAGATATGTAAAGTTTATTGATAGGGTGACATCGTAGAATTAAGAACACATGTCCTTGTATAATCCAAATTTTGATGAAAATGGTTTAATTATTTAGCTTGTATAGCCATGGGAATTGCTGTGATAAACATAATATCTTGAAGATGAAAATATAAATATGGTTGCATGTAAACATTTAATAAAGGTAAACTACATAAATGGTCATTGAATTTTTAGAGTAGATTTATTTTGGTCATTGTATTTTTAAAATATTCAATAATATCATCCAACTTTTAGTTCGTATTCGATATAGTACCTACCGTTAGAAATTGTTGTCAATGTTAATTCATCCTTAGTAAAAAAAAAATGGGTAAACTACAACAATCAACAATCAGCTTTCTTCTTACTCATATTTTGGTTACTAAAGTTTAAGATTTTTTAATTCATTAACTTAACTTTTAAATTGTTCATATTTTGATCACTCTCAAATGACATATGTATATTAATTGAAAATTTTGATTAATCACTACAAGAAATTTCTATTATTGTGACAAATTTAATTATGATAAAATTATTTTTATCACCATTAATACTTTTATCGTGATAAAATAAATTAGTGTCACTTTAAATTAGAAATATATATATATATATAATTGTCATAAAATTTAAATCCGTCATAATATTTTGACACAATTAATAAATTTAGGTAATATATGATAACAAAATATATTTTGTTATCATTGTTATATTTTGACAAAATATAAATTTAGGTAATTATA
Source organism: Abelmoschus esculentus (assembly GCA_035048815.1). Classification (NCBI taxonomy): domain Eukaryota; kingdom Viridiplantae; phylum Streptophyta; class Magnoliopsida; order Malvales; family Malvaceae; genus Abelmoschus; species Abelmoschus esculentus. Next base: position 14,137,396 of record JAUCBN010000026.1, read on the forward strand.
TATATATAAATTATTACTCGAAACAAATATTTCAATTATTTGATTTAATTGATATAACATGAGATCGAGAATTGAATAATTTGAAATTATCAATTAACAAAAATATTTTTTAGATATTAATCAAACACGATTAGTAAAATATTTTAAAGTAAATTATTTTGATTCCGTTATGGTTCACAAATTTAAATAAAATTAATTAAACGATCTTATCTATTATATACAATATTTTAAATTTCATGTATTACAATATTTTATAGTCTATTAATTTACATTTTAGTTCCTAAGGTTTAATAAGTTAATAAAATGGCCATTGATTGTAAAATAATGACATTTGTAATCAATATTACCAAGAATTATATGGTGTGGACAATATAGAGTCTTTGTCTAATGCATATGTTACTGAAATTTAATCGTCCGATCATCATATTGTTTACCGGTAACACTTTCCAACCCGAAATACTACCGGACCGAGAAAGAGGTGTGTACACAGTTAGAGCTTGAGAACATCCAAAAGCTTTTACGGAGCAACCCCACTGGTGATCTTATTGTAAGGGAGAAAAATAAGGCTATGGATCTAAGAGTTTTAACTTTGGGTAAAGAGAGTTTCTTTAGGAAGAAGTCTAGAGTATAACTTGTGAATGAAGGGAATCAAAACACATTTTTTAGGAAGGTCAAAATTCAGCAAAAGGCAAATACAAAGGTAGCTATGAAAACTAAGACATCTTTTCAAAGCAATATATTTTTTTGAAACGAAATTTAGAATCTAAGAATTTACAAGATTGTTTGCACGCGTTCAGACTTTGAATAAATCTTGGTCTGTAACCGGAGGAGCAGGAAGAGAACCATCTACAAAACCAAGTTTGTTCATGATTGATAACACCATTAACATCGACCGCTTTTAACTATTGTAGTTGTCATTACCAAGCGGTTGAGTAACTAAGATCATCCATGGATTATCAGCTTGATGCAAATAGTAAGATTTACATCATTTTCGAATTGATCATTCATGATGATAAGAAGAAGCAGAAGACTTTAAAGAAAATCAACAAGAAAATCAACTGATACTATAAAAACTAACAAGATACGAAGAATGTAGCTATAAAATGATACCTTTTATTGAATCAAAAAAATTGTATTTACAAGTAATTGAACTCTCTTTTTACAACAGAAGGAAAGGATGAGAGAGCTATAAGAAAGAAGAAAAAGAAAATAAAGAATCTGTCTTTAATCCTGGATTAATTTTGTTACCTAACTTTCTGTTTACCGACTATAATATGTTGCTTGAAGGATTGTGGGGCCTATTTCATGTTGTAATACTGTCTACAAGTGTATTACGAAGTAGTTGGCAGATAGGATGAAGATATGGTCACCCTCCTCATTCTGCGTAATCAGAGTGCATTCTTAGCTAGGAGAGATTTGGTGGATAATGTTTTGCTTGCTCAGAAGAATGTTAATGGTTATGGAAGAAGGCACTTGTCATCTAGATGTGCACTGCCACTCAAGACTGATTTTAAGGATTTTAGAGTTTCCTGCAAAATTTTGTGAATGTGTGAAGGCTTGTATTACTCTGCCTAAGTTCTCTATTGGGTTGCATGGTGGTTATATTTCATGTGCAAAAGGGGTTAGACAACAGAACCTCCTCTCCTCATATCTCTTCATACTGGTTATGAATGTTCTGTCATGTTTATTAAATCTGGTTGGGGATTTGTTTTACCAGATATCAGGTCTGAGGATGACTGCTGAGAAGAGGATAAGGGGTTGGGCATCTAGCAGTAGCACTCCATCTTTTGCATGTAGGCTCCAGTTGATTCAAGTCGTTCTATTTCGTATGCAGAACTTCTGGTGTTAGATACTTAGATTTTCCTACTACATTCTAAGGTTTTACAGTAGATTACCAGAGCATGGTCTGCTTTTTTATGGAAGGGAGTGGAGGGGTCTGCTCATGGGGTTAGAGCTAGTTGCATATAAAGTTGTTCGAACCCGATCATCTAACATCATATAAAATAATTACAATTGTATTTTACTATTAATATTTTCATTATTAGTGTTCTATAACCGACTTAAAATTATTATCTAAATTAATCATATAATTTGATATTAACTAAATTAAGATTTGACTTTATAATTTCAAAAAATTATCGGAAGAAAAGTTTGTTGGACAAAATCAAAAAATGTGTTCATGATGCTTTAAAATATGTTTAGAGTATGAGTTGTCGAAGGATTATCATTAAAACAGATAGAGTTGAAGTTGCAAGTATGTTTAGTAGTGATAATGAAGCTCTTCGTGGTAATACACTCGCTTCAGAGGTTTGTCGAATGATCAATTCGGATTAAAATGTTAGATTTTTTAAAATTAGTCGTGATTAAAATAAAGTTGCGGATGTGTTGGCTAGATCCAATCGTGAAAGACCTGTGAGGGAAACAATTTATACCGCTGCGCCACCTTTTGTATATGATCTAATCAAATAAGGATTTTAATCTCTTCTTTTCTCTACACAATAAAAAAAAGATCCGATCTATCGGTATCCGATTTAATAATAAAAATAATACTAAAAAATAATTTTATTTAATTTCATGGATGTCAGATTAAAAAATAATTAACACTTCATTATTATAAAGGTAATTAATATTATTATGTTTTTCTACATCTTTATATATAATTTTTTTCACAGTTTTATATCTTTAAATAAAACAATTAAAAACACATTCTGAACTCAAACATGAGACCAATAAATATATATATAATGCACTTACCACTACTTTAATAATTATTTGTTAAAATATTTTTTAAATAAATATATTCGTTTTACCCACACGGTGAATATATAGCAAAAACCTGTTAGTTATTATGCTTTATTTATTAATAAATTTAATAATATAAATTTTATTTAATTAGCTAAAACAATATATTTAAATTAATTATATATTATTAAAATGTATGATTTTAATTAAATACTTTAGCATACAAAAATATTCATCATAAAAAAATACTAGAAATATATTTATGAGACGAACCGGTTCAATCAGTCCGACTAGGTGGTGACATTTATGTACCAAATACAATAATTATTTATACACTGTTAAGAAGGGTAGGAAGAGTCAATCGTCCCTCCACCGTCAAGATTTTTTTTAAAATTTTTATTTATTAAAATTTTTCAAAATTTTAATTTATTTATAAATTTACTCTTAATTTCAAATATTTATGTTTTATTCCGACCTCAAATCTTGTCTCGGTCTCCGCCTCCATCCTGCTTTAAAGATTAAACCATAAAGGCGAATCATCATTATCCTTTTATTGTAAGAATCTATTTCCTCTATACAACAAAGCATTTAATCCATCCTAATGATACAACGGAGACATTTTCCATGAAGCAGTAAATCAAAAGCTTTGTTGATATCCTCTAAACTCACTTCATGCGTTATGAATCCATCCAGATTAAGCTCCTGCATGCGTGCATTATAGGAATGCATGTCAAACCATCTGCAAACTGCAAACTAACTGAAGGGAATTCCGAGGCAAATAAAGCATGAAACGTAACCTTGTTTAGATATTTCTGAGCAAGCATTGGAATGTCAGATTTGGGTTGAAGTCCTCCAAAGATAGAACCAGACACAGTTCTGCCTCGTAGAAGGAAATATGTGTTGATAGTTACTGGTGTTGCATGCTTCTCCACTCCCAGTATCACCGTCTTGCCCCAACCCTTGTTATTTCCATTTCCCCACAAAAACCAACTATGAAAACCAGCTCTTTTATTTTTTACTAGGCCATGGACTTCAACTTCACATATATCCTTACCTGTCTAGTACTGTTGAAAGCATCTTGCATTAGTGAAGCCAAACCAATGCACTCAAAGCAGTAGTCGGCTCCCCCATCTGTTATTTCCTTAATCACCTGATTTTTTTTAAATATATTGCATGAACCAATTAGGTTAAACAGGAAATGTTGTGTTGAGTTAATTAGGATACTAACCTCACTGACTTCTCTCTCTCCACATGCTGTGGGGTTGATAAAATCAGTGACCCCAAACTTTTTCCCTATGAACAGAAAAGACTTTTCAGCACAACTTTTCTGATGAATTATGAACATAATAAAGATCAACAGTAGTGTTACTACTTACCAATCTCAAACTTATCCTCATTCAAATCTACACCAATGATCTTTGAAGCTCCACGTAACCTTGACCCTTCTGCAACCTGATATGTATGAACAAACATGTTGTTCACTGTGATAAATCAATGGAATGCATTATCGTGGTATGTTGGCATCATTTTTGTCTAGGAAAATTGGATTTCAGTATGGAGTACCGCAAGTCCAACAGCTCCCAGCCCAAAAATGGCGACCGTGGAGCCTTGTTCTATATCTGCCACCTTCCATGCTGCTCCTATCCCTGTCGTCGACACCAACATTAACATAAGACTAGTGACCAATCAATGTGAAGCAAGGCAAAAGCTTTGTTACCATACCGGTGGATATTCCGCAGCTAAGCAGGCAAGCTTTATCAACCGGGATTTCCTTTGTGATTTTCACAACATTAACCACATCCACTACTGTATACTCACTGAAGCTGGAAACAAACAAGAAATGGTGCAAATCCTCCCCATTCATCCCCTTGAATCGACTTGTTCCATCCCTTGGCATATTAATGACCGTTTTGTTACTAAATATAGAGCATTCATTCCCCTTTTGGGACTTGCAGTCCCTACACTCTCTACAATTCGGATGAAACACAGGCACCACCATATCCCCTTCTCCAACTTCCTCCACATGCTCTCCTACACTCTCAACAACGCTAGAAATCACCAACAAAACGAGAAATTACAGTCTTGTTCATGATGCAAAACAAGTAGAAATGGCTTAAACTTTAAACAAGAGTTTATCTAAGTTGTAGTGTTGAATTACCCGACAGCTTCATGCCCAAAAATTCTCGGGAAAACTGCAAATGGTCCCTATAGGAGAACAAAGTGGTGATCTTACATTCTTCTTTTTACCAAACAACATATGGAAAAAAAAAGATGGAAGTTTTATATAGAATCTGAGAAGGGAATTTCAGTGGATATTTTCCAGAAGGTAATGTCAGACTGACAAAGAGAAGTGCAGAGAACCTTGATCCTAATCTCCCAAGCTTTAGGTGGATAAACCTCAATTTCCTCTATGACGAATGGTTCCCCTGGATTTCTGCAAACTGCAGCTGTTTATATCATATAAATAAACGAATCAGAGAGAGAAGCAAAAGAAAAACAGAGAATCCAACACCCAGAAAAGCAACAGAACCTTTGCATCTTATAGCTTTTCCTGCAGTTTTGGACCCTTGGTTCGCCATTGCTTCTTCAACAACCAAGATGAAGAGATGGGAGCAGTTTTCTTTTTTGTCTTGACTCTTTCTTCTCCTTTGTTTCTATTTTCTACAGTTAGTGTTATCTATGATTTATAATCTGAGAATTTGACCTTCCTGTGTACAGAAATTTTACGTGTTTAAGAAATTAGGAGTAAAATATATTTTTTAAATTTAAGATATATAATTTAAGATTTAAAATTAAATTTATTTTTTAATATTAAATATAAAAAAATAATAAAATTTTAAGTTTTATATAATGTAATAGAATCATATATATTATAGAATGAGGATTCAGTTACACACAATGTAAAAATTCATAATTTTATGTGTTTTTTGAAATATTTAATGATTGAAACGGATGGTTGAGATTAATTTTTTATTTTATTTTTTATATGATAATATTTACATATCCAATTATTAGTCTCAATCATCTATTTTATTTATCTAAAAAATATGTAAAACTTAAATTATTTATCTAAAAAAGTGTAAAACTTAAATCATTTTACGTTGCGTAAACAAATTCTTTCACTTTTGGATATTTCATTCATCCATCTAATTGATTGGTTTTATTATTATTATTATTATTATTATTATTATATTATTATTATTATTCATCCAATGAGATAATGTAACAAAGTAATATTTAATAATATGAAAACAATAAAAAAAATTGAACATGTTCTTTGGAGAGCTTCTCGAGTGGTTACACCTCGCTAGTAAAGGGAAATCTATGAAAGCAATTTTGATTTGATTGACATGGTGCAGTCTTAATTATCATCTTTGAACTGAACGCAACTGTAGAGCACATGAAAATGGACAACGATAAGCATTGAAGATTTTTGGGTTCATAAAAAAGATGTTAGACTCAAATTAATTGATTATTATTTTAAAAATTTTGATCGAAGTATAGTAATGAGATAAGGGTTATGTTAAATAGTTCATTCGGATGGGATAGGTGAGGGTGGTTAATATTTTTTAAAGTTTTTTTTTTTTTTTGGATGAATAAAATTTAATTTATTCAAAAAAATATGAAAATTAATATTACTATGAATATAATATACCTAATTTGATTTAAGTTAAGTTTTGATCTAAAAATGTGTTTATATATAAGAAATTATTATTTTTAAATTGTCTTACACTTATACATTTCTTAAGATAATTTATAAAAAAGAATAGTATTGTTTTCTGATTTTTTTAAAATCTAAAAATAATTATAAAATAATATTTGTTCATATATATATTAATCATTTTAAAATACTCATATTTTATAAATAAAATTATTAAAATTTAAAATTTTAAGATAAATATTAATTTTAAATTTTAAATATTTTTTATAATCAAATTATCTTTTATAAAACATATTAGAAAAGAAAGTAAAAAAAAAAGTGTCACACATGTAATTAAATTCATTGGTCACTAGCATTAGGCGTTTTGTAGTCCCTGGACTATGGCAATAAGAGATCTAGCTTAAAGCTATTGATTAGGGAAGTTAAATTTTATAATATTTTTTATTTATATATTTTTTTTCTAATATTTATTATTAAGGTTTTAAAATTTTTAATATTTATTATTATAGAATACTCTTAAAAAATTAAAATTTGTTTTTAGGGGAGTAATTTTTCGTATACTTTTTATTATTGACATATTCTTAAAATTTATTTATTTTTAATACTTATTATTAGAGATAAGAATTTAAATAACAGTATGAGACGCAATAATGATAATTACATAGAACTAGTGGCTATTAGAAAAAAAACAATATTTTTAAAGCTTTGAATGAGAAATTGATTTAAATGTTATTGAGAAAAACGTATAACGCGGATATCTGAACCAATCAAACTTTTTTAAATAATGAATATTTTAATCCAAACTTAAAATAATTTTTCCCAAATAGAACTTGATTTTTCAAATTTTGTTTTTGAATTGAAATGATAAATATTAAAAATTATCTTTAATTAAAACAATAATTTTAAAAATTATTCGTCATTGATTTGTAATTTAAATGCTCGATTAAAATTTACAATAATTCATTGTGCTTATAAATATCACTTAAACCTATTAGTTTAAAAATCACAGCTCAAAAGATTTTCTCCATTTTTAATCTAATTTTTAGTTAAAAAAAGACAAAATTATAATTTGTAATCTCTATAATAATATTATTGTAACTGATAATCTAATTATTATATCTTAGGAGATAAACGACTGACGTTCTTAAACACTATATTTATCTTTATATCATAGATCTGTACTGGATCTAAATTTATCTTTATATCATCGATTCAGATCCGTCCTAGATCAAAAGATTTAGAAAAATTGAGACTCAAATCTAGATCCAATAGATCTTACGGATTCAGGTCTTAAACAAGTCTAAAACAAATCTATTAAAAACGATTATTCGACCTATTTTTAATGTAATAAAATTGTCATTAATTAATTTTATATAATAATTTTAATAAAAAAAATAATTTCAATTAACTAGTATCAAAATAAAAAATAATAATAAATTAAAATCTTAAAAAAATTTAACAAACATAAATATCTTTTTAATAACACAAACATTAAAAATATAAATTATAAAATATAATAATAGTTAAATATAATACACTTAATGAAATAAAATACCTGATTACTTTACTTGATAAATATAATAATTCCTATCAGTCAATTGTAAATACAAAAACTGAATTCTACAGTTAAAATATCTGATTATTCTAACCGGTGAAAACAACAACTCAGTCGTAACTGACGGCCGTGGTCCATAAAGTTTCAATAATTCAGGCTCGCACAATAAGAGTTTTTTTCTTTGGATTGCAAATAGTAGTATAAATAATTATTTTAAACATGATACTATAAGTTAAAAATATATATTTAAATGATAATTAAATTTTTTATATTATAATATTAACTTAAATTATAAAAAAATTAAAAAAATTAAAAAATGAATACATAAATTATTTTTGAAAAGTGTTTTTCAGAAGTACTTTTTAGAAAATTACTTTTCAAAAGTACCTTTTTAGAAATTTAACATGAATATATAATTTTTTAACTAAAAAAAATTATGTTAAATATAATTATGTATTTATAAAAATTAAATTATAATAAAACATAGTAAATGAAGGTTAAAATTGTAATCTAACTCCTAAAAGTAATTTTTCAACTGCAAAAGCTAAAAATTTTAGCTTTTGCGTTTGAATTGAAAAACACTTTTCAAACGTAGTTTTTTTCTCCAAAAGTTAATTGTTTAGCATTGCTTCTGCCTTCTAAACCAGCTTTTATCCCAAAAGCTGATTTAGAACGCAAGTACTAAACGTAACCTAAGTATTGTTAAGTTTAATCGAATTATAAATATTAAAAACTAAATTTAATTTGAGAACTTAAAATTATCAAGCTCAAACTCAAGATCAATTAACATTAAAATTCAACTTAAAAGCTTATGATTTTAAAATTGTCAAACTCGAATTAAACTAAAAAACAAAAATCAACTTGAATTATACCCTAATTCTCTTACCTTTATTCCAAAACATTTATGAGCCACTTTGTGTGTTGTATCTAAAATCATACGCTTTTAATAATAAAAATTATTAGTATTTATTTAAATTTTATATAAAAATAATTCGGCATTAAAGAAAACTTCCCAAAAAATTAATTTTACCCATGAACTCTTTAAAAATTAATTTTACATTTAAACGCTTTAAGAAATTAAATGTTATTTATTTTGTCACCTCAATACCGTTAACAATAATATTAATATATTTATAAATTCGAATATCTAATGGTTGTGTGTTTTACAGAAAGATAAATTGATTATTTGATACAGGGACATAAATGTAATTGAATATAACATTTGATAAACTGTCTGTATAACGTTTATTTATTAAGTTAAATAAACGAGTATAAATAATTTTTTATGTTTGTTTAATAAACAAATGTATATGAATAGGGTGTGTTCGATTCATTTATGTTCATGAACAAACTCATCTATTGACTAGTTTTATTTTTTATATTTTAAATATTTATGAAGATGGCCACTAAATTGAACGCATAATGAACTTCGGAGTTCAAACTATAAAGCCCAATAAACTTGAGGGGTCTAATAGATTAATTTGAAAATTTCACAACTTTGGAGTTTGTCTTAGTTTTTATTTGTTTAGTTAATATTTATAAACATATAAATAAATATATTAAATGAATATGTTCATGAACATTTAAATCGACACATTCACGAATATTAAACAAAAACGCTCATGAACATTTAAACTTATACATTCGTGAATACTAAACAAACAAACACGAACACTTTCAAGAATAAATAAACGAACAAAAACGCAATGTTAAAATTTAAATGAATACGAGCCGAATATGGAAAATTTTAAAATTAAAATAAACCAACACAAATATACTCTTAATTCATTTAAACTTGGCTCATTCACGCACTTATTTCCCCAAGGTGAAATGGAGTTTGAGCTTTGTCATTTCCCAGCTTTGCAGGACTTGCACCCTGTAGGCTGCTGTAGCTTCTTGTAAGGAATGGTTGGAATTGTGTGTGCAGAACTTAGACCAAGAACAGTTCACCCTGCTTATGGATCTTCAGAAATAAATTTGTGCAGAAAAAGATATGCTATCAATCGGAGTGGTAAATTAGGTTGATTTTAAAAAAAGTCGGTCTTAAAAAAGGTTTAAAAAAACGGTTGTACCGTTTTTCTTATAAAAATTGTAAGAAATTCGGTACACACTTTTCGATATATACCGAAATTCTTATAACTTTTGTAAGAAAAACGGTATACACCGAATTTCTTATAAAAACTATAAGAATTTCGGTTATAAACCGATTTTCTTACAAAAAGTATATATATCGTTTTTCTTATAAAAATTGTAAGAATTTCGGTATATACCAAAAAGTGTGTACCGAATTTCTTATAACTTTTGTAAGAAAAACGGTACGACCTTTTTTAGGTTTTTTTTAAGGCCGACTTTTTTTTAGAATTTTCCTACTTATAATAGTTTTAAAATTATTAAAATTAAGTTTTTTATTTTTTTATTTATAATTAATAAAATCAAATGTTAACCTCTCAAGTGATCATAAACCAAAGCTACTGCCTACTGCAACACAACCTGACATGTGAATTGTTTATTACCATAATATATGTTTAATACGAAAATAAAAAGATTATATGTTTGCTTCCCTTCGTCTTTACGGTGATTTAATGTCACGTCACTCGTCTATGATACTGATACTTCAATGGAAAATTAAAACGGAATAAAACTTGTTTCGATTTAAAAAAATAAATAATTTGATTTAATTTAAGGTAAAAATATTTGATTTATTTTAATTTAATTTAAAATTTTATAGATTTGATTCGGCTTGAAAAATTCTAAATAAAGTTTAAGTTGTAAAACGGAAATTCGAATAACTCGAATAACTCAAAATTTTTAATAATTAAAGGATTTTTTTTAAGTTTGAGATGAATCTCTTAACTTTTTATGATATATATGCATTAATATATAAAAATATAAAGAAATATTACCATATATGAAAAAATATATATACATATCTTATATGATTAGAGAAAATTGTTTAAATTAAAATAAAATCATACTATAACATGATAAATAATTATAATTAAATATTTATAGAAACTTAAAAACTCGATTCAACTTAAATTTCTTAAAATCGACTCGAACCGAAAAATTTAAATAAAATTTAAATTGTAAAATATTAATCACCGATTCAAATAACTTAATTTTTTTACTCGACTCAATAAAATACTCACCCCTAACTCCAATACTATACTCCATGTGTCTCTTTGGAATAGACTAAGAGACAAAAAAAGGCAGTCCATTTCAATTGTAATAATATCAGAATTATAATATCAGTTCAATTGTATCTGAAATGCACAACTTACGAATAAATATATTTAAAATTTCGGATCGTATTAACGGATAATAAATCGGTTATTTCCTAGAGGAAATCCCGCACTAGAGATTATAAGTTATATTAGTTTAATAAATTATAAGAAATTAATAAGAATTTAATATGTACGAAATAAATGATTGTATAATATATTTAAAAAAACTTTAAATAAAATAAATTAAATGTTTATAAGAAAAAAAAGTTATATTAGTTTAATAAATTATAAGAAAAGATAAAAAAACAATTTTAAAAAGGTCTCATAATATATTTTTTATAAAGATGAAAAGATATTTTAAAATAATTTATATATCTCTGAGATTATAAGTTAAAAGTTTTGTGTTAGTAAATTATACAAGGTTCTGTAAACTCTTGAAGTGTCAAAATAAAATCGAAAAACCATAATTTTAATATAATAAAATATGTGTACGATAAACATATAACAGAAATAAAATAAATTTTAAAAAATATATATAAAATATAAAAAATTGTGTAAATATAACATCAGATATACTATATATTTATAAATAATTATATCAAGTGAGGGAAAAAATTCAGAAAATAACAGAATAAAAACTTGAAGGTATTCAAATAATAGCTAATATAATTTAGATACAAGATATATTGAATAAATGATACCACTTTAGAAAAATAAAAAAATAAAAATTTGAAGGTATTCATATTAGAACCATCGTCAATTATTTAAGATCCTTAAAAATAATTATCTTTTTTTTAAAATCTATTTTTAATTTATTATATTGAAAGAATCATATCATAATTTTTTTATAAAATTTAATCTAAACTAATAAATCATTAAATTAGATACGATGATTAAATAAAAAATAAAAAATCAAAATTTTTTATTCATCTACAATCTAACGATAAAAACATTAAATAATACAACATTCTTAAAACTATATATTTATTGTTAAAAATTAAACTCCATACCCTACTCAATTACGCATAGTTCAATTACTTCAAATTAAGTTAATAAAATAATAAATATAATATAATTCACAAAATTTAATCATGTTTTTATGATTTGTTAATAAAATTTTAAGTTAATTGTTCAAAGTAGTTTGATATACTTTCATTCTATAAAAATCTATTTTTAAATTTCACAAAAAATTTTGAAAATATTCGAGTCAATTCCGGTATAGAAAGCATATTATTTCTTATTTAAGTGTTTTAAATATTTATTATTAAAATAAATATATAAAATATATTTTCAATTGAATTAAATACTTAAGATATATTTTTTATTTAAAACATATATCTAAAATATCTTATCATCAAAGTAAATGTCTAAAATATATATTTTTAAAAAATATTTTTATTAAAATAAATATCTAATATATTTTGTAATAATATAACATGACAATTTTTATGAATTTAAATAAAAAATATATATTTTAAATATCTATTCTAATAAAAAAAATACCTTAAATATTTATTTTAATTAAAAGTTACGCTTTAAATATCCACTTTAATAAAATAATACTTCAAACATTTATTTTTAATAAATATATATTTTAAATATTTATATTAACTAAAAGAATATTTTAAATATTTATATTAACTAAAAGAATATTTTAAATACTTAAATAGTATACTTTTTAAGTATTTATTACAATTTAAGCCTTCGTTATTATGTTTTTTGGTTGGATAAAATCCATACTCTGCCTCTTCATCTCTTCATCTCAGTTTCGTTCTTTTTTAGGTTCTAAAACTGGAGAAAAACTCCCAATCTTCGGCTGAATCAACCATAGCCACCAGTAGCTCCACCGCCAACAACCTTAACAATCGAGATCATTACCTGAAACACCTAAACAAGCTTTCACATAAGATTTCTAAACCCTCTGCATCCGCTTCTCTTGTACGGAATCCTTCCTTTGAACTCCCACACAACCTTACCCAGGCGGAGCTGCCACCTCCGTCACACCCTCAGCCTCCGAATCCTGACCAAAGCAGTCTCCAGGCTCAACAGAACCAGCCACCTGTTTACAACATCAACAAAAACGACTTCAGGGATGTCGTACAGAAACTGACTGGTTCACCGGCTCATGACCGGTTTCCTACTCCGCTTCCAATCCACCAACCCAAACCGCAAAGCTCTCGACTTCAGAGGATCCGACCTCCTCCATTGGCGCAGGTTAGCAACCGACCTTCTCCTATGATGAATTGCGCCGTCCCCAATATGAATCACTTTGGTTGCTCTCAGTCTTACCCTCCCGCTGGTGGCGCCACTGTTAATACCGTAATGAATCAAAGGCCTCCTTCTACGGCGCCTCTTTCGCCACTCCCGCCATTTCCGGCTGTACATGCGGCGGCCGAATCGCCGGTCTCTGCCTACATGCGATACGTACAGAACTCTAAACCCAGCACTGTTGATCCCAGCTCAAAGCAATTCACAGGGTTTCCACCATTGACACCACTTGTTTCACCCCGTTGGAACAACATGACCTCCACACAACAGCTACAACCACCACTTCCATTCGGGTGCTTAAATTCCCCAAGGTCACCATATCCTTTACTTTCCCCAAGTTTGCTATTTTCTCCGAATTCGGGTCAGCTGTTAGGATTCCCACTTTCACCAACGGTGCCCGTGCCAAGCCCAAAATGGCCAAGTCTTTGACAAGTTTTACTTTCAGGTAAATTGTTCAAAAGGGAAAACAAAGACGGCAAATACTGTTGGTTTTAGGCATTTTGTACATGTTTAGGAAGTTGGATAAACATAAAAATTGTCTCACCATGGTCGGTTAGAGTTAGAAGCTTAGCTTGTTTCTTCTTTTCCTCATATATATATATGTAAAACAGAACAGATACTTGAAACCATATATGTTCATCTAGCTATATATGATGTTTCTAATGTTTTAATTTGTTATCTTCTTTTAGCCATCAATGGATTTACAAATCATTGGATTGCATTAGCTGTATATTTCTGTTCTTAATTGTTGCAGATGGATTTGATGGAATTCATATAATATTTAGTAAGCATTGAGAATTTGATATGATCATTCCTCCCATCGTGTGGAATTCAGTGGATCTTAAGAATCATATTGTTTACTGCTCTTTTGCAGAAAGTGTTTGATATTAGAAACGTGTCTTCTATTCTATTTACAAGTTATATACTTGAAGTTAAAGGTTAATGATTTTGGATGAATGTAGATATAAATAAACATATGTTCATATATTGAGCAAGTCATGGGAGAAAAGTTTATGGTTTGTTTCTTGGTGTTTGGATTCCACCACTTTCCTGTGAGGATGATGACTTTTCTTTGACGTTGAGGCTAAATGGCTAATCCAAGCCTTCCAAAGTGAGTTTTTATGACTTTTCTTAAAGGTGTGGTCTTTGGTCCTCCATATGCTTTCACGGTTCTCTTTCTAGTAAATGTTATTGGTAATTTGGTATTAAGTCTAGTCAATACTTTTGGAATAAACTTTTTCTTTCATTTTGTATTACCGAGAAAATATCTCTCCGATAGTTCTATCTTCGTCGTGGTCGTCCGTTTACTCTCGACCACCCTCCTTCCTTCCTCGGTCTTCGCTCTTTGGTGTGGATCCCTTTGAACGTTCGTTGGTGACCATTCCTCCAGACATTCGTTGCTCTTTCTTCTGGTTCTATGGTGTGTAGGTAGGAGTAAGTGTCCGAGCGAGTCGAATTAAAATATTTTGAGTTATACTAGTTGATGAGTCTAATTTTATAACTTGAATTTAATTTAATTTTTGATTCAAGTCAAGTTTAGCGAGTTTGAGTTTGATTCGAGTTGAGTTGAGTTTTCGAGTTTATATATAAATCTTAATTGTAACTATTTATAATATTATAATATGTTTTGGTTCAAATTTAAACAACTTTCTTTAATAATATAAGATTTATACATACAAGTTCAAGCCATTTCATTAAATAACGAGTTTTGTTAAAAATCTTCTTATTTAGATAAGACCAAGATGAAACTAAATATAACGGAAGGAAAGAAAGAGTAACGTCGTAAAATCTAAAATTTAGGTGTAAGAATTTTTTATAACAGAGTTTTTTTGTTTCGAATACATTTTGAAAATATTTAAGAAAAATAAAATGAGAAAATTAAAATATTTAGAAAGCACTAAATAAACAAAAATAAAATGTATAAATTACAATTTTGAAAGCGGATCGTGACTGGCAGAAACTTATCACGCATTCTTCTTATGTCACAGTTGATGAGGAATTTAGTGCTCTAGTAGCTTAAACGGTTTAAAAAGGGTAGGAAATGCATCAACTTGTCCCTGCTTCGTCGGTTGTCTGCGACTGTGAGTAAAAAAATTTTCAAAGAGAAAATCGATAGAATAGAGTTGTAGAGAAAGAGAAAATGAGGTGTTGTTAACAAACCAAGTGTTCCTCCAATGCACTTGATAACATCTCTACGATGGAAACCATGTTCAGAAGAAACAGCAACAGATGGGGTTTTGCTACTACAACGAATACCACCCTGATGGTTTCATTTCAAGGCATTAAAACACGAAATAATGAGTTGTGGTCAGACATTGGAATCCCAAGAATCTAGACCATGAGTTTGCATGTCACAGAAAATGTAGTACAACAGAAGGCAAGTTACAGCCCGAGAGGGGATCTGTTAGCAGCAATAGAGGTAGAGATGGGATTCAAAGACGGGTCAGGGTCAGGGACTGGGGCGAGAGAAACCAAAGAAGGCGTTGTTGAAAGGAAAGACACCCTAGTTGCCGCCATCTCCCCTAATGGTTCATGCAATAAAAGATTTTTCTTGGTTGAAGCAGACAGCAGAGTTATGAGCAGATATGTATCCGTGGAATTTTATTAACACAAAAGAAATTGAAAAAATACTTTCTAAAAACTATATTTTTAGATCATAATATAAACTTCTAAGTTACAAACCCTAAACTCTACTTCTAAATCATCCTTGCTCCAGATAACCTAAGTAAAGAGAACCTTGGTATGTTGTTATATTCTGAGATGCGGTATGGCTATAGTAAGACCGTCATAGCCTTAGCCAGTTAGACTGGTGTTAATATGACCGTGACTTGGCCAGCAATCATCAAATTAAGACTCGTAGCAGGTCCCCACTGGATTGAGGGAACAGTTTCATAGAACAGAGAGAAGAAGAAAGGCACCTTCTCAAAGCGTCAAGAGAATCAACTCCAAGAGGAAATGACAACGAGAAAGAGTAGAACATTCCATACACGAATTACCCGCAATCTAAAATTGAAGATAAAGTGTGGATCGAATTCTACCAACGTGACAAACATCTCAAGAGCATGCGAGTTCCATTCCCCCACTTTGGTCTTTAGCTTTTGACATAATCCTATCCCCAGAACTCCATATATACACACTCCCGCGTCCTCATTCTCGTAGTGGCACCCCCAAGCATTGAACATAATTCAATTTGTGGTATCATACGCCAGCCGCCGATACACACACTATCTTCAATAATATGCTCTTTTTTATCTGCAGCATCTCATCTATCATCTCATAATGGATTAACATAAAACGCTTCTTCTGAACGGAACCTATCTGTACCCTTCGTTCCTGATACAGGACCTCTCTCCTCCTTGGAGAACCTTGCCTGTACAACAATCCACCAAATAAACAATATTACATGCAGGAGTGACAAAAATGAAGTACCTCTTTGCAGCATCTAATTGATTAAAGAAAACACACATACAGTTTTTTGTGCATTTCAATAATCCTGTTGGAAACCTTTCTCCCTTCCTGCAATAACCCTATCTCAATTCTGTCAAAGAGGCCGACTAGTGGTTTCCTGGAAGAAAAAGAGTATAGGGAACTTCTTCAGTAAACCACACAAGATTATGATTAAAATCATAGATACATAACTTAAAATAAATCAAGTTTTGGAAAACAATTTGTCTCACCTGTCAGGAGATATAGTTTTTCTATGTCCCAGAAAACGACGATGCCCTTCCACTGCTCGTGCCATGTTTCCTATGATTACATTGGATAAATGAAGTTCATAATATCCATATATCTTTAGTTTCAAATGTTTAATGTTATGTTTTATGTTTCCTATGTTTATTCACAATTAGATGTACAAAGTAGCATCAAGCAAAGAAAAATGGCATTACTCCCTACCTTGCTCATTAGAAGTAGATAGCGAGACCTAGGTCATCCATATGAGTATCCCCCTATATATCTCTTCAGCAGCCATGTATATAGGGGTGTCTGACGGGTATCCTAGACCAGTCAGAAAAATTCCAACCTCTTTGGGGGTTAAGGGTCAGTATCCTAGACTCGTAATGGGAGGCCAGGCCAATAAGTGGGAAGGGTGGGGTACTGTAGGTTAATGTCATTTCAAAACCCACTAATATAATTAGAACTTGGAGCTAAATTTGTATAGGGGAAGTTGCTAGGAACTTGGAGACGTATATTTTGATTTTGATAAGCCGTAGGTCCCATCCATAAACTTTATAATTGAAGCAGCTTTTAATCTTTGAATTTCGGGATTTGATCTACCTGCAGTGACAGACATGGCCATCATCTGCCACAGCCAGCACACACCTTATGCCCCTTACGAATAAATGAGATTAAACTATGGGTTTGCCAGAACGTTTTCGCTGTAACCTATGCCTACTTTTTCTATTCTAATATATGTACGTATACATACTTATATAAAATATATATTATGGAATATTAAACAAAGCTTCCTCTTCACAAGCATGACAACAGCAACAAAAAAGTAGTACAAAGAAGAGAATAAAATAATATCCTGCAGAAACAATTTCTGATTATTATACCATTTATGATTTGCAGGTACAAGAAAGGAAACAACGGAACTGATTTATATCTTCTTAGATCAATCAAAAGGTTTTAAAACGTATATCTCCTTGAACTGGATTTGCTTAGGTCAGTAAAAAATGATCAAGAAAACTGATGAAGCAAACCACCATTCTGTTTCTTATGAGAACTTATGGAAATGAAAGAGAGAAGGAAACAGATAAGTAAAAATCCAACCATCCAACACCACCGTTAATGAACCATGGTGGTGGAATTACTGTGATGATGAAGCAACTTCCGCAAGAACCCACCATTTCTTTTCTTATCTCTGGAAGCAAAAGCCCCTGGCCGGGTGTTATTAGTGGGTGAAGGACTCTTGCCACTGAACAACAACAAAGGAAACGAAGTAGCCTTTCCCTGTCCAACAAAATGATGGCCATGTGTGGGAGAGGAAGGAGAAGAAACCGAGGCTGAAGAGTAATATGATGACACTGAAGAAGACGAAGAACAAGTAGTAGTAGCGATGGTAGGACGTGTGGAGATGGAATGGTATGGTAGCTGAGAAAGTTTCTCTCGTAAACAAAGTGAACAAACGCCGGGTGATTGCTTGTGTTTTGGGTGTGTTTTGCAGCCTTCCATCGCCTTGGATCGCCCACCTGCAACACGCTTTGATCTTCTTAACTTTGCCATCAGATTTTGGCTTCTCATTTTTTTTTTTCGTTTGGGTAGTGGAGATCTTGGTTTTGGCTGCGTCGGCCTCTGAAAATGCTATATTTATTTATATATATGATGAAAGAGAAGCGAAGATTGGGCGCGTTTCCAAGAGACTTCATGGGAGGCTTCCTTGGTGTTTTCTTAGGCTTTTTGATTACGTGTATTTCAAGGGTCGGAAAAGTTGGGTCCGGAATAAAGAAGAATATAAAATTATGAGGTAGATTTGAAGGGGTTTTTTATATATAAATGATATTTTATTCATTAAAAAAAATTAAAAATAATATTATAACTAATAATTTTATACGAATAAATAAATAAAATCAATTAAGATCTCAATAATTAATTAAATTATTATCTATGTATGTATGTGACTAGGCGAGATTGTTTTTTATGTAACCTTTAATTACGTTTCTGGCATACACAACGAAGGAAACCTCTCTAAGCAATTCTAAGTACAGTAACTTTCAAGTTCTTACTTTTTCTCTTTTGTTAAACTCAATTAAACATCTACTCTTAGTTGCTATGAGATATACAAGCACCACCGGCTCTTAAAATCATTTTTTACATTTGCTTTGAGTAATAACATATACAAAATATGTACTCTTGTATTTCTAATACTCTTACGCAATACATAGTTTGAATCAACTCATAGTCCAACTTATCATCTTACATTTTGTTGATAAATTATTTAATACCACTAGTCAGGAGACTTATCATCTTACATTTTGTTGATAAATTATTTAATACCACCTAGTCAGGAGATAAATGCATGGCGAGTGATGACAAGTTTGTTTTATACGATTCTGTACTACAAAATCTTCATTTATTTGTACCTGTACCAATTTCATACTTATTTAGTCAATATTTACCAAATAATAGAGCGGTTAAACCTGTTTTTAGTCTATCTTAAAGCTTTAATAATTTCTTTTAAGCTTAACTATGATTATTTTTGTAAAAAATTATCATAAAGATGATCCTTTCAGATGATAATTATTAACCCATAAAGATCTGTCTGAGTTAATATTGATTTGAAGAATTTATTATATAATTTTGATTTTTTTTTTGTTGGATAAGCATTGTATATTATCCAAGACAAGAAATACATCACCTATAATTACACTTGGGCATTCATCCCCCTAGGAAATTCCCAAAGATGTGCAAATGATTCTATTTACATCATCCATGCGTATAACTCTATTCCGAATTCGTATACAAATGATTTCCTTAATGCAACATAAAATGCTCTCAACAGTTCTACTCACATTCCTAAATAATCTCTTATTTCGTTCTTCCCACCCAAAGTAAACAAAAACACCCCAGGCAAGCTTTAAAATATGAACTATCAAAAACTTTCCTTTCAATTTGGAGCTCAACTGCAGCTCATCATTCCATTCAAGCATCATTCTATGTAATCCACACATTTCCAAGACAACAGCTCATATGCGTCTCGACAACCTGTATCCAGCAAAAATATGGTCCCTAATTTTTCGACCAGAATGATAAAATACACAACTCTCCTCAACATCCCTCCCCATAGCTCTAATCCTATCTTTGGTCGGCAAACGATTAAGAATATAATTTTGATTTATTATATTATTTATATTTTTATTTGATAAAATTTATTTATATAATAGTATAATAAATTAAACTCATTTAATATTATTTAGTAAATTCCATTTAACATATTATTATAATTTATTTAATAATTTTTTATATTTTTCTTAAAAAATAATAAAATAAATACTATTAAATAAATTTAAATAATATGATAAATAGAATTTATTAAATTTTTTTAGAAAAATGGCTGTAATTGGAAGGTGTTTTGAATGGATGGGATCCACTTGATTGTTGAGTCGGTGATTGCGACAGTTTTCCCACAGACGCCTACTTTTGTGGTGCAAGCCTTTGACTTTGATTTCAAGAACAGATGAGATATATTTATATTTAAGGTAAAATATACAAATAACTATTATATTATAGAATAAGTTTTGAAATGATCTTTATATTTTAAAAAATATAAAATATAACGGTTAATTATTAAAACCATATTAAAATACTAATCGATCATTAAAAATTTGATAACTGATGACGTAATTGTTAAATTAAAATAAATAATTATATATTTTTTATTTTTTTAATTTAATTCTAATTTTATTATAACAAAATAATATAATTATTTATTTAAGTAGTGAAAAATAAAATTATATAAACCCGCAACCACAAGAAAAAATTATAATTATAATTATAATTAGAGGATTATAATTATAATTATATATATAATTCAAATTAAATGAAGAAAAATAAAATTATCAATATCTGGGGTTGGAAAGATTTAAACCCGCAACCACAAGAAATATGCCCACCAAACTAATTAACTAACCACTGAACAAACATAGTTTTGTGATCTAAATCCTGTCAACATTTATATATTACATATAGTTTTCTATATTTATTCATATAAAATAAAAAGTTAATTTTTAATTTAATTAAAATATAAATTAAATTATTTTATATATAATAAATTAAAATATTTAAATTATAATGAAATTTTATTTAAAAAAATCTAAAACTCATTTAAACTCTAAACCCTAAACCTAAATGAGTTTTAGTATTTATAGTTTAAATAAGTTCTAAGGTTTAACTTTTAGAGTATAGTGTTTAACCTTTAGGGTTTAGGGTTTATAAACACTAAAATTAAACCCTAAAACTCATTTAAATCATACACCCTAAACTTTAAATAATTTTTCCTTTGAATCTGGGTTCGATTTGCTTTGCACGCAAGTATTTGGAATCTGGTTTTTCTCCTTTGGATCTGAATTCGGTGGTATTTCAATACTATTTTAATAATTGACATGTGTATTTGATTTTTTTTAAATATTATGGTTATTTCGATACTAGACTATAATATTATGGTCATTTTAATATTAACCCATAATATTATGATTATCCGGGTAATTTAACCTTTTATTTATTACCGTTTCAGATTTGAAACCCTAAACCCATTCCCACCGCTCAGCCGGATGGACATGGATTCATTGTCCATTTACTTGTTTATAAAAAGTATTCTATGCATCAGCTGGTGCGTAGTTTGTTTTCCACATGTGCTTAATTGTTAGTGTTTGCATCTGATTATCCAATCTTACATAATTACTAAAACGATAAAAAATGTAAAACCACCCTTAAAATGTTTCACCTTTCTTGTAAACTTTAGACAATTATTTTTAGTATAAAAAAATTTAAGACCTAAAATTAAAAAATATAAATCAGATATAGATTAAGTACTTATTTTTATTTAACTTTTTATTTTGTTAAACAAAAATACACTTGTAAATATAAAATATTTTCTAGATAAAAACTTTTATTGAAGTATAAAATTATGCAAAACTTTATTTCCGCTTTTTAAAACTTAATTCAAGTTACTGATTCATATATTGTAAAATGCAAAACAATTCGCATATTACAAAATATAATTGACGTGGATCATATGTTATTTTTTAAAATACTTTTAAATTTTTTAAATATAATTCAAATCGAATTACCCAAATTATCATCGAATTACTTAAATTCTCATCCTATAAAATTTAAATTATATTTTTAAAAAAACAAATAACATATAATCCATATTGTTATTGTATAAACATAATATTTTTCAGAATAAAATTTAAATAGAGTTTTTTAAACATCAAAGTAAAAAATCCAGGTAAAATCTTTCTAAAAAAAAAAGAGTAAAACGCATCCCTCATAACGCGGGTTTGGCTAAAAACCAACCCTTAAATCACGGCTAAAAAAGGGCCAAGGTGATAACGGTCGTTGGATGGAAGCCCATTCATTTTGACTGTTGGATTAAAATGAGGTAATAGGTTAACCGGTTAAATCTATTAAAAAAAATAAACTACACCAATGGTCACCCAACTAATTAAAGATACTATTTTCGCCACCTAACTTAAGAAATCATCAATTATGTCACCAAACTTTAAAATTAATAAATAAAATATTCATATAATAAATATTCGAATAAAAAATATACGAATAAAAATATTCGTATAATAAATATTCAAATAAAAATATTTGAATAAAAAATATATGAATAAAAATATTTGTTTAATAAATATTCGAATAATAAATATAGGAATAAAAATATTTATATAATAAATATTTAAATAAAAATATTCAAATAAAAAAATATAATAAAAATATTTGAATAAAAAATATATTAATAAAATATTCATATAATAAATATGTGAATGAAAATATTAGAATAAAAAAATATTAAAATAATAAATATTAGAATAAAAATATTCAAATAAAAAATATACGAATAAAAATATTTGTTTAAAAAATATTCGAATAATAAATATAGGAATAAAAATATTTATATAATAAAAATTTGAAAAAAATATTCGAATAAAAAATATACAAATAAAAATATTTGTTTAATAAATATAAGAATAAAAATATTTATATGATAAATATTCGAGTAAAAATATACGAATAAAAATATTCATATAATAAATATTCGAATAAAAAATATACGAATAAAAATATTCATTTAATAAATATTCATATAATAAATATTCGAATAAAAATATTTGGATGACCTTTTAGTGAGAAATTGTAAAAGTCTATGTACGTACCTTTTTCATTACGGTTTTCGTAACTATTTGTGTATACGTTATAAGGATTTGTGTACATACACAAATCCTTACCATTTTTGTACCAAATTATATATTCTCGTAATAAATTGTGTATGTACACATATCCTTACTATTGGATATACTACTTTAGCTCATGGTGAGAAGTTATAAGAATTTGTGTACATACCTTTTTCCTTACTGTTTTCGTAACCATTTGTGTATACGTTGTAGGGATTTGTGTACATACACAAATTCTTACAATTTTTGTATCATATTATGTATGCTCGTAGTAAATTGTGTATGTACACAAATCCTTACCTTGGATGACCTTCTTTAATTCATGGTGAGAAATTGTAAGAATTTGTGTACATACCTTTTTTCTTACGATTTTCGTAAGTCATTGTGTGTACTTTGTCATGAATTGTGTACATACACAAATCCTTACCATTTTTGTGTCATATAATGTATACGCGTAGGCAATTGTGTATGTACACAAATCCTTACCCTTGGATGTCCTCCTTTAGTTCATGGTTTCAAGTCGTAAGGATTTGTGTACATACATTTGTCCTTACGGTTTTCATAAATCGATGTGTATATTTTATAAGAAATTGTGTACATACACAAATGCTTACTATTTTTGTACCATATTATATATATGCGTAGGCAATTGTGTATGTACACAAATCTTTACCCTTGGATGTCCTCCTTTAGCTCATGATTTCAAGTCGTAAGAATTTGTGTACATACCTTTTTCTTTACAGTTTTCGTAAGCCGTTGTGTATATTTTGTAAGGAATTGTGTACGTACACAAATATTTACCATTTTTATGCCATATTATGTATATGCGTAGGCAATTGTGTATGTACACAAATCCTTACCCTTGGATGTCCTCTTTTAGCTCATGATTTCAAGTCGTAAAGATTTATGTACATACCTTTTTCTTTACGGTTTTCGTAAGTCGTTGTGTATATTTTATAAGGAATTGTGTACATACACAAATGCTTACCATTTTTATGCCATATTATGTATATGCGTAGGCAATTGTGTATGTACACAAATTCTTACTCTTGGATGTCCTCCTTTAGCTCATGATTTCAAGTCGTAAGGATTTGTGTACATACCTTTGTCCTTACGGTGTTCGTAAGCCAATGTGTATATATTGTAAGAAATTGTGCACATACACAAATTCTTACCATTTTGGTATCATATTATGTATACGCGTACGCAATTGTGTATGTACACAAATCATTATCCTTAGATGTCCTCCTTTAGCTCATGATTTCAAATCGTAAGGATTTGTGTACATACTTTTTTCCTTACGGTTTTCGTAAGCCGTTGTGTATATTTTGTAAGGAATTATGTAGATACACAAATGCTTACCATTTTTGTGTCATATTATGTATACGCGTAAGCAATTGTGTATGTACACAAATCCTTACCCTTGGATGTCCTCCTTTAGCTCATGGTTTCAAGTCGTAAGGATTTGTGTATATACCTTTGTCCTTACGGTTTTCGTAAGCCAATGTGTATATGTTGTAAGAAATTGTGTACATACACAAATTCTTATCATTTTTGTGCCATATTATGTATACGCGTAGGCATTTGTGTATGTACACAAATCCTTACCCTTAGATGTCCTCCTTTAGCTCATGATTTCAAGTCGTAAGAATTTGTGTACATACCTTTTTCCTTACGTTTTTCGTAAGCTGATGTGTATATGTTGTAAGGAATTGCGTACATACACAAATCCTTACCATTTTGGTGCCATATTATGTATACGCATAGGTAATTGTGTATGTACACAAATCCTTACCCTTGGATGTACTCCTTTAGCTCATGATTTCTAGACGTAAAGATTTATGTACATATCTTTTTTTTTACGGTTTTCGTAAACCGTTGTGTATATTTTGTAAAGAATTGTGTACATACACAAATTCTTACCATTTTTGTACCATATTATTCTTACCATTTTGTGTCATATTATGTATACTCGTAATCAATTTTGTATGTACATAAATCATTACGTTGTAAGGAATTGTATACATACCGTTTTTCTTACAATATTTATAAGGGTTTGTGTATGTACATAAATCCTTACGTTTGTAACAATTTATGTATATACCTTTTCGGTTACAGTTTTTATAAGAAATTATGTAAAAATTTTATAATCAATTGTGTACATAAATGACCGGATAAATTAGTAGATGTTTTTTAGTTTCTTTTTAAGGGCGGTTTCCTAGAACTACCTTTTTCAGCTCAAGTACAACATTCTATTTTCGTAAATAATAACAAATAGGTGCTAATTCTATAAATACAATTCTGAATGAATGACTTTTATAATAAAAAAGGGCGGTTTAGGGGGACAAATTTATTAGAACGCGGAGAAATGCCTGGAGGAAAAATGGTCCTTCAAAACAAGAGTGGGATGCCATTCTTCCACGCCATTAAAGACCAATATACAACTGTTGAAGACAGTAGTATATTCTTATTGCTTATCTGTCCAAATTTCCCTATTCATGGGTATCAACAAAATCACATGCAAATGTCATACAAGCAATCAGACCTAAGCTTACAGGCAATTGTTCACAGTTTTAGAACTTAGACCCAAAATAAAGAAACACCAAGACCTCAGGCAGTGGCCACAAAAAGCACATGCTGTAATATATCATGGACACCGTTAGATGGTGAAAGACAAGATCAAACAACTATACTCAATCCATCTGATTATTTAGCGGACGCAGCAGCCTCGGTGGTTTTGACTTCTGTTGGGCACTGGGATACATATGGTTTGAGCTGCAAGAATGAAAAGGACAACACAGATGAATGGCAATAGACGCAGATATTTTCTCGGTGATGCGGTAAATTACAAAGCAAAACTTGAACTATTGATAAAACAGAACAAGGACATTAAGCCAATGGTTTACTTTATGCAAATCTCCTTTGAGGACCTATACAGTGAATGACTTGAGTGTGTAGATCATAAAATGCCAACTCCCAGATAAAACATAAAGTGAGATTAGTGATACAGAGATCATGCTAAATGAATATAAGGCGTATTGGACAAGATGCATCTCTCTTTCAGATACAATTGATGTGATAAATTGGTTTTATAAATACCAAGATCATAAATCAGAAATAATCCGACAGTCCCCAACACTACAATCCTATTATATTCTTGAGGTTTGGTTTGTCAATTCAGAACTATATTTTAAAACCATTATAGTACAAAAGGAAACGAGGAATGGCATTGGATTGGGACAGAGAGCATAAATGTTTGGTTATCACAGGCAGAATGCTCTAATTTCAGTTCCGAACAGAAAACAGGCTCAATTCTTGTACATTTAACTACAATGTTTCTAGTTTCTACAACTCCTACAAGCCTCATTATGTACAAGTCCACTTCAAATCAAATTTCTAGCATCATGATGCCTTAAAATCCCTGAAACTGCCCCCATGAAGTTTGGGAGGGGAGGCTAATAAGTTTCTGGAACAAGCAGGAGTTTGCACCAAATTTAGAATTATTTATCCAAAATTTGGTAAATGGAAACAAAAAATGCAAGCAACGAATAAATTACCTTGAAGTCAGTCAAATCGGGAACCACATAGTTTGGCAACTTCTCCTGCATCACAACATATCCTCCTGCAAAGCATTTTTCAGTTATACTACTAACAAAAAAGATAGACAGTTCAAGCAATTAGAATTACATTGCTTCACACAACAACTGGATTATACCCCACAAAGTAATTATGAACTTTGTTTCATAATTTTTCATCACATGGCTCTAATATTGATAATAACTTAACATGCACACAAATTACAGGAATTTTGAACTTGATATCATATCAATAAAACCCCGCATCAAACTTACGTTCTTATGCTCCAATCTCCATTCCTTTAATATTTGCTTTAGGAACGTGGAGAGAACGAAAACAAACTCAATAAAGGAACAAATAACAAAAAGCCAATGCAGCAATCAAAACAAAGCCTTAGCATTTTTAGGGGCTATATTCATTCCCATAAGATTATCCATAATATCTTAAAATCTTAATACAAAAACAGTGTCTTCGAGGTATTAGAGTATAATATGCAGCACTCGATTCGGTGTGAGGAAAAATTCTATCTCATGATTCGCCAGAAGCATTAGCAACTTCAATTACTGAACCCAATTAACCAAGAAAATGAAAATTTTCAAAGTCCATTATGCTGTAGTCATAAAATATTGAACCCCTAGTTACTTAACATACACAAACAAGTAAATAACCAATCTCTTAATATCAAACCTAAAATCAAGTGAATCAAATATCATAAACATAAACATAAACCCCATTACTAATAAAGATTCTCATGCTTCTTAAACCAGAACATTTCACTGAAAACTCTCAAAATAAAATAAAGAAGTGAATGGGACCTTTGCGAGTGTGGAAACCAGTAGGTTTGCAATTCTTCCCCTTGTAGTAATCTCTTGGGGCTCTTTTCGAGGAGAGGATATCGAGCGATGAGGTTCGCTTCCTTCGAAACGCCCTTCCTATCCCTAATATCAATCCCAGCGGCATTTTTTCCTCGTTTAACCAAATTATTAAACCTGAAAACCAGAATTAACCATTATTTTTAGAGATTTTAGGAAAACAATCAAGCATTAGGGGAACAACTTGTTCCGAACAAGTAGAAGCAACAGCAAACTTACTGGTTTGAGGGTTTAGCAGATCAAAGGAGGTTTCTTGAACCTTTTATCGTCGTCCTCGTAGTCATAAGAAACGAGGGCGGATCAGTAGGTCCATAAAGTTTCGGCCTTTAGGTTTTAGGTTTCAAGAAAGTTCCAGTTTGAACATAACAAGCCCAAGTTCTCTTGAATATTTAATTAAAATGACCGATCCATAGTTTAATGTCACAGTAATAATAAGAGAAATTGTCATGAAAACAATAGTCGTAATATCAAACGTCTCGAATTAGTTTTCAGTTTGATATATTTAATTAAAGATGGATATAGATTGGGTTGTTTTTTTCTTACTTAAACGAATATAAATATCTTAAAATTAATTTTAATCCGATTTTTATAAAAAAAATTAATTTAAATATAAATATTCTAAACTTGATCCCGAACCGACCTATAAGAAAAATAATTTTAAAAACTTAATTATATTTTTTTTTTTGAGAATTTAATTATAAAAAAATATAATTTTAAAGGCTAAATAAATTATAAATAATAAATTAAATTTTAAAGATCTAATTATAGAAGAGAGAAGTATTATTGTAAATATTCTTAAGAAAATTCATAGAAAAATTACCTAATTAATCCTAGATCAGATCAAATCGTTATTTTATACCATAAACTTGAACCCGACTTTTCATTCAATAAAAAATTGACTCAAACTGACTCAAACCTAATTTTTATTAAAAAATTTAATCTAATCAAATTTGATTGAATCGAAACCGACCGGATCGGGTAAAATACTAATACCTATGTTTAGATCACATAGAGATTAATTTTGTCAGATGTTATTTGCAACTGAATACCCCAGTAACCAAGTTTGGGCCAAGAAAATCCTATAGAATTTGAGAATTTATTACAGTGGATTGGGTAAATCCAAGTCCATGCATCCAGCCATAACACAGGCATGCACGTAGCGGTGGCAATTCTAACGTTTCGCATTTTCTGAATTTTCAGTTGTTTAGATTTGCATCTTCCCCTCCAACGATTTATGAAGGAAAAAAAATTAAAACTGTAGCCTGATCCTCCATCGCCACTGAGATCGAAGCTCCCTTTTATTATCTCTCTTTCAGGTCTCATCCACCGCGTAATGCTCGTTTATGGATCGGAAGTTGTTTTGCCAATGATTTATCGCGCCAGCTGATTGTTTGATCCGTCGATCGATTTTTGAAGGGGGAGGAGATTGAATGATCTATAAAAATGCAGCACATTCCGACGACTGTCGAGGAACAGTTGTTTTTGAAAGCGGTTAAAGATGAATGCCCGTGGGAGAATTTGCCTAAACGGCTTCATGCCATTTTTAATTCTAAAGATGAATGGCACAGAAGGTTAGTTTGGATCTTTCTGCTTATTCTTTTTCTTTTTCTTTTACTTTCTAAATTGCATTATTAAGGATTAAGGATCGTTTAGTTTTTCTTTGAACCACTTCGTTGTTTTGATCTAGAGAGAAATTTTGGATCAATTTGCTGAACTAGGAAATACGTTTGTCATGCTCATTAGTATATATGATTGATGGATTGGTTAACCTTATTGTTCTGCGAAAGAGTTCCTGAAACTAATTAGAAATTAGAATCGCCATTTAGGTGCTCCTATTAGAAATTCTGAATATTATAGTTTTAGATTGTTTCTGAAAACACCATTAGTTTTGGTCCCAGGTTGAAACTGAAATGCATCCTTATCTATCCGGATTAGTCAATAGAATTAATAATGCCTATATTTTTATGTGCTCTTGAATCAGTTTTCATTTCTATATTTCATGATCTAACCCCTTCTTTTTTTTTCCTTTAGCATTATTGACCATTGTATCAAGAAAAGGCTCCAATGGAACGCTTCTTTCGCTCGCAAATTATGTAAAGAAAATGAATATTATGATGAGATGATGCGATTCTTGCGAAAGAGTCTAGCGGTGCGTGTTAAAGAAAGTTCTTTTAATCTTTTTTCCTAATTTAGTTCTTGTGGTAATGATCTGTTCTATCATATGGAATGTTAGAAAAACTTTTGAAGTTTGGAACTGAAAATAAAGAATTGCTTTCATAGTTTGACTGCTCGAATACATGGTAAAAACTGTTCCTGTTAGCCACAGTTTGTAGAAGATGTTAAATGACTCCCCTTTTTTTCCTCGATATATTTCTAGTGGTTCTTTGCGGTTAACTTCTTTAATTTCTTGATTGCAGTTATTCCCTTACTACCTTGCTCAGTATGTTTGCCGTGTGATGAGGGTGTCTCCTTTCCGATATTACTGTGATATGATATTTGATCTCATGAGAAATGGTAATTGCAACCATCTATAGGTTTTCTCCTGCAACTTCTTTTTTATGTAATCCTGTGACTGATCAGGAGGATACATAAGAATGCTTTTCCTAGGCAGAAATTATCTTCCACCAATCATTGCTTCTTTACGAATCAGTATTGATATTTAGGTACTGACTATTCCTAGGCATTTCTTATTGTTGACAGAGCAACCTTATGACAGTATCCCAAATTTCAGTGCCGCTGATGCATTGAGACTTACTGGAATTGGGAGAAATGAATTTATTGATATCACGAACAAATGCAAGTCTAGGGTATAGGGACATATTTTTGCTTTCATGCATGAAATTATGTATTAGGAAGCATGATTTTGGTTGCTTCTGCCTCGTCCTTTCTCCTTGATCATATGCCTGCACAAGTGATCCAAGTCAAAAGCATGCACTCACACACTGATTAACACTCATTAAATTGCTTGGTAATGTGGTGGATTGGATTATTCTTGGGTGAACTACAACCAAGGTCACTTAATTATAAGTTTAGTAACAAACATGTCAGTTTTCTTTTAAAAGTTACAAACAAGTCACTTTTCTTACAAACAAGTTGCTCAATTAACATATTATTACCGCCAGGTCACTCAATTAACACAAAGAGGAGTAATATGCTTGTAACAATATGTTAATTGAGTTACTGTTTCTAACAATATATTTGAGCGACATGTTTATTACTAAAACCATAGTTAAGTTACCTTGGTTGTAGTTTACCCATTATTCTTTTGTTCCTTTTGCTTTCTAATAGGCAGATTTACAAGGTCTATCTTATTTATTTATTTATTTATTCTTTTTTTTTTTTTTGGGGGGGGGGACAGTATTATTGGTGAGCAAAGAATTTACAAAAAGGTAAATTCACACAAAATGTAATCACATTACCCAATTATTACAACCTTGATAGCTTTGCGTAATTACACAAAATATTACTTATTGGGTAAGACTTTGTGTACTTGCAGAAAAATCTGAGTATTACACAAAATAGTATTAAAGTTCTAATAATTTGTTTAGCTGAAAAACATTGTGTAATTTCTTAACATAATATTAGCAAAGTTTACTCAAAATGTTGGCAAACTTGTAACAATTTGTGCAATTTTAATAACATTTTGTGTAATTTCAACTTAAATTTACCTTTTCCTAGAATTCCTCACACTAGAATTGCCCTACATTATCTCATGCTTTGCTTTTTATAAAGCAATGCTTTGGCACTACCACCACTAGTTTTAGCATAGACTTTTTGCCTGATTTAGTACAAGGTAAGATTTTTTACAAACTGGGTAAGATCTAGTAGTTTAAGCATAGACTTATTGCTTTGATCTTATGGATATGAGCAAAAGTAAACAGGTAATGTACAAAACATATGTTTACAATAAGGAATCTGTTTATGAACTTCCTTAGGAGTTTGAAATTTTAATACTCGACGGTCTAATGAGGTATATAACAGTAAGCAAGGGTTCCAGAAAATTGCTTATGATCTTTAAAAGAAAACAACAGAGATATAACAACCTCTAAAATTTGTGTATTATTTCTCTCAGCCACTCCTTTCTGTTGTGTTGTGGAGTATCCTCACAAGAACTAATGAGTATAATACCTCTTTCGAAAGAAAATTTCTCAAAGTTATAGTAAAATATTCACTTTCATTGTCAATTATTCGATTAGCATATAGAATTTCTTAAATATACCCTCAATTTCAGATTTATCCTTCATTAAATATGTCCAAATAGTTCTAAAATGATCATCAACAATGGATACAAACCACCTACTCTCAGTGATATTCTTAACTTTAGGAGGACCAAAATGTCACTCATTAGACTGTCAAGTATTAAAATTTCAAACTCCTAAGGAAGGTTGAGATGGTGTGTAAGATAATTGAAGATAAGGGTTTCGGATATGTTTTGTAATCTGACATATATCACAAATAAAAGATGCAAGATTTTTATGAATAAATAATTTGAGAAACAATTTCCGGAGATAAGAAAAAATAGGATGTCCAAGTCGAAAATGCCATAACAAAAATTCATTGGAACTTAAACCAGAAATTTGAGGAAAAAAGCAAACAAAATAGAGAGTGAAACTTGATAGGACTTGTCCCTTGGGAAGTACATGGCCTTCAATGAGGTATAGTCCACTATACACATTAGTACTGCCAATTACTTTCTCCGAATCCATTTCCTGAAAAATACAGCCATGCAAACTGAACTTAGTATAGCACTGTAACTCACTAAACAATTTGTTAATTGATAAAAGATTTCATTGTAAGTCAGGAACATAGAGGATAGGGTTTAGCACAATATCCTTATTAAGAAAGTCTGCTCCAGTCCTTTCCACCTCAGTCAATGAAACATCTGTACTCTTCACATGCTTCTTCTGATGTTTTGTAAGAGTCAAAAACACATCCTTGTTCCCTGTCATAGGATCAATAGCACCAAAATCCACTATCCATAGAATTTGAGTAGTTTTGGAGAGAAGTGAAATACTACCATGCAGAATAGTGGATGTTGTAGGCTGATCAGCAAGACAGACATTCAGTTCAGATCTCAAACTGATTTTTTGATGTGGAAGTGGTGTGCATTGCGCACAATTTTAGAGGATCTAAAAACCTAAACTTGCTCCATGTAAATAAGTGCGATTTTGTAGCAGAGAATAAATGTTTTCTTTGTTTTAATTGATGATTTACAGAAAAGAAGTCCTTTTTATAGGACTAAATTACATAGAAATATATTTACAATCTACAAATGACGCCATCCAACAGCATCTTCCATCGCAGTTCTTGCATGTCCCTTTTGAGCATAAGTTTTCCTCACAAATGCATCCGCAACAATATAGATATTTTTTATGAAATTTTCATTCTAGACAAAATGATTGATCCTGTGACTTTTGATGGCAAATTTGTTCTATGTTATGAAAACTAGATTATATTTGTAAATCCATTACAGTATCTTTTTATCTTCTTACCTGTTGGTTACTTGTCTGGAGCTATCCAGAAAATCATGTGGAAGCTGAACAAGTCGATTGCAAAAGAGTTGTTGCCTACCCAACCTGTGAACTTTCCAGTTGAACCTTGGTGGGGTGTTTGTCTTGTTAACTTTACCGTGGAAGAGTTTAAGGTGAGGTTCCTGATGGTCCTTTGTCTTATTATCTAAAGAGTGTTATCAGTTTTTTTCGTCTAATCTGCATCTTCACAGTTCTTTGTTTCTTTTATAGAAACTTTCAGAAGATGAAACAGCAATGATAGATAAAATCTGCAGGGAAGAAGCTAACGCACTTGTCCATTTTGATCCTGACATCATAAAAGCTCTGTATCGACGGGGATTGATCTATTTTGATGTTCCTGTATATCCAGATGACCGTATTAAAGGTTAGCTGTTTACTTTCATACATTTATCTTAAAAGCTCTGTATCGACGGGGAAGTAAGATCTCTACATTTATCTTTCTTTAGCTCTTCATTAGAATAATTCAATTTGAAGTATCATACACTCAAGACCCACTCTTATTATTTGTTTTCATGTGTATATATAATTTGCAAGCATGAGTATTTTCTATGTAAATTAATGTACTCTGAACCATGGAATATTTGCTTCTTTTGGTTGTGTTAAAAGATGACTGTTTTTTAATAATTTGCAAAATCTCCTTGCTGTATATGTATTTATATAGATTTATATTTAAATTAAAATTTTCCCTCAAAATAAATTTATATTTGTGTATAAATAAATTCTCTACCTTTTATAAATTTTAAGAAAGGTTAAAACTACATTTCCATTTTATCTTTCATTGTACCCACCTATCATTATTCATAAACTTTTCAAATTAGTTGGCTTTGCACATTTATTAGGAGACAAAATTGATAGAAGGGAACAATTATCAATTATATGAACTTTAACGGAAATTTTAAATATTTGGATTTTCATTTACCCTTTCACTTCTATTTTCATCTTCAAGTTGAAGATTTCATTGGAAACATGGCTTTTAATCTATCTCCCACGAAGCCACATGTCAATATCTGCCGGTTGCTATGTCCCAAAACAAAGCATTTTCTCTTCTTTAAAACTGCACTTGGTTTAGGATGGTGTACTTAACGTTTTTACTCCTTGTGTCTATGCTTAGGAGATCAGAAAAAAAAAACTTCTATTGGAATAAAAAGAAGGAAGAAGAAAGAATACAGTGTTAAGACACTCTTCGTCAGCCCTAGGCACAAAAAAATCCTTTCCCAGCTCTGCTCTCTAATTGAATCAAAGGATGATAGAATTACACATCCAATAGCATTTGGTCAGGGATGTGTGTACTGACAGAGCGTGGCTAAGACCAATAAGTGAACTAATAAGCATCCAAGCATTCTGCTTGGGATCCCTGTAATTTCCCCTAAAAATATGACGTTTAAAATAGACATTACCATTTTTTTCTTTTTTTTTAGGATGCTTTACGTGTAGCTGTTTTCTTTATTGCAAGTTCTCTAGCATTTGATTTTATGGATCTTTCTTCTGCTTAAATGTGTTTTGAATTTGTTAAACGGAATGGCAAGGTCCTTGACCACCTCTGTGTGAGTCCTTTTTGGTATTTGAATCAAGTTGTTAATACTATTGTAGTTCAGTTTTTAGGCTTGAAGGGTTCATTTCAAACAAGGACCAGTCTTATGAGGATCCTATAGAGGAGTAAGTTACTCTCTGATGTTTTGGTCATTCTGTGTCGTATAGTAGCAGTGTAACTTGGATTTTCTTAATGCTAGTAACTGCATTATTCAGGTTGCTATATGCAGTTTTTGTTGTTTCAAGTGAGCATGCTACTATTGCTGAGTTGGCAGCAACATTACAAGCGGACCTTAGGATACTGCAGGCTGCTGCATCTTTTGTTTGCCGCTTGGGATGGGCACAAAAAGTAATTGAGCCAGCATCTGTTCTTCAAGAAAACACAATGGTACATCATGGTGTCGTCCTTACAGATGAAGACGAATCCTCTCGCCGCAGTTCAACCTCAGCAAATATGTCCATTGATGGTGATGCTCATCAAGGAGATTTTTGGGGAACAGAAACCTATGCATCTCGTTCTTATGATTCTCGGGTTGCTTTTGTTGTTGATGCTAACATAACATCTTATCTTATGATGGGCTCTGTTTCACCAGGTTGGTTTCCTTTTCTTTTCACCCTTTCAAATGTCTAGTTTTTATGTGGTAGTCCCTAATTACCTTTTCCTGGTGGACATCATAACCATTAATGCAAAATAAGAATGTACAAAAAAGCTAATTTCTATCTTGTATTGAAATTTGAAGAATTGTTTTAAACGGCCAAGATGAAGTATTTTAGTATTGCATGGTGCTGGTATCATCATGGGGAGGAATACACAATGTGTATTTTACACAGTCTTCTCATTGACAGGTCCTTGTATTGCATGTAATAATTTCTCACTGCTTATTGTTCTTTGCATCTGCATCTACATGTACTTATTGTTTCCTCTTCTCTAACATAATTTGTATGTCCTGTCACTGAAATTTTTGCAGGGTTGAAATCTCATGCTGTGACGTTATATGAAGCAGGGAAACTAGGCCATGCTAGCATTGCAGATCTCTGCAAAGACCTGAGCACGTTGGAGGGTACAAAATTTGAGGGAGTGTTGCAGGAATTTGCAAATCATGCATATAGTCTTCGCTGCGTCTTGGAGTGTCTACTTTCTGGTGGTGTTGCGGCTGATACTAGATCTAGTACAGTAGCTGACGTACGGTTGACTGATGTGTCGGAGCAATCTTCTGCCAATGAAACTGAAGAAAACGTTCATGGTAACAACAACTTAGAAACTTCACAGGAAGATTCGTTTTTGGATAACTCTGCACCTGAAACTGCTGGTAATGATGGATCTCCTACCCTACCAGATGATAAGCTCTGGAGTGAGGTTTCCAAGTCAGACCTGAAAATTAATGTCCAGAATGGTGAGAAAACAATACATATGGAAGGGCCTGACATAGGAAAAGGAAGTCCAAGGAAGAGAAAGAAATATCGAGTGGATATCCTCCGCTGTGAAAGCTTGGCTTCTCTGCCAAAGGCAACCTTAGATCGGTTATTTCTTCGTGACTATGATATTATTGTGTCTATGATTCCTCTTCCATCTTCATCTGTTCTTCCTGGACCATCAGGTCCTATTCATTTTGGTCCTCCCTCTCACTCATCAATGACACCTTGGATGAAATTGGTGCTATATTCAAGAGTGGCTAGTGGGCCTTTATCGGTGGTTCTCATGAAAGGACTATGTCTACGCATGTTACCTGCACCGTTAGCCGGTTGTGAAAAGGCCCTTATATGGTCTTGGGATAATTCAACAATGGGAAATTTGGGTGAAAATTTTGAAGGAAATTTAGTTAATGGAAATATACTTTTACACTGTTTGAATTCGATTCTCAAATACTCTGCTGTTATAGTGCAGCCCTTCAGCGTATATGACCTTGATGGTTCTGGAAAAGTTGTTACAGTTGACATACCGTTGCCCCTTAAGAACTCTGATGGCTCAGTTGCTCATGTAGGGGACAAGCTAGGACTATGTGAAGAGGAACGTTCGAAATTGAATGATGTATTAGCTGCTTTGGCTCACAAGATAGAGTTATGGACAGTCGGTTACATCCGCTTACTAAAACTATTTAAAGAACCAGAATCGGATAATTTTGTCCCCGACGAGAAGTATGAATGGGTTCCACTGACTATTGAATTCGGGATGCCACTTTTCAACCCTAAATTATGCAATAATATATGTGAAAGGATTGTCTCCTCAGAGTTGCTTCAAGCAGATTCACTTACACAGCATCATGATTCAATGCAAAGCATACATAGAAAGCTGCGTGAGTTCTGTGCAGAGTATCAAGCAACAGGTCCTGCAGCCAAACTTCTTTACCTAAAGGAGCAGCCAAAGGATGGTTCCAAGGATTCAGAGTATCTCACCAGCTATCCTGGTAGTGGAAAATGGAATCCAATGGTAGACCCTTCTTCTCCCATTTCTGGAGCATCTAGTGAGCATCAAAGATTTAAACTTTGCCATCGGCGGCGGCGCCGGACTGAAGTTTTGAGTTTTGATGGTAGCATTCTGAGGTCTGTGAAATCAAGTCTCCTTTTTTCTTTTCTTCTCATCCATATTCATTTGCGCTTATTTATTCCTGGTGTTGAAATATGGAGCATTTACAGATCATACGCCGTAGCTTCTGTCTATGAAGATTCCTCCTCCGTAACTGCACCTAAAGTCGATCCCGATGAATCTGACAACAATGAAGTAGTCCTTCCTGGTGTTAACCTTATTTTTGATGGTGCAGAGTTGAATCCCTTCGATATCGCTGCTTGCCTGCAGGCTCGCCAGCCAATTTCTCTAATAGCTGAGGCAGCTGCAGCCTCTACGTCTTCTGTAAGTAATTAAACAGGTCTTCTGAATATGATTGTCGTCCCAATCGGAAAGCTACTCTCCTTCATTCTGCACTACCCTGGTGATATGACTCATCTTTGAGGACGTGATCTGGCAGTGGCATCAAAGGTAAATAAATTATCAATACTTGTCTTCTCCAATTATTTTTCACCCTATCTGCTACCATGAGTAGCCACCCACCAACTTCATTGCAATATTTTATAATTTTAGGATTTTTGTTGGAACTTCATATTTATATCAGGTTTTAAGAGACATTTTTACCTAAATATACATTTTATTAGAATGAATTACGGAATAACCATCAAAGATTATTTACCAAAATGTCTCTCATTTTTAGGGATGATAACTGGGTGGGACAGATTTTTAGGTATCCGATTCTGACTCAAGAATTAAAACATTCACCTTAATCATGTCTTAATCTTAATATATTTTATCTCGATCCGATTCAAACTAATAAAAATTATAATTTCATCTTGACCCAATTTTGATCTTTTAATAAAAAATATTAGACTAGTCCTGATCAAAAATAAAAAATAAAAATAATAAATTATATATATATGAATATATCCGGTCAAAAAATTTTCAACCTAAATCCAACTTTAACTCCGATCTGTATTTTTTAATATTTGATTTGACCTGAATCAAATTCTTTTAATATTAGAGTGGGTTGAGACTCGACGAGTTCGGATACGGACAGTAAAGTCCCAGCTGACTGGGACGCTTTTGTTTAAGTGGCATGATCTTGAGAAGTCATGGCTCAAGAAGTGCACATTTACCGAGTATTAATAAGAAGGCACGATTGACGGACCAATATGAAAATAGTTAAATTTTAAGAAAAAATTTAATGAAACGCATAGTACATGGTGTTTAAACACATGTGTAGGTCTATAGAGACCTCTTCGATCACTCAAATATGTTAAAAGACTATATTTAAGCACGTGAAAAAATAATATCGATGCAAGATTTATTGGTTAGTTAATATTTTTTCAACACTTCAAATATAACTTTTTAACATGCACTTATTAAGTGGTTGAACATGTACCACATCTGTTATATCTTTTTGGAAATTTTGTTTAACTTTTTTATTACTTTTAATTTTCTTCATTTCAGTCCTTAACTCGTCCTATCTTACTCAGTTATTGAGTAGATGGACAATAACACAGAGTGCGACTAGTGGTCAAATGGTATATCTGGAGTTTACAAAGTTAAATTTTTAAAATATGAATGATTAAATTTATTGAACTATTTTTGAATTATGATTAAATTAATAGAATGTATAAATTTTTTTAGACTTAAACTGTTATTATGCTATGTCATGTTTTAATTTTAACTACACTCATATGTTTGCCGCAAAATCTTAATCAAGCGACAAAATTATTTCTTTCAAAATAAAAGTGACTTATCTGTTATAAAATTTTAATTAGATCACTAAATTGTTGCTTTTAGAAGAAAACTAACATTTTTATTAAGAAACCTATAACTAAGTGATTTTCGGTGTGTTTTTGTTTGGATAAAAAGAAGCCATAGGCACCTCATCATACAAGCTCGATTCCAAATGAAAACATTTTTTACTCCAAGCCCACCTTCACATTTTGGGTGGCACACTCGATCCCAACTTACTCGAGCTCCCCTAGCTACGTCATCTGAGCCTTTCCAAAGAAAAGAATCACATAAACTCTCAATTTTCTTCAATACTTTCGAGGGTAGAATAAAAGCCCGACACTAAAAAATTTGGATACTAAAGAAAACTGATTGAATTAATTGTATTTTCCCAGCAAAAGATAAACACTTTGATGGCCAACTCCTTATTTTTTTCAGAATCCTTCCTACTAACCCTTCACAATCATTGGTTGTCAAATTTTTTGAGACCAAAGGACACCAAGGTAACAAACTGGGAGGGAACTAATACAAAAACTTGTAATATCTGCAATATGTTACCTCATATCAATGTCAGTGCCAGCCGAGAGAAACTCACTCTTTGCTTCATTCATTTGTAAGCCAGATAACATATAGAAAAATTTCATGACATTCTTAATACCTAACATTGCATTCACCGTACCCTTGGTAAAAACTAGAAGATCATCAGCAAAACATAAGTGTGTGAGCCCAATTTTTTAGGGTTGAGATTTATTAATTGACCTAATGACTAAAAATATTTATCTTTAAGTATAAATTTAAATCTTGACATGCAAAATTTTAATTAATGTCCACATTTAAACATGATACAATAATGAGCAATAACTTATCCATATTATGCCAAGGACGTGAAAAAGTAATCTTCTCATTCATAAAGATGTGCAATAATCCAAAACACAAACAAGTTGAAAAGGAAACCCAGCACTGCCTCTATCCTGACCCAAGGCCTACACTCTCGGCCACCAAACCCCAAAGCTTACGAAATAACCATCACAAACCATGCAACCAAAGTTACAACAGCAGCCATAAATGGTGAAACACTCCATGAAGATGAGGAATCCACCGGGACCTTAGTCGTAGATGTAGTCGTCGCTGTAGTCGTAGGAGATGGCGTGGTGGTGGTTGGTTTATCGGTGGAAGAAGATGGTGAGCCAGACTCCACTTCAACTGCAAGCTTCATGCCGTTCCCGCAATGCCCAAACACACCACAAATGAAGTAATGAGTGCCGGCGGTCTTGAGAGCCACAGTGGTGGCGCCGGTGTTGTCGGTTGTGATCGAATTTCCCACCGTGCATGTGTTGTAGTCGCTGGAACTTACCTCGTCCACTGTATGACTTGTTGGGTAATTGAAAACTATGGAGACAAAAATTGAAAACGTTTAAGACATTATTTGACTATGTAAGGTACCATGAACGTGGAACATGTAGGGAACAACTCACCGAGGGAATCGCCAACTTTGAAGGTCTTGTCTTTAGCCCATGCGCTATAATCGACACCAGTTGTCCAGCCAGAAGTGTCACCAACAGTGTAAACCGTGGCTAAACTTGGAACAAAAACCATGCATAAGACTAGAAAAAGACAGAACATGGTCACATTTGAGCTCCCCATTTTCTGGTGGCACTGTAGGAACAGAGAAATGTAAAAGAAAAGCAGCTGCTGTGATAACAATTTGTGAAATGAAGTTCCTTTTATAATGGCATCAGGGGGGATGGAAAGGAATAAGTATGGTCCGGACCCGTAAGTTTATCGGTTAAGTCAGATTGAATTCAATATTTTTTAAACATGTTAATTCAAATTCAACCCGAAAAAAACTGTTCTTTATTCATAAATTAAATAACTCGATTTTTTTTTAACAAGTTTAATTCTTAATCTCTTTAATCCTAATTTTTTAAAATTTTCCTTTACTCAAATGATGATGGCTTAAATAAATGTATAAGTAGGGTTACCTTAATGGTGTCAACATGTTCAATGCTACAAAGCCAGATCAAAAGGCATTAATCATGCATTCCACTTACTACAGAAACTCCATTGATATAGCTTTAATGTGTATATATAAAATTTCAAAGAAAAAATAATGTGTATATATAAAGAGATCCTTTGAGCCAAATTATGGTGGATTATGAATGAAGAAAAAACATGGAAATATTTCTTGTTTTCTTATGATTGTTTCATGGTGAGGATTTAAGGGTGTAAATCGTTTATACCTCTTTTTTATACCTTCATCTATACCTCCGTTTTAAATTAGAGGATTTAGGGTGTAGGGTATATAGGGTTTTAGGTTAGGGGTTGTGGTTAGGGTATATTTTTTTAGGGTTTAGGGTTTAGAATTTAGGATATAAAAAATAAGGGTTAGGATTTAAAATTCAATTTTTAAGAAATTTTCAAAGAGGCATGAATGGAGGTATGATAGAGAGGTAGAAGATTTCTACTCAGGATTTACCACCACTGGTATTCTGTTATAAGTTATTTTCGAAACAGATTACTGATGTCAAGTTCGAGCGTTATGAAATAGAACAGAACATGCTTCGAATCTACTCTTTAAAAAATATAATCTTTAGAATTTATTAAGTAATCTCAATGACAGAAAATGACGTTGTTTCTCTTAAGTGATTCGGGTTCGAGTAGTATAATCATACCATAATATTAAAAATATATAATCTATGTTATCGTCGTGCTTACGAGTGTAGAATCAAATTTTGATCCTAACCATCCACCTAACATTACACAAGTCTTCCTGCCCATAATTTACCTCAATTCATGTAAAAAAGAAATGCAAATCATTACCCAAAGTAAAGAAGCTAACAAAAAACACACCAAAAGGCATATAATTCATACACTTTTTTTTGCTATCGAATATGGGTTTGGTATGACTGATTCAGAAGCTGGGGTCCAGTTTGTTAAGGCAAACTGCGATGCAACTCTGGCTATCCAAGGTCTGGTCAGTTGGTCAAGTATTATTAGGTCCATGTAATAATGTGCAAAGTTCATGCTTTTCTCTACTGGGACCTCCGGCTCACCTAGTCGGCTAACCACCGCCACCAGAGAACAAAGTTTTCAATTTTTCATGGAAATAAAAATGAATAAGAAAGTGTTACGCGTGCTACATGTAATAATGTGGTCATGCCATAAAATATCACTCTAATTCATTCAGACCAACAAAGATAACACCACCGTACTTCTGTCCCCAAGACTGTTCGACCCTGCGTACCTCAAGCAAATTCCATTCCAAAATAGATCCCTTAGAAGATGTGTCTGTGTATACTAGCATTAGACAAAACTATCCTTCATGCCAGATTTTGTAATGAAAACAATCTCATGTACAAGATGTTGTTGTGTTCATGGCATCTCTATCACCAGCAATACTTCTAGCATGATCATCAACTAAATCGGAAGCTGTAACTATTTCACGACAAGTAGCAAGTAAAGACAATAAAAACGATGAACTCATCTTATAAATTATTAACAATTCAAAATAAATTAATAAAAAATTAGGGGGGGGGGGAGGATTTTAATTTACCCTCGTCTCACATAATGGTGATTGTAGAACCTTAATTCTTCAGTTAATTTCACCAACTCCTCTGCTAATTCATGTGCCACAATCTCAGATTTCTTTGCTCTCTCATCACCCTCATTCTCAAAATTCAGTAACGCTTCCCTGTCATGATCTCATTAGGCGAACACTCTTTATCTCACCGGTTATTAGGGATGAATAAAACTCGATTCAAAAAAATTAATTTTTTTATTCAATTCGAGACAAAAAAAAATTGACTCAAAATTTCATATAATTCTTTTGATCAGAGAAAGTAGTTTAAAAATTGACTCAAAATTAAAAACATATATGCAAATCTCATATGATTAGAGAAAGTAGTTTAAATTAAAATCAAACCATATTATAACATGATAAATAATTACAATTAAATTTGTTTAGAGATAAATTGCCCAGGATTTTAGCGACTAATAAGACGTATGTGTTTGGTTGTTATTCACCCTTGGTTCACGCCAGGAGGTATCATCAAGACGTGGGTTTCAACAGTTCTCTTCGCTCAGGGATAAGGAAGAAGACATACAATGATGCTTTGTCGAACTATGAAAAGTTGAATTGTCGACAAGGCATAACCCCGTCTAGGCAACTGCGACGACCCTTAGTGCGACCCGCCGAGGCGGCAGTTCAACTCATTGCATTGATAAGTGAATAAATAATACAATTAGATTCCCGTCTGCAATGCATTCAACCTAGTCTCACTTCTATCGTTCTTATTTTATTCGTTTATTTAGTTTTTAACTAGTTAATTTAGTTCCTTCAAACCAGCAAATTATTTGTCTTTATTTTTATAAGTACAAGTTTAAGGAGTAGTGAAGTCGACACAGTCTTTGTGGGTTTGACAACCTCAAATATTTTATCTCACCAGTTATTAAGGATGAATAAAATTTGATTCAAAAGAATTAAATTTTTTATTCAACTCGAGAAAAAAAAACTTTTGATCAGAGAAAATAG
The DNA here is from genome assembly GCA_035048815.1 of Abelmoschus esculentus. NCBI lineage: Eukaryota > Viridiplantae > Streptophyta > Magnoliopsida > Malvales > Malvaceae > Abelmoschus > Abelmoschus esculentus. The sequence goes on from JAUCBN010000026.1 coordinate 14,181,034, forward strand.
TTTAAAAATTGACTCAAAATTAAAAACATATATGCAAATCTCATATGATTAGAAAAAGTAGTTTAAATTAAAATCAAACCATATTATAACATGATAAATAATTACAATCAAATTTGTATAAAAATAAAAAATTAACTAAAATCTTATAAACTTGAATTGAATAAAAAAATAAAATAAAAATTTGAATTGTAAACAAATTCGATTCTAAATATAAAAACTTTTGACCGCTGCATGATTTGATCCCTCTCTTTGAATATTTAGAGGACTAGGCACTGCTCACAGAGGCGATGCTGGGCTTCTTCAGTAGAGCGAAGTGCCACGCCTTTTATTGAAGGAGAAACTCGAATGGTAGATAGAGTTGAATCGGCAAAAAGGTAATTTTATTCGATAATACTTTTTGTACTGGATTGTGGGTAAAATATATTTTTCGTGCTTGCTCAAAGCTTGGTAGAGGTAATAAATCTTATTCGTTGATATCATCGTCTTATTGTTATTTTTGTTCATTGTACATCAAATAGGGTTGCTCATGCTTTGATATATTAAGCTTTTAATGCATGTTTACGTAATTCTTTTGATTTAATTTGTCGTATTTGAATTGAACATATTATATTGAAAATCGACTTTGTTCTATCGATTTTGTTTTTAGGTCGTTATGTAATGATATTTTTATGGAAAAAAAAATATACTTCTACACAAAATCTTTAAAATTTAAATATATAAAAACGAGATTTTACGCACATGGAGATTGATTTTTTTTCTAAACATATTTTATTGTTTATAGATTTAGTCAGAATATGTATAAAAGATCAATACTCAATTCTATTACACTAATTAATTAAGATAATGAAAAAGGTAGAATTTTCCGCACACGGGATCACAAGATTGAGTCTCGAGATTTTCTAGACTAAATACATTAATCATGGACTTAGTCCCCTAATTCCCATTAATCAAAATTTCCTTTTTTCTTCCGCAATTAAATTATTCGAATGTGAATTCCTTAACGCGCTCAACCTCTGTTTTTAGTCAATTCTCAAAAATAATTTCCGCTAATGCCAAATGTCCTGTGACGAAAACTTGGAAAGTCGACCATATAAAACACGTACTTGTAATATATTTTTTGGTTAATTATACGGATAGCCATAATACTATAGGGTTGGTATTGAAATGGTTACAATACTTTAAAAAATTCGAATACACCGAAAAATTATTAATTTGGTATTAAAATAGTCATCGGTCGTTAAAACCTGAACGGACTGATAATGTGATCGTTAAAATTAAAATGAAATAATTACATATTTACTCTCTGTCGTTCATATATTTTTTAATTAATCATAATTTTATTATAATAAAATAAAATAATTATTTAATTATTCACCACCTATCGGAAGAAAATAAAATCCCTCGACATGCTTTTCAAGGGTACTGTACCCAAGACCTTAGATTTGGATGTGCAATACTTAAACACCAATAAACCAAAGTGTTTATTGTTATATAAGTACCATGACATATATATATTGAATGCGATTTTTTAAATGTATTATGTTAGTTCCACGTATAATCTTATATTTATTTTTTAATTTAATTAAAATATTAATTAAATTATTTTTTACATAATAAATTTTAAATTATTGAATACAATTTTAATTTTTTTAAAGTATTGTGACTATCCGTGTAATTTATCATATAATTAAACTTTTACGTCTCTTTAGGTATTTATACCAACGTCTCTTTTAGGACATGAATCATTAAGTTTAACTTTATCGTCTTCTGCTCTAAATTTGAAGTGTTTGTTTGATTTCGATGGGATATCGGACAAGGATTAGAGCTGTGTTTGGCCTCTTGAAAGACAAGGGTTCATTGATAAAAACAAACTTATCAACAAAGCGACACAAAGCTTCTGTTCGTCGAATTATTCTACGCGCCACCACCCACGGTTCCCCCGTTCCACCTGCCGATCATCGAATCGACGCTGTTATCGGTCTTGGAGAAAGTTCACGCGCCACAGCTTGCACTTGTATCCAAGCCGTTATGGACAGACTACACCGCACCAGGAATTCAACGGTTGCTATGAAATGTCTCTACACAATCCATAATATTATAGGCAAAGGGTCAGTTATCTTAAAAGATCAGCTCGCCGTGTACCCGTCGTTTGGGGGTCGAAATTTCATTAACTTGACGACGTTCCGAGACGATTCCGATCCTGATGCATCCGAAAGATCGGCGTGGGTCCGGTGGTACGCCGGGATGTTGGAACAGAATTTGATGGTTTCGAGGATGTTGGGTTATCACCTTAATTCTCCTCCACGATCCAAGAATGAGATACAAAACAAGAAAGTCAAGATCATGGGGTTGGTCAACTCAGATTTACTGAATGAAATTGATGTTCTTATTAATTTTTCCGATCATTTAAGTACTGTTCCCGATTCTCTTTATCTTCAACGTGAGAGCTTGGTGTACGAGGTTGTAAGATTGGTTAGCGAAGACTATAGACTTGTCCAACGTGAACTCTTTGTCCGAGTTGCTGAACTCGGAGAGAGGACAAGGGGGTTGAGTTTGAATCAGTGCATTGAGTTTCTGAGTTGCATAAACAGGTTGGATGGTTACAAGGAGAGGATATCTTTGTTGTTGGTGAATAGAAACAGGAACGATGATTTGTGGGATTCCATTAAGAAGACGAAGGCGAATCTTGCGGCGGCGGTTGATAAGAAGGAGAAGGAAGGGAAACTGGTGGTGTTTGAGTCGAGGAAGTTGGTTGGTTTTAGTGAGTTGTATCGGTTGTCGTCTCGGTCGAGTTGGGTTGAGTTCTGACCTAGTCGTCTTTTCCCGGCCCCAACTGTTTTGTGCCGTTGTGAGCTCTTTTTCTTGAATGGTGTACAGAATCATTTGAGCGGTAGAAATTATTTACCTTTTTTCTACGTTTATTTTTATATTTTTATTTTAAATTAAAAGTTTAAGAGTCTAAGATTAAAGATTGTGATTAAGATTTAAGGAATTAAAGGTAAGATGTATATGTTAAAGTTTAAGGTTTAGAATATAAAAAATAAAGATCATAGTTAAAAAATAAATTTTTATTAAAAAATTAAAAAATATATAAAACACAAGATAATTTTTACCTATAAAGATGTGAATTGTGATTTTGATTTCATTAATGCAACTTGCATATTTGGTAGGCTGCCTTTCCGATATTGTTCTTTTTAAGCCCAAGGCTTTCCATATTTATATAATAATTCACTTATGTTTTATATAGTTTAGGGTAAATTATATAAATAGTTTTTATTATAAATTAATTAGTCGTTCTTTTTAGGTATAAAGATGATTTTAATTTTTAATGTTTGTAATTTTTTATCATTTTGGTCCTTATTCTTTTTTTTTTTTATATAAATTTAACCCTTACCCTATATCTTTTTGACAAATAGCTTATTTTCTAACTACCATGATAATTGGACCGTTAAAAATCTAACAACGATGACATGTCATATGCATATGATAATATTATTTTAAATAACATGACATCTAACCTATCAAATATATAATATATAATTTTATTTTAATATAAAATATAAAACAATTAAAATAAAATATTAAAAAAATAATTAATTGTAAAATAAAATGCTACTAAACATTCTCAACCTTAGCTACGATGGAATCAAAATCCTATCTTAAAAAAAATTAATTAATTTAGTAGTTAGGGTTGAAAATGTTTAGTAACCTTTTATTTTAGAATTAATTAATTTTTAATATTTTATTTGAATTTTAATTATTTTATATTGGAATAAAATTATATTTCATATATATATATATATATATATTTGATAGGTTAGATGTCATGTCATTTAAAATATATTATCATATGCATATGACATGTGATCATTGTTAGACTTTTAATGGTCCGTTATCATGGTAGTTAAAAAATAAGCTATTTGTAAAAAAGATATAAGGTAAGGGATAAATTTATCAAAAAAAAAGATTAAGGACTAAAACGATAAAAAATTACAAACGTTAAGGGTTAAAATTATCTTTATGCCTTCTTTTTATTATTATTAAAAGTTATAAATTAATTTTTTAGCTTAAAAATAACATATTAATTTATTATGATAACTTATAGTTAACATAAATTAGTATAACTTTTTAGTTATTTTTTAAGTTTTATTTTAATTTTAAAAATTTAATCCATAAAATTTTAAAATTCTATTATAGTCAAATTTATTTCTCTTTTTCTTTACTTGTTTAATTTATTTTCACTCAAAATCTATTTAGGAGCCTTAAAAAATCTGGATTCTGCATTTTTCCCTTTGTTGTCAGTTACTGCAAATTTTTAATTTAGAAAGCTTTAACTTTCTTTTTAATGATTCAATCGACAGACGACAGTTTCATAAGAAAACATCACGTTAAAGCCGGCAGAAAGAAGGTGAAGTGGTCGAAGATTGATTCTTTTGGTTTGGTTTGCTCGATTCGAATGGATTGGGTTAGGGTAGAGATTTTTGGGTATTTCTTGAGATTCAATAGCTTTAAACAATCACCTTGTTTTAGAACTGCAACACCCTTGGTGAAAATTGAAAAGTATAGATTAGGAACATTTAAAGAGAATTAAAAGAGCTTTGAAAATAGAGCAGGGTAACATAAGTCTATCATGTTTCAATCGGTCTCTCAATTATTCCGGAAATTGACATATTTTAATTATGAGTTGAGTCAAACTCAAACCTAATTAAATTCGTTTGGAAACAATATTATTAAGCTCAATTAGGATTCAAAGCTTGTTGAACTTAAAATTTTAAGTTCAAACTCGTCTTGATAATAATATTATTGAACTTGAGTTCAAATCAAAATGGACAATTTTAATATAATTTTATATATATATATAAAAGATGAGATTACATTAAAAGCTCCTTTAATAATTAATACTGAAATAAAATTTAATATCAAAAAAGAAAAAAAATAATCAAAAAATTAGATTAATCTAAACAACCAATAAATATTTTTATAATTCAAATATAAAATCAAACAACAACCAAAGATAAAATGCCCCATTTAAATTAATTTTCTTTTAATGGATTTTTTAATTTATTTTATTTTTCTTTCACTAAGCAGATGTATTATATATAATATTAATAATTATTATTATAAATTTGTTCAGGAGTTTTTTAAAATTTTAAATCGAATATAAATCTTAATTATTTTCACTTTATTTTATCTTTGATCGAATCAAAATTATCTAACTTGTGAGTCGGTCAAGTTAAATTTCCCTCGGTAAAACTTGGGTTTTACTTCCACCCAACTTTCATAGTGAATTTCTACTGCAATTCAATCCAGGTGCTACAACTTTTAACAATATTAAATTAATTGATATAATATTGAAATATCGATGGTTAATATTTTAGAATTAGAACTAAATAAAAATAAAATATAATAATTAAAGGTTAAATGTATTATTATGATATGTTTATTAATTGTCACGTCATTAATTATTAATTTTTTAATAATATTAAATTAATTTATTATTTTTTAAAACAAAAGATTAATTTATAATTTTTAATAATCACAGGATTCAACAGAAAATTAAGTCATAGTTGAAGTACGTTTATATAATTTACCTTACAATTTATAATTGTTTTACGAATAAATAGAACAGACAATTAAAATATTTTTAAGAGAAAAAGGAAATGATATTTTCCTTGTTTAGATTAAAATTTTCATTTCAGGGAATCGAGCATCCTTCGTTCCCCTCAAATGATATATATTAAAAATCAGTTTATTTTTTTAATAATCGCATTTCTTTCAACATTTGGCATATCTTAGATATTTGTGGACTATTATTTTACCGTTCATTGTTCAAGCATCACATATCTCATTATTTAACAGCTCTCATCTTATAAGTTTGTTGACGATTTATTCATCTATTTTCGTTGACGAAATGTTAAAGTTTTCAGTCATAAAAGTTCAACCAAAATATAAGTGGCTTATGATAGTTGAACCAGTGGTGGATGAAAAAAATTACGGATATAAGTATATAAGATCAACGTTCTTCTAAGAAACTAAAGATTTTGGATTTTTTATAAAATTAAAAATTTTATGATTTTTTAAAATGAAAATAAAGAATATAATAAATATATGTTACGTGATGCATTTTTATTGTATAATAAAAAACTTTTAATATTTATCATGAAACATTAAGTATTAATTTGACTCAAAATAAAATTTTGATACTTATCGAAAAAATATAATTTGAGAATTTTTTTATTATTAAGTGTTTTTTGAACGTCGCGAGTCATACTTTAAGATGTAAAATATTAATTATATTTTTATTTTCTTTTATTAATCATTTTATAAAAAATATATATAATTATAAAAATGCTCTATAATTTATCGTTCTCTTTCCTTTTCATAGTTACCCTAACGAAAAAAGCAAAAATCTTAATTCTTTTCTGCGCCTCCTTTTATGTCGTTTTTGAAAATTCTTTATTTTTTATATTTTAAATCCTATACTCAAAAAATACACCTTATTTCTAATTCCCTAAACAAAATCCCTAAATTAAAACCCTAAACTCTCTAATTTAAAGTGAAGACATAAATAAAGACATGGAGAATAGACAGACGATTTGTTCCCAACAAATATTATAGCAGTTGTTTTCCTTCCCTCTTACAAATTTCACATAAACTGCGATCCTTTCCTTTACTTCATTTTCATTTTTCTTTCCTTTTCCTTTATATTAGTTCAAACGTTTTCTGAATGTGTAAATTGGAAAAAAAATTATATTATGGGTTAGTCCCACCACCTTTTCATGGGACCAATCAATAAAAACTGTCAACTTCATCAATTTTTTCATGTCATAATTTTTTTTCAAGTGAATCTTCACTTGAAAAATTAAAAAATAATGAGGTAGACAGTTTCTATTGGTTGATCCATAAATAACGTGGTGGGACTGACCTATATTATAATTTCTGGGAGGAAAAGGTCAGGAAAGTAAGGCAAATTAGCTTTTATTCCCATTATTTATGATATTAAAATAAAATAAAAAAGGAAATGATTCTGGAAAAAAATATATCTTTTCTTTATCAATATACTACTTCTTCAACACATTCATGTCTAACCCATAAAGGAAATAACTAATAATTAGGACTTACAAAAAAATCGATAATTTACTCATAAGAAAACCCTTTACCATTGATATTATTTTGTAATATGCTTTATTAAAAGGTTAGTCTATTGGTAGAAATCGAATAGAATTTAGGTTAAAGTTTAAGATTTAAAATTTAACTTTCAGGGTTAAGGTTAAAGGTGAGTATTTGATTAAGTCGAGTTGAGTCAAAAAATTTTGAGTTATTTGAGTTAACGAGTCAAATTTTATCATTCAAACTTTCATTTAAAAAATTTTCGAGTCGAGTCAAGTTTCGTGTTCTTATAAAGATTTAATTGTAATTATTTATTATATTATAGTGCGATTTGATTATAATTTAAACAACTTTCACTAATCATATAAGGTATGTATATATATATATCTTCATATGTAGTAATCTTTCTTCATATTTTTATATATCAATATATATTATAAAAATTTAGGGGACTCGTCTTGAACTTAAAAATAAATCTTTTAATTACTAAAAAATTGAGTTATTCGAATTTTCGTTTTATAACTCAAACTTTTTTGAATTTTTTTTTCGAGTTATTCGAATTTATAAAATTTCTAGTTGAGTCAAAATAAGTTGAATATTTTTACCTCTAGTCGAGTTATTCTATTTTTTAAAATTGAATAGAGTTTTACTCACCCGTAATTAAGATTGAAAATTTAGTATTAAAATTTTATACTGTAAATATACACATTTTTATAAAATTATTTTCAAGCATGTATATTAAAATTTTACCCTTTAAAAAAATAAGATTAATATATGACTTGTTTTGATAAGCACGGTTAAAACATTAAAATTTGAATCTAATATAAATAAAAAATATAAACTATAAAATAGACATGTATTATAAAAAATAACATTTAAGAACTAAAGAAAAATAAAATTATTATATTAATTCGTGGGTTTTTTCCTGTCTTTAATACGAGAAATTATTATATGGACCCGTTTCACCACCTAAAATATGGTCTCAACCAATTAAATTAAGACACATAATATATTTTTCCATATCATATTTACATATAAGAATCATCTAAATCATTCACTTTAATGCATTTGATTTAAAAAAGAAAAAAAATATTACTAAAGATTTTTTATGTTGTCTTCCTCTTTATTGTTTATTTTTTAATTAATTTTTCTAACCCCAAACCCTAACTCTAAACCCTAACCTTAAACCTAAACCCTAACCCTAAACCTTAAACCATAAACTCTAAACCCCTAATCCCTAACCCTAAACCCTAAACCTCAAATCTATAAAAAATAATTAGAAAAATTTTAAAGAACAAAGAGAAAGATGACACAAGAAATCTTTGATAATATTTTTTTTTTCTTTTTTAAATCAAAGACATTAAATTGGATGATTTGGATGATGTTTATGTGTGAATATGATATGAAAAAATATATTATGTGTCTTAATTTAATTAGTTAGGGATCATATCCTAAATGGTGAAACAATTCATGTAATAATTTCTCATACACATTATTCCCAAGTGAATCCTATCAATTTTCATTTTTTTTCTCTTTTAAGTTTCACCTATAGACGTGTAACTATATTAATTAATTATATTTTATATTGTTTTATTGGTAAACGGTAAAGAATACATTTATATTAAATTATTAAAATTGTATTTTAAATTTACTTATAGTATTTAATAGTATACATTTATTAATAAATAATAATATTATTATAAATCTCTAATATATCAATCAAATATTAAATAATATTATTAATAAATGTATGTTATTATATATTTAAAATATAATATTAATTGTTTATTGGAAATCTAAAAGCTACTGCAAGCTCCTAAAAGCTGATGTGGTAAGTTAGTTAGGAATCAAAGTCGTTAGGTTGTTAAACCGAAAGTAGTTAGGGTTTATCATCTCATTAGCTGTGTGTATATGTGTATAAATAAAGATGGCATGTAAAGCTTAAGGTACTGTAAATTTAATAATAACAGAAGTATTTCTCAATATGGTATCTTCGTTGGGGTCCTGAGCCATTTCTAACACTCGCTTTCGCTTCTTTTTCTTCCTTTTTTTAATCGTTTGCTTTTTTTCTTTCTGGTTTTTGGTGTCTGGAACTAGAAATTCTATCATGTCCTTCACCAACAAGAAGGTTAATGTTGATGAATATAACTTTCTCCTTTGGAAGCAACAAGTTCTGTTGACTGTGAGGAGTCATCGTTTGGAGAAATTGATGACTGATGATCTTCAACCTCCGCCTGAGACGATCGTTGGCCCTGATGGAAAGCAGATCGCGAACGAGAAGTTTGAAGATTTTGTTGCACAGGATAGTGCCCTTGCTTTCTGGTTACTTTCTACGATTAGCTCGACGTTGTTGCCTCAGTTTGTTGTTGCTAAGATTGTTGTTGATGTTTGGACCACAATGTTAAAAATCTTTGTTCGTCGGTCCACAACATCGGTGATCAATCTTCATTATAAGCTGCGAGCCCTCAAGAAATGTGATAATATCATTCGTACTTACCTTGCTCAGGTTAAAGAAGTGTGTGATGCTTTAGCATCGTGTGAAAATTTTGTTCCTGAAGTTGAATATATTGCAAGTATCTTGAATGGCCTACCCAGAGAATATCAACCTTGGGTTGCTTTGATCACTGCCAGTAAGGATTCTCACTCTGTGGACAGTGTTCAATCGATGTTGATGGATGTTGAGTATCAACTGGATGGCTTTGGTACTCAGAACGATGATGTTTTAATGAGTACCCATGTTGCTCAAACACTTGGTGAGCACACTGGACTTTTCGAGGTGGCTATAGTTTTAGGGGTCGATCTGGGCCTCAGGTACATCCTGGTAGGTTTGTTGGTCGAGGAAAGAGTCGAGTCAAGTTTTAATGCCAGTTGTGTGGCAAGTCTGGGCACCTTGTGGATCGATGTTGGTATCGGTTTGATCAGTCATTCCCTGATATAACTGTTGGACCTGGTAATGTCGTTCTTCTTGAGTTAGGCAATGTTAATATTGGCATGTTTGATGAGTCTAATGTTGCTGGAATCCTCTAAGGTGTCTACTCCACAAGCAAATATGCCTACATCTGGAAGCTCCTGGATTGTGGATTCAGGTGCAATACACCATGTGACACCTGAATCTGCAAATATGTTTCATTCCTCCTACTACAATAGTCTAGGTAAGCTCATAATTGGCAATAGTGTTCATTTTAATATTGTCAATAAAGGATATTCTGAGCTTAGTACAATTTCTTCCTCGAGAAAGCTATTGTTAAATGAAATGTTACATGTCCCAAATATCACTAAAAATCTCCTTTCTATATCTAATCTTGTTAGAGATAATAGGGTGTTTTTTGAGTTTCATGCAAAGATTTATGTAGTTCGAAATGAAGCCATTGGTGCTGTTTTGCTTCAAGGTCATGAGAATGGAAGGTTGTATAGGTTCAATGTTGTGGTGAATCCAGCTGGTTTAGCAGATACTGATGTTGAAGCACACCTAACTTGTGTGAATACTGATTCATATGAGTTGTGGCATCGAAGGGTTGGTCACCCTAGTCACGATAGTTTGCTACAAATTTATAATATTGTTGATGTAAACCTTTTAAAAAAGATTAATAAAGTCTTTTTACCTACATGTGTTGTTTGTCGAATGGGCAAGAGTCATAAGATGCTCTTTGCTCCTTCACAAACGAAATACACTAATCCATTCCAGCTTGTATATACTAACTTATAGGGTCCTTCTCATATTATTTTCAAGGGGTATAAGTATTACATTACCTTTGTTGATGCATGTACGAGACATACTTGGTTGTATTTGTTAAAAGACAAGTCTCAAGCAGTAGGTGTGGTGCAACTGTTTCAGAATATGGTTCAGACACAGTTTGGGTGCTCCATCAAAGAATTGCAAAGCGATTGGGGTGGCGAGTTTAAATAGTTGTCGAAGAGGTTAGCTGAGGAGGGTGTGATTCATTATGTCACATGTCCTCACACTTTTGAGCAGAATGGTGTGATTGAAAGAAAACATCGTCATGTCATCGAGTTAGCACTAGTACTACTAACTCAAGCCTCGTTGCCATTAAAGTTTTAGGCACATACAGCATGTACAGCAGTGTATTTAATTAACAGGTTACCTACAAAGGTATTGTTAGGTACCATTTGCGATGTTATTTAAAAAGCAACCAGACTAGTGTGAATCGGTTACCAATGCTTGGCTCCAAATGATAAGGTTTATATGTCACCTCATTTGTGTGAATCAGTTGATTCAATTTATGTATGAGCCTAGAGAGCAACATTTGCATGCAGTTAAGAGGGTGCTAAGATATCTGAGTGATACACTGGGTCATGGTCTAGTGTTTTGATCAACAACTTTCAATGAAGGTTTAATCATCAAAGCCTTTGCTGATGCAGACTGGGGTGGTAGTTTTGAAGATAGAAGATCAGTGTCTAGGTATACTGTGTATCTAGGAGAAAATTTGGTTGCATGGAACTCCAAGAAGCAAAAGACTATGTGTCGGTCGATCACAGAAACTGAATACAATAGCATTGTTGATGTTACTGTAAAAGTCACCTGGATTACGTCCTTGCTAGAAGAAATAAGACTTGAGCAACAGGTTGTTCCAGTTCCTGTGGTATGAAATGACAACTCTAGTGTTGTGGCATTAAGTGCCAATCCGGTTTATCATGCTCAAACTAAACATGTTGAGTTAGATATACATTTCGTGAGGGAGAAGATTGTTGCAGGTCGATTGTAGGTAAACTATATACCAACTATTCATCAAGTTGCTGACGGGTTAAACAAAGCACTTTTACGAGCATGTTTCGTTGATTTTCGAAGAAAGTTGTATGTGTTTGATGTTAAAGAACTGAAAGATCAAGGAACAGGGGAAATATTGAAAGTCTAGAAGCTGCTGCAAGCTGCTACAAGCTGATGTGGCAAGTTAGATAGGAATCAAAATCGTTAGGTTGTTAAACCGAAAATAGTTAGGGTTTATCAGCTCATTAGTTGTGTGTATTTGTGTATAAATAAAGATGACATGTAAAGCTTAAGGTACTGCAAATTCAATAATAACATAAGTATTTCTTAACATTGTTGAATATAAATATATATTTTATATTTTTTACGAATAAAAATACTATATATATGAATTGTTACCATATGTCACAAGCTAATGGCTTCGGTTTAATGATTTTGGGATTTTGCATTTAGGTTGGAGTCTTCATCTAGTTGGATTAAAATATATTAAAATTATTTTATAAAATTATAATTAAATCGATAAAATTTATAAATAATATTGTGTCACCCATTTTAAAATCTGTTAAAGCTCGGTGATTATTTTATAACGATGTCGATAATTTAATTGATCAGAATAAATATTAATACATAATTTAATAATCGTTTATAGATTTATCTTAAAAATATTTATTTGACAATATCTCTAATTGTTTCAACTATTATCGAATCAAATTTTAATTTCAAATTAAATCTTAATTTACATTCTAATTTTAAAATGCATGTTAAATATTTAAAGTTCATTTTAAATTTAATCATATTCCTTTTCCCTCTTCGTCTAAAATGATAATGAATTGATTTCTATTGAAAAAAGTACCATTAAAAAATAAAACTAATGAATATGTATTTTATTTGAATAAGATACTTTTAAGACTTACCATTGCATTCCTAGTTAACGAATTAATACCACAGATGGGGGATGTGAGCGTGGGAATGAGTAATCGTCCTTCTTCTCTCGATTATTTATCACCTTTGTTCTCTATTTAATTTTTTTAAAATTTGGTTTATTTATAAATTTGTCCCCTTATTTTAAATATTTATATTTTATCTTTTTCAACCCTAAATCTTGATTCCGTCCTTAATTACATATACATTTCTTCATATTTAACAATCATTTTTTCTTATATCTACCAAAAAATATAATATTACTTTTCTAATGATCACATATTTTTTTATTAAGTTGAGAGACCATAACTTTTTTCATACCGGGATTTGAACTCATACAAGATAGGGCAAACATCCTTAATCAGGAGACCAATCAGTGAATCTCGACATGTTTTATTATCCTATCCCAAGAACAAACCGTTCATGAACATGTAACTATGAGAAAGTAGGGTAGGCTACATTGACAAAGTAATGGAGTTGGCCAATCATGGCTAATTGTGTAGAAACAGGCACCGGAAATACCCTCCACGTCCAGCTATCTTTCCCGAAAAATAAGATCCTTCACAAGGTGGGATGGGTGGTCCTGACTGGTAACACCTCGTGAGGATTTGGCAGTTGCCGGTCCTGTGGGGTCATGGCTCATGCTAATCTTGCTCAAAAGACAATACGGTATAAGCATGAGGAGGATGCCTTTCTTCACTACAGCAAAACAAGAAATACAATACAGAATGTACAAGCTAGAGTGGGCGGAGAATAATTTTATTAAAAATTATATAAAAATAACCGACAATCAATAACCAATACTAAAATCGATAATCCCCTAGGAAGGTAGTGTTCCGAGAGAAAAACTTACATTAAAATTCAATTATTTTAAACCCTAAACCAACCCGAAATCCAAATGAGAAACACACTATTACAAATAAGCATGGTTAGATCCCTCCATTGTGGGTTCTATTATGATTGAGCATTCACCCCCACCTTTGAACTCTCTGCTTAGCCTTTTCAGCCTGTAAAAATGGGTTCCAACAATGTCACAAATGGACAACTCTTTAGACTTTAAATCAACCAAAACCAATTTTCTAACCTCATCTTCCCAGTTGGTTCGCATTGTCACTATGCCCAAAATCACTGTCTGAACAGCAGTACCTCCAAAGATCATCCCACCCCAAATACCCTGGTTTTACCATAACACCAAGTTGTATAAAAACCATTTTGTTTACTTAAAAAGTACATAGATGATGTTGATAAAGATCTTACCGTGACACCCAAGTCAAAAATCCATCCCATCAGAAACCCAAGGGGGAGTCCAATAATATAATAGCAACCTAGGTTTATGTAAGCAACCAACGCTTGCCACCCGGATCCAATAGCCACCCCTAGAACAGTGCAGAAGTGAAAACATTGGAAAAACTTGCTGTAGATTTGAAGGGCAAAAGTATGACAAAATAGAGATTATATTTTGAATTAGAAGATTATACCTGATAAGACTGGCTGGACACTGTTCAGGAGAATTGTAATGCCTAATAGGTAAGAAAGTTTATCAACTTCCTCAAGAACATCAGAGCTGGAGGTGAAAATCAGTGCCAGTTTGTCACGAAGTATCAACACAATTACGCAGAAGACAAGTCCAATGATTATTGATTGCACGATCGAGACTTTTGTTGCGAATTTGGCACCTTTCCCATTGCCTGCTCCTAGCTCATTTGCAACCCTTACTCTGTCAATGACAATCCCAGTTTTATCAGCTTATCTGATTGTGTATCACTTGTACTATTCTGTAAACTTACATTTCAAGAATGACAACCATATGTTCCATCTTCAATCTTCTATCTAAATATTTTAATATTTTGGACTCTTGAGCCTGTGTTTATTGGCTTAGAAGACAATTTTGTTTTTTCCATGCTTCTTTAAAAACTAATGAAAAAAGGGTCAAAGTTTATGGCAACCCGGCTCTTCATGCATGTGTACCAAATTTTGGAAATGATTGGACTCTTGAGAAAGAGAAAGATAAGGAGACTTCAGTGAGGAAATGAAGCAAGATCAGTGATTCAATTTGCTTGGAAATGTTCTGATAGAGAAAAAATATATATGATTGGATCATCATACCCTGTAGCAGCCAAGAAAGCCAGCGGAATCATAAGCTCCCATCCATTGATACTCATGCTGCACAAAATTAACATTTGATTATTCAACTTTAGAGATAAATATATGTACTGTGCTGTAACTGTGACATACCAGACGGATAAAGCATCCACAGCCAAAGTGGCATTTGGCAGGTATCCTGTCATCAATATCAGAATCTTATAGTACCAATTTTCCAAGCTGAAATACCAATTGAAATAAGTTAATAATAGATGAAAGGAGTGATTTTCTTGTCAGGTAATTTCAGATCATTTAAATTGTCATATGTTTTGATATACCAAAGCATTACACCAGAAGCAGCAGAGAGTTTGAGGAACTCCCATAGACCATTGAATGCCTGCATTGAATAGCCAGTCCATGACAAAGGGCAGCCTCCGAGAACCGTGTAGCCGTATAGCCCGAACACCATGACCCACCAGCAAATATCAAGAGCAATCGAGGCACCAATCACACCCCAATCCAAGACGTATACCAACAGCCAACTCGTCAAAACATTCACCCCCAAAGCAACGAACGAGACGTAGGCTAACACCCGAGTCTTCAGTTGGCTCTGTAAGAACCTCTGCAACGGGAACTGAAACGCAAAGCTGAAGTGCAAAGGAATCATCCAAACCGCCGCCACCCCAGACATCTCCGCCACGTCGTCCGGCTGTCCCAGGAGCTTCAGAAGCGGAGTCGCGAATACGTAAAACGGCAGTAACAAGAAGCAACAGAGAAATAAAACGATCCACGACCTTTGCATGTAAACGCCTAACATATGATATTGTTTTGCACCGAAAGCTTGACCGCAAAGGGTTTCTAAAGCACTTGCCATCCCCAGCTAATAGCCACCAAATCAACAACAACAACAACAAAATCAATACGAAAGACAAATATCGTAAAAACATAAACAAAATCTAAAACAATCGATTCATTACAAGCAACCCAAAGTTGAATCCAACGATGACAGTATTGGCAATGGAAATAGCAGCGAGTTCAACATCCCCAAGGTGACCAGCAAAGGCTTGGGTGATAATGTTCATGGAGTAGGAAGCGACGCGACTGATGATTGAAGGCCCTACGATGGTCCATAACATCTTGGTTTCGATCCATAGCCTTGTAGTTAAGTCCTTTTCACCATCTTTCTGTATTATTTCACCATAATCTGAACTCGATCGTGTTAATAAAAGCTGCTGGAACTCGTCGCCGTCCCTATGGATGCTACCCATTAGAAAAATGAAGAATCGGTTTACCGTAAGAGAGAGAGAGAAGGGTAGAACTTCGAAGGGCACTTAAGATAATATCTTGAAGGGTAGCTGTGAACATATACGGGGAGTAGAATTCGGCTGTCTCGTGCTCCTTGCCCAGTCCATCACAATCTGCCAGGTCACGTTAATTGCTTGAAAATCTATTGAAAAAATTTATTTTCAATAATTTATTTTTAATTTTACTTTGATTATATAGAAATAAAAATTATTTGATAAGATTTTTAAGAGAAATTATTAAAAGTGATAAATAGATAAGAGTTTTTAAAATATTTTTAGTATACTTTATCTTATTTTTAAAATAGTATTATCTTTTAAATTTATATTTATCAAACGATTAGTGGTATTTAACGCATAATTTTAGGTAACTTAAATACAATACCAAATTTTCCAAAAATAAAATAGTGTATATCAAAAATTATTTAAAAATATTTTAAAAATAATTATAAAGTAGTATCAGAAATAATTCAAAGGTTTTTAGATTTTTTTTCTTTCTTTTTTCTAAAGTTTCGGTGTAAATACCAAAAATGGAAAGGAAAACAGTACTTATAATCTTTTTAAATGGCACAATTCTGTCCACCTTGTAACACGTTTTTTATATAAAATGGGATATTTTCATTTTAGTCCATTTGTTCTTGTTATTTATTTATTTCATCCTTTTTCATTTAATTTATTTATGTTTATGCCTTTACATTTCTATTTCCTTTCACTATAACCACTTTTATTTACTGTTTATTTGATTTTAGAACTCCATTTTCCGTAATTTCTGTTTATGCCCCCTCTACTATGTGTTTTATTTACTTTTAGTCCAATTTATTACTGCTTTGTCTTTTATTTTGTTGTTCTATGCATTTTGGTCCCTCTTTAATATTTCTGGTGTTTATATTTATAAAAATATCATTTATTATATTACCATTTTATATATTTTCTTCTTATTCCCTATTCATTTTATTTTTACTATTTATCTTTGTTATTATTTTTTTATCTAGAAATGGACCAAGGAAATAGCTACTCTAGAACATTACTATTCTGCAGATCAAGCAGTAGCCTAAATATAATATTTGTATATGAAATACATAAATGTAAAATGACATTACGTTGATAATAATTTAATAATTTATAAAAAAAATAAATTAAATCTAAATTTCATGTATATTATTACATATATATATATATTATGTTTCATATTTATTAAAGTTCTTTATAATTTCAATATTTATCCTTTAAAATTTATGACTCGTTAATTTATAAATTCTAATACTCCCTACGTATCGTAAATAATGTTTTTTATTAACTTTTTGAAAGTTAAAACATTTAAAATATAATTATTTTAAATAATTAATTTTATAAATTATATATTTAAAATCTACTCAATTAGAGGTTTTTTAAAATATATTTTTTATATTTTTATTAATAATAAATTTTAAATAATAAAAAATTAAATTTAAAAATGTTTTGACCCAAAAAAATTAATAAAAAATAATATTTATAGGAGAAAATATATTAGAGGATACATGAATGTTCCGTACTCTCGAATTATGGTCATAAATTTTGGTATAAACTTGAAGATTGGATTCGTTAAACTCGAATTTAAATTTAATTTGATATATTTCTTGAACAATCAATAATTCTAGAATATAAAAAATTTAAACATTATCTGATTTAAAATATAACAAAAAGATAAGATCAAGTAACACATTATAATTTTTTTTTTAAGTTTTAAATGTTTTTTAATAGTTAAGATTGAAACGGATAACTCAGATTAGCAATTAATTATATGAAGATTATCACTTTAAAAAATAAATAGTTAATTTAAGTTATTCAATTTAATTATCTAATTTTGATTTAACTACGGTGATTACAATAGTATCTGTTTTAGAGTATATACTTTCAACCATTGGACATTGATCGCTCAATCGTTATACTCAACCGATGAAGCTAGATGATTCGTGCCGATTTAATCATCTAATGATATAAAAAATTTATAAATTAAAAAGAAATTATATAATATAATTTACTCTTATCTCATAAGACGATTAAACTGGATAACTTAAATTTCAAATATAATAAATGAATTATGAAATTATCTAAACTCAACCTGGACTAGATTCAGTTCACCCAAAACCTGCCCCAATTGATGGGCGTAGAGCAAATGAAGTCCGTACAAGACGGCATGTAGGCAGGAGAACCAAATACTGTACGTCAACATCCTGGACCTGCGCGTGCATTTCATCACGTCACGTGCTTCTGCCACGTCATCCAATCGAACGTTCTTAAAAACTATCCATACAAACAGATCAAACGGACGCCTGGTCAATCTCAAAAGATCAAAAGTTGACCCTCCGGCAATTCTAGGTTTTCAGATTTGATCCTCCGAATTTCTCTCGCGGGATTTTCCCTATTATATACCTTCTATGTTTTCCCTTTCTTTCTTCACCATTTTCAACCGGGGTCTCCCTTTTGTTGGAATCGGTGGCATTTCTGGCATTGATTACAGGTTCGTTCTTCGTCATTAATTTTCTGGGGTTTTATGATTGGGTTGAAATATTGGGTGAAAATAGAATGTTGATCTTAGGTTCTATCTGTTCCCCTGGATAATCAACGGAAAAAGCAATTAGGATCCTGTTAGTATCTTGATTGTCTTTTTCTTCGTTTTAATTCAATATTTTAGTTTCTTAATTGGGTCTCACTTTTATCGATCGGTGAATTAATTTTTTTATAATTGTGTATATTATTTTCTTTTTTCTGTATTTTTTGTTTTGTTTTTGATAATCATTTGTTTCGGTCTTGATTTACAGTGAAAGGAAAGCAGAAGATCCCGGGCAATAAAATTTGGTATTTCCGTTGATTATTTGTAATTTCTTTTCTGAAATATCAATGTGCCTAAGTTCTAGATTTGGATAAGATTGTTTAGATTGATAATTGACTTGATGAGAAAGAAGAGGAAGGGAAGTGAAACCAATGAATCTCCGGACGTAACCAACAATTTTGCACCCACCTGTGACTCCCGATCATCTAATATTAGGTCCCATTATTCCTTGGAAGATTATGCAAGGATTAAAAAAAGGTGTAAAGAAGATTTGGATATACATCCTATTGGTTCATGTACAAGTAGACTTGCTGGCATTGCGACTGCCCCACCTTGTGGTGCGTCCTCTTTGGTTCCTCCGGGAAGAGGTCTTAAGAGGAAGATAGGGTGCATTGAGGTAATTACACGAACCGGTAGGAACAAAAAAATTGAAGATGATTATGTTAAAGGTGACCCGATCGGGCAGGGAAAATTTGGTTTGGTTTGGTTGTGTAGGTCTAGGACTAGTGGAGTAGAGTATGCATGTAAAACCTTGCATAAGGGAGAGGAAACAGTTCACAGAGAAGTAGAGATTATGCAGCATTTGTCTGGTCATCCCGGGGTTGTGACTTTGCAGACAGTGTATGAGGAACCAGATTGTTTCCATCTCGTAATGGAGTTGTGCTCCGGAGGTCGATTGATTGACCAAATGGCAGAGGGACATTATTCAGAGCAACGAGCTGCTAATATTTTGAAAGATGTGATGTTAGTCATTAAGTACTGTCATGAGATGGGAGTTGTGCATAGAGATATAAAACCTGAAAATATTCTTCTCACAACTTCAGGAAAGATAAAGCTAGCTGATTTTGGTCTTGCCATGAGAATCGCCAATGGTGAATATCTGCCTCATACTTTGAAGAATATTACCTGTCTTTTCTATTGGATCTTATAAATTCTTAGTTTGTTTGTTATATTGAAGCTCAATACCCAAATGTATGGAGATGTAGAGGTATGTTTGTGTGTTCCTAATGTTTATCAAATATGAAAACATCTTAGTTTTGAGATTGGTTTCAAGTGCATTGCACATATACATGAAGATAACTTTAGTTGTTATCAGGCCTTTAACATGTTGTCCTCTCTGTGTCCAAATATGTTTTATTTTTTCTCTAGCTGTGCCTAATGCTTGTAAGTGACACAAATAACTATTTACTACAGGTCAGACATTGTCTGGTTTGGCTGGAAGTCCGGCTTATGTTGCGCCTGAAGTACTTTTGGGAGATTATTCTGAGAAGGTTGATATATGGAGTGCTGGTGTGCTGCTACATGCACTTCTGGTTGGTCTCCTTCCATTTCAAGGAGACTCCTTGAAGGAAGTATTTGAGGCCATCAAGAATGCAAACCTGGATTTTCACTCGGGGATATGGGAGTCTGTATCTAAACCTGCACGCGATCTGTTGTCGAGAATGCTGACAAGGGAAGTTTCATCAAGAATAACCGCGGATGAAATACTAGGTAAAGCCCCAGCTTTCTCTCTAAATTATGTAGAATAATTTAATGTATCATGTATTTTGCTATTTACACACACACCATACATATAAAGTTCATCTTTTCTGCTTTCTTAGAATTGCTTCTGAATCTTGTACATACACTGTATCTGTATATACCCCAATTTATGTGGACCGTTTTATATTCTTTCCCCCCGTCAGTTTAGTTATAAATTTGACCTTAGGAGTTGGAATCAGTCTAGAAATAGCTTTAACTTTTACGTTTCTCTTCCTGATATTTTTGAACTGTGGAATGTCAGGGCATCCATGGATATTGTTCTACACAGAGCACTCGTTAAAGACATTAGACATGGAATCAAAGTCGAAGAATTCAGTGGAACAGTCTGTCCAAAAATTCATTTCTGCCAGATCGGAGAGTGTGATGGATGTGCTTGCTGTTGCAATTTCTCATGTGAGAATTTCGGAACCAAAGAGGAGCCGACTTTGTCCCCCGGGACCTATAGAGCAGCAGTGTTCATCTAACTTCACTTCTAACCACCTCTGTAGAGCCTTTTGATCATGCTGACTCGACTGACATACATGAGTATCTCCACTGTGTTTAGAGCCGGGGATTTAGAATTAACCAGCCTGGTTGCAGTTTTCAGTGGCTAAAATGATGGTAATGGATGGAAACATCAATCCTTGTATATGGTGACAGTACGTATGTGTAAATATATCCTTCTGAAATCACTTTTTTCTCCTCGGTTGGACAGGTACTTGTTATTGGAAATAAAAGTAAACTGTCTAAATTTCCTTTCTTAAAGCTTAGATGTTGAATCTGGACAAATAACAATACTTTAGAAATTTATGTTTGAAATTTACAGGCTTACACTTCAATCCAAAGGTTCCAGACAATACCCAGCACATATCATACAGATCATTTGTTACAATATAAGTAGCATTGATGTCTTTGTCAATTACAGCTGACAAAACACAAAGAAAGTATTGAACTACATATTTTGGCATTATTTATCATTGGCCACGTACTCCTATTCAGCAGTCTCATCATGATCATCTTCTGGACAACTTGGACCACATATAGACAATAAGGAAGCAAAACAGTGCAAAAAGAACTACATGAACAATATGGTTAGAGCCATGCTTGATTATATTCTTGTTTAGTTTCCTAATGTTGTTCTTTACCCCTGCTTGAGCTGTAATCATTGTCATTTGCTGTCACAAAGTAAGATTACACATTCAGGAAGCAACAACAACAAAAAGAAAGTATCTCCACCCCCAAAAAAATTGGCAGGCAAAGCACCAAGTAATTCCTTGTTATACTCATCGGAAATCACCATTTAAGACATTAACCTTAGAATTTATTTTGCATGTGTGTACAATTACTAATAAAACAGGCGTGATAAAACGAGAACACTGTAGATAACAGTTCAAATCTAGAAAAGGTTAATTGTCAAGAAAGGATTCCTTCATGTGAGTATGTAGCAATATAATAGTAAAACCACCAAGCGCATATGATAAACTAAGGTGATCATTCCTCATTTCAAGCAAGAAACAACCAAAAAATGTAAATACAGGTTAAATGTAGCATACCAGTTGATCTAAAAAGTCCTTCTGAAATTTGGCTTCTGATCCTATTTCTTGAGCAACCTGCACCATTTTTAAGATCAACACAATTTAGCCACTAAAAGATAGAGAATGAATAGAGAGGAAAAGAACCATAGCTTCAGATGATAAAGAAAGGTAAAAGAAATTGAAGCCAAAGTTTGCTTCAAGTTTCAAGACACAAATCCTTACAAAAAAGAAATAAAAATGCCAACACAACTCCAACAGAAGAGGGAAAATAGCATTAAATGCCATTAGAAGATAAATTATCATACGCGTTGTTTATCTAATTTCAAAATGACGTTTGATATTTATAAACAATGATTTAAATTTACTTTTCAATACCCTTTCAAGAAAGAAAATTGACCAAATAAACAATGATAATATTATCACGATTCACAACACTTACTAAGAACTGATGGATATCTAAATGAATCATTATACCCAAATGTTAGCTTAAACCCAAACTAAGGAAGGTGAAAAGTTGTATCAAATTATCACCAAGATCCTTTATGCACTTCATCCAATAGAGAGAAATATCAAATGGATAATAGAATATGAAATTAGACAATCAATCAATCAATTAAGGAAATGTCTTACATTTCTCAATTGTTTAACTTGGCTATGGAGACCGGAGATCTCATCATCCAAATCACCATGCATCGGATCAATCCGCAATTGTATTTCATCGGAGTTAGCTACCGGTCTCGTGCTTAAACCCTCCCTATCCCAATATTAACAACAAATCAAAATTGGCTCAAACAAACTAATGAAAAAAAAACCCTAATAAATTCTAAACTCGCTGGATTATAAATTAAAAGAAAAAATACAATAAAATTAAAATTAGACCTTGATCGGTAAGGAGCCGCACCGCCGTAGAAGGAACCGCCACCGGTTCGGTTCGAAGTAGACGCCATCGAAACGAACAAGAGGAAATAAGCAAAGCACGCTTTTAAACAACAGTCAAGTCGGATTGAAATAGGAAAAGTGGAAATTAACACAAGAGCTGACCCGATTTCGAATTTTTTTATTTATGGTCTTAATTTCTCTGGTTGCCTTTTTTAGAGATGACGTGTTGAGAAAGAGATCAACCGTTAGTTTATAATCGTGCGGCTCAAGATTCTTTTCTGGTCTTCAGGTAGATTTTATAGGGTTAAAATTAGGAGGTGAGAATTGAGTGTGACATATCCAAAAATTATGGGGATTCGAACCATTAGATAGTTAAGATCTTAATTCATAAGAAAGAAAACGAATAAGATTTTATTATCGGAACTTAAATAAAATAAAAACAAAATTTATTATATTTGAATAGTAAAAATAATTAGATTATAATTGTATAAATAATCGTAAGGATCCTAATAAATATCTATAAAAATTTTCTTTTTTAGTTATGTTAGATTATAAAATTCGAGCTTGTTGTCGTTATTCTCTCCGTTTTATAAATTTATCGATTTTTAAAGAGATATAAATTGTAGTCGCCGATTATTAGAAGTCGGCTTTAGCCCAGTGGATTGTGCATTTTATTTTTTTGAGTTTCAAGTTTTCGCTCTATCATTTTTAGAATTTGATGTTTAAAATAAATATTTAGTAATAATATAGAGATCAGCTTTAACAACTAAATGTTGATCTTTACTATAAGTGTACTATCTCATGTGTTAAATAGGGCAGTCTTACATAGTATCTTTAGCTACCATTCAGAATGCAAAATAACTCTTTAACTCATTTTTGCTTTGCAAATTATATTTTAATTTTCTGTAAAAGATTAAGGATGTTGTTGGAGTTTTAAATATTATTAGAGTTTTAAATGTTTTGAAAACATTTTATAGTCTTTCTGACTTGAAATTGAATGCTGCAAAATCGAAGATTTGTGCTTGTGGTATTGCATCTCAAGCCCTTTTTAATATAGAGATTATTACAAGTTTTCGATGTGATCAACTACATGTGAGATATTTTGGAGTGTCTTTTATCACTCGAAAGTCGAATGTTAAATATTGTCGTACTTTAATAAGAAAGATTAAAAACAAATTGAGTTTGTGATCGAGCATGAAACTTAATTATGGTGGTTGATTACAATTGATATGTGCAGTGATTTTTAGTATAGCAAATTATTGGTGCAGACAATTAGTTCTTCCAAAAACAGTCATACAGAGGATAGAACAATTATGCATCAGATTTTTCTGGAAGGAAGAGTTTATTGCTAGAATAAAATGTGCTTTTTTATGCTCATCAAAACTATTTTGGCAGGTAATGGATCCCTTTGGGTTGCTTGGTTTAAAGTTTATATGTTGAAAGGGAAAACCTTTTGGAGCATAGAATGTAAGTCTTCTTTTAGTTAACAAGTTAAAAAACTGTTAAAATTGAGAGCTGGAGTAACTATCATTTTCAGAAATGTTATTGATCTGAAAGAGGTCAAATCAAATTGGCTATGGGATAAAATTCGATTAAAACGTGATAAAGTTCTCTGGCAAAAGATACTTTGGTTTCCTTATCACATCCCTAGACAGTCTATAATTACTTGGATGACCATCCTTGAAAGGCTTTCTACAAAAGATAGACTGCTGAGAATGGGGTGTATGGTTGAAGAGAAATGTGTGTTATGTGAGTAGACAAGAGACAAGAGATCATCTTTTCTTTGAGTGTGTTTACCCTACAACGGTCTGAAAATCCGTACTCAACATGTGCTTACTCAGGAGAGACAATGAAAACTGGGAAGAAAAGGTTTCATGGGCGATAAACGTTCCCAAGGGAAAGTCCTTGTCATGATCTTCAAGTTAGCATGGTGTAGTTTTTATATCATATCTGGGTAGAAAGGAACAAAAAAATCTTCAAACATGTAAAGCTAGCTCTCGATGAGATTGTAGTTGTTGTTAGATTTGATGTGAGTGTTAAATTGAGAGGCATGATAATTGATCGTAAGGATATTATTAATATTCAGCTTTGTAATATCTGGGGATCTAATAATAGTTTGAATCTCCTCTAATATTGTGACTTGTAGTAACTCAACTACTTTTGAACCTAATATATGCAACATTCATCTAAAAAAACTAAATGTTGAACTGACAATAAACCAAATAAATCTTCAGAAGAGACATTCGAAAAAATTGCCCTATCTAGATTCATTTAGCATAGACTTTCTCGAGTCTAAGATATAAGGCAAATATGCTTTAAAACCGTTCTTATCATCCTTTCAGCAAGGACTAATGCCACATTTCAATTGATGACCAATCTCGAGAGATTTCCTCATTCAATCGGCGTCTCTTTTGCATCACGCCATTAGTTTGGCTGGATATTATACGAGAATTCAGCAGCTACTGCTGTTCGGACATCTTTGCCTATAGATGCTATTCAGTGGAAGCGACTAAAGTTGGTGTGACTTTGTCTTAATGTTGATGGTGTGGTTTCTC
This sequence comes from Abelmoschus esculentus, assembly GCA_035048815.1. Classification (NCBI taxonomy): domain Eukaryota; kingdom Viridiplantae; phylum Streptophyta; class Magnoliopsida; order Malvales; family Malvaceae; genus Abelmoschus; species Abelmoschus esculentus. The sequence continues at coordinate 14,206,476 of JAUCBN010000026.1, forward strand.
CTAGCATTGGTATGAGCTCCATTGGAGGATCGTTTGTTCAAGACTACAATAGAAATAGATTACGATGGTTCAATAAAATGATAGGGACTGAGTTCTGGGCCTTGTTCATCGGCTTAAAAAATCGCTTGGACAAAGGGATGAGTCAGATCGGGTACTCGATTAATTCAATTCTAGTAACCATCGATTCTTAAGAATTGGATTCAGTCTCAATCCTTATTATACCCGGATTTAAATTTTAGGATTCAATCTCATTATTGGTAATAACCGGTACCAATATCAAGTACCCGATCAATTGGCTTATTATTAAAAAAATATGAGCAATAAGAGAAATTTGTAACCATTAATAATATTATTAAATAATAAAATTAGAATATTATAGGCTCAAAAATTAAAATTTTAAAATGAATTATACTCATAATTTTCATACAGAAGAAAAAAATTGATAAAAAAATAAAAAAAATATTATCTATTACAAGTTAGAAAATCAGTACTGAATATTTGATATTAGTCTCGGTCTTACTACGTACCCATCAAATATCGAGTACAAAAAATCAAAATTCAGTCATAATCTCGATTATGATCCAGATCAAAATTTTAAACCTAACCTCAATTTGAATAAAAATTTATCGAATCTTAATTAAATTTAAATAATCAAATTTTTTTGCTCCCCCTACTAATTAGCGTAGGATCAATGGCTCTAACCCGCTATCCTTAGTCCGAGCCAATTATCAGATTCGACGGAAGGGAAGAGTGACAGATATATGTTGGACTTCACGGGAAGACAAGTAGTTTCTCTCTTTATTCGAATAAAGTTACTCTCTTCGTCTCAAAAATAATGTCTTTTATTGATTTTTTAAAAGTCAAATTTTTTAAACTTTAATTATAATTATATTAAATATTTTAAATAATTAAATTTTATAAATAATATAGAAAATGATAAAATATATCATCTTTTTAAGTTCTTAAAATTTGACGTATGATATTATTAAAAAAACTTCACTTACCTAAAAGAAAAAAATGATATATTTCAAGTACTTAGATAAAAAAATAATATATTTTATGTACTTTGATAAAAAAAAAACATTAAATACTTAAATAAAAAAGTTAGTACATTTATGTGTGATATAAGGAAAAATTATACAATGAACCTTGTTCACCACGTCATCTATGGTCCCAAGCAATCAAGATCGTTGATCTTAATTTTTTTCCATGTGAATCATCACCTCTTTCCTACATGGACTTAGTGGGTGGGTAGTTATTAGGTGATTATTTAAAGATCAACGGTCCTGATTGCTGGGACCATAGATAACGTGGTGAACAGGATTCACTATATAATCTCTCGTGATATAAGCTTAAATTTAACCTTATTTAAGCGTTTGTATAGTATAACTCCATTTTCATGCTTTATGACGTATTTTTTTTTATTTATAATGGAATGATCACTTCCTCATGCCTCATTAAAAAGCCTCCCTAATCCTAAGTAGAGGAAAAAGAGTACATGTGAAAATGATACGAATAGAACAAGAAAAATAGTAACATTAATAAAACAAACACAAGCCAGACAAAAGTTACCCTACACCATCCAGATGTTGTAAATCTTCAATTAAAGAAGTTTGACACTCAATCGGTAGACAAACGTAAAGAATCTGTTTATAGGGATTGAACAAGGTGAGAGACGTGGTTGTTCTTCCTAAATTTTTTGATATAATTATATTTTTAATTCTTTTAATTTAACTATTATTTAAATAAAGGTTGTGTCGCTTAAATTATATAGGAATTCTTGAACCCAAGAGTTAAGAATAAGAAGTTCTTTATTCCCCATTTTCTCAACTTTTAAATTTAAATGTTTAATAGATTCTTTTCCCTCCTAACATTGAATTCTAGTTTCGTCTCGGTGTGTCACGAAATATAAAGTATTTTTTTAAATGATAATTTTGTACATTAATTGTCTTTATTATTTTAATTATATTTAAAATATTATTTTAACAAAATAATAAATATAATACTTTTTAATAAAATATTAAATTAATTATTTAAAATAATAAAATATATTTTCGTTGTATATAAATTAATTCTTTGTTTTTGAAATTTTGTTTAGGACCTTCAAATGTTGGAGATGACTCTGGGGTGAAAAAGAAAAAAGAGGGTGAAGAAAGGGTGAAAAGGAAAAGTGGGTGGGTGGGTGGGGAGGGAGGGAAAGACTACTATATCCATTGTCTTTTCAAGCTCAATAAATAAAGTACTGAGTTAAAATGAAAGTGTTGAAGGGTAGCTGTAGCCTTGGTTTCACTGAATTGTCCCCTTGAGAGTTGATGGAACTACAAGAATCTTCTCAGGGATAAAAATAAGTGAGGTGGGGTAATCCTTCTTCATCTTTAAAGATTTTTTAGTTTTATTTTTTATTTAATTTTTAAAAAATATTATTTTATGAATTTACTCTTTAAATATAAATATTTATGTTTTATTACTTTCACCCCTAAATCTTGATTCCGTTTTTGAACCTTTTGATTCAGTATTCACATTCATGATGTGGGACAGTAAACTGCACCACTCATCCAACTCCACATGGACAGAAAGAGGCCTTACCAGAGCTACCACACCAACCAATCAACTTTCATCGATGTTTTAAAAAAAGTAACGTTGTTTTTTAATTTATAAAAAAATAAATTAATTTAACATCGATAAAAAATTAACGATGACATATTAATTATTATAAATTAATATATTATATAATTATTTTTTTAATTTTTATATTTTCCTAATTTAACCTTAATTCTAAAATATTAATTCATATAATTTTAATAATCTATCAATTTAATCTTATATCACCCTCAACTTTTCTTTTTCCTTTCCAAGTCCTATATCAGATCTATTTTAAGAAGTTACACAATTAATAATAATGTTGATTGCAACTCAAAATGTTACATTACGACGAGTTTTAACTTTAAAATATTATATATTTACTCTAAAAAAATTACATAATTTATAATAATAATAGTTACAACTGAAAATGTTATACAAACAAAATTTTAAGTTGCAGGCAAAAATATTTATGTAATTTACATAATTTATTATAAAAAATTAATATTTTTAGTTTTAATTAAAATGTTATTCAGTTTACTCTAAAAAATTATACAACTAATTACAATTGATTTCAATGGTTTAACTCTTAATTGTATTTTAAATTATCTGAAAATCTCAATATCCTAATAATAGGAAGAATCTAAATAACAATAGCCTAAAAACATTTAAAAAGTACATAATTAAAAACATATAATATTTTTAACCAAAAATATTATTAAAATATATAACAATTTAATTTATATTTATAATAATTGAAATTTATATTTTTTTATCCGTTTTTCAGTCTATCACACAACCGACTCATATTCTGAGTGCGACTGAGACCCTCCATGTCTGTGAAATTGTTGAGGCAAGTCAAACGCCACCCGCTACATCCATAACTCATTAATGCCAGACCCCAACGGAGTTAAATGTAGAAGAAAGTTTGCCTCTGCCGACGATGACTAGTCACTGCCTCGCAACGACTTTCTCTCTGGTTCTCAGATTAGAGTCGTCTATGTGGGGAGACAACAAAGGAATACGCAGTAAAACGACGTAGTTGAAATACTGTGCTAGATGTGGAGAGCATTCAATAGGTAAAATAATGGAACTACTTCAGTTGATGAGGGGGTTTTATAGTCTAAATTTTATTTAAAATTTTTGAGTCGAGTTTATAAAATTAAAATCGAATTAAATTAAGTTAAATTATTTTTTTTTCAAATTTAATTGGTGCCAATTTAAACATATTTTTTATTAAATAGAGATTATATCTTTTTTTCAAGATTCAAACCCATATAAGATGGGACAATATAAGCATCATTGATCACTAGGTCAATCAATAGATTTTTTAAATACATTTCTTTAACTATATATGATATATATATATATATTCATTTTTTATATATAATATATATTTATTAAACAAAATTGAGACATTCAGTTCGAACTTAAAACTAATTCACTAACTATTAAAAATTGAAAGTTATTTATAATATTTTTTTTAAAATTTATAAAATTATAATTTAAATTAAATAAAAATATAATAAAAAACAGTTCCGTTCACCATATTACTCATTTTGATTAATTAATATAATATTAATTTTGTACTTGCGGTTAGAATATTTCTATTACAATCGTCAAATGACGTATAACGATCGTCACAATGTCGCGGACGTTATTTGTTTGCTAAAGTTGACTCTATCTTTGACCTGTGACAATGATTCAAGATAGCTCTAAAAGTCACTAGAATACATTTAGTTTATTAAATTATGACTATAATTATTGGTTGAACGAGTGCTCGGTCACATCATTTTATTGTACAAAACCATAAACCATAACGTCCTCAGGATTAAAGGTGCGTAAAATAAACTGTAACTGGTAATCATAATTATTAATTTATATATTTATCAATTAATTAATTTGTTATTAAAATTAAATAATTTAGTTCATTAACTGTTAAAAATAGTGATTAAAGGAAGTGGGTTTTGTTGGTTAAATAGACTGCAAAACAGGGTATTAGCACTGACAGAAAAAATTAAAAGAACGAACTGATAGAAAGTTTGACCGTGTCGTGGTATGGAGGCCACTGCCTTAGAAACAAATCGTCCGATGTATGTACTCGCTATTTTAGGCGGTTGTCCCCCGAAGGTTAGTACGGTCCTCAAAACAGTGTACACCCAAAGTTTAGAGTGGACTGTAGAGGAAATGATCGTCGAAACCGGAGTCGAACAGAATAATACTCTCTAATTCTCTCTTTAGTAAGACAGATGAACTCTGAACGAAATGATTAAAAATGAGAGAAAAACATCTTATTTATAAGTTGAAAGCAGGGGCAAATCTATCCGAGAATCAAATAAAATCTGATTTAAATTTTAAATTTAATATCAGATAATATCTATCCAAAAATAGTAGATTTGCTAACCGAAAATATCCATTTAAATCTCGGATAAAACCTATTCAAAATTAGATTTATTAACAGATAAAATCTAATTAAATCTCAGATAATCTTTAATATCTATCTAAAAATAGTAGATTTTATAACCGAAAATATCTATTTAAATCTCGGATATTTTGTTATTAAATCTATTCGGTTAAGTATTTAAAATTCAAAGAGAATTTTAAATCAACTAAACTGCTCTCATACAACCTATAAAAATAGAGTGTGGGATTCAAGCATTACATATTTTCAACAGGCTTTAGGAATGTCATTGTTAAGTCAGATAATGTTGATGTCATTGTTCTCTCTGCAATCAAATGTGTTTATGATGTCTAAATAATACTGAAAAATTAAGGTGTTAGTATTATTGAGAATAAATAAAATAATTAAAATCGAATTTAAATCGTATCGTGGTGAATATCATTATTTAAAAATAAATATATTTTATTTGGTTTATTTATTGTTACAAGTGGATCATCCTTCGAGATTAATACAGTCTCTCTAAAAGTTTGTACATGTTAACTTCGGAGTAAAGATTGGTGATATTAATCTTCTCTTAATTTTATATTTAATTTTTTATAACTCTGTTTTCAAAATATTTTTTTCGCATTTGTTGGAGATTATTGGAGAATGCTCTTCCCATATTAAGTGAAAAAAATTAGCTTAATTTATAAAGGTATCTGCGAAGCTTTCTTTGTTGAAGAGTGATGGATTAGGTTCTACACGTGTGCATGGCCTTGCTTGACTTGTTTCAGTGTATGTTCTTTTTTTTTAAAAAAAATCGAAATAATTTTTATAAACTATTCTAAAAATACTGAAAATTTGGAGAATTGCTACTATCAACAATTGTTTTTATAGACGTTCTAGTGATTAGAATTCTAAACGTTTATATAGTGATTAACGTGATTAAAGACTGAATTATTTCCACACGTTTTTCTTGCAGGTAAATCAACAATTTGTCTGATTTTAATTACAAAGTGCTTTTACGATCATATGAAAAACACAAATCATTACAAGGCTATTTTAATTATTTTTAAACTTTTTATGAGTTTCTGACGACGAAGAACAATATCATCGGTTATTATTTTAAAGTTCGCAAGTATAAACTTTTAAAGAGTTTATGTTAATCTCGGGATGAATTGTTCGTAGCAATAATTACATCAGTTAGGATAAATCTGTTTTTAAGATAGTGATTTTCACTACGACATAGTTTAAGTTCGATTTTAATTATTTTATTCATTCTCAGTCAATACTAACACCTTGATTTTGTAATATTATTTCAAAAAAATAAAAACAAAAACATATTTTTACTATAAAATGTCAATTCAATCGAGCAAGCTGGTTCTAGACCTATCCAAACCGGATGCACTCAATGGTTTTAACTACCGAAGGTGATTCTAAAGAATAATGATATTCTTTGAATATTTAGACCTAGATACGTCCTGATTATCCCAAAACCATGTCAAATGATCTTGGATGTCGTTGATATCATCATCATTAATAAGGACCTCGCAGTTGTTTAAGTGTTCAACTAAAAATTTTAAAAGGATAAGAAAACGGTTATACGTTTTATAAAAAAAAAAGATAAATTTATTTGGAACACTCTTGAGAAAAGAACGAAACTGACAATGCAAAAATAAAAACGCTTGTGATCAACGAGTGACTAAAATTTTAGACGACATACAAAAAGTCAATCATAAAATAAGTTCATGACAACGAGAAACTAATGCCGATATCAATATTTTTTTAAAATATATTTTTGAAAAATAACGTAAATATATTATAAACAATATTTGATTTATTAAATAACATTACATATATATTTCTAAATCAGTTATCAATTGATTTAACGATAATTGATATGAGATATTATATCTTTTAAATAATATTAAATATTTGAGTCCTAAATATTGTGAATAAAACAAATAGGGTGGGAGGGTTATCCCGAAAACAAACATTTAAATATTTAATTTGTATTAATTAATGATTATATAAAAATAATGATATTGTAAGCCATACTTACACATGAATCGTACCACAAATCTTACTTACACATATAAGAAAAAATAGATTATATATATATATATGTCGTATATATTTAAATATAATATTTTAAATTATAATCAATCAAATATAACATTGAAAAGAATTACATTTACTTTTAAAAAATCAAACGAATATGTTAAATTCAATTTAATCTAAAATCTAAATAAAATTAAGTAATAAAATGTAGAGTAAATTTAATTAACTTTAATTTTTTGAATTTGTCTAGATTTGATTGAGTATTGAATCTAATTATAAACATATTAGAGTAACTAGGGGCGATAACGAGTCGAACTGTGTCTATTCAAACTTAGATTTAATTCAAAAATAATATCATTGATTTCGGTTCAAACTCGAAATAGACTATTTAAACTCAATTTTGCTTAGTTTTGACTCGAAGTGGATAATTTTACTATATATATATATATATAAGGTAGAATTTCGTTAAAAATATCATTCAAAATCAATATTACAATAAAAAAAAATATACTCAAAAATTAAATTACTCTAAATGCCCAAAAATATTCTTATAATATGAGTTTAAAAATACTTTTTAAATTTATTCACGAACTTTTTAAACCAAACTTAAATTGCTTAAGTTGATTTATTATATTTTTTACCAAATTCAAATTTAAATCAAACTCACTTGAATTTATCATCATCGAAACTGCTAACCAGCTTTGACATCAAACTCACTTGAATTCCTTCCTTTCCCGACTTCAACTACCAATTGTTTGCAGTATAAATTCATCAAGTTCGGACTTTGAAGCGCTCCCATTGACCTAGATTTGATCAGCTTCACCGTCGGAGTTTTCGCCGGCTTTTTTCTTGCCAACGCCACGTGGCCGCCGTCCAAATCAATCTCCGTGGGGATCATCTTCATCGCCTCCGCGAACGATCCAATCGATTTCGATCTCATTACACCATCCCCAATCAGATTCACTTCACTCGTCACACTCGACACTCTTCGGATGCTTCTCCTACTTCCACATCTCGAACTCCTTGCAGCGGCCTCCTCGATACCTTCAAGTACTCGTCGGTGCTTTACCAATGGCTTTTCCACGCACCTCACGCGCTGCCGTAGGTTGCTCCAAACCGCTCTACCATTAACTCTCTTACTCACCACCGTCAAACACTCCACAACCTCTTCCATCCCGGGACGTCTCTCCGCTACGGACCTCACGCACCTAGCCGCCAACACAGCCAAGCTCCGGATCACCACCTTATCCACCGGAGGTCCGATACGACCGTCGCAAATCGAATCAAAATCCCCTCCTTTTATCAACGGAACCGCCCAATCAACGACCGACGGCGGGCTATACTTCAAGTCAATGGCGTGCCACCCGCTAATAATCTCCAGTAACAGAATGCCGTAACTGAAAACATCACTTTTCGAGCTGACGTCAGTCGGAGCCAAATAACCAGGGTCGAGATACCCTAACGTCCCCGCCGGTGGGGTGCACTTAACTCGTACATCCTCCACGTGTCCTATTAATGCAAGCCCGAAATCACCCAACCTAGCATTCCACCTTCGATCAATCAAAACATTCGACGATTTTATATCCCTATGGATCACCGGCGGGTTACCCGAATGTAAAACCTGAACCGCTTTCGCAACCTGTAAAGCGAACCGAACCCGGGTGGTCCATCCCGGCGGTCTACAAGAAGAAGAGTGTAAAAGATCGTACAATGAACCGTTGGGCATGTACTCAACAACGATCAACTTGTTCTTGCAAAGGGAATCGGAGCAGTAACCGATGAGATTCACGAGTCGAGGATGATGCACTCGGGAGAGAATTTCGATCTCGTTGTCGGCGGGGCTGTTACAGTTTTTCGACGTTTTCTTAACGGCTGTGATTAACTTGCCATCGTCGAGGACGGCTCTGTAGACTGAACCGTGACTGCCTTTGCCGAGAAAGCTGTCGGAAGAGAAATCATTGGTGGCAGAAAGAATAACGTCATAACGAAACTGTCGGATTTGGAGGTTGCTTCTGGTTTCTCTGGTCTTGTTTTTGTTGGTTTTTTTTCTACGATAATAATCCCAGTTGTAAGGATCGCAGACTTTAATGGATGAGTCTGCATCGCAAGAGAGGTAACCCATGAATGAGTAAAGCTGGAAATGAGGAGGGAAAGTGTTTGATGAATCAACAAAGTGGGTGTATTTTTAAGCTGCTCGTAGCAGCCACCACCATTAAACTTGCAATGGCAGCAAACATGTTCTGAAAGTAAAGAATTTAGCTAACCTTAGTTAAGTTATTACCAAGGAAAAGGGGCATGGGCATTGGTGAAGACGAAAGGGGGTAGCTTGACTGGCTCCAAAGTGTTTTTAAGTGTGTACCGATTTACAGCTTTGGAGATGTGAAAGCAATCAAAGCTCGTTTTTTTTATTTTAATTTTTAATATCATTATATTTAGTTGATTATCGATTTTCGACTGATTTTAATTTTAATTTAATTAAAAAATTAATTATTTAATCGAATACTAACACATGTTATCATTTGAGGTATTCATGATAGGTTAACTGTAGTTTAATCTAAACGGTCGGTTAATCACTATAACGGTTACTAAATTATGTTAATCTTAACCTAACTATTAAGAAACAGTTAACTGGAATAATTAATCGTTAAGACACGGTTAACCAACCATTCAGTTTTAGGTTAACTTGTAACTCATTACATTTTTTACATGTTCATTTTTTAGTGATAAATAAAAATTTTATTCATCCAAATAAACCAACATTTTGTACAAATAAAATAAAACCAACTAAACTATTTACAAAAGAAAACCTATACAAATTCCCAGTCCATAGCTAGATTTGACGAGTCAAACCGTAACCTTTCTCCTGATAAACGCAACCGCACATTCATCTTAATCCATGAAACAATAACATCCATTTGTCTAGGTCGTTTTCCATAGAGTCGACCATTGCGCTCCTGCCATATAGTATAAATATAGCAACACCAAGCTAATCGAATAACAACAGCTAAAAGGGTTTCCCTTACCATGTAATTGTACCCATTGCACCATACAACGCCAATCATCCAGTGGAACATCACTTTGGCAAGCAATCATGATCTCTTTCTAAACTCGTCGAGAAAAAGAACATTCAATAAATAGGTGATTTATGTCCTCCAAACCAGAGTCGCATAGCAGACATTGCATATTAATCTGTCCACCCCAAGACACCATCCATACCTTGGTTGGCAAGCGATCCTGTATTGCAAGCCAGGAAATAAAGGAGAAACGAGGTATTGATAGACTGCCCCAAATGATATTGCTCCAAGGAACTCTCATATTTTTATGACGAAGGATATCTCATGCTTTCTTTGCCTTGAAATCACCATCCATAGTTCCTACAAGTTGATAGTTATCCCTTAATTTGAGTACCTTCTTCCAAGCCCAACTTGAGTTGCTTTTTACCATGACATCCCAAATAGACATCCCCTTTAAAACATACTCCTTTATCCACGCCACCCACAAAGACCCAGATTGGGCAAATAGAAACCAGATACACTTCATTATACAGGCTCGATTCCAAACAAAAATATTTTTCACACCCAATCCACCTTCACCCTTTGGGTGACATATGTGGTCCCAACTAATGCGAGCTCCCTTAGCTGATCCATCCGAACTTTTCCAAAGAAACGAACTACATAACTCACGACCTCCTTTAGTACCTTTGTTGGTAGAATAAAAGCTCGACACCAAAAATTTTGTATACTAAATAGAACAGCTTGGATTAATTGTAACTGTCCAACAAAGGATAAGCATTTAGATGGCCAACTCCTTATCCTTTGTACAATCTTTTCCACTAGCCCCTCACAAGCATTAACTGATAAGTTTCTAGAGACCAATGGCACTCCAAGATATCGAACAGGTAGAAGGCCAATAGGAAACTCAGTAACAGATGCAATATATTGTTTCTCATCATTGTCAATGCCAGCACAAAACAACCCACTCTTTGCTGAGTTTATTTGTAGGCCAGATATTTTGTAAAAGAGAGCCAAAATATTTTTAACCCCCAACATTGCATCCACAGTACCTTTGGTAAAAACCAAAAGATCATCAGCAAAACATAAATGCGTGAGCCCAATTTTTCTACATCGCAGATGAAAATCAAACATCCCATGTTTGCTAGCCAAATTCTACAATTTAGACAGGACGTTCATGACCAAAATAAAGATATAAGGGGAAAGTGGGTCACCCTACCGAACCTCTTTAGCCCCCGAAAAGAAACCAGTCAAACTACCATTAAGACTAATAGAAAATCTAGAGTGAGTAATGCAGGCTCGAATCCATCCATAAAACTGATAAGGAAAACCAAGGATACGAAATAATTGAAAAATAAAACTTCAATCAAGAGAGTCAAAAGCTTTTCGCAAATCTACCTTTAGAGCACAACGAGGTGAGACATGCTTTCTACCATATCCATTGACTGACTCCTGAGCAAGCATAATATTTTCAACCAAATCTCTACCTTGGATGAAAGCACTTTGGTTCTCAGCAATTAGGTGAGACAACCAACACTTTAACCTGTTAGTCATGATCTTGGTGATGTATTTGTACAAAGTAGTGCAACATGATATTTGCCTAAAATCAATAGCCTACATTGGGGTAACAACTTTAGGGACAAGAGTAAGAACAGTAGCATTAAAACCAACCGGTAGATAACTTGTCAAAAAGAAATACTTAACAACAGCAAGAAAATCATCACCAACAATCCTCCAACAAAGCTGAAAAAACTAGTTGGGTATCCATCAGGACCAGGAGCTTTGTTTCCATTCATGGCAAACAACACTTCTTTTATCTCCTCCGAAGTAACTGGGGCAACCAAATGATTCTACATAGATGTGAATAATTCAACCCCTAAGATCTTCTTTAATAAACCATCAGAAATAGATACAATATTTAAATTAATAGTCCCTAATGCCTTTAAGAAATGCCTAATTAACTCAACTGAAATCGCCTCAAAAGTTTCAAGTTACTGCCCATGAGGATCATAAAGAACCTGAATGGTATTATGTGATTGTCGAGCAACAACTTGCCTAAAAAAGTAAGAAGAACTATTGTCTCCCTCTTTTATAGCTTGCACCCGGGACTTTTATCTCAAAAATTTCTCTTCAGCCAGGAGCAACTCCTTAAGCTCTCTAGAAACCTGTTTTTCCCTGACAATGAGTTCACTGCTAGGGTCAGTTGAGATTAAAAGTTGCACTTCCTTTAAGGTCTGTTATAGCGCAAGAACCTGTGAGTGCAAGCCTCCATCAGTGTAATAACCCAAAAAAATTAAGTCAAAATCCCCAATCTTAAAGTCAAAATCCCTAAATATGCCCTAGGAATTGAGGATTTAAATTCTAAATTCAGGGACTAAAATTTAATTTTCAGAAAATCCTTGGGGACTTATAGTGTAATTTACCCTTTTTCCTTTTTTGGAACGTTACCTTCTTCTTCCTTCTGAAACTGAAAAATTGAGAGTAAATAGGATTGAATTCCTCAATTAATCTTATTATTAAATCCGAAAATTGGTTTTGAATCTCTCATTTTTCTCTCTGTTTCTGCCGTTGTTGCCTTTGGGGTCTCCTTTTTGATTCAAATTGAGGTATGAAATCTTGTCTTCCTCGTTTTATCTTTGATCTATTATGAGTGTTATGATAATTAGTTCGAATGATTTTGGTGTCGAATTGGTGTAGTTTAAAACCGGTTCTGTTGGGTGAATTAATCGAGTGTTTTTGGTTTTAAAAATTAGAAGAGGAAGAAGCTATAAGTTGGGTTTCTGTTTTGATCGAATAAATGGTGGGAGAAGTTGCTTTTAATCGTTTAAAATGGGTGGGTTTGGTGTTGAATCGATTAAGAATAGTTTTGAATCGAATATAGGTTGAAATTGAATCGAATAGAGGTTTTAATTTCGAATTATTACGTGTTTGGATGGTGGGAAAATTCTGGTAATTTTTCAGATTTTCCCGGAAAATCTGGAATTTCCAGATTTTCCTGGGATCCAAACAGGGCGAACCGAACCAGGAAACCGACCCACCCGAACCAGTCCAAGCCCAGACCGACCGGCCTGACCGAACCGAAACCCAGGCCCAAACCGTGACCCGTCCGACCCAAACCCAGACCCGACCCGACCGCGACCCGACCCGACCCGACCCGATTTTCGACTCGTTTCCCGACCCGACTAACATCATCGTTGACGTCACTGCTGACGTCATCGTTAACGTCATCTGCTGATGTCAACGTTGACTGATGACGTCACTGCTGACATCAACGTTGACCAGTGCTGACGTCAGCAGTTGACTTTTTTTGACCCGGGCCTACTTTATGTTTTTTGACGTCCTGAATCCAATGGTGCAGTCCGTGTTTCGAAATTCGAACCCAAAGTGTCATTTTTGGGGGTTTTAAGTTCGATAAGTTATCTGGAAATTATCTGAAAAAGGTTCTGAATCAATTTTTGTTTGCTTCAGGTGACGAGGATTCCGACCCCGAGCAGCTACCTCCTCCTCATCCTGTACGAGGACCGATACATCCACATTCGGGACCTTCACGTGAGTACGAATTATTCTGTTTAAATTATTTTCGGTATTGTGGCATAGTAGAAAGTCTAACTTGTTTCTGTAAATTATAGATTCTACTCCTGCTCAGCCCAGTGGTAGAGCCGAGTCCAGTAGACGTCAGGGTCATCGTTGAGTCTTCTGATACAGGTGTGTTCTCTCCCGTTCATCCTGTAAATTTTGTTGTTCTGTGTATTCGATTCTGTTATCCGTATGATCATGCATCATTCTGTTATATCATATCTGATTCTGTTATCTGTCATGCTTGCCTCCTGTTAGATAATAAGGCATGCATTCTGATTCTGTAGATGCATTTAACATGGCATCTGAGATATTATCTGTGTACGGGGAAGTTAGTAATTTTATCACTTTTGTTCAGTGGCTCCACCTTCGGGTCGAGATACCACTTTTGTTGGTGTGATGGTGTTAGAGTGGTTTGGGGACCAACTCTTCTGTGGTGTTCGGAGATGGGTGCATATCATGCATACTCTGTCTATTCTGCATATTCTGTTCTGTATTCAGTTTATCTGTTTTAGAGACACACTAGGCTCCCTAGCTTACACCCTCTCAGATTTCTGTGTTAGATCTCAGTCTTAGGCTCGGTGCGGTACTTGGAGGTTCTTGATTTATATTCTGATTTATAATATGTATTCAGTTTCTGATTTATAATATAAGAATCTCCGAGAAAAGTACTGGTGGAAAGGTCTCAAGCGAGACGTGGTCAGTTTTGTATCCAAGTGCTTAACTTGCCAGAAAGTCAAAGCAGAACATCAGCGACCATCTGGACTACTTCAACATATCGAGATTCCCCAGTGGAAATGGGAGCGTGTGACCATGGATTTTGTCAATGGGTTGCCTTTGACTCCGTCAAAGAATGATTCTGTCTGGGTCATCGTTAATCGTTTGACCAAATCTGCTCATTTTATTCCGGTCAAGACCACCTATACTCTGAGTAGGTTGGCCCGATTATATATCTCCGAGATTGTCCGGCTACATGGAGTACCCCTATCTATTATATCTGATCGGGATCCGAGATTCACGTCTAAGTTCTGAGGATCTCTACATATTGCTCTGGGTACTCGACTAAACTTTAGCACCGCTTATCACCCTCAGACCGATGGTCAGTCTGAACGGGTGATTCAGATCCTCGAGGACATGTTGAGAGGATGTATTCTGGATTTCAGAGGTAGCTGGGAGGATTTCCTACCTTTGGCAGAGTTCGCGTACAACAACAGCTATCAGGTCAGTATTAAGATGGCACCATATGAGGCTCTGTACGGGCGTAAGTGTCGCACCCCGATTCGTTGGACTGAGCTCAATGAGCACCGTTTACTGGGTCCAGGTATTGTACATGAGGCTGAGGAGACTGTTAGATTGATTCGGGATCGGCTCAAAGCCGCTTTTGACAGACAGAAGTCTTATGCTGATTTGAGGCGTAAAGATCTGGAGTTTGATGTTGGTGACGAGGTTTTTCTGAAAGTATCTCCCTGGAGGAAGGTACTTCGATTTGGCCGTAAGGGCAAGCTCAGTCCCAGATATATTGGACCCTACCGGATTATCAGACGTATCGGGCCAGTGGCTTATCAGCTTAAGTTACCACCTGAACTCAGGCGAATCCATGATGTGTTCCATGTTTCTGTACTAAGACGTTATCGAGCAGATCCGTCTCATGTTCTGTCTATAGAGGATTTCGAGATTCGGCCTGATCTGTGTTATGAGGAGGAGTCCGTTGAGATCATTGATCAGGACCAGAGAGTTCTTCGGAGGAAAACCATTAAGATGGTTAAGGTTCTCTGGCGTAACCGAGGTCTGGATGAGGCTACGTGGGAGCCCAAGTCTGTCATCAAAGCCCAGTATCCGCATCTCTTTGATCCAGGTAAATTTCGAGGACGAAATTTTCTGTAAGGGGGGGAGAGTTGTAATAACCCAAAAAAATTAAGTCAAAATCCCCAATCTTAAAGTCAAAATCCCTAAATATGCCCTAGGAATTGGGGATTTAAATTCTAAATTCAGGGACTAAAATTTAATTTTCAAAAAATCCTCAGGGACTTATAGTGTAATTTACCCTTTTTCCCTTTTGGGAACGTTACCTTCTTCTTCCTTCTGAAACCGAAAAATTGAGAGTAAATAGGATTGAATTCCTCAATTAATTTTATTATTAAATCCGAAAATTGGTTTTGAATCTCTCATTTTTCTCTCTGTTTCTGCCGTTGTTGCCTTTGGGGTCTCCTTTTTGATTCGAATTGAGGTATGAAATCTTGTCTTCCTCGTTTTATCTTTGATCTATTATGAATGTTATGATAATTAGTTCGAATGATTTTGGTGTCGAATTGGTGTAGTTTAAAACCGGTTCTGTTGGGTGAATTAATCGAGTGTTTTTGGTTTTAAAAATTAGAAGAGGAAGAAGCTATAAGTTGGGTTTCTGTTTTGATCGAATAAATGGTGGGAGAAGTTGCTTTTAATCGTTTAAAATGGGTGGGTTTGGTGTTGAATCGATTAAGGATAGTTTTGAATCAAATATAGGTTGAAATTGATCGAATAGAGGTTTTAATTTCGAATTATTACGTGTTTGGATGGTGGGAAAATTCTGGAAATTTTCCAGATTTTCCCGGAAAATCTGGGAAATTCCCAGATTTTCCTAGGATCTAAACAGGGCGAACCGAACCAGGAAACCGGCCCATCCGAATCGGTCCAAGCCCAGACCGACCGGCCTGACCGAACCAAAACCCAGGCCCAAAACGTGACCCGTTCGACCCGAACCCAGACCCGACCCGACCGCGACCCGACCCGACCGCTCAACCCGATTTCCAACCCGTTTCCCGACCCGGCTGACATCAGCGTTGACTGATGACGTCACTGCTGACTTCAGCGTTGACCAGTGCTGACGTTAGCAGTTGACTTTTTTTGACCCGGGCTTACTTTGTGTTTTTTGACGTCCTGAATCCAATGGTGCAGTCCATTTTTCGAAATTCGAACCCGAAGTGTCGTTTTTGGGGGTTTTAAGTTCGATAAGTTATCTGGAAATTATCTAAAAAAGGTTCTGAATCAATTTTTGTTTGCTTCAGGTGACGAGGATTCCAACCCCGAGCAGCTACCTCCTCCTCATCCTGTACGAGGACCGATACATCCATATTCGGGACCTTCACATGAGTACGAATTATTCTGTTTAGATTATTTTCGGTATTGTGGCATAGTAGAAAGTCTAACTTGTTTCTGTAAATTGTAGATTCTACTCCTGCTCAGCCCGGTGGTAGAGCCGAGTCCAGTAGACGTTAGGGTCGTCGTTGAGTCTTCTGATACAGGTGTGTTCTCTCCCGTTTAACCTGTAAATTCTGTTGTTCTGTGTATTCGATTCTGTTATCCGTATGATCATGCATCATTCTGTTATATCATATCTGATTCTGTTATCTGTCATGCTTGCCTCTTGTTAGATAATAAGGCATGCATTCTGATTCTGTAGATGCATTTAACATGGCATCTGAGATATTATCTGTGTACGGGGAAGTTAGTGATTTTATCACTTTTGTTCAGTGGCTCCACCTTCGGGTCGAGATACCACTTCTGTTGGTGTGATGGTGTTAGAGTGGTTTGGGGACCAACTCTTCTGTGGTGTTCGGAGATGGGTGCATATCATGCATACTCTGTCTATTCTGCATATTCTGTTCTGTATTCTGTTTATCTGTTTTAGAGACACACTAGACTCCCTAGCTTACACCCTCTCAGATATCTGTGTTAGATCTCAGTCTTAGGCTCGGTGCGGTACTTGGAGGTTCTTGATTTATATTCTGATTTATAATATGTATTCAGTTTCGGATTCTGGATTATTTATAATATTTGAACAATATTTCTGTAATTAAATGTTTATGGGTTTTTACAACAATTACTGTTTATGAAATTATGGGTTGGATTTTATTTTGTAAATGTTAAATTTTCATTATTATTTTCATTATTAATTATTTAATAATTATTCGAATATTTTATTTATTTTCATAAAAACCCTAACTTAGGAAACAAGTTTTCAAGTCGTAAACCCTAACTTGTAATCTAAGAAATTAGGTTAATTTTTGGGGTTACATTTAGCCCAAAAATGAAAGAATTTAAATGGTTGAAGAGTTCGTCGCAATGGTAAAGCAAGCATAAGATTACTAGGACAATGATCCGAGCAATCGGGGGAAAGAAAATCAACCCTTGAATTTGGAAAATGTTGCATCCAATACTAATTAACAAGGACCCTATCCAACTTTATAGAAAGAGAAGCCTCTTCCCTTTTATTAGACCATGTAAACACGACACCATTGTAACATCAAAATCGGACCATTGACAACTTGACTACCATCAAAATCAAAACTCTCACTAGGATCTTTAATGATATTAAAATCACCAGCTAACGCCCAAGAACAGTCTCGAACAATAGTTTTAACCTGCAACAAATCAACCCAAAGCTTCTTTCTATCCTCTCTATTATTAGCACCATATATGGCGGAGTAAAACAAACTAATCTCTCCTTTGGTCAACAAACATGTGATATGTTAATCAGACTTACAAATTTCTTGCAACTTCCAAGGATCTTTAACCATGAACCAAATCCTCCCATTTGTACCAAAAGAGTAATTATGTACAGTAATTTAATCTCTAAAGTGTTTTCTAAATATCGAAACAAAATTTTCCTCTCGAACCCTAGTCTCAAGAAGACACAAAACATCAACATTCAACTTCTTCACCATACTTAGAATTCTTCTTATTTTTAAGGGGTCATTACATCCCTTTACATTCCAAGTTAAAACAGTCATCTTGGAATAAAAGAAGAACCACTCTTTCCACCCCTGCCTTTCTTTTTTATTTTTCCACTACCAATACCACCTTTACCTTTTTGGTTTTAGCTGCTCCAGAAGTTCACTAACCCCTTCTGCAGCTGCTCTAGACTTTTTTGGAGAACTACTATCATCTAATACTTCAAACGAATTCTCTTGAAAAATCGAACCTTCATTATCACCAATGAAACCTACAGGTATAGAATAAACAGCAATACAAAGATCCATTGCAGAGTCACAATCTACCCGAACAGCCTCATTGTTATCATCAACACAATTGTTAGGGTCTAATAGTACACGACTAACCTTATCATGGGACCCAAGATCTGGAACAACCTTGTCAACTAAATTCTCATCATCAACAATATCTGAAACTACTTTCTTTGTGCATTTTTCCTCTAAATGTCAAAAATACAACAATGTTCACATCTTAAAGGTATCCAAACCATCGCAACCCCCACATCAATACAAATACCATCATTAAGCTCAACCTCAACCGATGTTGGTAGTTTAAAAGAGGCATCAATTTCAACACAAATTTTTGTAAACTCTAAATTCTGCTTTAGAACAGTAGCTCGTTCGATATATAGTGGCTTACCCAGAGCACTAGCTATACATCCAAGCCCTCTCTGCGAATATAACTCCAACGGGACATGCCAAAGCTTAATCCATATGGGGGCAGAACTTAAATCCAATACCTCAGTAAGCATTTCAGGCACCCACTTCCTAAGGATTATAGTCCGCTGTTGAATATGCCATGGATCCGATTCTAACATCCAATCTCTAATCTTACTCGATGAAAAATTGAGCATATACATACTAGGAGCAAGAAAACGAATTGCGATTGAACCTTCCTTCCCCCACAACTTATCCATAGTACGTTGAAATACAGATAAAGGAGGAGATTTTCTTAAAAAATTACCGATAAGAGCATTCTTCCATTGTTTAGCGCCATCTGCAATCACATCTTGAGGGGGTTAAAAGTGGAGCCCCCAAAACATTCTGATTTCCTTTTTGCAGAGGTGGAAAATCTCTAGAGTCAAACTCCACAGGTTGTCGAGCTTCTAAATCCCCATCAATTAAAATAGAATCCACCATGGAACAAATGAAAGTGGAACGAGATCAGAAATCCAAAATCAAGAGCGAGATGGAAAAACGAAAGGGAAAGAGTGAATTTTCTCTATAGGCGCAAGATAGACAGGCTAACATGTGCAGAGAGCTTAATCTTTTTAGAGAATTATATAATTATTTCTGTGATAAATGGTATATTAAAATATTCATGAAAATATTTAAATAAAGATGTTCTGAAATCATAATTAAAAAAATATTTTGCACTGTAAAGTTTTAATACAAGGCAAAATATACAAGTTTTATAATATTTTAAAGTTAAAAATGTTTATGACACATAACATTGTAGTAATGTACCGTCAAATTTCAAAACATAAAAAACATCGTTTAGTTTTTAAAGAAAATATTTAACTAACATATACTCCCTCTGTCCCAAAAATAATGTCTCTTATTAATTTTTTGGGGTCAAACTTTTTGAACTTTGACTAATGATTATTTAAAATTTATTATTGATAATATAAAAATATTTTAGAAACCTCTAATCGAATATATTTCAAATATATATTATAAAATCTAAAATCTAATTATTTAAAATATTTAATATAATTATAATCAAAATTTAAAAATTTTGACTTTCAAAAAGTCAATAAAAGACATTAATTGTAGGACGGGAAGTAATAATTAAAACATCAAAGTTTAAAAAGTTATTTTATATTTTAAATATATATGAAAATAATTTAATAACAGTTAACTTATAGGTTAACCATTAGTCAAAATTCATAACCGTAACCATTAATCATTATTTTTAATAGTTCGGTTAACCAAAATCATTAAATTTTAATGGTTTGATTAATTAACCTATGAAATATGACAGTTATACTAATTAACGGTTATTATTAATTTTACACATCCTTAATCATCATCCAATTGAATTATTAATTTTAATTTATAATTTATTTTATTTAATATTTAATATATTTATTTTCATCTAATTAAAAGATGACACATATCATTATTAAAAGATGATAAAATCTAAATTTTATTAATATGGATTTGATTTTTAATTATATAATTTCTTTAGAATTATAAAACGACAAAAAATTGAAAATATTATTATAATAATTTGATTATTATTTCTAAAAAATGATATTTTAGCAATATAGAACTACTTTTACTCATCTAAATATAAACTATTTGTTTCGACTTAAAAGAATTTAAAACTAATTATGTAGTTATTCAAATTCGTCCGGTTTCTTAAACCCGATATCCAATTAGAAAAACCCTTACCAATATCCAAATACCCATAACCCATTACATAAATACCCAATTAAAGGGTCAAAACGCTCAACATTGAAGTTAGGAGTGCATTTGGTTCGGTTTCGATTTAATTCGGTAAGCTATTTTAATAATTAGCGGTTTTTAGTTCGGTTAATATTGATTTTCGATTTTTTTATATTAACGTTAATTTTTAAAAGTTTATATTTTATCTTGAAAAAAATAGTTTTATTTTATGACTTTTAAATATTAAAAGATAAATATTTTAAGATATTTTTCATAAATATTTATTTAAACTTATTTTTAAGTAAAAATAAAAATATATTTATAGTATTTTAAGTATAAAATATATTTTTATTTTATAAAAATAATTAAAATTAATTAAAAATTCAAACCGGGTTTAATTTGGTTAACCGCGAATTAACCATTGTTCATAAATTTATGAACGAAAATACCTTAGTTTAATTTGATTTTCAGTTTTACAATTAACCATGCTCTGACGTAATTGAAGCTTTAACGTTCTCAGTTTGACAATCTAGCGAAATTAGAAGATCACGATTTTTTATAGCTTGTTTTCTGATTTTGGCTTTCATTGTTTTGATTTCTGTATTCTTCACTGAATTTTCCCATCATCCAAACAGAGCGGAATCAGGTGTTTATTCCAATCAGGTTTGTAACACCTCAATCTTCCAGTATTCATTGATTCATTTGCTTAATTAAGAAATTCCAGAATATCCAATTCCTGCAACCACATTTCTTTTCATATAAAATTGCCTTTTATATTAATTATCGGTATTGATTTGATTGTGGATACTGTTTTTTTTTAGTTTATTTTGATCCTGAGAAAAAATTCTCGTGAAAAGATGCTATGATTGAATTTTCTTGGATAGGAATCTGTTTGGATGAATCTAAATTAAACAGATCTACATGGCTTGTATTCACCACGGCCATCGGAGAGCTTCATCTTTGACTTGTGTTTATTTTCCATTTCCATAGTATGCTTTTAAAATTTGGAGAAGAGAACGGAAAATTTAAGTTTTAACAAGAAAAGATTACTCAAAAGTATTGTGTTTATCTTTGATTTGAATTCAATTATCTGTTTGTAATTTTGAAAAAAACAAATCTCACAAGATTTCGAGTATAAATATTTAAAATCCCCCACTTGTCCAGTTGTAAATTCTAGCTGTTAAGATGTCAAATATTTAACAGCTTATGATTTCTCTCCTGCCAATACCATGAAATTCCCTGTTTCTCAATCTGCCTTCATTTTACATCATTTTAACACCCAAAGCTACCATGTAACACTAACAAAAACATATAGGGGGTGGATGTTTATGAATTTCTGTCTCATTTTTTGATCTCCCATTAGTTTAAAAGCTCCACTTCACATGGTCTGTTTAGCTTTCTCCTTTTGGTACCTAGACTTGTATGTATGGATATGGCTATGGCATGTGAAGAATTTGCATATGACCCAACTGTTGTTGCCTCACTCTCATTGGTTTTACAGCTGAAGCATGCTGCATCCAGTACCCCAATTGGGCTCTGGGGCAAACATCCATTGCCTAGTCTAACCAATGACACTTCATGCAGCAATTCAACACACTTCATTACTCTCTCCTGCAACCAAAAACATAAACAAATCAATCAAACCCATGTCTTGATTCAATCTGATTAGGGTCAGTTTAACATTGTCGTTGCAGTTGAAAAATGATTTAGCTTCGGAGAAAAAACGTCTTTGAACATATCCTAAGTAAAGAATCAATCATCTATGTTCCCATGTTTGGACCACCAAAGTTTACCTTTTGTACATGGTGACTGAGAATAGAAATGGCTTTCTCACTGTCTAGAGTGTGGGTTTCAACAGCAACAGATAATACCACTGCTGCTGCAATCTCAGAAGACTTGAATTCCAAGAAATCAAACCCTGCATTCAATTCCCACCCACCAAATCAGAGACCCCTTTCCATCATATACTGCAAGTCTGCAACTGCACTTTTATTAGTACAAAGTGTGAGGAAACTGAGAAAAGGGACCTTTTATTGTGCCTGAAATGAGCTGGATTGATCTCAAGATTGAACTTCTAAGTGGGATTTTATCATCATTGAGTTTATAAAGGAAATAATCTATGAATGAGAATGGAGTGATAGCTTGCATTCTCCAACTCAAAGTGCTCAACACCAGAAGTTCCATTCTTTGTATAGTTTTAGCCTCAAACACAAATTTAGATTCCCCCACCTGTTTTCAATAACCAAAACTAAATATCAGATCAAAAAAAATATATATTGTCTTTGATTCATCTTTTTTACCTGTAAATCTAAAATCAATGGAACTTCAGTCTCCTCCATTTTAGCAGCAAGAGATAAACATGCCACAGTGAGTAATTGCATCATCCAAGCTTTACCCTTCTGCATTGTTTAAGACACCAAGGAGTCAATGGAGATTTTATGTCCAAAACACAACATTCTCATGTTTTGTTGGTTTTGAACTTACTGGTAATTCATATGCAGAGAGAAATCTGTCCAAGTAGTTGACTGACAAGTACTCACAAAGATATCCAAAACTGAAATGGGAACAGACCTGTTAAAGAAACAAAGGAACTATAACAATTAGCAAGCAATACAATGAAAAAAAAAGTAGAATTAGTTTCAACTTTGAAGGCGATAATGAAAGCAGATGATTCATCTGTGAGTTACCCACCATTCCAATCCAATGAACAGATTCTTTTCTAGCTTCAGAATCCAAATCTCCAGATTTCAGCCTGGTCAAGTAATCAGCACCGGGCAAATGCTGGTGCTCTTTCTCTACCATCAAAGCCACACACTCTTCACTCTGCAATGGCAACCCATCTTCATCAACGCCATTAAAGAGTCGGTTTTGATTCAGGTTTCGACCATATCTATGATCCACCGCTGCCCCAAAGTAATCATCGTCATAAACGCTGTCGTTCTCTTCTGCACATAGAAGACTCGAAACTGCACAATCAAAAGTTGGTGCCATTGCAGACTCTTAAAACCTCAAAAAACAGAACAGAACAGAACAAAACAAAACTCTGTTTCAGAAATGGAAAAGAATTAATGAAGAAAGAAACGGTCTTTAAAGGGTATATGATGAATATGGTGATTTAAGAGTGAAGCTGAAGCACTCTGTCCCGCTGTTGAGGGGAAAACACTGATGAAGAAGAGAAGAGTGTTGTCTTAAGAAGCAAATCCAATGCCCCTTTAAGGGTAAAAGGAGACATCCAAGGAGGGGCAAATACAAGATTTTCCATAGGAGAAAAGAGAAGAGAGAAAGAAGGGTTATTGTCTGTGACTGTACATGAAGATGTCACCCACCACCCAGTAGTGCTTTTCTGAGCTTTCTCGCTTTACTTGTTTACAGCAAGCGGACTCGGGAATAAGTTGTTGTCTGTTTTTTATTGGTATATGGAATAAGGTATTGTGTGTTTATTTTTAGTCTTTTATACAATATAATTAGCTGTCATTATATTATTTTCCTTCTTTCATCATCATTAATTATATATAAAATAAAGATTTAAATGGTGTTTTCTCTCTAAATTTGTATAAAAAAATAATTTTAAGAACTTTAATTTATACGAGTAATTTTTTAAATAGGTATGTACAAGTAAAAATATCTCTCTATTTATATCTCTTTATATTTTACACTAAAAGTTATTAAAAAATAAATTTTAAATCTTAATCTTAATTTTTAATTTCACGTCCTTTACCTTAAAATCTAAACCCTAAAAATGTAGCCTATCTTTAATTCTCTAAACTCTAAACTCTAACCATAACCTATAACCTTAAATATTAAACTCTCTATTTTAAAGTGGGGCACTAATAAAAGTACAATAAATGGGCAAAGAATTTGCACTCAATTTATAAGAGTTTCAACTTTAGGATTTAAGATTTAAAGTATTAGAAAAATACAAAGAAAATGATAACTTTAAGCCATATTTTGAATGGGTAAAATTAGATATTTGAATAATGATTTTATAAGATCTTATTCTATTTCATGAGACCTTTATATGTAAACTTTTATTTCTTTTCTGTACATCATTAAATGAATAAATTTTATTAGATAAAACCATAAAAAAATATGATGAGCTGAGATCGTATAATAATTTCTCTTTAAAAAATAAATGTCGTCCTTTAACCACATCATCAATGACACGTGGATTGCCACAACTGAAGAATGCAAGCGAGAGGTGAAGGGCTAGTTTCTTGTTTTATTACAACTTACGAGTGTATCGATATATGAATGACGATAAATTATTTCTTTTTGTTGCATAATTGGTTAAAAATGTCTTTTTAACTTTTAAGAAATTTGTGGTAGTTATTATTGTTGTGGTTGATTTCAAGCGGTTGAAAATTTTATTTTTAATATTAATATACTTTTAGAGCAAAACAAAAGAAGGAAAAAATCATTGAAAAAAATTAAAATCGAGTATTAATATATTACGTAAGTATATCGATATATCTCTTTATGTATTAATACAATCAAGATTATATTAATACGGAGTTTGACTATTAAAAATTAAAAAATACATCGATGTATGAAAAATTATATCGATATAAACTCTTTTAAGTATCAATAAACTATAAAAAAGGACATCTAAATAAAATAATATTATATTATCTAAAGTCTTACAAAAATTAATTTAAAGATTCTGTTTTTAATAATGTATCATGATTAAATTTATTGTTTGTGTATAAAGCTATATATTATTACTACGTTAAAGATAAATCTTCTTTAATTATTTTTCTAATAATTTAAAATTTATTATTTTTTTAATTTCATGAAACAATTAGAAAATGAAAGTAAAAAAAAATCTTTGACAGCAATTTTTCCCTCGAACAATTCATAAGATAAATGTTGTTCTTACCCTGACTATTATACCCTCGAGAGAAAGATGGGTGGAAAACGACAGGTCTAGTTTTGTAATTTAGATCAGAAACAAAGGGCAATTACGGTAATTTGAAAGATGAAAAAAGTGAGCAATTGAGATCTGGTCCCTGTCTCTTTCATCCCATGGCGACACGTGTAACATGAATTTTCCGGTCTATGATTCAAAACATGGGAGACTGCGTGTTCTTTTAGTTTAAGACTTTCTTGCTATACGTACTTTGTACGGAATAAAAGTATAAATACGTAAAGAACAAATTATAAAATCAAATACTCTCTCTGTCTCATTATTTTAGTTTATTATTGATCTCTTTTAGTCAATTTTTTTTTTTAATTTTGATTAATTATAACTTTAAATCTATTATTGATAAAAATATAAAAAAATATATTTTAATATAAAACAATTAAAAACCGTATCGTAGGAGTATATAAAAGGATTCTAGTAAATACATACGGTTGGACTCGGGTGAGCAAAGAATATGCATTAAAGACGGGGGATAATTTTTTATATAATTTATATATAAAAATATAACGTATTAAAAATATATTTATATTTGATAATGTCAGCGAACATGAATTTATTTTAAAATTTATGATATGTCGTGAGCGTTCAAATGAGTAAAATTTTTTTAAAAAATTAATTATTTAAGTTGACACGATATATTTTATAATTTAAATTTTATTTAAATTAAGTTTTAAAAAATTCGAATAAAGCTTTTAGTTTTTACAGAAATTTAATTATTATTATTATTATTTGTCATGTTATAATATAATTTAATTATAATTTAAACGGGTTTTTTTATCATATAATATATATTTTCATATGTAATAATATTTTTTTATATTTTTATATACCGATATATATATCATCAAAATTTGAGAGGTTCATCTCGAACTTAGAAATAAATCCTCTAGTTACTAAAAATTTTGAGTTATTTAAATTTTTATTTTTCAACTCAAACTTTATTTAATTTTTTTTTCAATTCGAACTTGTAAAATTTTAAGTCGAATCAAAATAAATCAAATATTTTTACCTGAGATCGTATTATTTAATTTTTTAATCGAATTAAATTTTACTCACCTATACTTATATACTTGTATGTACTATAAAAATCATACAACGCTGTACATCAAATATAAATGTTACTAAAATTATAATGATGATTCATATCGAAATCTTCTCAAACTCAACCAATACTCCATCTTTATTTTTAGAAAAAAAAAATAAAAAACGATAATCTTTTTCTTATCTAAAGAATACTAAAAGACATGAGCTTCATATTTTAGGAGCGTTCTTGATCTTTTGGATTCCTCCAAAAGAAAAGTACATTAGTCTATAAATATTGGTTTCTACTTTCCATCACAATCAGCAAATAACTGCTTAGATTTGGATAAATAAGTGTTTAGCTTAATCACATGTAGGAGAGAGAATATTAGGTGAAACTTGTTTATCACGTCATTCATGGTCCAAGCAATTAGAATCGTTGATCTTTAAATAACCACTTAATAACTACCCACCCACTAAATCCATGTAAGAAAGAAGTGATGATTCACTTTAAGACGGTACTGTGAACAAAACCGACTTGGCTTTATTAGTTGTTGTTCGGCTAATGGTTGCATGGTATAATATTTTTGGAAAATTCTTATAAATATTGATGTTGGGATTTTTTTTTTAAATATTGTTATTGGGATTTTAATTCTCGAAATATTAAACTTTCAACAGTAAAATCAAAGTCGAATCCAAAAGAAACCGTCTTTAAATAGTTTTTTCGAATATTGAAGCATGAAGATGAGTCATTCAACACTGCCCTGCACTGTTGACTGCCCTGCACTGTTGCTCTGCCGCTCTGTCTGCTCACTACTGTGTTGACTGTGCGCGTCTTGAATGGGAGGACAAAGTCAAAGTCGGAGTCTCCTGGTTCCATCTTCCAACAATACCATGCTATAATATTTGAAAGACGAATCCTCTTGGATTCATCTTTAATTTCACTTTTAAAAATTAAATATTTCAAAAATTAAAATTCCAACAATAATATTTTAGAGAAAAAATCTCAACATCAATATTAATAATAATTTTCCCATAATTTTTACTTTCCTGGGAAATGCTGTTGAAAAATCTCGAAGAGACGACTAATAATAAAATTTTTCCACGTCAAATAAAAATTGTGGAGATCAAGGGGGAAAAACGTTTCTAAAAGTTGGTCCAATCTCTTGATATTTTTTCGTTTTAGAGGCTGAAATATACCATATTAACTAGATGCCCCTCGACTATGTTTTTTTACGTTATTCTACTCTGTAATTATTATTTCATGTGTTTTTGCTTCCTTGGTTTTATAATTTTCGGACATCAATGTTCAAAAATTTGTTTCTTTTAAGGTATTGGAGAATAGGGTTACGTAAATGAGATAAGATAGATCGCGAATTATTTAATTTTAATTTAGTCAAAGTTTGATTAAAAATACTCAATTTGATTAGGTTTGATTTGAGTTCGAATTTGGCTCGAGTTCTTAATGAGATGAACCGAGCTATTTGATACTCAACTCAAAAAGCTCGTGATCTAGTCGAAAATATAATATTTTTTATTTTTATAATTTAAAATTTAAATTCTTTATTTAAAATCCTGAACTATATCCCCGAGACATAAGTCTAAACCCTAAAATCTAAATCCGAACCTAAACCTTTAAATCCTAAACTAACACTTTATACCTTAAAATTAACATGCTTAAATTTACACAACTTGTGTATAAATATTTTTTTTTCCTGACAGGACTTTAAATAAGACGTGACAGAGGACGAGCTACTCGAGTCCAACACGATCAAAGATTGGTCAATACTTGACTCGATTGAGTTCAAACCAAGCTCGAACTCGACTCAAACTTTTAATGAGCCGTATCGAGCTCAAATTTTTAGTCTCATTAAAAATTACTCAAACTCGAACTCAACTCAAAATTTTAACGAGTCGAGTAAAATTTAACACTATTTAAACTCGGCTCAACTCGTTTACACCCTTATCGAAGAATGATAAATATATCTATTTATTTATTAATATATTATTTAAATGATTAATTAGGTTGTATTATAAATGACTTACGTTTATTTTATAAGTATTTTAGTATTGATGATATTTATTTTTTATCGTCGATAATATTATTTGTTTGTATATTTATTTATATACGATAGTAATATCGATGATGTTTGACGTATATAATTCGATCAAAGATAAACTATAACGAGTGTAATGATCCGATTAAAATAAAAAATTGGTAAGTACGAATTTGAATAAAATGCAAATTTAGTGATTGATCTTGGTCCTAGTCTATGCATTTGACCACAGACTCCTTTGATTTTCAATTCAAAACCACGTAATGATGGTGTATGAACCTAACTCAAGACCCAGCTTCGTTGTAACCTAGGATGCTGGCGGTCATGAAGAAGACGTGCCTTAAAATATATACGAACATGGGCCGGGAAACACACTTTAACCACAAAATTTTCTAAACCTTTTTTACCACCAATTTTTAAAAAATTACTTTCCTTAGTTTTTTTTTTGGGTTACTGTAGTTACGAGAAATTATATTATGGGTAAATTATATCATTTATCTTTGAGATCAACCATTAAAAATTTTAAAAAAATATATTTTAAAATGAATTAATAATAAACACGTATGAAAATTCACTTAAAAAAATATAACATAAAAAAAATATAAGATGAACGGTTTCTAATGGTTGATCTCATGAATAACGTGGTGAGACTTACCCATGATATAATTTCTCGTCATTGACCTTATTCCCCACAATTCCCTCTTTCCTTATTTTTTTTTCCAATTTGGACGTGCATATATTTATATTATAGTTTTGTAATTTCAAATTAAATAATCAATTATGATATTTAAAAAATAAAAAATTAAATAAATCAGATGTATGATGTAATTTGTATAACAATGTTATACGTGAGTTCGTATTTTATACACTTTCAATTAAATTTTTTAAATAATATGAAAACTAACACGTTAATAGGTCATGGTTTGTGTAGATTTTAATAAATTCATCCGTTTTCCTATTTCTTGACATCATATTTTAATGATATATAAATTATTTAATTAATGGGTTTAGAATACGTTAAATTGTATAAAATTTATAAATTTAGCTTAATTTAAGATCACTAAATAAGTGTAAATTGATGTATAGAATTAAATCTTTCTCTCTTTTTCCTAAGAATATTTATATTTATAAATTTTAATCTTAATCATTAATTTACACTTACTTATAATTGAATAAGTTAATTAATATTTTAATATTGTAGGCGATGTATAAAAAGGTTAATTTGTAGAATCTCACTTGGATCGCAAACCTATAATTGAATATATTAATTAATATTTTAATAAAAAAATTAATTCTAAATTCTAAATTTGTGTAAAAATAAAATCCAACAATGGATTATGCTATCTTTTCAGATTAATCAAAATTTAAACTATTGTTTCTTAACAATGAGACAATATGAACTACAGCTTCACTCATTAACTGATTAAATTTATGAAAATATTTGTTTCACTAGTGCTTCGGACTGTGGGGTTTTAATTTAATCATTTAAAAAAACTATTTCTAAATAATACCATGAGCTGTATATTTTTAAAATAAAATCAAACTACAAAAACATTTTTAAAAATAATAAAGGGAAAGGTTCATAATGATTTGTTAGGCATAAGCATCTTATCACAGGATTATTATCCTCTTCTTAAGAAACATATTTGATAGAATGCACAGCGCCATCGTATATATATCTCAAGACTTCTCTTTTCCTTTTCGATGTGGAATTAATATTCTTTGTCTCTTTTCAGGCGTAACATTCTCCTCACTCAACCTCGTGAGGTCCTCATCACAAGCTTCCGCTCTCGTGATTGACTTCTTGTCACGGTTGTTCACTTTGCCAACCCCTTTCATTGGAGCTCGGTATGAAGTCGGATAGTCAAAGGGTTATTCTGATACCACTTATTATGGGGTCATTACCTTTTTCCTAAAAGACATGTCTGATAGAATATTAAGATCCCTCTTTTCTTTTCCGATATAAGATTAATGTTCCTTGCCTCTTTTCAGACGTGACAATCTTTGACACCTGTAACGACGCCGTAGTCCGCCATCAAAAGCATCCACAACATCCGCCGTATCTCCGGTGTCTCCGCCATTCACACACCACCATCTCCACCCTCCGTTTAAAAATTATTTCCCAAGTGGATCTAGATCCGGCCCCACGTGTCCCTTGTGCCTCTCGTGCAAATATATACGTGGTCTCATTTAACCAATTTAATTATTGATTAGTATTCTAATTAAATCGTGTTTAATTCAGTTTTTAGCTGGTTTTGACTTAATCTATGTCTCTTTATCAAAGTATAGTATAAAAAAGGGCATACGGTTTAGCTTTTGGGTTTCTATACAGTGAACGTGGGGACCATTTGCCTCTAGAGAAATGGAGATGGAAGAGGCGATGTTAAATAAGTCTTGCTTGCATTTGATAATTATATATGGAATATCTAAAATACTTGATAATTGGATGAGTTAGGTTGGGTTCAACCCTGAATATTTTTAAATCTTTCAAGATTCAATCTAATTTAACTTATAAAAAACAACCAATATAAATATTAATACAGAAAACCAAGATACTTTGAAATAAGAACATTTCTCTCGTCTAAGTGATATGTTTAATAATAATTAAGAGAATGGAAAGGGAGAAAAAATCTTACCCGGTCGAACATCTTTTATAAATATATCAATAAAATATTCTACTTTGAGAAGAAAAAAATTAAATAATTTTTGTAATTACATATAATATAAAATATAATATATATTAAAACAAACTTAAAATAATTTATTAATTATTAAAAAAATTATTTTATAACTTAAATTTACAATTTAACTTAATTAAATTTTTCATCTTATCAATTAAAAAATTATTTTTTAGTCAAATTTAATTTTATTACCTCTACCAATATTGATTCTTTAAAAATTCAGTTAAACATCGGTCATTGTAACGATCCTGAAACGATCGAACATTCAATCGATCATTGTGACATTACTCAACGAAGTCTAGTTACACTAACCATCGCTCTCTCTTGTGATCCTTCTGCAGAAGGTATAGATCAATGGTTAACACAGACTATGCAAAGCCTCTCAATTGTGGATGAAAATTTCCTATTTATTACTCTTTGGGCAATATGCAATCTTAGGAATGAAGTAATCCATGAGAATAAGTATTTTGATCTATCATCTTTTATTGCTTTTATTCGAGCAACTAGAGACTATTTCGAAGCACAATTTATTTTTTCATGATCAACAGTGAACTCAAGTAATCGTTGTTCTTCATCGCCGAAAAATATTATCAAGGTTAATTTTGATGTTGCTTATGATCAGAGGACAAAATCTTCCATTTCAGGAATTATTTTTTGTGATCACAACAATCTTATTATAGGTGTTGTTACTGTACCAAACTATTATATTTTTGACCCATGAGTAGTAGAAGCACATGCATGCAAACAAGCTGTCAACCTAGCTTAAGATTTGTTCTTCAAAAAAGTAGTTATCAAAGAGGATTCTCTCATAGTTGTCAAAAAATTTCTTTCACCAAATCGAGACAAATCTCTTATTGGCATGATAATTTAGGACATCAAAGATAATTTGAAGAATTTTGAGCATATTATATTTCAACATACCACGAGGACTTGTAATAAGACAGCTCACCAATTGGCTTATCATGGTCGGAGTTTGTCTTCATTGACTATCTGGATCAAGTAAGCCCCCCACAAGTAGAAAATATAGTTGTTACAAATCGTTGGTGGTCCGATCTACCCGAATAACTACATCGGTTGTAGAAGTTTTCTCCAAGTTGTCATCCGCACAAGTTATTTTTGAAGGTTTAGTTTGGTGACTCATTTCTTTCGCTGCAATTCTAAGCATTCTCTTAAAAATTCGGTATATCGAATTAGACATACAGTGAAAGTTTTAGTTTATTTATTTTAGTTTGTTCATCGTTGACATATATATCTTCCATATTACTTTGTTAATTTTTGTGATAATCATTTATAATAAAAGCCAACTTATAATAAAAGCCAACGTTACCTTTTTTTTAAAAAAAATCAATTAAAATATTTTATAAATTTAAACATCGATTTTATTGATTCTTTAAAGATTCAAATAAAATGTTTTAAAATTTAAACAATGATTTAAATTTAAAGTTATAGTTTTAAGTTCGATTTTAGAAACTATCCCTACGAATTAATCATTGTTATTTTTTTTGTTAAACAACTAATTTTTTTTATAAACTATATAAAATTTTGATACCAATTTTTCTATTTATCTATCTATCTATCTATATATATATATCAATTTTTTATATTTTTATAAGAAATTAAATATTAAAAAAATTAATTGAATCTCATTTTAAGGTGAAAAATGGAACGTTCTCTGAAGAGAGCGACGAGAAAAAGAAACGTTGAAAGAACAAGCCACCGGAAGAGGTGTTGGAAGACGTAGAGGCATCTTCAAGAAGTTCCAACTCACAAAAATTATAACAACAAATCATTATGTTTTTCTAAATGAAGTATAAACTTTCACAGCGCTTTAACATAGTAATGATTTCACCATACAACATACATATTCAATTTGACTTAATCTTCAAAGGTCTAGACAGTTTAGATTATGCATGATCATCTTGGCTATGAACAAATAGGGAAGGGGGGACTTAAACCAGAAGCACCAACAACTTTTAAAAAAACAAACCAATGGAATAAGTAATAATCACACATACATGAATGGTATTGGGAGACTTTCCGGCGAAAGCCACCCGGAAAGGGATTGATTTATCGACTGCACGGCACAACATAGCTCCTAACAAGTTGCCTTGGTGGCAAGTCTGCAACAAACCCCATAGAGAAAATAAAAGAGCAGTACCGATCGGAAACTCAATTAGGAAACCATCATTTTGCATTAGAAGTTAGAACAACAGGGAAACATTTGGCAAAAAGATACTTAACATATACAGTGGTTTAGAACATACCGACTTAAGCTTTGGAAGATGCATCCTTGTTCTTTACAATCATAACAGCGCATTGTGCGTGGTTGGCGCAATAGGTGCTTACACTTCCCAAAAACATTCTGTTAACATAAAACATAAAGGGTCCAACACGTTTAGTGTTGTGATAATTCAGTAACTGTGATTCCTGTGATATGATAAGAACGAAAGAGACAAGACTTTAAATATATATAATAGAAACATCTCATGAACATCATACGAAGACGTTCAATTCCACCATGACCTACATATATTACTAGTATTTTAATACTCCTACTAGATTAAAGACATCTCAGGAGAGGAACTCGCTTTTCCTTCAAGCCACGCCAACATTGCTTTATGGCATCATCGAATAATAGAGATTACAACATCTCATGGACACCATAGAATGATACACTACTCCACTATGACCCTCGTACTTTAGTATACTGCAGCTCTTTGCAGCACATTACAGATAACTCAGGGGAGAGACTCTCTTTCCTTCAAGCCACATTAATAATACTCATAGGGGACGACAACGGATTTACTCAGGTTAAAAGCTTCTGAGAGCACATGCCACAATGATTCAAAAGACTTGTATAAAAAGGTTATAGTATATCCAACAAATTACCCAATCCGGTGATATAAATTTCAATTCACACTTGTTGGAACTTGGAAGTTAATAAAATAGATAAACCTTCACCTTAAGAGCCTATATGCCAGCTTGATACCAAGGCATCATTTTAGTCCATTATTCTCATGCATGATCAAGGATCAAAGGTAAAACAGCATAACGAAAATGTGAAATTCTAAATGATATTTTGCCTGAACCGGAAAATAATCGATGTCCATAAACACACACAATCGATCAACATGTATAAAACTAAAATCTAAATGATAAATTCTACAAAATTCGATCAATTTATGTTCAAAGGAAATTATGTTGTAAAGAGGAAAATACCTTTTAATGGGGCCAAAAGCTCGGGAACCCATCACAAGTAAATCAGCCTGCAAGTTTTCAACTACTTCACAGATTTTTTCCTTTGGATCCCCGACCACAACTTGAGTTTTCACGTTTGCCTGAGTTAGAAATATTCAGAACTCGTAATCTTCTTCCTCAATGTGTTAAAAACTATTATATAATCAAATTAAATGATTACTTGAGGTCAAATCTTGAAAGAGTTTTGTGATTAGATACCTTGAGTAACAATAATTCAGAAATAAAAAAACAGCTCACCTTCTTTTCAGAGCAAATCTGCAGAGCATGGTTCAATATCGCTTCAGTGATTCTCGTCTGGTGCGCCTCGATAGCCGCCGTGAATGCAGGAACTTCCAGATTGGCTGGATTTCAAAAAGGAAAATCAATTCGTTCCAATCAGAAAGAAGTTAATTGAATCAAAAAGGGTTTAAAAAGTGTCTTAACTGGGTCCGCCGAAGGGGATGGCGCCGGGATTGAGTCCGGCGGCAATAGACGGCGGAGATTGAACGTGGAGAATAAGGAAGTGACCGGGCGGTTGTGTAGAATCCGAAGTAGATGATCGGAGCTTGATATTGTCGAGCGCCCATCGTAAGGCGTCCATGCTCCCTTCGTTGCCATCAACGGATACGACGACGCATCCTAAGTTTCCAGACATGATTTTGAGCGCTTCGTTTGTGTTTGACGATGCTTGTAGAAGATGGTAGTGCCGATGATTGATCCTTGTTTACTCTCGTGTTTTTCTGGCGTGATAGATCAGTGAACTGAGTCGGTCCACATATAGGCTGAGTTGCATACCGAGTTTTATTCGGCCCTTGGTGTGCTCCAATGGGCAAATTAGGAAGGAAAAAGAAACGGTGGCGCTTGTTTTTTGGTACAAAACCTGATGGCAGAAAGCCCAGCATACTGTCCAGTGGATCAGGTAACAATTATCCACCGATACCCGGGTGCTACAGTGATGAAATATTAGATTTTTAAATAAAATTAAAAGTTTAAATTTTAATATTATAAGTAAAAAATTAAAAATATTATTTTATAATATTATTTTCATAAAATTTAGTATAAATTAATTGATTATTGAATCAGAAAGGAATAGTTAAAAAGACAATTATCCAACAAAATTGAAATGAGTTTGACATTTTTACTTTCGTCGGTAAAAAAACTTACTCCTTTAGATTTTTCGAGGTTAGGAAATGCCTTCTTTGGTCTTGCTTAAAAAAGTAACTTTTTTATCCGTAAGCAATGTTAAATGGAAAAATCGGTGGGATATTGCTATTGAGTTTTTTATTTAAAAAATCATAGATGGTACGTTTTTATTTCGAAAATTATGGTTGTTTGAACAGTCGCATAGTGAGGTTGGTGTAAACACAATTCGACCTCATGAAATTTAAAAAAAAATAGGAAAGATCGGTGTGAACACAATCCGGCCTCATAAAAAATAAAAATTAAAAAATAATAAATGAAGAGGTCGGGTAGAACACAACTCGACCTCATGGTTTATTAAAAAAATTAAAATTCAAGAGGTCGTTGGGTACACAACTCAACCTCATATTTTTTTAAAAAAAAATAATAGAGAGGTCGGGTAGAACACAACCCGACCTCATGGTTTTATAAAAAAATAATAGAGAGGTCGGGTAGAACACAACCCGACCTCATGGTTTTATAAAAAAAATATATTTTTAGCTCGGTGTCAGGCGTTATTCACGCGTGTATCGGATAGAGTGTTCAACTGATAAAAGCGTGTATTCGACAAAGTGTTCGACTGATAAAAAGTAATAAAGTTAAAAAAAATTAAATAATTGTGCATCGGGCAGAGGTATATAACTTTAGTAGGATTTAATTTTTGGGCAGTGAGTTTGATTGAAAAGTTGTAAAGTTGCTGAGAAATTAAATATGATGTAGGGGTATAAAGATGAAATTTTGATTTTTTATTATTATGTTATAGGGGTAAAACTCGAAAATAAAATTTATTTTATGTTAAATAAGTAAGATGTAGGTTAGTAATGTGGAGAGAGACTGAAAGAAAGAAAATTTGGTGAAAAAGTAGAAGAAGAATTCGAAGAGAAGTAAAAGGAGGAGGAAAAATATCTAAAAAAGTTTCTAGTAAGTTAAAGTTTCTACATGATTTTATATTTTTTTACGTTAGAATATTGTAGCAATATATCATTGTAATCACCGGTTTTCGTTCGGGGAGTCGCCACCAATCGATTTTTATACCAGTGCGATTGGAACACCAAATTTGCGTCTATGAACCAGAGCGGGTTCGGGAGTCTGTTACGTGTGAGGAAGGGTGAGCACCCCCACAAGGCCCGAAATTATCACATGTCGGTTATATGATATTTTATACGATCGAAAATACTAATTCGTCATTAAATCTGAAATAAGAAAAATAGTTAGTATCATTAAATAACAATAATCATAATAATAATATGAAAATAATATAATAATAAAGATTATATGATAATAATAGTAATGTTTTAAAAAAAACAGGGGCTAATCTGCAAAAACATAAATATTAGGGGGTTAAAAATAATGATATTGTGGTGAAATTGAAAGAAATTAACAAAATAAGGGCTTAATTGAATAAAACAGTGACTAAAATTGAACGCGGGACAAACTGGGATGCCACTGTGTAAACACGTTGGGATTTGGAGGACTACTGGTGCAATTTCCCTTTTTTTTGGGTAACACGCGGGTTCGGGTTGCGGAATCGGGTTCGGTGCGGGTGCCCAAGGCCAAAACGGCACCGTTTGGGGCCCGATGAACCGGGACCAAAACGGTGTCATTTTACCCGTTATATAAAAGCCCATGGGAGTGATTATTTTGCTCTCACTTATCTTCTTCTCCAGAAACACACAATAGAAGCCATGGATAAGTCTCTCAAAAGCTCTGAAGGTGCCGGTGCCGGATCGTCATTAGCCACCGTTGGCCGCCGCGCCGACGGCCGAAAATAGATAAGAAGGGTACTTTCTGAAGCTTCCAGACATGAGGAGTACGTATCCACCCTCAGATTTTCAAAAAAAGCACAAAGGGTGAGGATTCTTACCTGCATTCCCCGATGAATGATTGTGATCTGGGTAGAGTTGCACAATTGTCAAAGTGCCTTGATGATGTCTCAATGTTCGCTTGTTCCTCTGCTTCCTGAAGAGATAAGACCTGTAATGCTTTCGTAAATGAATCCAAAATATTAGGGTTAGCATGCATCGCATGATTCTAATCCTAACATGTATGTGTGCATGCATGCATGATCCTAGCATGAAATGCAAAATGCATGTAACGATGATTTTGTCTTAAGATTGATTTTATCAGTTGGTCTGCTTGCTCATTGAAACTCTGATAGTCGCGTCTCTTTCTTCGGGCAAAATATTTGACTTTGCTCGGTTTGTTGAATGACTGTTCTCCGTTTGAGATGTTTTCTCGAAGAATGCTCTTAGTTCCTGTATTTTTAGGAATGTTTCTGGATCAGCATAGATAAAGTTTGAGTACCCACATTGATAGTTTCTCAGATGAATTCGCAAAATATGATGCCCTACGAGTTTGATAGAAAACTCGGTATAATCGATTCATCGAGATATTTTGTGTCTTGTAAGTTTTGAGTAGACATTCTCCTCGTATCACAGAGCTATGTCATTTTGATCTTAAGAACATTCATAAAGAAGAGGCGTTTATCCCATAAAATAGGAAAAAAAAGGTTGTCTCAGTAGAAATTTGTATCGATATAAAGCGCATGATAGCTTTCCATGTCCCTTACATGATTAGGGAATGATTTTCAATCTCAATGGGCATTATAGCGTTTATCCCTTATATTAGGGAAAAAGAGGCTACCCTAGCTGAAGTTCAAATTGATAATAAGCACCTGACGGCTTTCGCATCCACTTCGTGATGAGGGAGAGATTTTCAGCTTTTTTAGGAATTACAACGTTTATCCCCTATATTAGGGAAAAAGAAGCTACCCCAATTTAAGTTCATAATAAGCACCTGACGGCTTTTCATGTCCTCTTTGTGATGAGGGAGAGATTTCCCCTTCTATGAGAATTATAGCGTTTATCCCCTATATTAGGGGAAAAAAGGCTACCATTAGTAAAGTATTAATATAAAACACATGATGGTTTTTTATGTCCCCTCCATGTTTAGAGGAAGATTTGCAATTTCTATGGGCATTATAGTGTTTATCCCCTATATTAGGGAAAAAGAGGCTATCCAATAGAAATTGTAGCCGATGTTTTATTAGCATACAGAGCAGATAGTAGCTTCTCGTGTCAATCTCCGTAGATTTCTACCATTTTCAATATTAATGTTCTTGTCAATTTTTGTTGCCCCGTTCATCTGTGGATGGTATGGCAAGGAGATATAGTATCATGTGTTGGATTGTTCACATGCTTCTGCTATATTTTATTATTCAAGTCTAGCGTAACATCGACAATGATGCTTTCTGTTGCTCCCATCAGCATATGATCTCCTTCTTTAGAAATATGCTCTTGACTGTTTGGTAACATTAGTCTAAGTGGTTGTCTCTACCCTTATTGGCAAAGTGTCCAATAACTGCGACGATGAATCGATATCTTTTGGAAAGCGAGGTAGGTTCAATGATGTCTATGCCCCCACATGAAGCATGGCCAACATGGATTGTATCAGTATTCATGTAGCGTTTGTAGCCCTTTTCTAACATGATCTATGCTATCTTTCCATTGTGGGCCAATGTTACCCAAATCTTGTGATGTTGGTATGAATTCAACATACATCTCTGTAGACTTTCTGGGATCACTTTTGTTTCAGCGAAACTTATGCATCCTGGAGGCGTTTAATCTGTCACATCCAAATTTAGGATGTAATCGTTTGTTAGTCTTTATAGCTTTTTTTCATTTTCAGCGACCTCCTACATGTTCTTACCACTTGAATTTTCGTGTAATTAAAGTTGAGCTTACTAACGAAGAGGTTGTAATCATTTTCTGGGATACTAGCATTACCCCAATTTCTTGTGCCTATGAGATTAAAATCAGCATTAAAGTTCAAATCTCGGGTTTCATGGCCTCTTTTCTTTGACGATAAAATCAAATAGTTTCTCGGATGCAGCTCCGATCTGGCAGGATTCAACTTTAGTGGAAACTTCCTTAATTTCAAGAAAAGTTTTATGCGCGGCTTTCAATATTGAACTTCAATCATCATATTTGAGGACAAAATGATCATGCCTCGTTGATATGTTGCCCCCAACATTTTTAGTCAAAAGAGCATTAATTTATAGCAAAAGGTTCTCTCATACATCGAACCTTATTCTCTTCCACTTTTGTTGAATTGGCTTGCAACTCTCCTTTATAGGATACGTGTATCATGATATTCGTTTTTATTCCAGGCATACCATTTTCGCCTGTTTTTTTATCAGTCTCAGTTGCTGAAAAAACGAATTATAACCTCGATCCTTTTTTAGACTCGGGTATCTCCCCGAGATGTATTTCTCGAACATGAGTTGTAGAGCCATCTTGACATCGTTTAATACATCGATACTCGAGGACTTGAATAATTGTGCGTCATTTGTGTATAAAAAGAAAACAAGAATGCTTGTCATATGTAGCACAAAAGGTTTTATTTTATACGGATAACTTTAAGCCCCTTTTACAAAAGCTCTTGTTACTCACAGGCTAGAGTAACAAGTATGTTCTGTACATAGTTTCAAAACATTCGCAAAACGAGAAGGAGCTATATAGTAGCCCTTATTGTTCCGAGTAATTTCAAGGTGAAGCATTCTTCAGACAAAAAGTTGTAAACAGAGGGAATCAAGGGTTCCCGGTCACATTAGTATCCTCAGAGTCCTCAAATTGTACGACTCCCATTTCTAAGAACTTTTCAGTAAGCCTCTTAAACCTGATGCAATTCTCGATGGAATACCCTGCTATTCCAGCGTGATATTCACATTGAACGTCAGGATCATACCATTCTGGGTAAGAAGGTTGTCGCGGTTTCACGTATACCGGGGAGACTGCATGTGCACTGTACAGAATTTGATATAATTTGCCATAAGAGATAGGATAGGGGTAAACCTCTTTTCTTCTACGCTTATCTTCTGGCCGGATTTCGCTTTTGGAAAATTCATATTTGCTTTTGCACCAACCGCAAAGTCCTGGTTATGATGTTCTTTTGAGGGTTTTTCTAACTCCATCATTCGCTCTTTCAGCCTGATGTTCTCAGATTTGTTGCGGGCTAACTCTTTTTGCATAAGGGCTTGTTGTGTCTGTGCAACTTTAAATTTCTTTTCCTAGTAATCAGCCTTTTTCTAGACTTCAACGTTTTGATCAGTAGAGGACTTCTTGATTCCCGCATATTTATGACTGTCTTGTAGATCATCCAGGTCTTCTTCGGCTTTATTTTTGCCCTTCATCAGCCTTTTCATTTCCTCTTCCTGAGATTGTACCCCAAAGCTTAACTGGCTCCTTTTGTTTTCCAGTATCGATATCCGCATCTCCAGACCAGCACATCTTGCTTCAAAACACCTTGTATTTGAGTGTTTCTTTCTTTCAAAATCCCTCTCGTTCAAGATCTTGGCCATCTTTTTGATCAGGTCATCGTGCGACCTCGAAATGCACACGTGAGTATCTTGCTGTATTTTTTCCAACTTGTCTTCTATGTCCTTCTGCATATCTCCGTAGGCTTGCTCAATCCTTGCTAATCTTGCCTTCATTCTTTTGGCTTTTGCTTTTGATGAGATGAGGATGTTGTTGCTTTTGTTGACTGCAACGGAAATGCCCCCTAATGTTAGGCTCATAGTAAAAATGATGCAATATGTAATGTTTTGATGCAACTAAAATGATGTCATGATATGCAAAGTGCTGCAAAATATTATAAAAATGTGTTGATTCGGTACAACTTTGAAAACGGAAGCTCGAGTCAGAACAAAGCTTTCTCTACATAAAGTGAGTCTTGTTTAGCCTTCATCTTCAAAATTTTTATTTTCTGGAAAACGTTGTCGGCTTCTTGCCCCAAATAAAAAATTAGGCTCGAACTGTTATAATGCGTAGATACGTGGCCACTTCTTGAACTTACTTCGGGGCTCTGATAGAGATATGAATTTAATTCTGCGTCTGGTCAAGGTAAGCCTTCCATTATTTCTGAAACAAACTATCTCGAACTTATGTTCTCTTGACGTTATCAGTGGAACCCATTCCGTTGCCCCTCACTTTATCGAGAAAGCGGTTCTTGTGTGACTAAACTTTTTTAACGGTTATACTTTTATCAACACCTCTTTTATAAGATGAAAATAGAAATGCGAATAAAAAATGGAAAACAAATAAGTAAACATATCTATATCGAATTAGACAAAACGTGCATGCTTTATGATGCATGAATATGAATATGACATATTATATTATGAAAATAAATAACAAGAATTAAATCATAAAATAACGAGCGTAAATAAAAGTAAACATCCCCTACACTCGCTCTCTCTCTGAAAGAAAAACCCTACAAGGTGACCCTCTAATCGGGCAGAGGTTCGGCATGACGGCTCTAAAGGCAGGCTTCTAGGACTCACTACGTTTGGTGTAGTTCTAGAAGGTACCCGAACGAAACTTATTATCCTACTAAGGATAATAAATTTAATTCAGGGGAATATTTTTCTCTAAGTCTATGCGGAGACATAGGTCTCACGAAGACAGAAGAAAAATATCCCGGAAGCAATTCCCCATCCTACACGGAGGCATAACCTCACGAAGGAGCGGTTTCATGCTCCCACTTAATTTGGACGAGCCCGGGTTGAGGGTTTATGGGATGAAGAGTCCTAAAAAGGATTTAAAAACATATTAGTAAAATATTTAAAATAAAATGAGAAATAATATATAATAAAAATAAATAAAAATAATCGAATTTATATTTTTGATCGTTAAATAAAATGTAACCGAGTTGAGGCTCGACTCTCGAAAATTAATTCCCCAGCGGAGTCGCCAGCTGTAATCACCGGTTTTCATCCGGGGAGTCACCTCCAATCAATTTTTATACCGGTACGATTGGAACACCAAATTTGCGTCTACGAACCAGAGCGGATCCGGGAGTCTGTTACGTGTGAGGAAGGGTGAGCACCCCCACAACGCCCGAAATTGACACCTGTCGGTTACATGATATTTTATACGATCAAAAATACTAATTCGTCATTAAATCTGAAATAAGAAAAATAGTTAGTATCATTAAATAACAATAATCATCATAATAATATGAAAATAATATAATAATAAAGATTATATGATAATAATAGTAATGTTTTAAAAAAAATAGGGGCTAATCTGCAAAAACATAAATATTAGAGGGTTAAAAATAATGATATTGTGGTGAAATTGAAAGAAATTAACAAAATAAGGGCTTAATTGAATAAAACAATGACTAAAATTGAACGCGGGACAAATTGGTATGCCACTGTGTAAACACGCTGGGATTTGGAGGACTACTGGTGCAATTTCCCTTTTTT
Source organism: Abelmoschus esculentus (assembly GCA_035048815.1). Lineage (NCBI taxonomy): Eukaryota > Viridiplantae > Streptophyta > Magnoliopsida > Malvales > Malvaceae > Abelmoschus > Abelmoschus esculentus. Next base: position 14,249,585 of record JAUCBN010000026.1, read on the forward strand.
TCCAGGTAACACGCGAGTTCAGGTCGCGGAATTGGGTTCAGTGCGGGTGCCCAAGGCCAAAACGGCACACCCGTTATATAAAAGCCCATGGGAGTGATTATTTTGCTCTCACTTATCTTCATCTCCAGAAACACACAACAAAAGCCATGGATAAGGCTCTCAAAAGCTCTGAAGGTGTCGGTGCCGAATCGTCATTAGCCACCGTCGGCCGCCGCGCCGACGGCCGAAAATAGATAAGAAGGGTACTTTCTAAAGCTTCCAGACATGAGGAGTACGAATCCACCCTCAGATTTTCGAAAAACGCAACGTATCCACCTAGATCTACAAGATAAGTGAACGATTCATCTTCTTTTTATACCTTTTTTTTGCTTCGGTTTACGCTCTGATCTCCCTGTTTCTTGTTTCGATGACTTCTGATAATATTTGTTTTTTTTGGACTGGTTCTTTGCTCGAAAGCTTGCTTTTTATTGATGTTTTGACGACCGGGTGTGTAGCCGGCCATACATTCAGTTCGACGGGGTGTTTATACCCACCTTATATGTATATTATATTCGAAAAGAAAGGATTTTTATCCTATTTTCATCTAATAGATCTAATCATTCCCTTCTTATTTTGCAGGTTTGAGAAGATGTTGGCGGTGGCGTCAAAGGAGGGCGGTGGCCGGCCGTTTGATCCAAAGAAGAAGTGACACGTGGCTACCACGCGGCAGGCTAAACGCCGCGCGTGGTGGCCACGCGCCGCAGATCTGGAAGACAAGGGGACAGAGGCGGCGACGGCTTGGTTGCTGGGGATCAATTAGGGTTTACCCTTTTGGATCAAATTAGGTTTAGGGCTTTGGTTTTTTCAGATGTAAGGTTTATGTTGGGTTGGGCTTTGTAATCTTGGGCTCTGTTTGGGTTCTGGAAATAACATGATATTGGGCTTTATGGTTGGTCTTGGGTATGTATGATAGGTTATTACAATCATCATTTACAATAATTTTGATTCAAAAATATGATTTTTTTTAATGTACAGATACAATGAGTAACGTATTTATGGTTGTTATCCATTATGATGGAGAAATTATAAAAACTGATATTGGTGTCGTATTGAAACAAAAAATACTACGAAGATGAGGTTTTCGAATGATATTGCTCTTAGAGAGCTTAAGCAAATGATAGAAGAAAAAATAGGGGCTGAGATTGTTCGTTTATGGTATCGATGGAAGACCTATGATGATCCGGTTAGATATTCTGCAATATCTCTTAAAGATGATGGTGATGCTGGAATTATGATTGCAGAGCACGAATCATCATGTATCCAAAGTGTTGTGATACATGTTGAGTTACGTGGGAGATATAATGCTTCGTTTTCTTCCAGAAATGTATATGATAGTTCTTCTCAGATAGGTTTCGGTAGTACGTTTGAGGATCAACCTTATAGGTTTGGTGACAGCTTTGTTGCTTTGTTGCAAAGTGGGGCGGAGCATGAATTTAACCCATATGCTTGTACATCGACGATGCCGAATATTGAGCATACGATTGATACGAGTGACGTTGATGTTAAACATCTCCAAGGGCGATGGGGAGAATCTCTTGCTGATTCTAGCGAAGACGAAGACGAAGGAACCGTAGATTCAGATTTGAGCGGTGATGACCTTGGTGTCCTCATATATTCAATATGAGGACGCATGGAGGCTAGACCATGAGGTCGGGTAGTGTTCCCCACGCCCTTAATATTTTATTTTTTATTGAAAAATTTAGAGGTCGGGTTGTACACCAATCGACCTCTAAAAATTTTATTATTTTTTATAGGCATGAGGTCGGATTGGAAGCAAGACGCCCTCAAAAAAATATTTATTTTTTATAAAGCATGAGGTCGGGTTGTAAATCACACGCCCTCAAAAATTTTATTTTTTTAAAATATGAGGTCGGGTTGTGTTCTACCCGACCTCAAAATGGTACTATTCAAACAACAATAAATCTTTAAATAAAAAACGAGCATCAGTAATTTTTTAAATAAAAAAATCATTTACAATATTCCATAAAATTTTGCCAATGCTAAATATATAATAAATTGGGTGTAAAATCTAATTACCGATCGAACAAAGTTTGATGGACGACCGTTTAATCGATTAATTCGATTTAACTGAAGGTTTAAACACCCTTCCTTATACCTAAACCGTAAAAAATGGTGATAGTTTCCCGGGAAAGTTTGGATAACTTTCCAAGAAAAATTATGAAAGTAGGCATGAAAACTAAGTGAGGTAATAGATTAGATTGTAGGGCCACCTATAAAATTTTCAAGAAAATAAATAAAGTTGTTCCAACCCCCAATTTTCCTGACATTAAAAGTGAGGGAAATTGAAATACCAACCAAAATATGAGAAGAAAAACTACGACACGCGAACCCTAAAATAAGTGGTCAACAAAAAAACTAATGTCAATAGGTATTTAGAAAAATAACAAGCTTTTTGACTAATCTGCCACACGTTTCCAGCATTGTTTTATTGGAACAGAATAAAGATAACTATAAAATGATGTTCGTTAATATTTATTTTTTTCTTTTTTAATAAAATTTATACCTCACAGATAAAATGGTTAAATTAAAATTTTTAAGATAAATATCATTTAATTATTTTATTAAAAACACTATTTAAGTTTAAATTAATTATTAATTTTTCTTTTAATAAATTATAAATGTAAATTTAATCTTATTCATAGAAGAAGAAAAGAACTTAAAAAAATACTTTTAGTCAGTTTAGAATTTATAACCTAAAAAATATGACAAAATAAAGATAAAAAACTAGAATAATCGACCGATTATACTAACTCATTAATTAAAATATAATATATTTAACAAAATTCAATTATCAATATTTAGACATTAACAACTTTAAATGTATAATAAATAAAATTTAATGAATGGTTTCGGTGTTTTAAGGGACGAAATTTTAAAAATAGAATTGTTATGGTACATAAAGGAAAGGCTAAAATATTAAGTAAACCCCTTAACTTTGTTACTTTGAATAAGTTAACTATATTTGCAGGACATAATTATGATGAAAACCGTAGGAAATTAAATATAAATAGTAATAAAATAAAGCGGTGGTATTAAGCCACCAACATAATATTTTAAAAGGGGGTAAAATTTATTTTTGTTTAATTTTTAAAAAAATCTATAAAATAATAAAAATGGAAAAATACTATTTAATTTATTTAATTAAAATTATCAAGAGCATAAGCTATACCTAAATCGAGACATAACTTAATTTATCAACTTCTAAAACTACTTAAGGACTTAAGAAATAATTAAACTTTAAAAAGGGAAAGGTCAAGATTTAATTTATAATAATCAAATTTGCGAAATTACTTGTGACCACTAAAATCTTACCGGTTTTGGTAAAAGTTCATATACTTGTGCGTGGTCGAGAAAAGTCTTTAATATTTACTTTGTACTCGTATTAGGATAAATTATAAAATATCACTTAATTGATAAAGTTATATTTAGATAATTTAATTATTAAAAATTATATTTTAATTATTTATTTATGATTATATTTGGATTATCGAATTATTAAATGTTATATTTTGTTACTCAACTATGGGTACGGTTAGATTTGAGTCACCTTTCATATTTAAAAATATATCAATTTAATCAATTTTTCTTTTAAATCACTTATATACTATTGTTAACAATAGAGTACTTCATTTGAAATCATTAATTAATCTAATACATAAATTGAAATATATTTTTCAAATATAAAGTATGGCCCAGACAGTGGCAAATCCAAATATTTATTCAAGGGTTATTACATATAAAATTTTAAAATATCAGAGTGAACACAAACTTTAAATATTATAAAAGTTTAAGGATTAATTCATAAAAATTATAAAAATTAAAGGTAAATATATAAATTATGAAAAGTTTAGGGTGGACCCACCCTTCCCCTAAGGTAGATCTGTCATTGGACCCAGATGTACTCTTACCCATTATTGAATGACCTGAGTATGATTTTTAATAATTTGGTGACTTGAATGTAATCTTACCCATAAATGAATATTCTAAATGTAACTTTTAATAATTAAGTAATTCAAATATAATCTTACTTATATTTAAGTGGCTCCATTATAATTTACCCATAAAAGGTTTCAAACTTGTTTTATCGTAGAATTTTATTTTATTTTTGTTATGATAGAAAGATTTAAATTCTAAATGAAAATATACAGATTCCATACAAAATAAAAATAGATGACCATCCTTATTCCTTAACCACTTGATCAATTAAAGAATCTTAATTTTAAATTTTATTTGAATTAAATGAAAATATGTTAAATTTTTAGGATCAAACTGAAAATATAAAAATATTTAGGGATAATTTTGTAATTATGAATTAAATTGATAAAATGGGCAAACGTCAAGACATAACTCTGAAGTGTATTATTATGGTAATTATTTACTGGTTACGTCATTCTCTGCTGGAAGTTAACGACGAGACAAAACGATTAGTAGAGTGACCAAAAAATAATTTTACAAAGTTAAATGACAAAAACGTAATTGTTTTAATAACTAAATGACTGTAGGTGTAGTTTACACTTTTTCCCTCTAAAGTAAATATAGACGAGCACAAAAATTTTGAACATCGTGAGCTAAAGCAGAGCCTAAAAAATAGAAATTTTGCTTTTTGCTAACCCAAGCAATATCTAATATTCTTTCTCTCTGTCAGTTTCCTTGGGTTTGTTTCTTTTCTTGATATTTTCCCCCAATTTTTAATCTTATAGATCACCAGAAAGTTTAACGGCCGTTGTCTTAGTCCCATCAACGGTTGCGATTGCATGCTCGGCGGCCAAAATTTGTTCCCTTCGCCAGAGCGATCGCCACAACGACGTCGTTGGAAGCTAGGGTTTGCAGATTCCGTTTTATGCCTTCTGAGTACAGATAAATGCTTCTTTTCGGGGATCTAGGGTTTTCAAGCCTGGTCCTTGTGATCTCCTTTGTTTTTCCTTTGATCGGCTTTTTCATTAGGCGACAATGGAACCTATCGGTTGCCAGACAGGTGGAGATCAAGAGGCTTATGATTTTGGCCTCGGAGGAGACCGCTAGGGCCGAGCTTGAGGCCTCGTTTGGCTATGGTGCGGATTCGATTTTGCAGAACTATCACCAATGCGCCGTTTGTTATTCTCCCACTACTACACGGTGCTCCCGTTGTAAAGCTATTCGATATTGGTAAGTAAATTTATTAATTCAGTTTGTTGTGATTTTATTTGTTTAGGGCATTTAGTTTGAACAGTATTTGAGATGAATTTGATTTTTTATTTGAGGGCAATTTCTTATATGGTATGCAATTGAATATGGTTGGAAAATTCTTCGAATAGTGCACAGAAATTGTGGGTGTAATATAAATACTCCGTTATCTGCCTAAACTCTAAATGCATGTAGACGTGTAATTAAGGGGTACAATGTGTGGGTTTGCGGTTTATGAAGTCAGAATGAAGCAGTTTAGAAGACTCGGTTAAAATTACATAATAGATTCAACAATCAGTCATCTTGGATTGGGTGTTTAGAGATTGTCTCAAAAATTGCAATATGGATGGTTTGCATCAAATGTTTCAGTCTGTATATGCCATGTTTGAGCCTCCAATATATACTTATAGAGGTGGTGTATATGTTTTTAACTATTTTCTTGAATATGACATTTTTTGTGTTCTATCTTCTTTGCTGTTTCGGAGTTGTGGTAGTGTATGTATGTTCGCTAAGTATGTTTGCAAAGAGTTAAAATGTGGTTTTCTGATGGGGAAAAAAAGAAAGAAACAGAATACTACTCTAATGAACACAGGAAATAATTTAGCTTTCCCCTATCATGTTATTATAATTATGGCAATGTGCCTTTATGATAGCTATTCATGGATTATGGCTATTTTGAGCATTATTATTTTCTTCTAACAAAGGTTTTATTTAGAAGTATTGTCTTTTAATGGTATTTTATTTACAATTTGGATGTTGTAGTTCTACTCAGTGTCAAGTTATTCATTGGAGGCAAGGTCACAAGGAAGAATGCTACCCGGCTGCCATTGCCACACACCAAAATCATGATGAGGGAAGTGATTCTGGTCAGAAGGTGATAGAGCAACACCTGAATGAAGACATATTTGAAACCAAAGAAAAACCCAATGCAAAGCCAACTGGAATATTGTCCACAGAATATGCATTACATACTTCGATCTCTGGACCTGCATTTTCTATTCCGAAAAGCTGTTCTGCAGTTTTACATGAGAAGGCTGATGATGTAAAGGTTGAGTTCTGGGCTGATGTGGAAGGAGTGAACTCTGCTTCAGAATCTTCAACTTCCTCATTTTCTGGGTTTTCTGCTTCTGTATCTGGTAGTGAATCATCTGATGATGTTTCTTTGTGCGAGAGCATTAGTTCAAATGAGCCTTATAAAATTGATACATTTTCGTCTGCTGATGATTCTAAACTTGACACGTTTTGGACTGCTTCTGGTGTCAACAATGTGGATCAAACCAATTTGTCTTCCCCAAAATTTGCCAAGTTGGTTGATTCTGTAGATAAAGTTTCTGTATTAAATTCATTACATCAGAAGAAGCTTGACCAAGGTGGAGAGATCCAATGCAGGGCAGCTAGTTCTTCAGGTTCAAGCATGAGTGATATTCCTATGGGCTCAATTTCTGACGTTCCTATATTGTCTTCTGGGTTACGGGGCAGAACTCTGGAATCAGTTGCATCTACGATTGAGGCTTTTCAGTCTAATCCTAAAGAGAATGGTATAAGTGCCTCACTTGATACTGGATCTTCCTTCCATTTTTCATTCAATTTGTCTGGAAATGCTTCTTCCTCGTATCCACAAGGCTTGAAGGTGAAAGTTGCCAAATTGGATAATGCTCCTCAGAGTGCTTTGGGGAATACCCAGCATTCTGATGAAGCTATCAAGACAGATGTTCCATTAGTCAGTAACTTGTCATCTTCATCTATTGAAAAGTCCTCTAGAGTTATTGGTAATGGAACTAGAACTTCTAACCCTTTAAAGTCTTCTGATGCTTATTCATCAGATGCTGTTGTGCAAGTGGTTTCTAGTGCTAAATCTGGAGATTTTGATGGTGCTCGCGCAAATGCTGCTACATTACCTAAGGTTTCAAGTTGTTCTACCAATAGTACGAATGGTTTGAAAACCTATATGTCAAAAGTTGTTGATCAGTTCAGAGGATCTAAGATGACCAAACACTATCCTGTAGGAGCTGGTAATGAGGTTGCTGGAAAATATAATGATAAGGTTTGCTTGAAGTTGTTTTATTCTTAACTGTAGTAGTATAGCCCCTGAGATATTAGCTTTTCGTTAAATTTTCTTTTGTCTTTGCAGGTACTTTTTCCTTATGAATCATTTGTCAAGCTTTACAGTGCGAACAAGTTGGAACTGCAACCATGTGGTCTTGTAAACTGCGGGAACAGGTAATAGAAGATTGGACATATAATATGGCAAACAGTTGGAAAAAACTATGTAAAACATGATGTATGGAAAAACTATATTGGGGATAATGGTTTTATAGTTCTTATGTTGTGTTATTTTGTCCAATACTTTTTTATGTTTTTCTCAATGACATGGATTATAAGTAGAAGTAAGTTGATTTGGACATAAAATACATTTTATTTGTTCATTTTTACTTAATTGTTGTCAGGTGACCTGCTGTGGTATGAAATTTTTTGGTCTTTGTTTGTTTCTTAATCTTTCTTTTATTTGATTACTTAATGAAGTATCTTTATCATTGAATTACACTAAATTAATACTCTGACACTCACTAGCCCTTGCTTTTATTCCTGGTTTGGAAAATTGGAATGCCTTTTGCTATGAGTTGGAAATTGAACATATTATTATTTGATTCTGTTACTCAAATGTGGGAGTATTATGGAGAAAGTGCCAGATAGAAAATGCTATTCATGTTCGTTTTAATTGCTCACATTCCTCAGTTTAAATCATTCTCTCTTTTTTTTCTATTTCTTTTTTTTATATATTCCTCTAAGGTTTTTTGTTACATTCTGTGGATCTTGGATAGGCACCTATTTTATTATATTGTTCCCTTCAAAATCTGTCTTCCTGTTATTAATTCACCATTTACTTTGTGCAGCTGTTATGCCAATGCTGTCCTCCAATGCTTGACATTCACTCCTCCTTTGACTGCTTACTTTCTTCAGGGAGTTCATACCAAAGCATGTATGTTGCTTTTCTAAATCTGGAATTATTTGGATTTTATTCTGAGGTAGTGTGTTGGATTATTTTTTAAAAAAAATGCTTTATCAGGTTCAAAGAAAGAAGGGTGCTTCACCTGTGATTTCGAAAATTTAATTTCAAAGGCTAAGGAGGGAAGATCTCCACTGTCCCCTAAAGGAATATTGTCTCAACTACAAAATATTTGTGGCCAACTTGCTGAAGGAAAAGAAGAAGACGCGCATGAGTTTTTAAGGTGAGATAGATTTACTAATGCTTAATACATTACTCTCTTTAATAATATTTTCTTCATGGAAGATGAGTAATCTTTTCAAATTTGCTGATGTAGTTTATTGATGAATTATATTTTATAGGTATGTTATTGATGTGATGCAATCTGATTGTCTTAAAGAAGCTGGGGTGCAATCATCAGGTTGTTTAGAAGAAGAAACCACTTTAGTGGGACTAACCTTTGGAGGTTATCTCCGGTCGAAGGTAATTGTTTATGATCTATCTACTTTCTGGCTGGATCTTTTTCTTTCCTTCTTTTTTGCTCGTTTCTCTCTCTGGCTCTGGCTCTGATCCTCATTCTCTTAACTGCTTGAACGGTTCTATTTTAAATTGCAAATTATTATTCACATAAATTTCTTATTACTTTCTGCAGATACAGTGCATGAAGTGTCAAGGTAAGTCTGATCGTCATGAAAGAATAATGGACCTTACGGTTGAGATTGAAGGAGACATAGGAACCCTGGAAGAGGCTCTTCATCGGTTTACAAGGACTGAGATTTTAGATGGAGAAAATAAGTACCAATGTAGCAGGTTCGTTTGCTTACATTATTTTCCAAAAGCCCTCTCGGTAAAAAAATACTGTTAAGAAAGCTTAAATTGAACTCTAATGGAGATTGTTGTATTTTCAAAATAAAATACTGTTTCCTATTTTTTATTTATTGACGTTAGTTTTTCGGTTTGGTTAGATCTTGACAATTTAACATTTGGTGAAATAACAGGAAAAATTCTCCTTAAACTGATGTATGGTAGATGCTCAAACCAAAGCTATTATTTTCCTTAATTTTGGATTTTAATTTGTTGGAAATAATTCTTTGTTTTATAATTTGCATGCTTCAAAGAAGCCCTAAACTGTATTTTGATGCTTCTGGAGAAACAAAATATACTCATTTTGGAGCCTATGACAGTGTTATTCTGCTGTGTCATGTGATATTGCATAGGTGATTACCGTACTCATGTATAGTGTTTCTTCTTTCTTTCCATCTTTAGATTGATAGTTGGAACTTGGAAAATCTATGTTTATGCGCTATGTTAGATGTATAGCAGAAAATAAACAAATTTAAAAGAACTTCTGATTTGAACTATAATTGCTTGTCAAAAAGTTCTCGTGGTTGTCAATATTGCGGTGTTACTGTATAATAGTATGCAGTCTACATGGTTGTGATTTCTGAACTAAATTCTCTATTTGCTGCAAGGAATTGATTTTTAGAGAGGTTTGCTTATTTCTTCCATGCTTGTTTTTTCAGATGCAAAACTTATGAAAAAGCCAAAAAGAAGTTGACAATATCAGAGGCTCCAAATGTTCTTACAATTGCTTTGAAGCGATTTCAGGTACTCAGTTGATAAAGATTGTTTTGCCTTTTGCTGTTTCTTACAACTCAAGTTGTATTTTATGCTGTATGCTGCAGTCTGGTAAATTTGGAAAGCTTAACAAAGCGATTCAATTCCCTGAGATCTTGAACTTGGCGCCATATATGAGTGGGACAAGTGACAATTCACCAATTTACAGGCTCTATGGGGTGGTGGTTCACTTGGATGTTATGAATGCTGCATTTTCTGGTCACTACATTTGCTATGTTAAAAACGTTCAAAACAAGTGGTTCAAGATTGATGACAGCAAAGTATGTATTCTACAATTATCATATTTTATCATTTCTTTACCGTGCCTAAATTTCCTCTATTCATCTTTCAATTACTTACTCTACCAAACACTTAATTTTTAGAGAATTTCTGCTCATTTACTTGAATGTTAAAAGTCTTTGCCTTCTGAAATAATTAGTTGTTACTTCCATGTTAGTAAATAATAGGTGATATTTAGATTTTCTGCTTCATATCTATAAAATTTACTATTTGACAGGACACCTAAGAACTAATCTATCAAATCATTTCTTAAGTTATTGTGTTGGTGATGATTTGGCAGGTAACATCCTCCGAGGTTGGAAGTGTTCTAAATAAAGGTGCATACATGCTTCTTTATGCAAGGTAATGTAATCTCAATCACGTTGTTTGCTATTAAAATTCGTATGTTGTCATTCTCCGGTTTAACACAATATCACCATGCAGGTGCTCACCCAGGGCCCCAAGATCAATAAGGAGCAGAAATAAAGCGGTTCCATTTAGGGTCAACTCAAAGAATTATACAAAGTCAAGTTCTTCAACATATTCTAGTGTTGAGAACATCTACCCCAGTTCAATTCATCTTGATACACCAGAGAGCATTGAATCCTTTTATTCAAAATACAGTCAGCTACAAAGGATTTTCGAAGAGGACTCTGCAAGTGATAATTCTTCTCTTTTTGGCAGCAACTCGGATGATGGTTCCTGCAGTACTGATAGCACACGAGATTCTATCTATGATGATTTATTGGACCCTGTATTCGGCTGGAAAAACCCTTGGAGGAGTTGTGATTCGGATGCTTCATCATCTTCCTCTTCTCCTCTTTACTCTAGTCTTTCTCCCCTAGCTGATTCAGCTAAAGAGAAGAACAATGTTCATTTGGACGGACGATCCAGTGGGATTAGCAGGCAATCGGATTTGGGAGGCAAGGTAACCACTCCTTTTTCCCACTCTGACACAAGTAAACAGTGTAGAAAAGTATGTAGTAATAGTAATATTAGTAGTAGGGAAACTGACCCAGAGATTAGGACGGGTTAACCCTTTAAATGATGTGTCTTTTAGTAAATAAATGTCGAAAAAAACATCTTTAATGAGGTTTTGAAGTATATAATTTTGGGGTGGGAAATGTATATGTAATGTAGAATTGTAGCTATCTTGCTGTCTCGCTTTGTTTAAAGAAATCAGCTCTTATTCATTTCTTTGGGTTTTAGTGGGGGAATATTGGAAGAGTGTCTTCTCCAAATAAAAGAAAAATCTCTTTTTGCACACGTAGATAATTTGCGTTGTGCAAAACATGAAATAGTATATATTTTTTTGTTATGTTTTAATTGTTGGCGACTTTGTTAAAATCACTTAAATAATTATTTGATATAATACTAAAATTAAAAGTATAGTGATTAAATTAATATCAACCTCATAATTAAATAGTCATATGTAGTTTGCCTAAAATTTAAAACAAACTGAATTTTTTTCATTACATTTTTTAAAAAGCAATATCATACTATTGCTCCAATAATTTTTTACCTAAAACCACCCAAAGTTTTCACCCAATGACACTGCTATTGATTCGAATTTGAAGAGGAGATATGAATGGGGGAGAAACTGAAAAAGAGTCTGCCACTAGTTTTAGTCTTGCTCAGGAGTCTGGTCAGCTCAGCCCTAACAAAAAGGCTTCACCTCAAAGCATATGAAGCTGTACAGTGGTTTGGGTTCATTTAGAAGTGCGTGATCAGCGATTGAGGCAAACATACCTGACCGAATCAGAAAAAGAAAAGACTGGACGACCGGGGATCTATCTGACTATCTCTTGTCGCTATGTCAAGGCATTAAAAAGGGGTTGGCCATTTGAATCATGGAAGATGCACCAGCCAGCACCAGACAACATAATTTAATCAATGAAATTAGAAAAAACCAGTCCTGTTGCCTAAAACAACAGTTATGCCAATGTTCTAAAACATCTATTTTGAAAATGCTGGAAAAAGTTTGTGCCTCAACCATGTTTTCCTACAAGACATAAGAAGATGAAGACATAATGTGGCGGTTCAAACGACGGACAACAACAGAGACTAGTCAAGATATTGCTTCACATATCATAATGCCACACAATTAGCTATGTGCTAGTCAGTACATGAAAACAATCTACAGTCTACAAACAAAACAAAGCAATACCTAAGATTTCCTTCCAACAGAGCAGAGTTTCATTATCCTTTATTCTCCATTCATTGAAAACACTCCTGCCATGGAAGCGACACAAACCATATAGCATTGCCAACCAAAACCTCAAATGAGATTCTTCCTTGGCCTCCCCCTCTTCCTTGGGGTGGAACCGGAAACTGCTGCCATATTGTTCCTACTTTGCACCGCCTTCTTCACTGTTGTCTTAGGAGTGGCTGCTGCTGGTTGTGGTGGCGGAGCCGGAGCTGGCACATTACCGTCATTTCTTTCACTCTCCGGCTGGCCTCCGGGAACCATAGAAGGCATCCAACTTGGAAATCCAGTTGGTGGTTTTCCTTTCCCTTCATCCTCTTGATTCCCAGGCAAAAAACCCATTGGGAAAACCCCCCAGCAACAATAATAAGCTTCTCTTCCCGGCACCAACGGCGGGAGTGTCGGAATTGAGACGGCATGAAAAGATTTCTCGCAATTCTGGCACTTTAAACAACAACCTTCGTACAACCCTGGATACTCAAACAACCTATAACAGTACGGACAAGTTGTCCAAAATGTTGACGATAACGGCCGTTGCACGCCGTCCTGATTTTGTCCTCTTCTCGAGACCGGTAATTTCCCGGACTGGTTTGAACGATCGCCGGAGCTGCTAAAGTCAATCCTCGTGAACAAGCTCAATTCTCTGTCGTATTGAGTTTTTTTCGAGGTATTCGATAAAACGGCCCAAGCATCGGCTACGATCTTAAACGCCTGATCGGCGAAAGGTAACTTGTTTTTGTCGGGGTGAAGAAGAAGAGCTAGGCGACGATACTGTTTCTTGATGAAATCGTTGTCTTCGGATCGGCGATCTACTTGCAAGATCGAGTACCAATCGTGTTGGTTGCTTATTTTTTTCTCGGAGGCGAGGAGGACGTCGGCGACAGCTAGGATCTGATCCGACCCTTCCAATAAGGGTTCGGTTTCTTGGGCTAAGATTGCGAAGTCCCTTGAGCCGTTGAAATCACGGTTTTGGAGAAGCTTCTGTGCGATCCCTAGAAGGCGTAGGGCTTCAGTTCTACTGTCATTTTCCTCCATTTTCTCAAGGGTCTGTTTGGATGGTAAGAAAAACAAAGGATAGGGTTTTTTAACTTTTATTTTGACGGTTTGTTTATGTTGGAATTTCGAAGTTCGTATTGGACGTAATTGGTGTTGGCTTTTCAATTAAATTACATATAGTTTTAAATTTATTCGACAGGTAAGTCGGGTCTTTCTGGTCATTTCACTAAGCATTATTTCCCGACACCTGTAATGAATGAAGGACTATATTATAAGTCTTTGAAATTTTAGGGATCAAGGAAATAATTTTAAAAGGTCAAAAGACTGTAGGTCACTTTTATTTTTTAAAAATAAATATAAAATAGAAATCTTATTTTTTTTATCCTCTAAAACTCTTTAAAAATAAATAAATAAAACTTTTATTTCTCTTAATTTTAAATCAAAATTTTATTTCTCCTCTATGATCTGTAATCATCCGATCAATTTCAATCCTACGGTCCTTAATCGGCTGCGCTAGAAACATAAGACGGAGTTGGGTTTTTTTCTAAAGATATCAGGTTTAATATAATAATTGGGCCTAACGGGCCACATATATATACACTTTAGATTTTAAATATTTATAAACGGACAATAAACTATTTTATTTAATTGGGCTATGTTTATTTAGAATTAATTTTTTCAATAATAATATTAACCAAGACGATGATGATGGTAAAAACAAAAAATAATATCGATACTAAACGCATAAAATAAGAAAGAAAATTGGGTCAAAAAAATTTGAATAAAAATACTATTAATTAATTTTATAAAAAATACTATTAATTAATCAATCAGATAATGATAATTAAATGAAATAAATAAAATGAGAGATAAATTATATGTAGCGGAATTCAATCCCACATCCAAAAGCCTGAAGGGTTAAAACACCATCCACAATTATATAACATGAGATTATAACTTTCTTTTATAAAGGGTTACATTATATAGTGAAAATTATAGAAAATATAAAGAAATTAATGAGATTTAAACTCAAAATTAATTGTATTAAAATAAAATTTTAATCCACTAAATTATAACCTTATCACATAAAAATTTGAGTACATACAATAATTTGATAGTTATTAATAAAATAATGAATATAATTAATGATATTAATATTTTATTATATAAAATTATAATATTATTAAAAATATTATATAAAATCATATTTTAATTCAGCTAATAGTGATTACAATGATATCTTTTTTAGAGTATACTCTCAACTAGGGCTATAAATAAGACAAGACAGATCGCAAGCTACTTGAGCTCGACTCGATCAAAGCTCGATCAAAACTCGACTCGATTGGACTCGGCTCGAGTTCTTGACGAGGCGAGCCGAGCTACATGATATTCGACTCGAAAAGCTCACGAGCTACTTGAAAATATAAATATACTTTAAAACCCTAAAATCTAAACCCTAAACATAAGTCTTAGACTCTAAATTAACATACTAAAACCTAAAATTAACAAGTTTGAGTTTACACAACTTGTGTATCAAAGTTTTTTCTCCATTAGGCTTTAAATGAAACATAAGAGATAAGAGTTACTCGAGTCTAACATGGTCAAAGATCAGTTAATAGTTAGCTCGATTAGGCTCGAAAAAAGCTCAAACTCGACTCGAGTTCTAAACGAGTCGAGCCGAGCTCAGATATTTTAGGCTCGTTTAAAATTACTCAAGCTCGAACTCGACTCGAAATCTTAACGAGTCGAGCCAAGCTTAGCACTACTCGAGCTCGACTCGGCTCGTTTACACCCCTACTCTCAACTATTAGACATTGATCGTTCAATCACTCAGTTAGCATTACTGGTGTTCGAACCCGTGACCTTTAAAAATAATAATCGTTCTTTTAACTATTAAAACTAAATTACTTTCGTTTTTAATTCCATCCTAAAGTATCTTACCTTAACATAATTAACATCTATCTTGGAAATGAATCAAATCTACTACTTTCTGTTTTAAGCGTGCATCTTCATCTGACAAGTGGCCATGGACTTTTCATTTGTTTTTGAATCTCAGATGTCCTTTGACATGGGGTTTTAAAAACTAAGTTTAGTTTCGTGCTTACGACGACGAGCAACATAGTGCTTTGCGCAGCATAATATATTTATTACTTAAAACTATTTTCAATGACTCATAGAAAAGTGAAATTATATTATAGGTAAGTTTTACCACGTCACCTATGGATAAATTATTAAAAAATATTAATTTTATTATTTTTTTCATGTCATATTTTTTTATGTGAATCTTCACTCGTATTTACTGTTAATTTATTTTAAAAATATTTTTTTTAAGTGAAGATTTACTTGAAAAAAAATATAACATGAAAAAATTAATGAGGTGTGTGATTTTTAGTGGTTGGTCTCATAGACACGGAATAAGACTTACCCATAATATAATTTCTCCCTAAATTTAAATACTTGGATCGAAAGAGGTGTAATTAGTTAAAAGAGGTGTAATTTCTTTACAAAATTAGTGGCTTGTATTAAAAAAATCTGAAATACTGTCGGAACACATTAAATTCTAAATAAACTATGCAAACAATCGTAATTATATAATTACACCTCTTTTACAATTAATCAAATAATGTATGTTTTGCATTTTAGTCATCTGTTAATTAAAATAAAACAAAATTTAGGGGTCAACTGATGTTTAAAATTAAATGGATTGAAATGTAACATGGTTATTATTGTAAGGCGTAATTTTAATTTAGTAAAGAAAATTTATATTAAGACCTATAATTTGTAATAATTATATTTTAGTTTTGAAAGTCTAAAAAGTTTTAAATTTGGCCTAAATATCAGTAAAGCTTTTATTAAGAGACTCTATTAAACTTACCATGACATCGTGGAATCATATCACCACCGAATACTTGCCAAAAACATAGAATTATTATACGAAATATCAAAAAAATCCCGATAGTATTTTCTGACTCGACTTCCTACTAGATCGGAAAGTGGTATTACAAAACATTAAACTCTAAATCAAACATTAAAAATTTTATGTTCATTTAATAAACAAACAAACACAAGTAGGGGTGCGTTCAGTTTGTTTATGTCCACAAATAATCATGTTTATCGACACATTTACTAAGAGTGTAAATGAAAAAGTGTTCGATTAACTATTTGTGAATCATTCGTATAGCATTAATCATTTATGTTCGTTTATCAAACTAAACAAACAAACATAAACAAAAAACTATGTTTATTTAATAAATGAATAATTTATTTATGTTCAAGAACGAGCTTATTTGAAAGTTCATTTATTGGAGCCCATTTATATTCTCGTTTACCTGATCCCTTTTTCCTTCTAGATTTTTACATTTTAAATATTGGTGAAATAATGACTAAATTGATTAGAGAGTGAAATTTTGAATTCAAACTATGAAATCTAAGGAAAATATAAGGGTTAATGGTGTAATTTTATTATTTTGGTGAACATATAAACGAATATGTTAGTGGACATATAAATAAACATCTTCGCAAATGTTAAATAAAAATGCTCACAAATATATAAATAACATACTCGTGAACACATGACAAACATGTTTACGAATGTTAAACTTTAAAAACGCTAAACAAATGAACACGAATACATTCAAAAATAATAAAAAAAATGAATATGAGTACAATATTAAAAATTTAATGAACATGAGTTAAATATGAGCACTTTCGAAAATAAATAAACGAACACAAATGAAATCTTGTTCATTCAAACTCGTTTTATTTACACTCCTAAAGACTACGTAACATGGATGAAAATCAATTACCCTTTAATTATGCCTCTTTTGGTGTCTTATTTTAAAAAAGTTTAGGGTTTGAAGTTGGGGTTTATAGAATTATAGGTAGAGTGCGTAAGGTTTAAGATGTGGAATATAAGGTTAATGTATAAATATTATTTTTTAATATTTTTTAGTGTAGGTATAAAAAATACGTATTTAGGGACAAAAGATTTTTGTTTACTTAATATATGTATTAAATAATATTTTAAAATAAATATTTAGAGAATATAAATTATTTATTTTTTTCCTGTTTTATGTACCGCACTGAAATTTAAGTTTAAGGTTTGAGATTTAAGATTTATAGTAGAGCTTAAGAAGGTTGGTGTATAATATATTAATTTTTAAGGTGTAAGATTTATAATTTACTTTTTTAATATTTTTTAATATCGGACCTAGTGAGGATTTTTGTATATTTTAATATTAAGATTTAAAAAAATTATTAGATGAATCTTGTTCAACATGTCATCTATGATTTATTCAATAAGATTTATCTATCTAAAGATAATTTCCAAATAACTACCCGCCATATAAAAAATAGATAAAATTTATTTTAATGAAATAAAATAAAAAACTTTCATTAAATAAAATCATGAATGACATGATCAACATCAATTCATCTAATAATTTTTCTAAGATTTTGGATAAGTCTAAAAAAATTATTACTATGATGAAAAGTCCTGCTCTGTGCGCCAGGGGAGGTTGGCATAGTTGATAAAGTAGGGTTTACCCAATCTTTATCACTACTGTCCATGTACGAAAACAGATCATCCACAGAATAAAAGTAAAAGAAAATGGTTTCTGAAAATAGAAAATATAATGAAGCTAATTTGTTTGGTTTTTTGATATTCCCGTCCCAAACTTCTCTTTCTATGTAGGTAGTATTTCTTTTTACTTTTTATAGGCAAAATGTTCATGGAGGGACTCTCTCTTTAGCTATAAAGGGAAGGTAAATACTAAATAGGTAAATCTCTTCCTTTCTTGAACCACCTGCAAACTACTCTCACAGTCAATCAAACCTGTTTTTTCTTCCTCAGATTCAATCAAAACTTTGGTTTCTTTCGCCATCGCCAGACCTAACTTGCAGCTCCTGAACCAAAAACACCAGCTTCCTTAACAAGGTAAGAATTCTGAAAATAAACCCACAAATCTTAGACTTTTGTGTGCTTCTTTGTGCATGTTAATGAGCTAAGATTTGTGGGTTTTTGTTATATTCTTTTTCCCTTCTGTTGTTTTATTCAGCTGGATCTGAGCATGGTCTTCTTCCACAGTTTCACTAGGGTTTTCTTCTTAAAATACCCTGTGAACATGTACAGCATATACATTCGAGTGATTCTATGTAGTTGAGTATTTTTGTTTATGTTGAAAAATCATAAATCTGTAGCCTGTAGGTGTGTTTAGGTTTTGGGTTTGCAGTAGGAGGAATTAAATAGTAAAAATGGCAAGGGAGAAGATCAAAATCAAGAAGATAGACAACTTGGCAGCAAGGCAAGTGACTTTCTCAAAGAGAAGGAGAGGGCTTTTCAAGAAAGCTGAAGAGCTTTCAGTTCTTTGCGATGCTGAGGTTGCTCTCATCATTTTCTCAGCTACTGGGAAACTATCTGAGTTTTCTAGCTCCAGGTATATATTCTTGTACCTGTATACGAGGATCTGTGAAACACAAACGTTGAAGCAACATAAAACAAGACCAAGGCAGTTAATATTGTTTAATTCCATGCTGTTTGGTCTTAATTGAAGAACAATGTTGTACTAATTTTATCATTCTGATTTGTCTTCTCTCTCCATGGGAAAGCATGAAAGATATTTTGGGAAGATATAGTTTGCACTCCCACAATCTCAACAAATTGGACCAACCCTCTCTTGAACTCCAGGTACTTAATTATGTTGTTCAATAAATTAAGTTACCGAAATTTAATACGAGTATCGAATATGAATATATGTTTGATACACTTATTTTTCGAATATGAATAGTTGGAAAACAGTAATAACATACAATTGGGCAAGGAAATTGTAGATAAGACCCGGGAATTAAGGTAAGTAATATTTGGTTATTCACTGATCTGAACGATCCTCGTCGGATAGTTAGAGTTTTTATATATATATATATATAAGGTCTCGAACTCGAGCCGTTTTTGAACAGGCAGATGAGAGGGGAAGATCTTCGAGGATTAACCATTGATGAATTGCAGAAACTAGAGACAATGCTCCAATCTGGACTTAAACGAGTTATGCATACCAAGGTTTATAGTTTATAGTTTACAGTTTACACATACACATGTTCATAACTCGGTTTCCTAGCTTGTTTTTTCCAACAGTTAGGTTATTTCGATTTATTCTTTTCCAGGGCGAACGTATTACAAACGAGATTTCTTATCTTGAAAAGAAGGTTAGTAACTTAGTATTATCATTCGAAATCAGGGACTTAAATAAACAACATTGGGATTTGCTGTCTTAAACCGACAAATATGTTGTTTATCATATCACTGCAGGGAGCCATGTTGTTGGAAGAGAACAAGCAACTCAAACATAAAGTAGGTACATAGTTGTTCGGATTGCAGTGCTTGTAATTGTTATTGTTTCGATTTTTTTTTCAGAATTATGGGTTTTTTGTTATTCAGATGGAGACAATGCATAAAGGAAAAACAGCTGTTGTTGCATCAGATTTGGATGTTGTGGTTGGGGAAGAAGGCATGTCTTCAGAATCTGTCACAAATAATGTTTGCAGTTGCAGCAGCAGTTGCCCTCCATGGGAGGATGATAGCTCTGATACTTCGCTCAAGTTAGGGTAAGTATTTAAACCAAACTTGGAGTTAGTCTAGTACGTACGAATTATGATTTTAATAATAAAATAATATAAATTTGATTATAATAATATATTTTATTAAATATACATCTTCAAATATTTATTATTTTTTAAATAGTAAAAAGGGTCATTTAGATGGATCAAACCAAACCTAGATAAATTTATAGGCATAATTTGGATCATGATATTATGACCTATGAACACTTTAATTGTTCATGATGAAACTTAGCATTTGAAGAATAAAAGCTTGACTCAGTCTGTGGGTGCTTTTCTTTATTTTATTTTATTGTCTAAATGGTGGAGAATTTGCTATGGAGTGATGTATATTTTTGAAGTTGAATGAGTATATGGGTCGAATATAAAAGATTAAATATGTTAGTATCTTAAACATAAATGTATATGTTTAAAATATCATATTTTTTAGGTACTTAAACTATTTTTTATCCTTCTTAAGTGTTTAAATTATCATATATTTTTTACGTGTTTAAACTCTTTTTTTCTTTTTAGATGCCTAAATCATTATTTTTTTAGGGTTAAACCGAGATATCTATTTTGACAAAAAAAAATAGTTTAGACACCTGTTATGATAGAAAAATAATAGTTTAGGTGCCTAAAAAGAGAAAAAAAAAGTTTAGATACCTAAAAACAGGATGGTTTGAGCACTTAAATAGATAAAATAATTTAAACACCTAAAATATATGATATTTTAGACATTTTAACATTAAGCTTTATTGTTATGTTTTGCAGGCTCCCCTTCAATTAGCTGAAACAGCTGAGAAGAGATGAAGCAAATTGAAATAATAATTAGTTTTTGACTTTCAAAAGTATTCCTAAACTGTATGGATGAAATGTTATTTACGAAATAATTGAACATAACTACATATCTTGAACTACTTGACTGGTCTCAATTATTAGGGTTGCAGCCTGGGCTGACACATCTCAAGTACTTCAGTCTCCATTATACTTGCTTTTCTGATCACATTTTGGCCATCATTTCTTCTGCAATCTGCATATTTAGCATCCAGTGTTCAAAGGAAGTAAAATATTAGATGAATTTCTTATCTAGACAAAGAATTTGAAATCCTAGATAAATAGTTAACCAGGCAATATAAGATATAGAGATTATGTGGATAAAAATATGGATTCATTGGTAAATTGATGAGAAGTACTTATAAATGTTACATTTTAAAATATGTATTACGTAATTTACACTCAATGATAAAAAAATTTATGACTAATTTTTATACTTTTTTATATCTTAAGATTAATTAAAAATTAAATTTAAAGTTTTAACTCTAAATTATAAATTTTAAATCTTATATCTTACATCCCAAAAATATATCATATTTTAAACTTTATATTCTAACTCTAAATTTTAACCTTAAATTTAATTTTTAGTGATAAGACATAAAAAAGACATGATTTCTATTCCTCTTTAGTTCTAAAGTCCTAACCGCATGAATTTTGCGTTCTTGAGCTCCTCAATACAAATGAAATTTCTCAATAGACTAGATTTATTTGTTTATTTAATTAGAACCAGGGGGTGTTAAAAGTGATGAGAATTTTGGTTCCATGAATTCAGCAGGAATTGAACAGAACATACTACCTCCCACGCTGGGAGCTCTACCTTGTGTCTTCTTTGGTAAGAAATATGTTAATTTGGGAATCCATGAAATTCTTGCATGTATTTGCATGCACCTACGTTACTTCATAAGATACGCCAGACTAGTTACAAGTAGATTAGATTGTAAAAAAATCAACAGTATAATCCCTTACACTTAAACCCATTAAACTGAATTTAAAAATATCTATTTCAAACTAGAAACAGTGTGAACACAAGATAAACCTTAAACCAAGAATCTTCAACTCAAAATAATCTTAATTAAGAATTACAAAATCTAAATTAACCCAAATTTTTAAATGAAACTAACTCGAGATTATTTAAACATTTTAATATTTAAATTCCAAGTACAATTGATGTGATCCAAAACTAAGCAGACTTTGGCAACTGAAAAATAGAGATTCAGGATTGAAAGAATTAAGGTTGGAGTTTTAACATTGCGAGGGACATTAAAAAATGAAGCAAACGAACTAATACAGTCATTAGATTGTTCAATCACATATTATCACGGGAACCCTGACTGGGGTAAATTCGACCCAGTAACTTCGTATCACCTAAACTTGGTCCCATAACTCAGTAAACTGACCACAGGAATTTCGAATCCAACTACTTACAAAGGATGAGACGTCGGCGATGATTAATAATAATATGATGATGATGTCAGCTTCTAAAAACACAGCTGAACATTACAAGCTATTCAAATGGCGAAGGGGCAGGATTTATCGCACTAATTATTTGGGGCACCACCATGAACTACTGGCACCTCACCATCTTTCTTCTCCTGGCTGACCGATTGAGACCTACTTCCACTCTGCTGACTGCCCAATTCCTCCAATTCTGCGGATATTTCTTCTTCGATCGGAAGTGTCAGTTTTGATCCCTCCAGTGCAACACCAAGAAGGATGTTCTCTTCCAAGGAAGGTGGCCTAGCCAACTGCGGAATCGACTTCTCAACATCCTGCTTTGCCAGTGGGATTTCAGATTCTTCAATTGCAGACTGTGGATCATTGATCACCACCCTTCCCGAGCTTGCTGACTTCGGTGTTTCAACCTTGCTCTCACTGAATTGCTTTTCGGAGTTTACATCAACCGAACCACCAGACATCGAGTTCCCAGATTTGGCCTCGGACAAAGAGGCTTTTGAACTGGAGTTATTCGTTGAGGGTGACATAACCTTGTCTTCTTTGGAGTCCAATGTCGATCCAGAGTTGGTATTTCCCTTCAAGTCAGATGCGGAGGTTGATTCATCAATGGAATTTTTTTCTTCATTTACACGTGGTGAAGCTTTGACTTTGTCATCGCCATTAATTTTATAGCTGGGTTCGATGAGGAGAAGTGGACGGTTGGTAGCCGCTCGAGAACGTCTGAAAATGGTATCAGAGAAAGGTGCATCTTCTATTTCAGCCTCGCCATATATTTTCTGAACTGTGCGGATAGGGGTGGCAAGCCGAGCACGGTGATGGCTAATAACCCTGAGAAGATCCAGCAGTATAGCTTCCTGTTGAAATACTATCATCAGGTACAAACAGAATGTAGCCTTTTCACATGTATGTGGGAGCTATGCATGTCATGAATATAGTAAATATGCATAAATTCACCAATAATTTAAGTTAATTTTGTCAGCGGCGTCCATATAAAACTTCTAAGTATCTTATAGGGATAACTACATATTTAGTACCCACCTTTACCCGCTTTTTTGTTGTTGTATCTCATCTATTTTTTAGCAAATGATACCTAACATTATGTTTTGTTTTTATTTTGGTACCCTACCATTAAAAAATTAATATGTTAACTAGGAGAGAGAAAAACATACATGACATGCTGATTAGGAGAAAGAAAAACATGCATGACATGTGACAGTCTGACATGTGTGATTTTCTCTCTCCTAATCAACCTATCGTTATTTTTTTAACGGTGGGTAACCAAAGTAAAAACAATACATAATGTTAGGTGCCATTTTGCCAAAAATAAAAGGTGAGGTATCAAAACAGAAAAAAAGTAAAGAAGAGTACCAAATATGTAGTTATCTCTATCTTATATTGTTATCCAAGCAAAGAATGTCGATGCTTGTTATCCACAGTAGCAGCCTAGCAGGGACGAACTAATAAATACCATGATACACTATTTAATAACAAGCAGAGCCCTCTATACTAAAAACCAGAATTGAAGAGATTGAATGCATTATTTTTTCCTCTAGTGATTCTAAAAACATGAAGCATAGAGAACGAATGAAGTTACCTTAACACAGAAATATTCTTCGATTCGTGATGTTTTCACAAAGCAAGACACCAGTATCTGAAATGATATGAACAAATAAAAAAGAGTTCAAAACTTCAAACAGAAGCAATTGTCATTACTCATAAAGAACTAGTTAACAGCCACAAAAGTCTACTCTCAAACTTGTATTTTGTTAGATCATTTATATAAATGTTAATTGTAGATAAGTTTAACTTAGGTTTATATATTTACTGTAGATAAACTAAAGTAGTATAGATAAACTAGATCTCTATCATAAGGGATAAGAGTTGTAAATCTAAAGGTTTTCTAACAGTACGTAAACTCTCTGTAATCAAGTCTTTAAAAGACTAACCTCGTAAACATGCATTATGAATTGAAATACTGGGAAACATTGTTTCAACAGTTTCTACAATAAATGCATGACACACCAAAAAAAAACTAATGGATTAAGATGGGCAACCCATGATCCAAAATAAACTCTAGAAACTCCTCTTATGAACAAACTAAATCAGCCCAAGGAAAATTTAAGGAACAAAATTAACCACCAGAAACATCTATGAAGTATGAACAAGCTGCAATGTAGTGTTTTAAACAAAATGCAAACAGAAGGGGGGGGGGGGGGACAAAATTTAACATTAAAATACTTTTTATGGGGGAAATTGCCGACGGTGAAAAAACTCTCACCATAAGAGCCTGGTTTTCTGGATTGATGCTTTCCAAAAATACTCTTCTGTGCAATTTTTGCTGCTCCACTTGAGGATTTTTGGCTAAAACCTTCCGCATGTCCGCTACTACATTCTGCATAGAGAAAAGGTACAAAGTTCTAGCATGGTGAGCTCTAGAAAGAAGACAAGCTGGTCCTGACATGACAACTTAAGAGCAAGACAAACCACAATCTTACATTGATTTTGTTAACATCCAAATGACTGATGGCAAAGTAATTCTTGATGCGCCAATGAGTCTTCTGGCTAATGTTCCTCACAACATTCACAGTGAACTTGTGGTTTGGAATGTGAACTGCCTCACGGTCATCAGCTCTTATAATTGTTGGTGACCACCATCCAACATGCTGTTCCAGAAAAGTAAAAGAAAAGCAACCAAATTTTTCAATATCTCAGATTGCTTAAGAGAGACGAATAGAGAAAAGTAACACAAACCTCGACTGTCCCTGAAACTTCATAGCCTTCTATATTAGTTTGAATCCATTCATTGACAACAAAAGGTCTTGTTGCATGGATCATTACACTTGAAAGAAAATTTGTAAATATCTGAATGCATTAAAAATACAAAAAAAAGCCAAGGATCAAAAAACTTCAAATTAAGAACTTGATGAGTATATCAATAAGACAATAAGGATGATATTGAATGTGCTATGGACAAGAACCAACACACTAATTGAATACTTTGTGAAATCATGGCTCTAAGAATTATAGAAGTTTTTAGAATAATTAAATCACGATAGGTTCAAATTTCAGGCTAATATTGATATACTATTGGTACTTAATTACATTGTACCTATGGTTACTTATTACTTAGGACAGTGATGAGATTTTCCAACAAAAAAATAAGCAAACCAATTTCTTTTATGAGTTAAAAAGGATAAAGGAAACCCATTTACCTCACGACCAGCAAGGGTGATCAATACTGTACCAAGTCCTCCAGCAGTTACCCACTTCTGGGTAGAAAAACCTAGCAACTCCATGAACAATGATAAAGCAGCAACCCATACTGCAGTATAAACAGCTTTTCCAGCAAAGTCAAAGCCCATCTGTCAATAGAATAAAAAATCTTTTTCAGATTTGCTCATTGCAATCTGTAAGCGCCCTCAAGATATCTACATTATTACTCCACAAATCCTGAGAAGTTTAAACATTTGGTCCAGAAAAAATGCTAAACCATTTCCAGAAAATCGTTGAAGATGGGGTATCATTTGCCATACAGTAGAGACTGCAGGAATATAGATCGGGTTGACCTAAGTTGCTAGAATTAAGATACTACTACCACACTGCAATTTTATAACTGATGCAGGTGCTACTAAAAGATTTTAGAATGTAGAACAACGTGAAAGTGACAACATACATTTCTTGCATCATTGGTATCATTCATCTCCATAAAGAACTTTTGTGTTTGTTGAATCAAACTGCAAGAAAAACGCATGGTTTCACATCAGTTCAAGCTCCTAAAATTAATCTAAACACAGAATAAATAGGAAATCAACAAGTTATCTTAATAACATGCACAAGAATGATGGAATGTTAAAACTTAATAGGCATGCACTCTTTCATATTAGCATGTCAATCATTGAAAACATAGAAATAAGCAAATACACACAAGAGCCTTCTCTACTTTCCTCTAAATAACCTGATCCAACCTAAACAGGGAAATGAAGAAAAATAATCCAATTAATCAATAAAGGAAAAAAAAAGTATACATAATTAGCCGGTTGTTAAAAACTTACAACCGAAGGCAGTCCACTGAACTCACCTTGACAAACAATAAGAAAAAGCGAGAACAGTCGATAATGATCGCACGAAATGTAGAAGCCGTTGCTTGACAGCCTGGCTTGCTTCTGAGGCTAAAACTATTGGATCCAATGCTCTGATAGAAACCACAGTATCGTCAGACCAAGCATT
This sequence comes from Abelmoschus esculentus, assembly GCA_035048815.1. Lineage (NCBI taxonomy): Eukaryota > Viridiplantae > Streptophyta > Magnoliopsida > Malvales > Malvaceae > Abelmoschus > Abelmoschus esculentus. Next base: position 14,276,002 of record JAUCBN010000026.1, read on the forward strand.
TTAGCTGCAAAAATATGAAGATTCAATTTAATCCCTGATGGGGCACCTGCAGATGAGTGTCACTCCAGTACAGAGCAGCACAGGTCGAAGATAATAGGTCATAACATGATATGTTCTACTCTTATTCCAACTGTTATTGTTCCTCTGCAGAAAATACCAAGGCAGTGAATCATAATGGAATTCCATCAACATAGAATACAAAAGCATTTAGAATAGTGTTCAGTGCTTACATGTAAGAGGATAGCCCTACCCAACCGCATAAGGGGACCAAGACCCCATGCAGCAAAAGCAATAATTGCAACTGCAGGGATCGACTGAGATACAACAGGACTGGCGTGTAAATTACTAAACGCCCTGATATATCCAAATAAAAAAATGAGCAGTTTATATATGAACAAAAAAAGAAAAGATGCATGAAGATGCCCAAGAAAATAGCACTAAAGTTTCCCCACCAAATAGAACTTCAACCTGCTCCCTAATTCCACCCAAAAAAGTATGTAAATCTGAAAATAAAACTAACTAGCTGTCTCCAACAGGGGAGAAGAAATATAGCATAATTAGTATTAATAGTTGATATCAAGTCTTCTGAAATAAATAACAAAATTTACCAAAGGCTTCGCAGAACATAGAGAGGAAAGTTTTCCATCTACCACTTAGCACCTCCCTAATAAAAAAGGAAAATCCTTCCAACTTATCCAAGCTACATGTATATTCAGCAGTGCTCAGTTTAAATAATATGAAACCAAGGTGAAAAGGCTTTATTCATTAAGTTGGTGAAGTCTCAAATATTCTTTCTGAAAATCCAGACACTAAAATGAAAGAAAAGGCCCAATGTTGTCTAATGAATCTATCAATGGCATTTAGAAGTCTAAGGCTAGTGAGTTATACATATTTGCTGTTATTTGTGCAGGGTTGCTCCAGAGAAGGATGTTGTGGAAGGATGCACATCTGGAATCTATGCATAAAAAGCTTATACTTTCAAATGTAGCACAAATTTCACTCTCTGACTAATTTAGCTAGAGTTTCATTAAAAAATAAAGGTGATTCATAATGTCTTCAGGATTGAAAATCCAAGTATTTGCTTTCGATGTTTAGACAGAAAAAGGAAAAGAATCCAAAGGGAATACAGAAGGTAAGGCACAAATCTAGATTACCTCGCCAAAGCCACAGTAGCAGATTTTATTATAGGAATCTCATTTCCCCCATTAGGAATTAGAACAGATCGGCAGAGAATGACATCAGACCTTGAATATACAGGTCTTATAGGCCTACAAACACTGCTCAAAAGATGAAGACTCCAAGCATCCTGTCGCTGGTTAAGAAACAGAAGAAGTTTTCATGTCTCCAAGATTTGTAAAAGTGGCATCACATGCATGCAAATGCATATCACACTCACTCTAACCAACTCTCATGTTTGCTAAACTAGATGTAAATGAACAAAACAGCAAATAAAGAGTAGTTTAAAATCCAAAAAAAAAAGCAAAGTAACAAAGTAGAATAAACAAAGCTGCATATTTATTGCAAACAAAAGCCTCTGCATCCATCAAGGAATACGAAAAATCATACCATAGCATGCGAGGAGAGATTGATACGAACTAAATGTAGCCGGCCTTTTTCTATAGCACCCTGTTGGCATTCACATATTCAGTTGCAAATACTTAGAGAAGAAAAGACATGGCATATAAATAATATAACAACAAGATTTAAATATCACATACAATGTTCAGGCGACCGCATCCATGACTATCATGAACTCTCAGTTCATTAGACAATTGCATGGTAGCAACACGCGCCATCCTTTAACAAGAGAATCGGAGTTCTTTTAGGAAGACAGTATCACCTTATACAACCCCTACTTCCAAGTTCCAACTAAATATATATTTTAAAAAGATCAAATAAGCAATAAATTTCCCAAACAAATAATACCTACAACTAGAAATTAAAAGTACAAGATTAACAAATCAGTTACAAGAAAGAACTTAACTAAGTTAAGTATTTTAACAACTGGAACTAAAACGTGTAACAAAGAGCAGAATTGATTGGAATCACAAATTAAAATCCCTAGATCGTAAAATACCTAATTATGAAAACGAAATTCACACAAGAACAGAAATTAGAAATTACTTCACAAAGATCACCGGAATATAAACGATGAACAACAAACAAATCGCTATAAACAACACAAATTCAAAAAATAAAAACAAAAGTCCTTCAAATTCGTATTCGGGAAGAAGAAGGGGAAATAAGACAAAATAATTTGGCAGAACTGATAGATTGATAGATAAAATCCATTACCGTCGAGACTAAATAATTTCCAGAGAGTTGTTTTTTTCCTCTTTTTTACTAGTTTTGGATAATTGAGAATTTTTTTTTGTAAACAGAGAACGGTGTTGACGAGGAGAAGAGAAGGAGGAGGAGGCTGCTACAGTGGAGCTAACGTGCACGGGAGCTTGTTGATTTTTCTTGAGCCGAAGTGGACGTGGTCCAATCAGGGTGTGGGGCAGTTTTTTAGATGTAAATCTCGAAGCTAAATGATATCTTAATCTTATGCGGCGATTTGCGGTTGCTAAAGAGTAAAGACTAACGTAGCGCGGAATTTTATCCATTGGAAAAAGAATTTAAGATAAAACCTGTTATTTTTTAGATGATTTGGATTTAAATAGTATAATTTATATAGTGTATGTCCTTTTAAATAATTAAAAATAAATAAAAGATACTATTATATAATGATATCAAAATATTAAAATATTTAAGTTAAAAAATAATATCGAATATGTAATTTTTGTGTTAAAAATATTTTTCAATTTGAGTATAAAAGTATTTTTTAAAAAGATGATATTTATAATTTTTATCTTTTACCGAAAATGTTTTGAATAAAATTATTTATTTTTAATTATTTATCATTATTTACGACACTAATATTACTATATCAATAATAAAATTTTAATCTTAATATATAAAATAATAAAATATAGAAACCAAATTGTGTATTTTTCAATATTATTAAACATGCACAGTATAATTTAATAGTATATACTATAATGTTATTAAAATAATAAATTATTAATATTATATATTTTAATAATATTATTATAATAAAAAATATTAAGATATTATGTTATTTATATAATTTAATATTAACAATTAATTTAAATTTTAAACAGTGTTAATTTCTAATATTTTATTGGAATGTACTTTTTATTAGTATTTTAAAAATAAATATATAGATTGTAACTTCTAAATAATTAATAATAAATGTTTTTAATATAAACATTATTTTAATACCATGAAATATTAACAAAAATAATATTGAATATTTTTATAATATTGTAAAAGCTTTGAAATACTTATATGATTAATTTAATACGTAGAAAAGTGTTGTTTTGAGTATTTAATATTAATATTATATTTTAAAATTTTTAATAGCTTGCTAATATTTGAAGTATTACTATGTGAAATTAATAGTTTAATGATAAATTTTAAATAACTAATATATATATAGATACATTTGTATTAAAATAGAAATAATTTTCTAAATTATTATATTACTAATATAAATATATTATAAAATATTAAATATCATTAAATTTTAAAAAGTGAATACTTTTATTTTATATATTTAATATTAATACAATGTTTTATTGTTAAATTTTATTATGAAAATATTGATTTTCAAAATAATATTAAATGGGGACGGCCTAGCTGAATATTGTTTGTATTGCGTTATCTTCAATGTATGGCTTTCATTTCAATTGGGAAAATAAAAGCACGTGATGTAAATCCAGCTTCAGATAAAAGCACGTGACGTAATCCAGCTTTAGATAAAAGCACGTGACGTAAATCTAACTTCTCCGATTTTTCTGTAAATAGTTGTGTTAGTTGTAATCAATGATTTAAAACTGGATTAGAGCATTGCCCGCCAACCTAAAAACACTACATAAAAGGCTAACGCCTAACCATCACCGCCCAATTTTAACTTCTCAGCCGGCCTAACCATCAATCACGTGAAAGCCACGTGACACCTCCTTTCCCCGTCTTCTTCTTTTCTTCTACGAGAATTCAAAATTTTAACGTCTAAGAAACTTCAAACCAGGAACCTCTTACCTCCCTAAAAGAAAAATAAAAAGTTCCATCTCCTTCACCCATTGTATTCTACAATCAGGTTTTCTTTGTTTAATCTCATCAGCTCATGGATTTATAATGTGATACATTTAAAATTGAATGATTTAGAAGATGTTTTCATGGTTTGATTCCCATTCCCCCCCTTTTTTTGTAGATTTTGATCGCATTATATAGGAGATGGAGAGTTCCGATTCTGTTAGAGTTGCCGTTAACATTCGGCCGCTGATTACTACAGAGCTTCTCAATGGATGTACGGATTGCATCACCATCGTTCCCGGCGAACCTCAGGTATTTCGACTTTTATATATACATTTCCCCGTGAATTTATTGAATTTGAAACCCTATATTGAAAGAGATTGGTGTTTGATATATTTTTTATTTCTTTGATTATAGGTTCAAATTGGGACTCATTCCTTTACCTATGATTATGTTTACGGGGGAGCGGGACCGCCGTCTGCTTCTATTTATGATGATTGTGTTGCTCCTCTGGTTGATGCCCTTCTTCATGGCTACAATGCTACTGTACTTGCATATGGCCAGGTTAGCTTCATTTTTTCCGTTGAGGGCTTTCTTAATTAATATTATTATTAATTTCCTTTTTTTTTCAATAACATTTTACTATCGACTAACGATGTTGTTGTATTTACGGGGATTCTAGACGGGTTCTGGTAAAACATATACTATGGGAACCAATTACAATGGAGAGGAAAGTAATGGTGGGATTATACCCAAAGTTATGGAAACTATATTTAGAAGAGTAGAGGCAATGAAAAACTCCACGGAGTTTTTGATAAGAGTGTCATTTATAGAGGTAATTTAGTTGGCTAAAAAACAAATCCTCAGCCTATCATTATTTTATCAGGTAATGTGCTTATTTGGTATCATTGAATTTGACAGATATTTAAGGAAGAAGTGTTCGATTTACTTGACTCAAAAGCTACAACTCTTGGAAGACCTCCAGTACAAATTAGGGAAACAGGGAGTGGGGGAATAACGCTTTCAGGGGTGACTGAGGCAGAAGTTCGAACGAAAGAAGAGATGGCCTCGAATTTGGCACGAGGTTCTTTATCCCGTGCTACAGGAAGTACCAATATGAATAGCCAATCAAGGTAAGGGTTATGGAGCCATATGTTTTAGTAGACTTTTACCATTTTTTGGTTTCAACGGAATCAATATTATCTTTGATTTAAAATACCACGTTCGTTATCCTATTAGCATTTAAGAAAGGGTGCAAATCGTCTACCTTTATTCATGCCTCCTTTCGTGTCTCCGTTTCAAATTAGAGGTTTTAGGGTGTAGGGTTCTAGGTTAGGGGTTGAGGTTGTGGTTTAGTTTAGGGAATTAGGGGTATTGTGTATTTTTTAGTGTGTAGGGTTTAGTGTTTAGGATATAAAAAATAAGGATTAGGGTTTAAAATTTAAATTTTTTAAAAAATTTTAATAGGTGACATGAATGGACATACGATAAAAAGGTAGAGGATATTTACTCAGAAAGAAAAGACACAGTTCACAAACAAGTTTTGCAATCAGCTTGTAATCCAATTTACATTTTTTTAACAAGGAAAGAATGATTATTCTATTTATGCATTTGATGTGTTAGATTTATAATGTTAACATAAATATAAATAATGTAATTATTTTTTTTGGTATATTTGTGCTTATATCAAATGCAATGATCGTTACATTGTTTCCAGTCGTTCACATGCCATCTTTACGATAAGCATGGAGCAAAAGAAGATTGCTAGCTGTTTAAGTGGGGTAAATAATGATATCGGTGATGATATCTTAAGTGCAAAGCTTCACTTAGTGGACCTTGCTGGCTCAGAACGTGCAAAAAGGACGGGTGCCATTGGCACACGGTTAAAAGAAGGTATATTTATTTTTTCCATTTCCCAAAGGCTCATGCTATGTTGTAAAATACCTATAGGTTCTAAATTAGCTAAGTCACAATATGAAACTGTGATTTATTCTGTCTAAAAATTTTGAAATTTTGCTCGTGCAGGAATTAATATCAATAAAGGTCTACTAGCTCTAGGCAATGTGATTAGTGCCTTGGGAGATGAGAAGAAGAGGAAAGAAGGGGGGCATGTACCATATCGTGATAGCAAGTTGACTCGCTTGTTACAGGCATTTTTTTATATTCTAATTTATGCAGTTTATTTTAAACAGTGTTCTATCCAGATATTTATGGGCATTCATTTCAGCTAGTTGTAGTTTTAATTGGACACTTTCATTGTGTTGAAGTAGATTATTTGTTCGGAACAAATAAAATTGGATAAATCAAATTGCTTGCTATCAACCAGTTGTCAATTAGTCTTAGGTTTAATGCATTAAAATATTCTTTAAGTACATGATGCAGAGACTATTTGCAAGCACCAAGGGCTAGTTTAGCATTGTTTTTGCAGTTGAAAAGTATTTTTGAACATAGTATGATCTATTTGGCATAGAAAGAAACCATGCTTCTTCACTACCTTTGTCAATCTCTCGAACCAGACTTATGTCCATTGTTTTATAATTGAATTTGCTCGAATTATAAAAAAATATATATTTATAAAAATGGCTTTTGATGAAAATACTTACTTCAGTAGGAAAAATTGCATCTGTTGATGATATTTTAAATTTTCAGGATTCTCTTGGAGGAAACAGCAAAACCGTAATGATTGGTATGCTATTTTATCTTTTAATGCATTAATAGTTGTCACTACAGATATAATACTTGTGCCAGGTTTTTGTTTTCAATTTTGTTGAGTATGCATAAGTGTTGTTTCTTGTACGTTGATTGTAGCTTGTGTTAGTCCAGCTGACACCAACGCTGAAGAAACTCTAAACACCTTGAAGTATGCCAATCGAGCTCGAAACATTCAGAATAAGGCAGTTGTAAGAGCATACTTGCAAAAATAAAGTTCTTTTCTGAGCTTTATAATTCTCAATCTAACAATTTCATCTCTTGCACTTGCTTAGATAAACCGCGATCCAATGACAGCTCAGTTGCAGACAATGCAGAGCCAAATTGAGCACTTGCAAGCTGAGCTTTTGTTTTATCGTGGTGATGGAAATGCATCGTTTGATGAACTTCAGGTTATTTTTACATAGAACATTCAAACACTTTTCCTGATTTTCTTTACCTAGTTGCTCAAAGTAAGTTCTTTTGTTTTCTACGTTTCCCCTCCAGATTCTCAAGCACAAAGTAGCTTTACTTGAAGCAAGCAACGGAGAGCTACGACAAGAGCTTCAAGAACGTAGACTCACCAGTGAACAATTAGCTCAACGTGCACTTGAAGCTCAGGTGTTGTTTTTCTTTTCTTTTCACCTTCAGTTGTTTAGGTTATGAAATTCCCTTTTACACTCCGTGTTTGTGTAGCTTGTCAAACACAAAACAATTATCGTGTAAAATTAAATATTTCAGGTTGAGAAGGACAAACTGATAATGCAAATTGAAGCAGTTCGTAATGGTAAATCATGGGATGAGATACAGTCTAACCAAAACCAGGTAAGGTCTGTGCCAGCTATTGAATCTAGAATTTGATTAAGCATCTCCGATTGACATGTGCTTTTGCATTATTCCAGGATTCTAATTTGATGAAAACTTATCTGTCGAAAATTCAAGAGCTAGAAGCAGAGTTGATACGCCTGAAAAGCTTAAACAGCTCAAAGTGCATACGAATTTCTGATTGTGGAGATGAAGATGGAACCTCAAAAAATTCACTATTTTCTTCAGAAAATGACTATTTATCTTCAGGTAAATTGGGACACTAGTGACCCAGTTACTATTAGTTATTTTTTCAGAGACTAATGCTTTTATTTGTTAAAACTTTTCTTCTGTGTTCAGCATAATTGTATTAAAATTTTTGAAAGGTAAACACATATAATTGTTGTTCAAGTTTTTTCTTAATTTTTCCTTTTCCTTTATCCCCACCCCAATTGTAAATCTCATTAAAGGTAGAGTTGAAGCATACTTGAAATATATGTCTATCTTAACCCTTGGAATGTAAAGTTTTTGTCTATGTGCATGCCTGATTACTATAAGAGAAGCCTCATCAAGTTCTAAATTCAATGATTTTGATGCATTGCTTTTCTAATTATTATTGGTTAGGGTGCTTATTTATTGGGGAATTTAAACTCTGATACAATCCAAGACATCATCATTTAAGCCATTTACGTTTCGTGATTTTCATATCTGTTATTTCTTCTCTTCACTGTCCAACATTTAAGAGCTTACCATCGAACTGATGCAATTAATAATATTTTTTTGTTCAAGCAAATGAGATTGAGGATAATGAGAAGGAGCTAGAACATTCTACTCTCCAAGAAAAGTTGGACAGGGAACTTATGGAGTTGGACAGAAGACTAAAACAGAAAGAGGTAGGTTTCTTTTTTTATTTTATATTACTGCTACTAATACATATATTCAAGAAGATTTGTTTAAGGCATTTTATCTAATACGAAATATTTACTCTCTGACCATTTTGGTTTTCCCTTGTTCTTCACTTGTTCTTTCGTTTTATGTATTGTCCTTGTGTCATTTTGTCTGTTTAAGGCTGAAATGAGACATTTTACAAGTTCTGGCACCTCAGTTCTTAAACACTTTTATGAGAAGAAAGTTAATGAGTTGGAACATGAGAAAAGGGCTTTGCAGGTTAGTCCCCTACTTAAAATTAATGTTATTTTCTGATTAGTGTAATCTTATATTAATCATTTCCTTTTTATTTGTCAATTGACAGAAAGAAATTGAGGAGCTCAGACATAATCTAGGCAATATTTCTTCTCCTTCTGACATTGGTGCTCAAAAGTTAAAGGAGGAATACATGCACAAATTGAATGTCCTTGAGTCACAAGTGTGTTTTGAATTTTCTTTCCTTTATGAATTGTAGTTATCAGTTACTATATACATATATATATATTTGCTTTGTAGATTGCAAAATTGAAGAAGAAGCAAGATGCTCATGCTCAGCTTTTGAGGCAAAAACAAAAAAGTGATGAAGCTGCAAAGAGACTTCAGGATGAGATTCAGAGAATCAAATCGCAGAAGGTGAATCTCAATCCCAAGCTCTCCATTTTTTTTCGTCTTGAAAATTTAAATTGTTTCTGCAAAAGGGGAATGTGGTTCTTGCTACAAGAAATAATGTGTTTCTTTTCTTTCCAGGTTCAACTGCAACAAAAGATCAAGCAAGAAGCTGAGCAGTTTAGGCTATGGAAAGCATCACGAGAGAAAGAGGTTCAGCAGGTACATGCATATTCTGGGAGTTGCATCTAGCAATATTTTTCTTTAAATTCTTTTATCAACATAGAATTATTCTCTTTTTCTTGATAACCAGCTTAAGAAAGAGGGAAGAAGAAATGAGTATGAGATGCACAAGCTCTTAGCTATGAATCAGAGGCAAAAGATGGTGACATTTATTTTTAGATGGAAAGCTTTGATCTTTCTACTTCTAATGAACTATACTAATTTTTTTCATATGCATGTTAGATTTTGCAAAGAAAGACTGAAGAAGCTGCTATGGCTACAAAAAGACTAAAGGAAGTTCTAGAATCCCGAAAGGCTTCCTCACGTGAAGCTTCTAGTAAGAACCATTTTCGCATCATGCAGTTTATTCTTTTTTTTTTGTGTGTGTGTAATTATCACTTAATGACACTAATATCATTGATATGCAGGTGCTGGAAATGGCAGTGGTCTTGGAGTTCAGGTATTGATAACAGAAAACAGATTAAACATAATGATTTGGAATTGCTTGGACCAATCATTTTTGGTCCAACATATCTTACTGAATAGTCATGGGTTATATTTATCAAACCTGTAGATTTTAATTCATGTTCAAGTGGTTCTATTTTTTGGGTATTATATGTTTTCTTCTATTGAAGGCAATAATGCAGACAGCTGAGCATGAACTTGAAGTCACAGTACGGGTACATGAAGTACGCTCTGAATATGAACGACAGATGGAAGAGTGAGTCCTGTTTACTAATTCATGTTCAGATACCATGTCAAGCTAGAAAATAGCTTAGCCTTTCATTTCATTTTGCTTATTTGGTTTGAGTTTTGATTTTATTCCAACTCAGTATTTACATTTAGCACCCTTTGACATTGTTCAAGTGTACTGGTTTTAGATATGGTCAACATTGCTATTGTCTTTCTAGTTATATAAGTGAATGACTATCATGCACAAAAGAATAGGCTACATTTCAAAATCTTTGTTCTGGAAATTTTTCTGTGGCCGTTTGTTCTTGATTTTCATTTCATTTCCCTTCATAGCTCTTCGTTTTATGGAGGGTGGCAGAAATTATTTAACATGAGGGCTCAATATCTTTTAATTTTCTGTTTGTACTATAGGAGAGCCGGGATGGCCAAGGAAGTTTCAAGACTGAAGGAAGAAGCTGAGATATTTAAGCACAGTGAATTAAGGTTGAAACTTCCACTTTTGTCTACTCTTAATTTGATGTGTGTGTTTTTTTCTTCTTCCCATAGCAATCAAGTGTTTTTCTTTTAATGCTACCACATGCAGAGGTTGTCATGAGACGATGTCTGCTGGTGCAATAAACTCAAGGATTTTTGCTCTAGAAAACATGCTTGCTGCTACTTCTACTACTCTGGTCGATATGGCCTCACAACTGTCTGAAGCTGAAGATCATGAACGTACTTTTAATGCAAGAGGACGTTGGAACCAAGTTCGGACTCTTTCCGATGCAAAAAATATTATGAATTATCTTTTCAATTTAGCAACATCCTCAAGGTAATCTATCTTTACAAATAGAAAAATCACATTCGCAAGCAAATCTTTCCTTTGTTGCAGACATTCTGCTTTTGTTATCATAGTGTTGCTTCAATTAATAACATGTCCTTTCTTTCAAGGTGCTCGTTGCGAGATAAAGAAGCTCATTGTCGAGAAAAAGATGCAGAAATAAAAGATCTGAAGGAAAAGGTGGTGATACTTGGTGGTCTGACGAGACAACTTGCCGCAGAAAAGGCCGATCTCGTTCATGAAGTGAAAATAAAGGTTAGTTCATTTCTTACTAGTGTTCAATATAACTTCCTAGAGTAAGTTTGATGTCCATTTGAGCTTGTGATCTTGATTCTGATTTGTGATGTATGAGCCTTATAATAGAATGTAATCATTAAACACTCCATTAATGAACCATGGATTCAGACATCACATATTGAAATGGCGAAACTCATCAAGTATGAGTTGTTGAAACAGTTTGGTTTCACTCCCTTCCTTTACTGAAAGTGGACTGTTTTCTAGTAACTACTTCTGACTTGAAAATACTAGGAACAGCGAAACACCAGAAATTTTACAGAGTACATGGATACATCTCAGTCGGAATATTCAGACATGAATGGGAGCGATGACAATGATTGGATGCAGTCCGAGAAAAAGGGAGCCAGGAGAAAGACTTCTAGAGCTACAAGAGCCAGTGACTTGGAAAATAATAAGAGATATGTAGATGAGGTCAAAGGGAGAACTGATTGGTTATTATGCTGCAGTTGTACTGAGAATTCTTTATGCGAGACTTCAAAATGCCAATGTAGAGCAAATGGAAGTTGTTGTGGGCAGTCATGTGATTGTTCTTCATTCAAATGTTGTAATAGAAAAATAGAAGCAAATATCCGAAATGATGTCGGCACTAATGAAGAGAACCTTGTTGCTCATGGTGCAATGCTGCTACAGAATACATTGAAGAGTGAAAAGGAAGATGGTCATACAGGGAGAACAGCACTCTCAGACATTGGAAACATATTGGTACCATTTATTATCTTATATATGCGTTATATATGGGAATTTATTGCCTATTTCTTCATGGTTAGCATTTATGTTTTTCGAATTTGAATTCAGGTGATTATATTAGAGAATCATATTCAGCATTGAACATTACATTTGTTAGCATTTAAAACCTTAAAACTTTGCTTCAAAATGTAGGAAGAACTAAATTGTGATATCAATTTACTTGAACAAAAATTCTTGCACCTTTCTTGTGTTCCTATACATGTCCCAATGCTGAAAAACTAAATCAAAGACTCTAACCCTAAACCCCATATGTCAAACCCTAAACTCTAACTCTAAACCTCAATCATAGACTATGAACATAGTTTTTAGTGTTAGGGCATGCATAAGGACACCAAACAGGTAGAGGATTTCTGTTGAATTTACTTCCTTAACCTAGAAAACATCAAGTAGTTCATTTATTTATTTCACATTGTGATCTTATGCAAAGTTACTTGCTTTTCTTGACAGGCTAAACCTGATGCAGCAATGCCAAACAAGAGGAAGAAACTGAGAAAATCAGTGGTTCAACTGGTTCCCACTGCTCCTCCATCTTCAGACCAAGAGAATAGAGAAACACACCTTGATCCTCCCAGACAACCAGATGGGTGTCCGAAAACCGAGTCGGATATAGCTTCAAAGCTACCAACAGCAAGGCCAGCGGCAGCTTCATCAACAAGCAACAAAGTGCTTCGAGTGAGAAATGCCAATAAAAAAGATGATTCAACCAACAAAGAACCCACTGCCCTTGCTCCAACAACAACATCAGAAGAAAACGACAACTGCCGTAGTTGAACAACGCCTGTGAGTTCCTTTTAACCCTTAATTCATTTGCTAAAACATCCCTACCACCACGCATCACTTTTCTCTCACAAACCAGCCTTCAAATCATGACTTTCCATGTAAAGAAGAACCTTTTTAGCCCCCTTGTTTTTTTTCTTCTTTTTTCCCCTTTAATCTATACAAAAGAGAACAGTATTTGATTAGCATTCAATATGGAAACCTGCCGAACCCAAGCGCGGGTACGGCGGGGGCTTTGTCCCTGGAGGTTTCGCTGAAAAATGTTGCCTCCGGTGGAGATTTCCATACATTCCTTATATTGTTACGTACATACATTCCTTATAGTTGAAAATTAACTTAGAAACTTGTACTACTTTTACTTTGTGAATATGCAGAAGTGTAATTTATAATGTATGATAACAAATAAATTGAAAATGTGTTTATTTTATTAGATACTTTTTTATTCTAGTGTTTATTTTTTTTTTCTTTTGGTGGGTTTAATATACAGGGGTCTTTCATGAAATTTGATCTTAAAATTAGACTTAAAAGGGTATCATAAGTAGTTGAAGTTTTTAAAAAAATAATTAAACCCACAATTTTTTTTTTATATCTAATTGAGTTCTTATACTAAACTTTTTTATCAATTCACCCTGAAACTAACTTATTGAGGAAAATTTTATCAAGTTTTCTAATTTTTATAAAACGAGCTTTAAATCTTAACATTTTTCAAACTCAAACTCCTAAATTATCATCGTTTCTATCACCTATCATCGCTTATGAACATACCCCTTTGATTGCTAGACCTAACTGAATTCATGGTTGTGATTGATTGGAGCACATAATGATGTAAGATTGATATTGTCTTGTTCCAGGAGGAGAGTATGTGAATTTAATCTTTATACTTTAATTTGTTATAATTTTTAATTATTTTATTTTTATAATGTCATTAATTTGTTAAATTGATAACAATATTTGTTAAAGTTATAACGTGTAAAAACATCATAAAAAGAGGATGAAATTTTAACAAGTTAAAATAAAATGCTTAAATCTCAAGTTTCATTACAATAGCAGCATTAAAAACCAATTGGACCCAAAACTAAAAAAAGAAACTCCCAATTAGAAAAGAGCTGTAGCGGCACAAATACTAACTATAAACACATCATTGGTAGATGGATAATTCGGCGAAGACGAAATGCAAATTTTGATTGAGAAACAATAGCGCTCCTCTCTCCAACGGCTATACGCGAAGCTTGAAGCTGTGTGTTGAGGGAGCCAAACAACACCTCTGGTATAATATTTCACTTGTTCTCTTTGGAAATTTATTGTTCGGTGGATTGTTTAATTAGAATACTAGTTTTCGATCATTTATTTCTGATTCATCCATCTATTGATTCGGCTTTCACTTAACTTCGCATAAACTAGGAAATGAAGAAGACGAATCGTCGTTCAAAGCAAAAGAGCGGTTGCGCCGATTCTTCTACTTCGCCTTTGGTCGGACCGGGTGATAAGGAAAGCCCGGATAAAAGGATGCGAGATTTGGAGATAGAAAACGAAGCTCTTAAGGTGATTTCTACGCTCCGGTTTTTCTTTTGTTGTTCTAGATCATTTTTATAAGGTAAATCTCGGTTTTTTATCAAACCAGAAAAGAGAAAAGAAAGAGGAGAAATAAGGAGGAAGAGCAGAGTTCATTTCATTCGATAGTATGCCTCTCAGCCAAACATGACCGTTTTATCTATTTACCCTCTCTCCTCTCTGCGTAGCGTTTCATTAAAACTCTGTCAGCTGTACAAACAAACCTTAACAAACATTCAAATAAAACAAAATGGAGTAACGGTCAAAAAAACAGAAATAAACTCGTAACAGAACTCCCTTCTTCAAATCATCCTTGTCCTCAAGGATGGAACTGAGGAAATTGTTGCTGCAAGTGATGCAGAATCTCCCAAGTAGCATCCTCTGGGTAAGAATTTGACCATTCCACCAAGACCTCAGTAACTGTACGATTTCCTCTCTTCACTGTTCTCCTTTCCAGCACTTTGATTGATTCCTTGCTGATGCTTCCATCTTCATCAACCAGTGGCAGTGTATCTTGGACCAACCCACTTCCAATTCTTTTCTTCAATTGAGAAACATGAAAAACCGGATGGATTTTGGACCCATCTGGAAGTCTCAGCTTATAAGTCACTGCACCAATCCTTTCTAGAATGAGGAAGGGTCCAAACCACCTTGGAGATAGCTTCTGTCCCAGCCTTCTGTTCACAGAATGTTGGCGGTAAGGTTGGAATTTCAAAAATACCCAATCACCAATCTGGAAAGCACATTCAGTCCTCCTCTTGTCAGCTTGGTTTTTCATACGATCTTGAGCCCTCTTAAGGTGAAATTGCAGCAACTTGATGGCAGCTTCTCTAGCCAACAAGCTGCGATCCACAGCTGCCACTACTGACTCCCCTGCTGCATATGAAATATGTAAAGGAGGAGGCTGCCCATACAGTGTTTGGTAAGGGGTCACTTGTATGGCTGAGTGAAAAGAGGTATTATACCAATACTCTGCTAGGTGCAACCAATTCATCCAGGACCTTGGTTGTTCTCCAGTCATGCATCTCAGGTAAGTCTCTAAACACTGGTTCACCCTCCCTGTTTGTCCATCAGTTTGGGGATGGTATGCAGTAGAAGCATTGATTTGCACTCCTAATTGCCCAAACAGTTCCTTCCAAAAGCTACTCATAAACACCTTGTCCCTGTCACACACAATGTCATTAAGGAGCCCATGCAACTTAAAAACACCTTTCAGGAATAACTGTGCCACATCCTTGGCTGAAAATGGATCCCAAAGCTAGGAAATGACTGTATTTAGTCAACCTGTCCACCACTACTAAAATACAGTCTTTACCTTGGGATTTTGGCAATCCTTCCACAAAATCCATGCTTATAGAGGACCAGATTGTTTCAGGGATTGGAAGTGGTTGAAGTAACCCCCTTGGATGATTCAAATCTCTCTTACTTCTCTGACACACCATGCATTCCCTAACAAAGTTCTTCACATCTTTTTTCATTCCTTTCCAAAAGAAAACAGAAGCAACTCTGTGGATAGTTACCTGAGCACCAGAGTGGCCTCCTATAGAACTACCATGGAAAAAAGTTATTAGTTCCATCCTTAGCTCCAAATTCTTCCCCACCACCAGTTTCTCCTTCCTCTTTAAATTTCTACCATCCCATTTATATTTAGGATGTCTATTGGACCCTTTCAGTAACTCCTCAATTATTTTCTTTAGTTTTTCATCCTTCTTAACAGATTCTTGCACTCTTTTCAGCATGACAGAATCTATATGACTTACCCCCATCACATGGCAGCTTCCAAAGTCAGGCTTCCTAGATAATACATCAGCAACAGTGTTGTTTATTCCCCTTTTATACTGGATCTCATAATCGAACCTCATCATCTTGACAACCATTTCTGTTGGAAGGGGGTTATAGCCTTGTTCTCAGCTAGGAATTTAAGGCTATGGTGATCAGTTTTAATGACAAAATGCCTTCCCACTAAATATGCATACCATTTTTTTACAGCCATCAAAACAGCAAGCATTTCCTTCTCATATACTGACAACCCTCTATGTCTGACTCCTAGCCCTTTACTGAAAAAGGCTAGTGGCCTCCCCTTTTGGATTAGAACAGCTCCCACACCAACTTCTGAAGCATCTGTCTCCACCACAAATTCCAAAGAAATATCTGGTAAAGCTAGAGTTGGAGCAGTGCACACAGCAGTTTTCAGCTTCTGGAAGGCTTCCTCTTCATCTCTACCCCACCTCCAAGCTCCCTTTTTAAGTAGATCAGTTAAGGGTCTAGCAATGCAGCCATACCCTTTAACAAATCTCCTGTAATAGCCTGACAATCCTAGGAACCCTCTTAATTCTTTGACAGTAGTTGGGTTAGGCCAAGACATAACACTGTCTACCTTCTCCACATCCATGGTAACCGTTCCCTTTGATATCACATACCCCAGGTAATCAATAGATTTGGCAGCAAAGCAACATTTAGACTTTTTTGCATATAGCTGGTTCTTTTCCAAAGTTTCCAGAACCAATTTCAAGTGATGCATATGAGAAGTCCAATCTTCAGAATATACTTGTCATCAAAAAAGACTAATACAAACCTCCTCAGAAACTGTTTGAACACCTTATTCATTAGCCCTTGAAAGGTAGTAGGGGCATTGGTCAGGCCAAAGGGCATGACTAATAACTCATAATGCCCCTCATGAGTTCTAAATGTTGTTTTAGGTACATCAGATTCTCTCATCCTTATCTGATGGTAACCAGACCTCAAGTCCAATTTAGAAAAGTACACAGCAGCTCCAAGTTCATCAATTAACTCTTCAATTATTGGCATGGGGAAACTATCTTTGATTGTGAGCTGGTTAAGTCTTCTATAGTCCATACACATTCTCCATGACCCATCCTTCTTTTTAACCATGACAATGGGTGAGGAGAAGGCACTGCTACTGTCTCTAATAATTCCTGACTGTAGCATCTCCTTAATGAGTCTTTCAATCTCATCTTTTTGAGTAGAAGAGTGCCTATATGGTTTCATTTTCACAACAGCATTGCTGTCCACTAACTCAATCTGATGGTCATGTCCCCTCTCTGGAGGGAGGCCCACTGGTTCCTCAAAGACCTGCCAAAATTGTTCTAACAGTCTCTTTACTTCAGGTTGTACCCTTTCTTCTTCTTTTAGCTCCAGATGAGGATTGATCATCCAAATCCCAGCTGTGCAAGGAGCTTTATTCCCTCTCAAAAGTTTATCACAACCCTTTTCTTCCACTATCTCCAAAGGTTGTGCTTGACATCCATGCCATTATACCTCAGTTTTTCCCATGAAAAACCGCATCTTAAGAGCAGCAAAGTCCCACTGAATATTTCCCAACTGAGACAACCACTGTATTCCCAAAACTACCTCACATTTTTCATTGGAACTATAAGGAAATCAGTAGTGAATTCAACCCCCTGACTTTGCCATTTAACGCCTCTACATTCTCCAATTGTAGTCATACAATTTCCATCAGCCACAGTCACCTTCACCTGTTTCTGTGCATATATCTTCAGATTCAACCTTCTTACTAAGGCCACACTCAAGAAATTATGAGTGTTGCCTGAGTCCAATAAGGCTATACACCTTAACTGATTCACCTCAATTAAAATTCTCATAGTTTCCCAAGGTGCTGATCCCCACACAGCCTGTAAAGAGAGTTGTGGATCCTCACTGCCTACATTCTCAGAAATGTCATTCCCAGCTACCTCCTCACAATCCAAGAAGACATCAGCCTCATTTTCTGTTTCAAAACCCTCAACCAAAATTTGATAAACTTGGGTTTTAGCACATCTATGTCCTGGTGTGTATTTAGCTGCACACCAAAAACATAATCCTTTTTTTTCTTCTGTCCTCGATTTCAGCAGCTGACAGCATTTTCCTTCCCGAGTTCTGGTGGTTGGTGCTACCCCTCGATCCTCCTGAATTTGTGTTCCCTGTGACAGGAAGTTTAGGACCTCCAGCTCCTACATTGCTTGTCCCTCTTGACTGGTAAATTGGTACATTAGTAGGCATTCGCAAGGGTGAAGCCACAGATAGAGGTAAGTTAGGAGTAGGAGTGGCTCTTTGTAACAAGGTCGAAGGTCTTTTATACTGGCCAGTATTCATCACTTCAACTTGTTTAGCTAGCTTAAAGGCCTCCATCAAATTTCTGGGCTGAAACAAATTCACCACTTGACTAATCTCAATCCTCAGGTGATTTTTGAACATGCTCAAGATATAATGTTCTGGCAGCTGCACTTGGTTCACTAGATGAATAAACTCTTCATAAAATTTCTCAACCGTGTCTGTTTGCCTAAGTTCCACCAGATCATAGAAAGGGTCATCCACTCCATTAGGCGTAAATCTCTCTCGCAACAAGGCTAAATAATCCAACCAACTCATCTCAAGTAAATGGCTGTGGGATTTCACCAGGAAATGGTGCCACTGTAAAGCCCGACCATCCAAGTGTAACATAATTACTTTGACTTTGGTTGAGTCCGGCACTGACTCTACCTCAAAGAATTGTTCTAATTTGCAAACTCACTCCCTATAATCAGATCCATCGAATCTAGGACATAACAGCTTATAAGCTAGATTCATTTGTGTAGGAGGATTTGCGAGAGACTCCTCTTGGGGATTATTATCAGGAATCGAAATAACTGGGTCTTTAACAGCCAGATTAACCGAAGGAGGAACAGGGTTACCTGTCATCTGTGATGAAGATGGTACACCCAGTACACCAGAATGTTGTCCCATTAAAGCTTCTGCGTCGATCTTCTTCCCAAGTCCGATCTCCATCAGCTTGTGAAGATTAGCCAACATCGCCGATTGCATGTCCTGAAAACGGGTATGGATACTATCCTCCAAACGCTGAACCTGAGACTGAATCCGCTGTGTTTCCTGTCGCCATTCAGGTATATTCTCCTGAGTGGTCACCGCTGCTGTCGCCTGAGTCGAATCTACTGCCGCCAACGCCGCCTGGCTCCGAGTCTCCACCATTGCCGAGGACCGTGGAAGCTCTGATACCTTTGTCACTGACCAGAATCAAACCAGAAAAGAGAAAAGGAGGAGAAATAAGGAGGAAGAGCAGAGTTCAGATGAAAAAGAGATTCATTTCATTCGATAGTATGCCTCTCAGCCAAACATGACCGTTTTATCTATTTACCCTCTCTCCTCTCTGCGCAGCGTTTCATTAAAACTCTGCCAGTTGTACAAACAAACCTTAACAAACATTCAAATAAAACAAAATGGAGTAACGGTCAAAAAAACAGAAATAAACTCGTGACAGTTGATTACAAAGCTGTTGTCATCTTTAACATTTTATTAATCTAGGGGAATCTGTGTGATTGCTGAAAAAATGTGGTGTAATAATTTAGGTCAGTGAGTTCAGGAAAGAATCTGAATGACTAAGTTTCTATTGATGTCCTCCGAGGAAATGCAGCAAATGAGTGATTGAATAGTTCTTGTATCATTCAGATTGTTGATTTATAGCAATAGAGGAAGCTAATAAAAATCTTACAGACTGCATCAAATATAGAATTCAGTTTTATGACTTCTACTTTCAATAAGCGTGTTTCTGGAAAGCCAGACGGTGATTGAGGAGCTAAGGAGCAAACTGGTTGATGTTACACCAAATTCCTGTGTTGGTGTTCAGAAATTGGATCAAGGGTATCCTCGGAATTCAGGGACCTCGCCAGAGGTATTTGATTCACATTATTGTTAAATGGTAGATTCTATTAAGGTTCAATTGTAAACTATGTTAAGCATTCTCAGGTTGTTGAGTCGAAGAAACAAGGCATACAGTCTCAACTCTCGGCCAAAAAGCCTAAAGCAGATGAATTGTCAAATCAGTTTCAGGATGAGATTCAAAGATTAAAGGTGCAAAAGGTGAGTATTTTCTCTAGATGAACATCTATGTACAACTATGACATTCATTCTGTTGTTCTTATTATTGGTGGAAGTTTTCTTTATTTTAGGTTCAGCTTCAATGCAAGATGAAGATTGACTCGATGCAGTTCAGGTACGTACATTATCGCATATTAGCCATGTTCATGACCTACTCATTATTGTAAATCCTAGGAAATACAATAGTTTTATGTTTAGGTGTCACATTTTATCATTTACATGGATATTTAATTAAGAACAACCATGTGATGTTTGAACGACCTTGTGATTGCATCTTTAACACACTAGCACTATGTTGTCAAGCTTTTCCTTTTTATTCTGAAGCTAAATAGATTTTCTATTCACTCTCATAGTTTGGGATGGTTAAAATGATCAATGGTACAAACACGTTTTACATGAGGCGTGCTATAAAAAGAAAGCAAAGCTCTTAATTTGCCTATGCTGGTGATTACATTGTTTGTATGCAAGCTGAATATTAAGCAGATGACACCAACTCGAAATAGCTTATTGTTTCTCATAATTAT
This sequence comes from Abelmoschus esculentus, assembly GCA_035048815.1. NCBI lineage: Eukaryota > Viridiplantae > Streptophyta > Magnoliopsida > Malvales > Malvaceae > Abelmoschus > Abelmoschus esculentus. The sequence goes on from JAUCBN010000026.1 coordinate 14,296,648, forward strand.
CCTTTTTAAGAGGACACATTATAAAATAGCAGTTTCAAGTTGTGAAGACCTCATCATATGTTAATTATTCTTTTTAACAGCTTAAGAAAGATCAAAGAAGGAACAAGTATGAGAAGGATGTTCTCTCAGCTCTCATTCAGAGGCAAAAGCATGTATGCCATTCTTCTTCTTCAGTTAATGTGTACTTTTTACATTGACTTCCATTTGATAAATACATTATTTTGAAGCCATTCTTTTTCTTTCATTTTTGCCTTTATCTCAGGTGTTGCAGCGGAAAACAGAAGAATCTTTTCTGGCTGTAAAACGTCTAAAATTGCTAACAGAATCCAGAAAGACTTTGTCTGGCAAAATAGCTGGTTAGAAAATAAGTCATTTTGTTAATGAAATGATTATGATTTTTTGACTTTTCTTTTGCTTGAAACTTAATTAGGTGCTAGAATTGGCATCAAAACTGGAACTCAGGTATGTATGATTAATCTTGAAAGAAATGTTTACTTTTAATATTGCATGTCGTGTGCCTTGATTACAATTGGAATTGAAAAGAGATTTGTACATGTATAATCATGGGTTAGACGGATCATCCCGATGTCATGCACATACTTTTATTTTAAAATTGAATGGTAGAGACATTTTCTACAATTTTATACTGCATGAAAGTTGCTATTGGTGTTTTCCCTTTTCTTTTCCCTCTTTATTTTTGCTTTCTTCATTTTTATAGTATTCCTGAAATGGCCCTGGTGCAGGGCATGAAGAATGATTTTGAAGTCAAAATGAAGCTTGACGAAGTAACTTCAAAATATGAACATCAAATTGAAAAGTAAGTTATTGGTTTGAATCATCTCATATTTTTACCTTCCTATATCTACTTTTGGTTTCCTTTTCTTTTGGTTGTTTAGGATACATTATAATGTACTTTCTTGAGGTCTAGTTTCTTTCCAAGTCTAAGAGATTAGAGAGTGTGGGATGATGCTCCAAATTTTTATTGCTGGCATGGTTAGCTTATACCTTAAATTGATTTAAGTGGCACATTATTTGCTAGGATGGGTGATGAGATAAAGAAACTCAAGCTAGAACTGGAGATGCTAAGGGAAGAAAACTCCAGGTGGGATAGAGCTCTTGCTTTCTCGTTCACCACAAAGGTTGCTTTGTGCTTTCATTACTACTGCTATAATGTGTATTAAATCTGTCATTTCCTGCTCTTTCAAGCTACAGGACAGGGGATAATGAAGATGCCGTAAATGATTTAGAGTTGATAGATCTAAGAGAAGAAGTTTCTTAACTTAGTTGTATGCTTAGTCAGATGAATATGTCAAAGGCACAACTTGTTTCAGCAGATAGGTCACAGGTCAGTGCACTTTCCTTTAGCATATTGCTTTCAGTTCCGAATAGTAAATACTAACATGGATTCAAATTTCAGTTGAACTTGACTTGCAAGTGGAATTAGGAAAACATCGAATGACATTTTATACCTCAGTAGATCAAGATTGAAAATGAAATTAGATTCTCTAGCTTTATAATATCTAACTGTTTGGTTTTGACGTTTGTTAATCAGTCGGGACTTGGTTCAGACCTCTGTTTCCATTGGGAGTAATATTCATACATCAGGCGTGGACGCATCTGAATTGGAAGAACATTCTGAAGGTATTGCTTCCATGATAGAGAAACCTTCAGGAGTGTGCTGCTCCTGTTCTAGAAAGTCTCTGTGCAAGACCCTCAAATGCAGATGCCGGGCAGCAAGAGGCAGCTGTGGTCTGTCTTGTGGCTGTACATTGGCCAAGTGCACAAATAAAAGAGAAACTCCTCTCAAATTAGATGGCACGCCACAACCAGAGATACTGAAAGACATTATACCGGACTCTATTGAAGAACAGAAAGGCACAGTTGATGGCGCTATATTGATTCAACATAAAACTGTTCAAAACCTTCCTGAGATGAATGAAGATTGTGGTGGACCTAGAAAGCAGCCATTACGTGAGATTGCGAACTCAACGGTATGCTTTCCTGCCACACCTTCCCTGGTCTGCCCTTTTAATTCATTGTCTGTTTCATGCCCACATTTAGCTATTAGGTACATTAAGATCATTTGAGTGACTCTTCCCTAAGCATTCAAATAAACAAAACAGACCAAAAATTTCCTTCCGGTTGCTAATGTAAAAGTTCGAACTCTTACAGCTCAAACCAATTGCTGCAAAACTCGGCCCTAGAAAGAAAGGACAAAAAGCAGTCATTCAGACAGATGCAATTGATCCACCATTATCTCTGCTGGAAAATACAAGAGGAACAAGAAGAACAAGAAAGAATTCAGGTTAGTCCCTTAGTTTTTTCTCAAGTACCCCGAAAAATCGTGCCACAGCATAGTAATTCTCTCTCAAAAGTATTTTGTAGTCAAGCAAACAATAAGGATTGGCTAAGAAATTTATTCCTTGTCCTCAATGATATCAAGTTTCGATTGAGATCTTATTTTTTTTATCAAAACAAGTATACAAATTCTGCATTGAGGGATGGATTTGCACACTGGTTATTACCAAGAACATGATTGAAGTAAACAAAAACATGATTATTAACAAAAGGAACATGCTAAGAAAACATTGGTTTCACCGGTTTGATCATCGATCTGATTTTAAAAAACTTGATCTTATATTTGGGTCTTAAGTTTTAATTTCATAATGTATGAGTTTTCGGTTAAGTTTTATTTTGGTTTTTTTATATATATTTAAGTTATTAATTTTATTGTTCTTTATTATTATTCTTATATTTTTGTGCTAGTTTTATTAATTCAAATTTGTGATGGTTAATTTTCATGGCATTTTTTTGGATGTGTATTATTTATAGTTTTTATTATGTGTTAATCTTTATTGGTTTTGACTACCAATAAACCAAAGCTTGTAGGTGTATTTGTTAATTTCCCAGCAACAATGTTTGTAAACTATGGTGGGTTTGGGTTTTTGGAACATACTTTTCCATATTGACGATTCATTTTATTTATCGGATTGGTCCAAATCAAGTTTAAGTTTATCTTCTAACTTGAATTGTTATTAAAAAATATATTAATTCATATATATTAAGATTAAATAAAAATAAAAATGCTTTATTATTATATATTAACATTATATAATTTAAGTTTTTTTTTATTAATGCCACTGAATTTTTATTAAATTCATAAAAAAATATATTTTTTATATAATTTAAATTTTAGTTGGACTGACATTGTTGTTGTTGTTATTATATATAAAAATATAATGTATTTCACAACCTCCCATTTATGAGATTGTGAAGGAATCTGAATGAGGTGCAAAATGAAGACTTCCTGGGAGTTTATTTATGCTGGTATTAGGGGTGAACGTTCGATTGACTTAATTTTATTTAGATTTTATAAAAATTTAATTATAATTATTTATTATGTTATAGTATGATTTGATTTTAATTTAAACGGTCTTCTCTAATTATATAAGATATATATATATATATATTTTCATATGTAATAATATTTTTCATATTTTTATATATCAATATATATAATAAAAATTAAGGAGCTTGTATGAACTTGAAAATAAATCATCTAATTATTAAAATTTTTGAATTATTCGAGTTATTCAAATTTTTACTTTAGAACTCAAATTTTATTTGAAATTTTTTCGAGTCAAGTTTATTAAATTTCCAATTGAGTCAAGACGAGTCGAGTATTTTCGTCTTAAATTGAATCGAATTGTTTGATTTTTCAAGCCGAATCGAGTTTTACTCACTCCTACCTAGTACTATATTATTTAGACGCACTTAATTGTGAAATCCTGACAGAATCTAATAGAGAGAGGTTCTTGTCCTCTCATTTTTTTTTATATAATTATATTTTAAAAAAAATTTATATAAAATTTATCTTCTTAATATTTAATCTTAACTTTATCCTACGAAAGATCCAAAGATTTTCTATTCCTTTCTATAAGCCATATCATATTATTTGTGGCCAACAATTACTTTCTACACAATAAATAAACCCAAGTTTTTATTGAAAAAACCAATTGAAGTTATAGAAATCACATGGGTTTGTGTCATCGAATCTGTGTTCCACTTCCATGTGCACACTCGGTTGGTTGACGTTGGATTTGTTGTCCCTCTCGTTTATAATTGTAACAAGACAGCTGATATGTTGGAAGATTTTTCTTTGTGCCGAAAATGTTAAGCCACTCAAAGATGTGGGTTTAGGAAGTTGTCGTTAGTCGTTATCATGGGTTCATGTGGAGAGGATATTTTGATTTTAAAGTGTTTTCTTTAATGTAGGAATGAAATTTAATTTTTATATTATAAAATTTTAAAACTAATTAAAATTAAATAGAAACAAAATTACTTTGGTTCCAATAATTAATGTCTTCAAACCAAACATGTTAGGGTATTATCGGATACATAATTATGATCAAATATTAAAAGAACTCAATTACTTAAATTCAAAATATTTATTAAAAGGAACAAAGATTTAATTTAATTTATATTTAAACTAACGATGACTTAAAATATTATTAAGTTATGTGTAATGAAAAATTGTTTTTATCATATATATACCGTTAATGATTTTATATAAAATTTAAATAAAGTTATATAATATAGAACTCTTTAAATTTTATACGTTTTTGGATCATTGAATTACTGAAACAGATAATTCATATTAACTTTTTATTTTTTTTTCTAAAGTGATAACTTCGGATGACCAATCGTTAATTTTAGCCATCTATTTTAATCAAACAACAATAAAAGAACATATAAAACTTAGAGTTTTATACTATGTAGCTTATCTTATCTCATATATATACAAGATTAGAATCAACTTATATTGTGTAAAACTTAATGAGTTTTATACTAATTTGAAACGATGAAATAATGATAATAAATGATTAAGATTATTTCTTTTAATTTTATATATATATATATACAGAGTTAGGATCATCTTATATTGTAAGTTTTACGATTTATATTTTTTACTATTAATCTCATTTATCTAATGACTATAGATCAGATTGATGTTCTTTGGACAATTTCATTTAAATGTTAAATCATTTTTAAAAATTTAAATATTAAAATTATAAATAAATTATATTAAATTAAAAAATTATTTTATATTATCAATAAATATCGAGTACAATAATAAAACATAATATTCTTCTAAAAATTAAATTTAATTTAAAAAATTGTTAATGGAAAGTTATAAATGTCTAGACCATAAATAAACATATATTATAATATAAAATAACTACGTCATATCAGAATTAATTAATTTATTAATAAATTTAAAAAATTATTATAAAATATATATTTGGTTGAATCTCCACAATGTAAAACCTGAAGAGAAGTCCTATAGGAATCTCTCTTCTTATTAGTTTTAAAATCTCAAAAAATAATTGATTCTTGGAAGAAAGTGATAGGAGAGAATAAAAAAATTCCAGGAATTCGATTCCATCACCCTTTCTTTAAAATTCTTCTTGGTTGAATATATGAAAAATCTGTGGTGTTTTTCTCATACTTTGGGTGGCTTTTTGAAGGTACTTCGATGATTTTTTCTTTCTTTCTTTCTTTCAGGTTTCCATTGAATCTTCTTCTTTATATTCGAAACACAAAGATCGAATTTTGTTTCTTTTTTGTTTCGTCTCTCCCAAAAAGCAGCTTTTACCTTCAAAGTTCCCCAATTTTTGGGTCTTTAAATGGTTTATTTTGAGATTTCTTTGAATTCTTAAAAGGTTCTTCTTCTTCTGAAAATATATAAAAGAAAATTTTGAAGTAAAGGGTTGTTTTTGTTGCAATCTAATTGCTTCAGAGAATTTTGATTTAGATACAATTTGTTAAGTACGTGAATTGTTTCTAAATGCAGACAGTCCAGACCGAATTGCCTATTTGTTGATCTGGGTTTCGCTGGGATTGCATATTTGTGTTTGAAAATTAAAGCTTTTTTGGTACCAAAAGATTGGAAGAACAGCTTGATTTAGTTGCATATATATATGGCCCTTGCCTTTAGTAATCTTCCATGGTCGTTATGGAGTGGGAAACATGAAGAGCCTAGAATCGTCAATGGGTCTCCTTTAGGTTCTTCGCCGGACTCCGGTTTATGGGAATCGGACAATCTGAAGTTTTCACTGGTTAATAGAGCTAATAAGGCTTATTCAACTAGAAAAGTTAAGAGGAAATGGCATAGCCGGGAAGAAAGAAAGATTGATAGGGAATATGATGTAGTTATTGTGCCATCTGATGGAGGGTGTGTTTCAGGGTCTGAATCTGATGCTTCAGATTACTCCATTGGATGGTTGGAGCCTCATGGACCTGGATTCGATACTGATAAAGATTCAGACAACAGTTTTGCTGTGTTGGTTCCATGTTATGGGCATAGGCAAGATAATACGTTGAAGGATCCAAAGAACAATCTTTTGGGTGCCATTGTGAACATTCCTAGCTATTATTCTGCCGGTAATTTCCTTCTTACACACATCTAATGTTGAGAATATTTTGTAAGTTTCAGTTATGTCTTGTTTGTTGCTTGACAAGTCAATGCTTACTATGTTTGATTCTGTGGTTTACATCCTTTGATATCATATTCATAGGAAACAACTTGTAGATGAATGGCTGAAACTCTGTGTAGGATTATTTCTCATTTACCATTTCCTGCATACTCTGCTAAACGGTTTCCGACTACATTTGGAGATCTGGTTTCTATGTTACCTATGCTTAGCTAGGTCTCTGTGATTAAAATCTGAAATACACACACATTGGAGAATTCCGTACACCTTTGGCCTATAAGGCCAAAGTGGTCGGTATTTTCAATGTGGGAGCTGTTGTTCAGCTAATGTCTTTAATTTCTTACTTTTACCGACTGTTGCTCTTCGTCCAACCCCGACAACCAGATTCTCATATTTGCTGAATCTCTAGTGTATATTTCCATCTTTCATTTATCGGTTAGAAGTTCTGAAACCACTTTATATCTTAAAAGTTTTATCATTCTAGTGCTGCAACATGAACTGCTGTACGTCTTAAGATTAAATTGTTGAAGCCAATGCATTATGCTAACTTGGTCTGTCTTATTTTCTTAAATGTGAAGCAAGCAAAAATTACGTGGAACAGTGGCTCTCGTCTCTGCAGACTAGCTAATATCCCATACTATTGAAGATTGCAAATGTATCTGTGTTCTGTTGCTCATCTGCTGGAAGAATATGGTCTGGTGTTTTAATGCTGACAAAATGTGTATATCGGTCTGGACATGTCCTTTTCTGCTGTTTTGTTTAGGAGCTGAAGATGAACGAGCCGGCCTTATGTCTTCCTTGGTGTTCGGAGAAGAAGATTGATGTTCATTTGTTTGTGATTTGTTTGGTGGAACTTCATGAAGATAGAAAGTTTGTGTGCGTGTATTGAATTCTTTGGTGTAAATATGGCTTTTGTACATGCTAGAAACCAAGACAGAGTTATGGTTTTGTCGTGTTATTATGTGAATAGAACAAAGTATTCATCTGTTCTCCATCAGTTTTTGTTTTTGGGCCAGAAGAAAGAATTGCCATTACTTGGCGAAAGCATGAAAGTAGGGGTGGATAAAAAACCCGATTATCCGGTCTCGAACTCGGATTCGGTAAGATACGGTAGATTTTTATATGGTATTAGTTCCGATGGGATCGGGACTGTATCCAAAATTTAAGTTCCGGTCATAACCAGGACTGGGACTAGATCTTGATTTTTTGAACTCGGTAGTTGGTGGGTACCCAATAGGACTGGGACTAATACCAAATATCCGATATTGTTTTTCTTTTGTTTATTTTTCTCTGTGTATGAATATTATGAGTATGATTAGTTTTAGAACTTTAATTTCCAAGCTTACAATGTTCTAATTTTATTATTTAATATTATTATTAGTGGTTGAATTTTTTTCTTCAATTACTTAATTTTTTTAAAAATAAACTAATTGATCGAGTACCCGATATTGGAATCGGTTCCCACTAATAACGAGATTGATTCTTAAAATTTAAGATCCGGTATGATCGGAATTGATTCTAAATTTCAAGAATCGGTGATTATCGAGACCGAGATTAATTTTATTTAAATTAACCGGATACTCGGTATTACCCACCTACAAGCATGATGTAATTTGCTAATAATATTTAAATTGCCCACCCCTACTTGCAAGCATCTAATTGGATGAACCAGAATTTATTTACTGATGTCATTTGGTAATAATATTTAAAGGTTAATCATTTATAAAGGGTATAATTTTATTTAACGAGGACATGGTCGGCCCATCCTTGATAAGAATGAACATTTGTATTGACAAAAATGATCTCCAAGACGTTTTGTCCAAATCAAATCTTGCCTGCTTCAGCCATAATCTAGCTGGCAAATGAAACTGTCATTTTTATTCGATTCGAGAATGACCTTAGCGTAACCTTCCTTCAGCAACAAACACTAAAGGGGCAAAGAAGGAGACATCACCCCCAGAATGGTCCCTGTAAAGTTATGAACAATGAAAGCAGCTGTAGCAAATTCTGAAGGTTTATCAACTGGTCGAGAATGGATAAATTATATTATAGGCCACTAAATCATTTATAAAGATACAATTGGTTAATTATTAAAAATTATAATTAGGTCACTGAATTAAAGATTTAGTTACTATTGGATCATTCTCCGACATCTAACAAATTTGGTATAATGACAATTTTAATCCTAAAACTTATATATTTTACTAATATAGTCTTAATTCAAAATAATTTAAAAGATGTAACATTGAATATTTAAAAAGAGATCAATTTAATTATTTTTCTCTTAAATCACATGTATACCATAATTAATACTAGAGTACTTTATTTAAAATTATTAATTAATCTAATACATAAATTTATAATATAAATATATTCATAATTATTTTTTAATTTTAGATCTATATTTAATATCTATAATTATAAAATCTATTTAAAATTATTTTTAAAAACCTTCAATTTTACTTATAATTATCTTGTAATTTTTTGCAAAAGTTAAATTTTTTGTATTATATAAATTTTTTAATGATTTCATTATTTTTTTTCATGTTAAAAAATTGGGTAAACTATCCCAATGACCACCCAACTATTTGAGGATACCTATTTTGAGCACCCAGCTAAAGAACTCGTCAATCAGATACCCCAACTTTGAAACCTACCTATTTTGGTCATCGTCGTTAAAATTCTGACCGAAAAGTTAACAAATAAAATTAATAAATAAGTAGAAGAAATAAAATTAATAAATAAAATTAATCATTCAATCGATTGATAACACGTGTCACCACCAGATTGATAAATAATAAGTAGAAGAAATAAAATGCTAAGTTCATTGCAAGTCGATTAATATTTAAATTAAGGACCACCCAACCAATGAGTAAACCACTAGGCTAAACTACTTCTTATGTTATAAAATATTCACATGTATTATTAAGTGATTAATGTTTAATAAAAGCCTAGAATACTAAAATTTCAAGTCGATTAATATTTAAATTAAAATATTAAATATTTAAATTAAAACATTAAATATTTAAATTAAAATAATAAAATATTTAATAAATAAATCAAAATAATTAAATATTTAAAATAAAAATATTAAATATTCGAATATTAAATATTTAAACGTTTTTATTTAATATTATTTGAATTAAAAATATTTGAATATTCGAATAAAAATTATAAATATTTAAATATTTTTTATTCGAATAAAAATATAAAAATATTTAAACAACAAAATTCAAATATTCGAATAATTAAAATCTAAATATTTTTATTTGAATATTTTTAAATTCAAATATTCGAATATTCATGATTTTTATTCACATATTCGAATAAAAAATATTTAAACATTTATAATTTTTATTCGAATATCCAAATATTTTTAAACAATATAAAAAATATTTTTATTCGAATATTTAAAATATAAATATTTTTATTCGAATATTTTTTAATTAAAATATTCTAATATTTATTATTTTTCAACTAATATTTTTATTTATATATTTAATATTAATTTTTTTGAATATCTGAATATTTATTCGTATATTAAATATCAAGTATTGTTTTTATTTTTTATTAAAATTATATTCGAATCACTTACAATATATTTACTATATTCTATTTTCTCATAGGATATAGTTTAAATACATCTTGTTTCCGTAACTTAGTACATATTAAGGTTTGGTCCAGTGGTAAGGTTGCTTGTATTTTATTAGAGAGAAAAATATATTAAATAATAAATAAAAATAAATTAAAAAAATAAAATTAATCATCCAATCCGGTGATTAAATGTGTAATTTTACACATTTTAATTAACAGTCGCGTCATCACCGTTAACAGTCACGTTATCACCGTTAATTTTTTCTGTTAAATTTTAACGGCAATGGCTCAAATAGGTAGAGTTTTAAAGTTGGGTGGCCTGATTAACGAGTTATTTAGTTGGGTGATCAAAATAGGTACCCCAATTAGTTGGGTGGTCACTGAGATAGTTTACCCTAAAAAATTTATGTTAAGAAAATCCGTCAGCACGGTTTTTTCATCAATTATGAACATCTTAAATAATTTTTAATTATTTTATTTAATTTATTTTATTTTATATACGATTTTATTTATTATCTGAGGATAAATTATCAAGCTTAAATTTTTAATCCCTATGTCAAAATCTAGGGAGGTTTTCAAGACCGACTCATAGGTGTAAACGAACCGAGCTTGAACGGATAAGGGTATGTTTGTGTTCGTTTATTTATTTTTGAAGGTGTTCAAACTCTGTTCGTGTTTGTTTAAATTTTTATGGTATGTTCAAGCTTGGTTCGTTTATTTTTTGTCATGTTTGGGCTCGGTTCGTTTAATGTTCACGAACGTGTTCGTTGAACGTTCACGAACGTGTTCGTTTATATGTTCGATAATTTGTTCATTTAACGTTCGTGAACATGTTCGTTAAGTGTTCGCGAACGAGTTTGTTTGTATATATTCATTAACTTGTCTATTTAGCGTTCACGAACATGTTCGTTTAATATTCATGAACATGTTTGTTTATCGTCTGTATATAAAAGAACGTAAACAAGCCTATAAACGAGCTTATAAATAAGTATATAAATGAGCTTATAAACAAACATAAACGAGTTTGTTCGTGAACATAAACGAGCCGAACGCACTTATGTTCATGTTCGTGTTCGTTCGTTTATTAATCGAACACAAAATATCTGTTCATACTCGTTTATTTAACTTAATAAACGAACATAAACGAATATTATACGAACGGTTCACGAACAGCTCGTCGAACACACTGTTCATTTACCCCGTACCGAATCATATGCTGGTTTGAGCATTTATTTCCAATGCCTCCGTCCAAAATAACGTATATCTCATTATTTCTATCACGCATAACATGATATAAAACTTGTGTATGCAAGTTGATAAGAAAAAATTCACTACTCAATAATTTTCTTTTCGACTATTACAAAGGTAATGAGTATAATTTTTTTTTTTTATGTGTGTAACCAACCATCAAGAGAAAGATTTGAGTTTATTTCATACAATCATATATTATTGATTTGAATCGTTGTTTATAATAATGAAATATATTAATACAGTATAAAAATATTCAAAATAATTGATAAAATTGACACACAACTCGTATAATATGATCATTGTAATATATTGATACAATTTTAATTTCGAGTTCTATAATCATTCTTGAGATATATTTTTATATTATTTTTAAATAGTAATCACGTTCGTAACTCTTTATATGATTTCTCCCATTTGTCATACAATTTTTTAAGGGTACCAAAGCACATGTATATCCAAATTAGATTACCTTGACTCAGGCTGATTATGGTATATATATATATATATATATGATATTCAACGTATTTTGTTATCTTTCGTAAGTTATTTTGTATTCGTGATATACAAATTCTCTAATTATATATCTAATTTTCGTGGACACATTTAATAATATATTTGTTTATTGTAATTTTTTTACTATCAATATAACTAAACAACAACTATTATAATTTTTAGTGACAAACTCGATATTTTTTATCGTAAAAATCATTTTTTAACATAGAATTCCCTATTTTTATGATAGTTATATTACTTCAACTGTGGAAATTCCGAAAATGTTGAAACCTTTCATATAGATGATTGTGAAATAGGATGGCGTTTGGTAACGAGTAATAGAAGTAGAGTTGTTGTCTATTCCTATAACGTTGTAAGGTGCAACATGTTCTTTGTTGTCTCCAATATTATCCTCCTTTTCTACTAGAATTATTTATAGAATAAACTAGTTTTTGTCATACTTTCCTCACAGTTGTTTAGTAGTAAATACGAAAATTATAATTTTGATATTTTAATAATTATATTTAAAATGTACTATACATAATTTATTACAGTATGTATAACATATCAAATCACATTAAGGTTTCATCATAAATAGGGAGGGGTACAGAACCGGAACCGATAAGTTTCGATCCGACCCGACCCGGTCTGAACGGGTCGGGGGTTTTGAAGAAAATTCAGGATTGTGTCGGATCGAATTTTTTTAAGGGTGATTTCGGGTCGGGCCGGATTCAAGTTAGGATGAAAAAATTCGACCGATCCAACCCGAGACTAATAATTTAATTTATATATATTTTAGGAATATCTACAATAATGATCCCTCTTTATATATATTTTATACAATTAAGGCACTAAAATTATTTTTTATAATTAGATCACTGAAATTTTATTTTATTTATAATTAGATCCTTAAATTTTATTTTTTACAATTAAGTCCCTAAAATTTAAATTTTTTAATGGATCGGGTCAGATCGGATTTTAAAGTTTAAAAATCGGGTCGGATTGAATTGGATTTTTTCACCCTAAACTCGGGTCAGGTTGAGTGACGGGTGGAGAGTATATTTTTTCGGATTGAATGTGGATGGATAAAAAATTCAACCCAACCCGACCCGCGCCCATCTCTAATCATAAAAATAGACATGCAGAACACAACTTTACCGATCAAAGCTCAAACTTTGATAATGACACCTCGCATTATCTGAACTAACTCTAAGTCTGGCTAGGTTAAAACCTATAAAGAAATTCTAGATTAACTCACTTTGATACAAACACTGTGTCACCAGCTGAAATTCTATAAAAGACAACTCACGTGTATCTCTCGCAAAGGATGTAGAAGTCAGGCACATAGGAAAAGAGGAGATAAAACATCATCCTCATAATTAATATCGTCTAAAACACATTAATAATCATATTATATCTCATACTTTATTTCTCAAAATTTATTAAATATAAAATAAGCTGAATGGAAGAAAATATCACATCTAAAAAAATATAATCATTATCTCACATTAAAAAGAAAAGATTTTAAAATATATAAACAATGATATATAAGATATTAAAACGTTCATTTATTATGTCTTATATAAAAATTTAATGTTTTATCATATTTTATTCCACATTATCATAATTGATAACATATTTCATCTTGTCTTAAACTCATTTTAATATTCTTATTATAGTACATGTAAAGTATAATGAAATTCTCCTTTTAAAACTTTAATCTTTAAAATATATAATTATATTTTTAAAAAAAACGAAAGTATTCGAAATCTAATGAGAAAGATCATTTAAAATATCAAAAGTAATATTAAAAAAAACAGTTTTCAACCGATTTTCAATTTCAGTTTTTTACGGAATTTAATTGATTTCCTAATTTTCGGGTTCAGCTTATATAATTAAACTACCGAACCGACCAGTTCTCAGTTTAACTGAAACAAATTTTACATCCACGACCAAAGCAAAACTTTGCAAAATATTTGTTTGTTTCGTGAGAAAAAGAAAACCGAAATCCGAAGAGAAAGAGAAAAAAGAAAATATTAGCTAGGTTATTATAGGAAAATCCTAAGGTGGCAAAGAGAAAAAAACGGACAGTAGGAAGCAAATCTCTCCTGGATTGAAATCCCCTATTTTGTATAAAAGAGGAATTGAAACCATAATTAAGCAATTCAATTTTCCCATCCATTTCTACCCCATTTCATGAAGTTTTTGGGCATCCTTGATTCTTGAAGGAATTCCTTCTTTCTTTCTTCCAACTTACAGAATACATGGCGTTGCAGAAAGCTGCAAGCCAAGGATATTCATGGTGGTGGGTAAGCCACCTTAGGACAAAGCAATCAAAATGGTTAGAAAAGAATATTCAAGGTAAACCCTTTTTTCATTCTGGCTTTTGGTTATGGAATCATATATTCAAATTGCATTGCTGCATTCAAATTCATGTCAAATTATGATTTAAATGATTGGGTTTTTCCCTTTAATTGAAATTAGTTGGATATTGTTGATTTTTTCTTTAAAAAATAGAAATTTTATGTTATCTAGACTCGAACGTTGAAAAAAAATGACAGAAATGGAAGAAAAAGTGTGTAGCATGCTGGAAATTGTTGCTGATGATGGAGATTCATTTGCAAAAAGGGCAGAAATATATTTCAAGAAAAGACCAGAACTTGTTAGTTTTCTTGAAGAATGTTTCCGTGCGTACCAAGCATTAGCTGAAAGATATGATCAGTTATCCAATGATCTTCAAAGTGCCAACAAAACTATTGCCACTGTTTTCCCTGAACAAATTCCATATTCCATTGACGACCAGAAAGATGATGAATCCGGTGTCGGTGCCAAAGTTCGATTTCTGTATAAGGATTTCCGGTGCCAGGGACAGGTGAATAAAGATTTTGGCTCAGGTAAAACCGATGCAGTTCCGAGTTCAGGGCTGAACAAAGACGAGGCACTTGGTGAAATTGAGAAGCTGAAGATGGAAATTTCGGAGATGCAAACTGAAAGGGCATTCTTTTATAAGAAATTTCGTGAACTAGACAATCTGATAATTGAAAAGCAAAGGAAGGTATGCAATTTACAGGTTGAGTTCGGGGTCGGGTCGGTTAATGATGCTAATGAAACTCGGACTCTAATGGAAAGTAGAGACCTCGAATTATGCCAAGAATCCAAAAGGATTAAGCATTTAACTCAGAAGTTTGAGGCTCTGAGGAATAAATTCCGTTCCCCACAAAGAAATCTGCTAAGGGAACATGTTCAAACTAAGAAAGTTGATGACAAGGTTGAAGAAAAAGAGAAAGGAGATTCAAATGTTGATAACAAGATCGAAGAAAAAGAGAAACATGATTCGAATGTTGACAACAAGGTTGAAGAAAAAGAGTTGTTAATGGGGAAGCTTGATGCAAACTCAAATGCTTGTAATACGATGTCACAGCTTGTAGAGAAGATTGATGAACTTGTACAAAGAGTTGTTAATTGGGAAGCCTCATTCTCTGAAAAAGCTGAAGAGAAGAGATTGATATCCAATAAAGATGAGTTTGGGGAACATAATATGAGCCTCAAAGACGACAGGGAAGATGAGATCGAAGGCCCGGGATTCATGAACAGTAGGATGAACATGTTGGAAGGGGAATTGAGTAGAGTTAAGGATCTACTAGGAGCTGCTGTAGATGAAATTGACAGCCTCAGAACACATTCCATTGAATCAAGCCGTAATGCTGACAATTTCCCTGTAAAAGCTGAAGCTGATGACATATCTGAGGGATCATCCTTAAGAAACAATGATGTTTCAGCTGAAGGTAAAAACAATGTTGGTTCCAGTAAAAGCTGTGACTTCAATATCCATTCGAGTAAGGATTCAGTTTCAATGGAAGGAGACAAAGCAAAGAAGAAATATTTGTCTGATACAGCTAGTAGTATCCCATATACGGAGATTGAGGAACTGGAGACTGATATTGAAAAAGAGCAACCGAACTGGAGGCATCTGTACTTGGATGGACTCGATGATCGAGAAAAGAATGTAGTCGGTGAGTACTCTTCGGTTCTTGAGAATTATAAAGAGGTATCAAAGAAGCTTAATGAAGTTGATCAGAAAAACCGAGACGGGTTCTCTGAATTGGCAATGCAGATACTTGAACTGAAGAACGCCTTGGCCGCCAGAGATGGAGAGATTCAAACTTTACACAAAAAAATCGGGTTTTTGGACGAAATCAAGTACGAGAATTCGATAGACGAAGTTCAAAGTCCAAGCCGGGCATCGACTTTAACTGGCTCTATTCAGGGGACACCTTTTGGTCAGGGGAGTGTTGGAAGCATTGGAAAAGAAGTTGAACTCGAAAAAACTACACATGGAAGATTCAAAGAATTTTCTAAGAAAATGGGAGGAAATAACAAACCTGTAAACCAATCCATTTGTGCTTCAGCCGTAGAAAATAAAATTAGATCATGTATGGATGAATTGCTTGAGGAAAATCTAGAGTTTTGGCTGAGATTCAGTGCAGCTTTTAACCAGATAAAGAAATATCAAGC
This sequence comes from Abelmoschus esculentus, assembly GCA_035048815.1. Classification (NCBI taxonomy): domain Eukaryota; kingdom Viridiplantae; phylum Streptophyta; class Magnoliopsida; order Malvales; family Malvaceae; genus Abelmoschus; species Abelmoschus esculentus. Next base: position 14,312,994 of record JAUCBN010000026.1, read on the forward strand.
TTCAGTTAAGGACTTGAAATCCGAGTTATCGAGATTGAGAGAAAAACACAGCAAGCAAGAAACGACTGAGCATCTGAAATCAGAAATGCGACTTGTTTACTGTCAGTTTAAAGAAATAAGAAATGGGTTAACGTTATGGTTGGAAAATAATGGAATGTTGAAAGACGAAGTTGACGGTAGATACTCATTGTTATGCAACATCGAAAACGAGATTGCCACCGGTTTAAATGATGGTGAGCTGAGTGGATATCAAGCAGGAAAGTTCCAAGGAGAAGTTGTCAATATGAAGCAGGAAATCAACAAGGTTTGTAATGAGTTGATTGCAGGGTTTGAGCGCGCGAGACAACTTAAACCTGAAGTTGAGAAATTAATGAACAGCTTGGAGAGAGAACTTGCGGTCTTAATATCATCAATGTCTCAAGCATCAAAGTCTAGAAGAAGAACAGGGTCTATAATTCCTCTTGGATCTTTCTTATTTGGAAATAAGTCCAAGAAGTTAAGAGGGACATCAATCGGTTAAAACCATGATGAGCGTGTAAAATCATCTGGTTTCAAACTTAACATGACCCATCATCGTCTCAACTTTAAGGGCAGATACCACATTGGTCAAGAAACCACTGAGTTCACCAATAAGTATCACCTCTTTTTCATTACATGTCTACTGAGTTGCTCCTTTTGTCTCACAGTCCAGTTTAATCCTATGCTCGATCAACCAATCTATTACGAGGAAGAGATCAAATTCCTTGAATGCAAAACTCAAGTGCTCAGCTTCTGAATATTTTCTCAACAACCACAGATGTCCCACTAGACTCTGAAGAGTTGCAGATTAATCGATTTTCTCCACAGAAGAACTCAATTCATAAACCACTGCACTGGAGATGTAGGAATGTGTGTAATCATTGTATAATAGAGAAAAATAATGTATTGAATAAATAATAAATGTACTTGTTATGACGCCAGGTGCGTCGTGATCCTCGCATACTCTGAATGCATAAATTAAGATTGGTTTTCCAGACTCAGATTTGACTGCTCCACGACCCTGCATCGGACATCCTCTACTCGCAATACCAACAATAAATCCAGAAGTAGCAGGTCTACCCTGTCCTGTCCTTAAATCTCGGTGGTGCTTGAATAGAACCATGTCCTGTCCTTACCTCTTGGTGGTGCAAGTAGGTATTGTCCTGAAACCAATAGTTGAAGCGGTCAGAACAAGTCTGAACTTATATTTACTTTGTGGAGAAATATCATGTCTAACCCTATCAGTAGGATGACAGAAAAAAACAATGGAGAAAGATGGAATATCTCAATCTCCTTTCAAGCTTTAGTCTTGTTCAACAAGTATTCGAACAGCCTCTCTTGATGTGTAGCTACCTTCTGTCTGATATTATATCGAAGGCCCTTCCTAAAGCAAACATACATGTTGGTGTCAGTAACCAACACTCTTGCAACATATGCAATGAGTTTTATAAATTCCATCTCAGAGTCTGATACAATCGTGGTGTTCTTCTCTAAATCCAGAAACTCTTGTCGACGTCCCGCTAAATACCTCTAGCTTATATAACGCCTCTAGAACCACTGCTAAACTCTGCCTAAGTCAATTAATCAATCTAAGCATCTCACTAAACCGATTTCAACCAATGGTGTTCTTCTCTGAAACATATGTAGCACTACTCTGCCTACTACAGGCTACAGCATCATCTAACTCGTCAACCTCAATCTGATATTAGCTTCAGGATTAGGCGGGTCATCATCTTGAACGGGCAGATCTTCTAAATGTTGATCCTGCATATCATCCTCAAGAGCTGGTGGGTAACTAGAGGATCCTCGATGATTGTACCTCTACGGCCATGTCCTCGACCTCAAGTAACTCTACCCCTAGTGTCTTTACGACCTAATAATATTTTAAAGCAAAGTTGGTTTTTATTAGTATTTTAAACTAAAAACGTAATGAATATGGTTTACCTAATAATTTTTTTTGGTACGAGACATAATGGCCGAAGCCAGATAAAAAAACAAAATCCAAAGCGCCCCAAAATCTCTGACAAACATAAATTTTGCTTTATATTTAGAACTTATTTATTGTGGGTTTCGTAGTACGAGAGTTCAAACTATGTTATAATATCATAAAATGTGACCCAAAATTCATATTAGATATTACAACTAAATCACTAATATTACATTACATGTTATTTATATAAAACAAATTTATTGTCAATTAAATGAAAACGTTATTTAGATCATAGTGAATTGTTTAATGAGGTTTGGAATTACTTAACAAAGTTTATTTACTTTAGTTTATTTACTTTAGGGTAAAAATACACAAATAATCATTAAATATCTCTGAAAATACAAAATAATCATTGAACTTTTAAAAATTACTATATAATAAACATTAAATTTTAGTTTTTTGATAAAATTATCATTGATCTATTAATTACCGTTAAGTGAGTGACGTGATAGTTAAAAAAAAATTGAATAGTAGCACATTTAATCCTCCCTATGTACACATTCAATCAATTCGATTTTAATTTAAATTTTATTACTGATGTTTAAATTAATTGAATATATAAATATATAAAATTAAATATGCTATTATACGAATAAGTTAACAGACAAGTAAACATTTTATAACAAAAACTAAAATTTAATGATCATTACGTAATTTTTAAACGTTTAGTAACTATTTTGTATTTTTAATATACTATGTAATACGAAGAATAGATGTGGGTTGATTCTTCAGTTTTCAAATTATATCATAATAATACCAAATATTTGAAATGAAGTACAACTACGAGATGAACTAAAAAACTTAATGTGTCCGCTGTAAATGTATTTAGTTATGATCATATTAATTAAACGTAGAATCATCCGTTATCTCCAAATTCAATCATTACAAAAGCATACTTATCATCACATCATACATGGAAGTAATCCCCTAACTACCTACCATACTCTACTAACCAAGTAGGGAAATTCTTTACAACCTCCTAATAAATAAGGGTACAAATCGTCTGTTTTTTATAAGGTGTAGGGTTTAAAGTTAAGGGTTGTAGTTAAGATTTAGAGAATTAGGGTTATGGTGTATTTTTAGGGCGTAGGGTTTAGGATATAAAGAATAAGGGTTAATGTTTAAAATTTAATTTTTAAAAAATTTCAACGGGAGATATGGAAAGATACATTATAAAGAAGCAACGGAATTTTACCCAATAAATAACAAGTAAAAATATTGTTTCTTTATCGTACGTCCTTTTATGTCTCCTGTTGAAAATTTTTAAAAAATTAAATTTTAAACCATAACTCTTATTTTTTTATATTCTAAACCCTAAAAAATAAATTCTATTACTAATTCTCTAAACTTTAACCACAACCACTAACCTTAAACCCTAAACCTTAAATCTTTAATTTAAAACGAAAATATAAAAATTGAGACGAAAAAATATATAAAGAAAACGGCATACAATTTCTACCTATAAATAACACAATCAAAATTTTGAATTACCATCTGAATCTGATGAACCAATCAGCAAAATGTGGAATTTATGTAGGAATGTCTTGACAGATAGTAACATATATTCAAAATCATAGTTCCGACAGTTAAAACGACAATTTGAAGATTTTTACTCCTATAGAGGTAGAAAATCACTTTTCAATATAAAGTTACTTTTTTTTATCTTAATTGTTAACACTAATATATTAAAATAATATTAAATATAATAATTATTAAAAATATAAAAATAATATTCTAATAAAATAATTACTAAAAAACTTTAATATTACAAAATAATATTAAATATAATAATCATTAATATATTAAATTAATATTTAGTTATATTATAATAATATAAAAATGGATAACTTATAGGCTAATTTTTATATTTAATTTAAATTTTTATATTATTTTAAAAAATATTTAAATTTATATTTTAAACATAAAAAATTAATAATGAATTATTATAATTATTATATTTTGGGCCATCACCTATGCTTCAATTTTGTGCCTCCTTATTTTAATATCAAGCACCGTAAAGCAGTGATCAGATTTCCTAGAATATTTAGAAGAATCTTGGCAATTTCGATGAGCATTCAACCAACCAAATCAGCCAAACAATCGATTCGTTCTCTCAAAATTGTGCCAGATGTCTCGGTTTTTTACCAAGTAAACACTCCGTGTAGAAAAATTATATGTCGCCACGTTACTTATATATATTTATATGTTATTATTATTGATGTTCGAATTCGTAATTTTTAAAAATAATAATTATTTTTTAACCGATAAAGCTAGATGGTATATTTTTATATCAAGTGATACGAAAATGAATATCTAAAATAACGATATACATCTCTACACACCATTAAAATTATATTATCATTATATATTATTAAAAAAATTATATATATTAAAATTATCAGAGATTCGATATATGATTAACGGATGAGTCTATTTGTTAAGTCCTTAAAGTTTTTAATATTTATTAATTTATTTAATAATATTCAACGATGCTTAACCGTATTTAATTAGTTTATTAATTAATTTCCGTTTCGGTTGTTAGTTTTTTTTACTGAGTTAAATTGATTTCCTAATTTTCGGGTTCTTAACCAACCCGTTCTCAGTTCAACTAAAATATTTTTTACATCAATGCCAAAGGAAAACTTTGCAAATTTTGTGTTTGTTTCATGAGAAAAAGAAAACAGAAAACCGAAGGGAAATAAATAAAGATTAGCTATGTTATTATAGGAAAATCCCAAGCTGGCAAAAAAAGAAAAAAACGGACAGTAGGAAGCAAAACTTTTATGGATCGAGTTTCCCTAATTTGTATAAAAGAGGCATTGAATCCATAATCAAGGCGATCAACCCTCTTCCCATTTCTCCCTCATTTCATGGAGCTTTAGGGAATCGTTGATCCTCGAAGGAATTCCATCCTTTTCCTTCCGACGTCTACAAAACATGGTGTTGCAGAAATCTGCAAATCATGCATATTCATGGTGGTGGGTAAGCCACCTTAGGACGAAGCAATCAAAATGGCTAGAACAGAATATTCAAGGTAAACCCTTTGTTTCATTCTGCGCTTCGGTTATGGAATCATATATTCAAATTGCATTGCTGCGTTCATTTTTCTTTATTTTGTTAGAAGCATTGCTGCAATCAAATTCCTGTCAAATTATGATCTTTTTATCAATTTTATGATTTACATAATTATTGTTAAACATGTTCTTTAATTGAAATTAGTTGGCATTTGTAGATTTTTTCTAAAAAATTCGAAAGTTTATGTTATTTAAATTCGAATGTCGAAAAAATTGACAGACATGGAAGAAAAAGTGTGTAGCATGTTGGAAATCATTGATGATGATGGAGATTCATTTGCAAAAAGGGCAGAAATATATTTCAAGAAAAGACCAGAACTTGTTAGTTTTCTTGAAGAATGTTTCCGTGCGTACCAAGCATTAGCTGAAAGATATGATCAGTTATCCAATGATCTTCAAAGTGCCAACAAAACTATTGCCACTGTTTTCCCTGAACAAGTTCCATATTCCATTGACGACCAGAAAGATGATGAATCCGGTGTCGGTGCCAAAGTTCGATTTCTGTATAAGGATTTCCGGTGCCAGGGACAGTTGAATAAAGATTTTGGCTCAGGTAATACTGATGCAGTTCCGAGTTCAGGGTTGAGCAAAGACGAGGCACTTGGTGAAATTGAGAAGCTACAGAAGGAAATTTCGGAGATGCAAACTGAAAGGGCATTCTTTTATAAGAAATTCTGTGAACTCGAAAATCTGATAACTGAGAAGAAAAGGAAGGTATGCAATTTACAGGTTGAGTTCGGGGTCGGGTTGGTTAATGATGCTAATGAAACTCCGACTCTAATGGAAACTAGAGATCTGGAATTATGCCAAGAATCCAAAAGGATTAAGCATTTAACTCAGAAGTTTGAGGCTCTAAGGAATAAATTTGGTTCCCCAAAAAGAAATCTGCATAGGAAACATGTTCAAACTTCGAATGTTGATAACAAGGTTGAAGAAAAAGAGCAACATGATTCGAGTATTGATAACAAGGTTGAAGAAAAAGAGAAACACGATTCAGAAGTGTCAAGGAATGTGATCAAAGAGAAGCCTGATGTAAATTCAAATGCTTCTCGTACGATGTCACAGCTTGTAGAGAAGATTGATGAACTTGTGCAAATAGTTGTTAGTTGGGAAGCCTCATTCTCTGAAAAAGCTGAAGAGAAGAGATTGAAATCCAATAAAGATGAGTTTGGGGAACATAATATGAGCCTCAAAGAAGACAAGGAAGATGAGATCGAAGGCCCGGGATTCATGGACAGCAGGATGAACATGTTGGAAGTGGAATTAAGTAGAGTTAAAGATCTACTAGGAGCTGCTGTAGATGAAATTGACAGCCTCAGAACACATACCCTTGAATCAAGTCGTAATGTTGAAAGGAAAGTTGAAGCCGATGACAATTCCAAGAGATCATCCTTAAGAAACAAGGATGTTTCAGATGAAGAGAAACACAATGTTGGTTTCAATAAAAGCAATGACTTCAATATCGATTCGAGTAAGGATCCGGTTTCAGTGGAAGAAGACAAAGCCAAGAAGAAATATTTGTCTGATACAGTAAGCAGTATCCCGGATACGGAGCTTGAGGAGCTTGAGACTGATATTGAAGAAGAGCAACCGAACTGGAGGCAGCTGTACTTGGATGGACTCAATGGCCAAGAAAAGAAAGTAATCAGTGAGTACACTTCTGTTCTCGAGAACTATAAGGAGGTATCAAAGAAGCTTAATGAAGTTGATCAGAAAAACAGAGATGGGTTCTTTGAATTGGCAATGCAAATAAGGGAACTGAAGAATGCACTGGCCACTAAAGATGGAGAGATTCAAACTTTACACCAAAAAATCGTTTGTTTGGATGAAAACAAGGATGAGAACTTGATAGAAGAAGTTCACCATGAAAGTCCTAGCTTGGAATCAACTTCAACCAATTCTATTCAGGCATCACCTTTAGCTGTAGGTCAGGGGAAAGTTGGAACCATTGGAAAAGCAGTTGAACTCGAAAAAACTACACCTGAGAAAATGGGAGGAAATAACAAACTTGTAAACCAATCCTCTTATGTTTCAGCCGTAGAAAATAAAATTAGAACAGGTATCAATGAATTGCTCGAGGAAAATCTGGAATTTTGGTTGAGGTTCAATGCAGCTTTTAATCAGATAAAGAAATATCAAGCTTCAGTTAGGGACTTGAAAGCCGAGTTATGGAGATTGAGAGAAAGAAGCAGCAAGCAAGAAACGACCGAGCATCTGAAATCAGAAATGCGGCCTGTTTATTGTCAGTTTAGAGAAATAAAAAGTGGGTTAACATTATGGTTGGAAAACAATGGAATTTTGAAAGAGGAAGTTGAAGGTAGATATTCATCATTATGCAACATCGAAAACGAGATAGCCAACGGTTTAAATGGGGGAGAGATGAGTGAATATCAAGCAGGAAAGTTCCAAAGCGAAGTTGTCAACATGAAACTAGAAATCAACAAGGTTTGGAATGAATTAAAAGCAGGGTTTGAGCGCGCCAGACAACAGAAGCATGAAGTTGAAAAATTAATGAACAGCTTGGAGAGAGATCTTGGGTCGTTAATACCATTATCGCCTCAACCAGTTAAGTCTAGACGAAGAACCGGGTCTATTATTCCTCTAGGATCCTTCTTATTTGGAATTAAGTCCAGGAAGTTAAGAGGGACATCAATCGGTTAAAATCACAATGCGGGTTAAAATCACCTCATTCCAAAATTAACAAGGACTTAACGTGAGGATCCCTTCCCTTTGTATAACACTGTCTTGACAAAGATTTAAACTAACAGGGACTAAAATTATCATTAGACAAATTTGAGGATCCCTTCCCTTTGTATAATACTGTGTGCAGAGTGCAGACAGTTTGTGATTACTACTTGCTGTATCATGTCATCCTTCATGACTTGTGCTACTGTAAACTGATACTTTCTGCAGACTGTGATTACTAATTGTTGATCTTGTTATACTTCACTAGTGCTAATGTTGAAATAACAGGTTACATCACTAATTATACGCATTTCCTTCCCTTTTCTTCTCTTTCCTGGACCCTTAAACTCTAAACCATTAACCTCTAGATTGAACTCATTTGTGGGAAAAACTTCACTGTCAAGTGCATATTTTCTTAGTTTTCCATAAAACATTACTACTTAACTATTAATATTAAAACCAATATTTACTAATTAACAGTTTTTACAGGTTAAAATTTTTTTTCCAGAAATTTTTGTGAAAGATTCAAGAGAAACATACACCATATTTTCCTAGAATAGCTTAAGACTAAAACCTCAATGGATGGGTTTAATGCTACAGACAAGCTGTCACAGGCCAAGATTTGACCTGCTGTGCAACTGTGCAAGCATCTGGACCATGACACTAGGCACCATGTCTCACTACATGCCTTTGGCAGTTTCTGTTGTGCTCGAAATCTCCATATCCTTGATGCATCCATTGTTTAGAGAGGCTTCTGCCGGTGTCTTGATCCTACTCTGATTCCTGCAACTTTCCTCAGCTGCAGGTTGAGGGTCACTCTTCTTAACCAATGAACAATCATTCTACCTTTAGGGGTGAAAAGCGATAAAAATGAGCAACTTGGCCATGACTGATATGAAAATTTTCTTGGATCAAAATGAATATTTATTAAATTTGGGTGACTATCCAAGTAGTTTAACCTGTTAGAAAAAAGGTTTTCTCCAACGCTGTCCAAATGCTTCTCCTATTGTTTAAAGAACAGCGTAGCGCCAAGCCAAAGCTAGATCCGAAACAGAAGAGCAGAAAAAATGCACGGCCGACCTCGAAAAGCACCCAAACCAGAAGACGAAGCGGCTTCTACTGCCAAAGCCCAGAAGCTACGCGCTCTTCAAACCCAGTTCTTCGCCTTTCATCATAGTAAAATGTAACCCCTTTGTTTTTGTTAATTTTTCTGCTATTGTTTAACACTTCCTCTGATCTGACTTCGAATGGTTTTCTTTTCATTTTCCTTTAATTAAAATTCGTCAGTTACTCTAAAGAGGCTGTTGAACTCAGTGCTAAGCTTCTTGAGATCAATCCTGAATCCTACACCGCCTGGAACTATAGGAAACTCGCTGTTGAACACCATCTGAGTCAGCCCGACTGCAATCCGGACTCTGCCCAGTCCATTCTCGATGATGAACTCAGAGTGGTGCGCCGTTTTAGCTGGAAAGATTTCGTTTTTACTGCCCTATTTTAATTAAATTAATGTGATTACACCTTTGTTTTTAAAGATCGAGATTTTCTAGTTTTGATTAGTTAGGATCTGAATTATACGTAATTTTATGCTATTCCACTTTATCTTAGAATTATGTTACTTTCTTTGTGCTAGAAAAATATAATTCTCTTTCCTTCTTTGAAATGCTTTGATTGAGTGAAATTGTGTAGGTCGAGAGTGCATTGAGGCAAAATTTTAAGTCATACGGAGCGTGGCATCATCGTAAATGGGTTCTAAGCAAGGGGCATTCATCGATTGATCACGAGCTGAGACTGCTGGACAAGTTCCAGAAGGCTGATTTTCGTAATTTTCATGCATGGAATTATAGGAGGTGAAATTATATGCCTTTTTTATTTGTTAATATTGGTGTGTGAAGGTGTGGGCAATTATTACTTTGTGTCATTCATGCTTTTGTTTTTCTTCCCAGATTTGTTGCAGAGTTGATGAACAGATCTGAAAAGGATGAATTGAATTATACTGAGGATATGATTTATACAAATTTTAGCAACTACTCGGCATGGCATAATCGCAGGTAAACCGGTTTTCTTAAATCTATGGTCTGAATGCTTTTTTGGTTATGGTGCTTTAATTGTTTACATAGGAAGTGAGTACGGTTCTTTGTTTGATATTGTTGATGTTTGTTGTGCAAAGTTCCTTTTTGTCGAGCTATAACAGTGGTGAAAAAGTGTATCAATAAGTTCAAGCACTTCAATGTAATTTCCTTCCATTGATATCTTACTTGGTGTTGAACTTAGGCTCCAATTGTGATATCAGATTTTGTGTTAATGAATAATTATTCAAAATGGCATCTTGATTGCTGGTTTATAATGTTTCTCTGGATGCTGAATCTCTCCTCTAAAGATATATGTTGTATAAACAATTTCTGCAGTGTATTGTTGGCTGCTTTACTTGAGAAAAAGGCTGAAGGGTTTCTCTCGAAAGAGAATGTCTTGCCAGAGGAGTATGACTTTATACACCAAGCTATATTTACAGACCCTGATGACCAAAGTGGATGGTTTTATCATCTTTGGCTTCTAGACCAGACAGTTACAACAGACCATCCTCTCCTTGTTTCAACTTGGCCTGCTCATGGTTCTGATGTCCTTGTAGTGGAAGATAGGAGCCAAAACAGTTCTTTTTCTCCTTTCACAACTCTGGTTTCTGATTCAGGGTCATTTCCTATTGTTCTTTATTTTAATCAACCTGTTGAGGGTGTAAGCTCATCTACAGTTGTCATTGAATGTGGGTTTAATAAAAATGAAGATCTTCTTTGGGAACCACTTCCTGTAAGTAATTCGCAAAGTGCACAAGTTTGGGTTGCACGTTTAAAATTTCCTACTTCAGAGCTTGATTCTTCAGTCAAAATTAGTGTTGGGTACTCGAAGGAAATTGTTTCAACAAGAGGATCTCAATATAGTCATCCTTCGACAATTTCATTTAAAGTACATGTACAGCCTGTGGAAAGAGATTCTTCTCAAGTTTCAGTTGCAGAAAATATTTTATGGAGAGAAGAAAATTTTAAGGCCTACAGAGCACAACCAGAGGAATCAATTCCTATTGCCTCTTTTGATCAACTATGCATCAAGAATGATCATGAATCAACTGCATCTAACTGGCGGACTGAAGCTATAGCTAAAGAGGTTGAATGCTTCCGTCAATTGTTATCGTTGATGGACTGGTAAATCTGGTTAATTTAATTACTAGCTTTATTAGACTCCTAGGAAGAAACATTCCTAATATGGTGCCTCTTTTCATTTTTTTGTCTTCCTTCTATGTAGCAAAATTGGAAAGCTTACACTTGCTAGATTATTGATGGCGTATGATGCTATATCATTTCCATTTGCTAACAAACCGGTTCATTCAGAAGAAGTTCTTGAACTGTATAATGATTTGATGAAGTTGGATCCAACACATCACCAATACTACAAGGATGAACATAGCTTGGTCTTGCTACAGAAGGTGAGTACATTCTTTCCTCTGTGATTTTATCCCTAAAAGCATCGTCATTAAAGTTTTATTGTTGTTTCTGAGGATTTGTATAACTGGCCAGATATTTATACAACTTCTAGAATATATCTTTACTTGTTATGTTACTGTATGGAAGTCTTTTTATTTGAATTAGTAATTTCTGGAAGAAAAAACTTTCCCTGGACAGCTAAACTTAGGTGTTAGATTTTTTGCATGTTTAGTCCTCTGGCTCTCAGTTGTTCCGATTCTTTACCTCCTTAAGGTGTTAGATTTGCATGGAGGCTATCAGGCTAACAGAAAACCTTTTATTTATCTTTTTGTAGATGACTTCTAGTAAAGAGTCTTTACTGCAACACTGCTTTCAGTACAACTCAGTTTCATCAGCTATTGGCAATCCTATTTGTCTTCGACTGAATAACTTATCATTATCACGAATAAGAGCTTCCGAGAGATTACTGTGGGTCCAAATGTTAGATCTCAGCCACAATGAACTAGAATCAATTGAAGGTATAGTACAGACAGCAATGTTTCAAATATTGTTTGTCGAATTGGAGCCTGTATAATAAAATCCTTTTAATACTTGATTGCTCTTGGTATGAATTTTGTATTTGTCTTCCCACTTCGCTTCAGACCCTTTTATTCTTGAAATACGAAAACCATGAATCCAATGCGAGTGTAAACTATGCACGATGCTCGCTTCAGACACTTGACTGAATATGTTATTTTCTAATGGCAGGTTTGGAAGCCATGCAGCTCCTGTCTCGTTTGAGTTTGAGAAACAATAAACTGAGAAGTTTAACTGCTCTGGAGCCTTTGAGAAAGCTGAAGTCGTTAAGAGTACTGGATATTTCGTACAACCAGATCGGTGATCATTCTATTGACACCACAAGGTACTTGTGCTCTTCTCCTTTGTCACACTCTGTTGGCAGCCAATTGAACAAGGATGAATCCGTGATCAACGATATTGCTCTTATTAACTATTGGGAAGCATTTTATATGTTTAAGGACTTGAACTTGAATCAATTAGATATAGTAGGAAACACCATTGCTGATGAAAAGTTTAAGTCAGTTCTGGTTAGGATTATGCCTTCACTTAAGCGTCTGGACGGCGAACTATTAGATTAACGGGAAAGATTATCGACTGTAAGGTGTAAACATACAGCGTTTTTTGTACCACCAAAAGAAAAGAACCATCAGCTTAAACGATGAACTATTTATTTAGTTGGAATGAAATAGCAGGAAATATTAATTACCATGTTTGATTAGTTGAATAGAATAGAATAGAGAAGTAATAACATTACAATGTTTGGAGGATTAGATGGAAAATGACTATTTTGTCTTTAGCCTAATATTATATTAAGTATATTAAATATAAATTATGAATTTATATCCTTACAAAGGAAATCCAAACAATCTTTTCCTCTAAAGCACCTCTTGGGATTTTGTCCCAGTGTTGATAAAATCCGTTTCAAACTTGTCATGGCAAATCTTGACAAGACCCTAGAGAATGTAAACAATACTGAGGGTTTCAGACATCGAAAGGTCCGAAAGATCTCCTCCATGAAGAGGAAGAACACTCGTAATGATAGTTATATCCTTATTAAGCACCATTTTAGAATTGTCAACTTAGTTCCAATAAATTCTGATCTCATCTGTGACGACAATGTCTTCGGTAAGAATAACAACGTTATCAAGTTATTGGCTCGTGTTCTCCACCCTCTTCAAAGAGCCTTAAGTTTACTCATAAATAAGGTGGTTAAAAGTTTTTGTTGGTATCTACGAACACTCGTTGTCAAATGGTATTAAAAGATACATGCAACCAAGAATGATTCTTCCTTCCATAAGGATCATATACAAAAAAAATATTGTATATTACTTGTATGTTGACAACGGTGACCGATAGAGTGATAAAAAATATCATTAATATGAGAAAAATAATATACAAGAAAATGAGCTTCATCCTACGATTAGAAAAGAGAGATCGACAAGAGAATAATTGAAAATTTGTTATTTGATTCATAGATTTTAGGTACTTTCTAGAAAAATAAAGATCAGATTCGAATTTAAGGATGAGACGAAACAACTGATGAAATTTGGTACTGAACAAACACCATCTATGATGTGTGTACGACGACAGTGAACATGAAGTAACAAAAAATGTTTAGTATCTAAAATTTTGTGACAAAAACATTTGGTGTCTAAACTTCGGTGAGTAAAATAAATATTTTAAAGCTTCAATAATTAAAATAAATTTAAAAATATCGTTCGGTGATGATTTACATAATTTACCTTATTTTTATTTTTAATATTTATAAAAGCTTAATTTCTATTTTTTTCAATATTAGAAAAATAATAAACTTCTCGAACGTCTTAAAATTATTTTGTCTTTGTAAATAAAAATCAGAATTTCCCTCGATCTCTAAACAAAAATCAAATACTGCTCCTCAATTGCATCATCATTCGCATATGGCCTGCCTTTCAGACTTACTAATAATTAGAAAAATTATATCACGATTAAGTCTTATCGCGTTATTTATAAAATCAACCACTAAAATCGTTCATCTCATCATTTTTCATATTATATTTTTCTAGTGAATTTTCACTTATATTTACTGTTAATTTATTTTAAAAAAATTTCTAGTGGAGATTCACTTGGAAAAATATGATAAAAATGATGAGATTGATGTTTTTTAGTGATTGGTCTCATAGATATATGTGAGATTTAACCGTGATATAATTTCTCTAATAATTGGGTGATAAATAGGTTATTTACCTTATTTATTTATAATAATTATTTCATACTTTAACGGTGAAAGTTAAAAGTTTTCACTAACATCTTAGTTTAAAGATTTACAGATTTTAATTTAAGAGTATAGTTTAAAGATTTAGGTATAGAAATTTAAAATTTAAGGATATTATTAAAATTTAAGGTTTAAAGTTAAAATTTAGGGTTCACATATATTAAAACATAAATCTTCACAATATTATCCCAAAAACTAAATCCTAATCTCTAAATCTTAAATTATAGTCATTAACTCTAAATTCTAAATCCTTACGCATAAACTCAAAACTTGCACTTTAAACTATATTTATAAAACTTAAAATTAAGATGCTTATAATTTTTTTTTTTAAATTTTTATGACTATTGTATTTGATATTTTTTATTGATTGTAAGTAAGTAGAGGTGACAAACGAGTCATTCGATTCAGTTCTAGTTTAAATTATTTTAATTATATTTATTTTAGATTTATTTGTATTCAATTTATATTCGGATCGGATCGAGTTTAAATTAGGTGGCAAACAATTGTAAGAAATGATAACAAACGCAAAGAAAAAAACACATTCTTGGTAGTCCTCCAAACTAAATCCGAATCTGTGACGGCCCATTTTCTTTCTCCAGGGTTAAGAGGAAAATTGCAAGTCCAAAAAGGCAAACACTGAAGAAACGGCGACGTATAACACAAATGCTTCAAAACAATAGACAGTTTTTTGAATATCAAAACGTCGACGTTTGTGTCAGGTGAAGTTGTGTTGGTCGTTTTATTTTGTTCTATATTGTCAGTTTTTTTGAATAATATTCCAATTGTCAGTTAAACAAACTTGAAGATATAATTCTACCTTCCTTTCACCTTTCTTCTTCCCCCCTCATTTTCTCGTATTCGCTCATTATTTTCTTTTTCATTCCTCACTGCATTGAGGAAGCTCAAGGAAGCGAACATAGATCGTTAATCATAAACCCTAGAATTCAAGGCATGACTCCAGCCGTTCGATCTGATCTGGTATTTCCATCTTCCATCATTAACTATTCCTTCATTTCTTCATATATAATTTCAGTTGATTGAATGTTTTAAAAATATTGATGGTATTGGCTTCATTCTTTTCATGTCAAGATTTTTAATCTCTAATAGCGTGTTCTTGAATGTTCGTCGTTTTAAAGAATGTGCATGGTCTTCCACTTGATCGCCTTCTGTAATTTATTTTTCTTCGTGAGAACTTGGAATAAGTACGTTGATATTAGTTAGTAATTACAAGAGATTCAACTCTTATATAGATTTTCTTAGAATTTTCTATAAAAGGAGGAAATTAGAACAGGGGCGATAAAAATGTTTTTAAAAAACAAGGAAAAATTATTTTGCTAACTATTTGTTTAAACTGAATTTGAAATTGCCTAGTTTACTACAATGGAGCATTTGAATGTGGTTTAATCTGAACAACTGGATTGATCGTGACGCAAAGTAATGGTCTAGTTTGGCCATCTATTTATTGTTCGTTGGATAATGAAGCAGTAGTTGTTGCATTGGCGGGAACCATGAACATTGTAAAAGGTGTTGCTGACCTTATTCGCCGGACATCTGGTGGTCAAGCTGAAGAATTGTCAGATGAAAAAGGGGAGAGGTTGCCTCCTCCTACGCCAAGTATTCGCTTCAGGTAACTGATGCTAGCTGAATTTTGTTATTACGCATTATTTCAAAAATCTGTACTATAATGGAGTTTTTAGTGAATAAAATTTGAAAATATTTTAGCACTTTAGAATGAACTTATTGTTGAACAAGTTGATTAGTCCCATGTCAAGCTGATAATTCATTTGGTTCTTTATTCGTTTCTTCCAGTGAAGTAGATGATGAAGCAGTTTTGAGTTCATTGTGGGAGAGATATGAGAACACTTCCGATAAGGTATTTCTTCATGTTTTAATTTTTTTGAATCCTTTTGTTGAGTTTTCTTTTACCTTCTATAAATTCATGTGTTCTTTTTTCCTAGATTTGGTCTAAGAGAAGGAATGTCTTGTAAACAACTTGGTAGGAGGTAATTGTGACATATGATAGATATAGCCTGTAATTAGACTACCTCTAGATGGAGTGTTCACATTACTATAGAAAAGGTAAAAGGTTTAGAGAAATCTTTCTTGAATCATTGGGAGTTTGACCTTCGTTTATGCTTGTTTAGTATTACTGTAGCATTCTTAACTTACAAGGTATTCAATTCACAATTTTCAAAAGCATTTAGATGTTACTTGGAGATAATTTTACTAGGTCTTTTAGGTGTTCTCTCACTTGACTTCTCATCAGTTTTGAGAAATTATTCTATTGATCTATTCTTTTTCCTTCCCGCAATTCAGGTCTTTATATGTAAGCTCATATTTATAAAAGTATTCTCCTATTATAGAAATTTTCATGCCAAAAGATTAATCTTCATCTTTAAGTTTTCTGTCTATTGATGAACATATCTTCAGTTTTCTATATTAATTCCCCCTTGGTTTGCATGATTTTAGGAGGAAAAGAAACGACTGTTTCATATTTTCCTCAAGCAGTTTCTGACAGTATTCAAGAACTGGGAGCCTGTTACTGCTAGTCAGTTGCCAGAGGCTGCTCAACATGGAGAGTATTCTACAAGCGGTAATGATATTATAGGTTGTTTTGTTGGGCATCCTTCTGAGATCATTTTGGCATTGACTGAAGAGATTGTGCAATTAACAACTTTGGTCTCTGAGAGTAAGTTGATATTTATCTATTGAGGAAGTAGCTTCCATTTGGCATATTATTTGTTGATAGGAAAGACTTAAGGAAAAACATAAATTGGAAATTGAGTTAGAATGGAAAAGAAACTTCTAAAATATAAAACCTTTTTTTAGAAAAAAAAATTAATAACTTACACTTAACAATATAAAATCTCATATGCAACCTAAAATCTGTTAAGAACTAGTTCAGTTTGAAGTTTAATTTTTTAACATGATAATTGATTATAACTTCATTTGTACTTTGTATTCTTTTTGGTTACCCCTCGTAATTGCTAAAACTCTTCTTTATGTTGCATTATTTTCAATATGTCCTTTATTGGAAAAGATTTACTGCTTTATTTTCCAAGAAAAATTAATCCAAAGACATTATTACCAGAGATTATTATAGGTGGAGGTGGTTGTATGCTCTCTTAATTCTTCCCACTTTTATGATTCTCTTTTCTAATATATAGGTTGATTGAATATTTAGTATAAATGTCTGATACTTCGTTATGTTTTCTTTACATTTCATTATGAATCCAGTAAATACTGGTTCGGGACGCACAACAACAGACCTTCCTGCTGCTTCTATAAGCTTGATAATCACTTCCGAAGGGTTACCTATTTTGGATGCTTTAAAAATCATTACTCGTTCACTGCATAATTGCAGAGTTTTTGTCTACTATGGTGGAATTCAGAAAATTATAGCATTAATGAAAGGTACCATTAATTTTTAATGGGGAATATATTGTTACTTCAGGTGTCGTCATGTTTGTTTGTAGTGTTTTGATTTATGTGGTTTGGAAGAAAAAAAATAGTAAAACAATAGGAACTATGACTGAAATACCAATTGGAAGATGGAAATCAAGAAACGTAGGTTTATAGAAAACCTCTAGTTTTTCTATTAATTCAAAGAAAATAATAGGATAAGTTTTTTTCGTAATTATTTTTACAGCATATTTATATTAGTGCTGAGTTACAAATATACTTTTAGTCTTAGCCCTAGATTTAAAATATAAAGGAAATCATGATCTTAGCCATCCAAAATATATCTAATATTTAATGACTGAAACAAATAAATATTATGATAAACCAGCTCCTGCGTCATTCTCCTCGTCTTGGCAACATTGAACCTAAAACGATAGTTTAGTGTTAAAATTGACCCAATTGAATGTTCGGTAGTATAAAAGATACAACACTTAAATTCGGTGGTATATGGTGTAGTTTACCCTAAATATTATAATAAACCATCTCCCGTGTCTTTGGTACTGAATTCAGCTTGCATTAAGGTCTCATGTTTTCTGTAGTGGCCAAATTTCTAGGACTTTGCTATTTTGTAAAACCTTGTTAATCAGTATTGGATTGTTTTGAGGCTTGAAGGCAATTAGTTTCTATCTTTTTCAATTGGTTATTAAATTAGTTAGGAGTTCTTCAATTTGATTCTTCTTTCTATTCTGATTTTCCAGTTAATTCTGATATAAAGTTGTCATTTTATTTGTATTTCTGCTTAGACTTGCATGAAAGTCTGAATTTAATTGCTGAACTCCTTTTTTCTTTTAAAAAATTCCAGGGGCAGTTCTCCAGCTTAAAACAATGACCGGTTCACTTTCTGCTGATGAGAATCTTTCGAATTTTTTAGCGGAGAAAACGAGTTTCTTACAACGAGTACTTGTATATGTGGTGTCAATCATATTTAGCTTTATTAGTTTAGATACAGATATATATGAGAATGCTCAGATGTACAGTATAACTGAAGACTTTTATGAAATTGGTGATGCATCTTCAATCGACTCTCCTAATAGTTTTAAGGGTTCTTCTGAAACAAGGCTACATTGGCGTCAGCAGGCTATTGTCTCAGTGATGGAAGCTGGTGGCCTTAATTGGTTAGTAGGTAAGCTAGGAACTTTTGTTGATCATCTTAATATGTGTGAACCATTTTCCATGTTTAAAAAAAGCAACAGAAGGGAAGATACCACGGGGATGTAAGACAGTTATTGTTATGCTGAAAACTGAAATATTATAAACTTATAATGATCACTGAATTAGTACTCCTTTTTAGTACGTCCTATCCTCATTATTCATTTGAATGTGCCTCTTTATGCCTTCAAGACTGATTTCTTTTGGGTTCATTTTTGCCACCTCTCTGACATTCTGTCATTAGCCGTTATCTAGTAGCATTGAGTTCACCTAATATTGAGTTGTGTGTTTTTCATTGCAATGTTTCTCAAATTGAAACTAGCTCAATATATTTGTTAATATAGCATTTTATTTTTGTTCACCGAACTCGTTTTTTTTTTCAGACTTGATGCGTGTCATCAGAAGTTTGAGCATGAAGGAACAGTGGACAGATATGTCATTGCAGTGCTTGACTTTGAGAACTCTTTCTGTTGTGTTATCAAATAATTCACATGGTCAAAATCATTTTAAAAGTATTGGGGGGTTTGAAGTTATATTGGATGGTCTTGCACTTCCATCGATCGGTACGCTACTTTTTAAAAGTGACTCAAATGATGATGGGAAAAGGTACTTTTTAAAATTGTTTAGGGTTTTCACTTTTGTCTTGACATTAAATTGAGCTTGATAGTTAAAAGCATCAGGTTTCCTTTGGTTAGGTTTCTGAAGAGATCAAACTAGAATGTTTACTTGTCACCTTCTTTTAAGTTTTCATCAGCTGCATTTCCACCTCACCCTGTTTTTGGTTTCTATCCGACATTATCCAAGTGGGTCCAGGATTGCTAAAGGAATATGCTATTTGAGTTTTGTCTTAGACTCTTAGTTTATATTGGAATTGTATAGCATTCTTTGGGAAGCTGATGCACAATGATCATAAATTTTTTTCTCATTAGTTCTTTCCATTCCGAAGTCTTAAATTTAATGTTGCTTGTTTCTTGCATGCTTGAAGAAAATTGTCTGAATTTTTAACTGAACATTTTATTCCTACTCTTTCTTGATCTTTTATTCTGGTGGTTAATTTTTATGCAGTGGGCAAAATACATTGCAGGAAATTTTTGAGCTTCATGTTCTTTCTTTGGAAGTTCTTAGGGAAGCTGTGTATCCTGCATATTACCTCTTGTATTTAAAATCTTGTGTAGTTTTGTTGTTTGTGAGTTAATTCTTTAATTGTTTCTGTGTGAAAAATGAGGTTTCTTAATCTTTTGTATGCTAGCTGGAATTATGTCACTCTCTTGAAGAGAATTGTTTCTTACCTTATCTGCTACCATGCCATGCCTGTTAGTCTTAGAGCTAAAGTTTCCGATTCACATCATTTGTCTTTGACACTAATGCCACCTTTCAAAGTGGTTGTATTGTCTTAAATTTTATCTCTAGCGCAGTAATATACAATACACCCTTTGTTTCATTCCTCCAAAGTTTTCTAAAGATTATCTTGCTTATCGAGTGAATCAGTGACAACTGGGGTTTCTGTTCTGGATTCATTGGCTGATATTTAATGGTTTGTGGTATCAGTTGTGAATGAACACATAACGACCTTAACAAGTAATCAGCTTTGAGAATGTGAATAACCTGCAGTTCCTATGTGAAAATGGAAGAGTCCATAAATTTGCAAATAGCTTCTGCTCACCTGCTTTCATGCTTCAAGAGTACAAGCAGCAGACAAAGGATTCCGTACTGCAGCAGTATTGCAATCGGCCATCCAATTCTTACTTAGAAAATGAGGATAATGCTAAAAGTTCTTTGATGGAGCCTTCTGTCCCTTTACCTAAGATGGCTTTTTATTTTCAGTTTTGGAACGATTGTGTTCTCAAGCTCAGCAGGGTTCTTTGCTCATTCCTTCTTGCACCAGAAGATGTTAAATTTCATTATGAACAAACAACCTCTGGTCCGATTCTCACATCCGTTTCTTCATTTTATGCTGAACTTTCAATTAAATGGGTCATGAAGGTACTGCTTATGGTTTTCCCCTCTATCAAGGCTTGTTCAAATAGAAATGAATTTCCAAGAGATTTATGGTAAGGTTCCTCTGTGATTTTCTGTTTCTGTTGTAGTTCTGATGCTATTAAGCAGTATGCAAACTCCTGCAAGTGATGAATCTATTTGCCTTTTGCAATGCTTTCATCTTCTGATCTGTAACCTCCCCCTTTCCCCGTTGTTTCTTTTTCTGAAGGATCTTTGTCAGCACCTTGCAGCGTTACGTTCTCGAGGCCTTCAGGAAGGTTCTTACTTCTTCTCCCGAATTGCTTGAAGTGTTTCGCAAGGCGGGAATTTGGGACCTTATCTTCTCTGAGAACTTTTTCTATTTTGGATCTTCAAAAGTGGAATTTTCTAAAGAGTTTAGCACGTACGATGAGGGGTCTCTTGAAAAGCTCGAAAACTATGATGCTTCTCAGAGCAATGTTGTTCAACTAAAGTATAGTGGGGTTGGAACTATTCAGATGGAAGTGATAACATTTGTGGAGTCGGTGGCAACTTCTAATGGGAGTGTCCATAACTTGGTAGGTCCTCATGACTGAAATATTACTTATGAAACAATTAATCTTCATTGTACTTCATGCATGAATAAATTATTTCTTATCTAGTTTGTGAAGAGAAACAAAATTCTATTCTGATTACGATTACATTTAAATTACATAGGTTACAGACTATTTAAAAACTATAGAATAGGACTTATGGTATGATTAGGAGTCCTACTTACATCAAACTTGTAACTCTAGTTCTCCCAAGAATCTGTAATCCATGTTGAAGCAGCCTTTGTTGAAACAAGAGCAATAGGGAAAGAGTTGCTCAAGTGATTCAAATAGCGGCACCATCCGAAACCGTTATTACAGGAAATAGCAGTCTATAATGTATGCAACTGTGATAAAACATCATGACCAAAAACGCAGTCGCAACCACAATTTAAATCCCTGCACTTAACTAAAGAATCATATCAGATATAGAGAAATTCTTAAAGGGCGTTAAGACAAGTTTTGAGCACTATTACACGGATAAACTTACAGTTTGCCCTTGTTATATAAATTGCTCCTCAAAGTGGAGATAACCTAGATTTAAGATTGATATTGACATAGGTGACTAGGGGTGCTTAACGAGTTGAGCAACTCGCAAGTTGCTCGAACTCGACTCGGTCAAAACTCAATAAATACTCGACTCGATACCTTAATGAGTTGAATTGAGTAAAGTCTAACTCGATTCAATAAATTCATGAGAAGCTCGTTAATTTTTAAAAATATTTTTTAATAATTATTTTAAAATAATTTCATTCGCAAAATAAATTTAAATAATAACTATTAATGTGTGAATTGTTACTTTAATTTTAATATGCTAGTTTGGTGTATTTATGGAATGTTAATTTTGAATTTAGACTTTAAAAATGTTTTATACACTCTTTTTGATATTTTTGATTAAATTTGTTAATTTAAATTAATATTAAACCTCATATGTTATTATTAAATTTTACTTTTAATTAAAAAAAATGGTAAGTTTTTTAATGAGCTTAACGAGCAACAAGTTGAGCTTAACGAGCAATGAGTCGAGTTGAGCAACAAAATATTTTAACGAGCACGAGGCAAACACAATTTTAATGAGCTTAACGAGCAACGAGTCGAGTTGAGCAACAAAATTTTTTAACGAGCACGAATCAAGCAATGTTCAACTCGTGATCGACTCGCTCGATAAGCACCCCTATAAGTGACTATGAAGGATGAGAAAAGTCCAAGTCCAAGTTTTATGGGCTCTATAAGAAGTCTAGCACTGATGAAAATACCTTTATCGAAAAGATAGTCGTACTACGCTTTTAAGCATTCTTTCAATGGTTTTAATAATGCTTCTTGTGGAATTCATCTAGGTATTCCAGCTTGGATATAAATATGTTGAAATCACAATGATGGACATTGTTAGTATAGTAATAGTGCTCAAAACTTGTCTTAACACCCTTTAATAATTTCTCTATATATGATATGATTCTTTAGTTAAATATAGGGATTTAAATTGCAGTTGTGGCCGCGTTTTTTGTCTTGGTGTTTTATCGCGGTTGCAGACATAATGAATGCTATTGCGTTCATTGTAGATAACCATTTTCCATAATAATGGTTTCAGACAGTATCACTATCGCTATATTAATTGTCACTATTTGAATCCCTGGTTAAGCTTATCTAGCCTTTTTGCAAGTGTATGTTAATTTCTTTTGTCTCTAATATCAAAGCGACTTGTTGATCGGAAATTTTGGGTGACTTGTACTTTACAAATTGTTATTTGCTTATTATAGGAATAATTTGACAAAATTTGGAGGACCAAAAATCTTCTACCCTTAACCATGTCCTCTTCTATGCCAATACATTAAAAAACACGTGAAAATTAAATTATAAACCTTAACCCTAAATTCCACATCCTAAAACCTAAAAAATACACCCTACACCTAATTCCCTAAAACCTAACCATAAACCCTAACCTTGAACCCTAAACCCACTATTTATAAAAGAATATTCATTCCGTTGGGAAAACATATAGCATCAATCAATGTCATTCTTAAAATTAGAGGAATTGGCAATTGTATATAATTTATATTGATACCTGTTAAGTATTAGTAGAAGTACAATGTGGATGTCTAACTCCTTGTTTAAATTTTCTTCATATATGTGCTTGTATATGTTATTCTAATGAATGTTCCAGTTTCTTCTACCCTTCTAGAAGTAACATAATAGATTTATTCTTCAATAGGTTGAAAAAGGGATGTATTTTTGCACTTCTTAGTTTGTTTAACTTTTAACTTTGTCTCTATGTTGTGACAGCCTGAATTGTCTGCTTTATTAGAGGCCCTTGAACAATGTATTTGTAATCCTGAGATATCTAGTGTTCTTGCAAAAAGTTTGCTTCGAATATTACAACTATCAGCAGAGAAAACTGTTGCTTCCTTTAAGACACTCAATGCAATTTCCAGGGTTCTTAAAGTTGCTTGCATTCTTGCCCAAGAATCAAAACTATCAAGCAACAGTAGTCCTGTGATTGATAATAATTATCTGGAAGGGGCTCCATCTCATGATCTTCGGAGATTTCATTCATGTGAGACATTCCAAAGTTGGACTGAAGGCATAGAAACATGCATGGAGCTCTTTACAGAGTTTTTCTCTGTAGCAGATGAAGCTAGTAGTTTAATTTTGCATGATTCTCCCTGCATTGACTGTTTGTTTGAATTATTCTGGGAAGAAGGCTATAGAAAACATGTTCTTCAATACATTCTCGACCTCATGAAGGTATGTTTGTTAATGTTACATAGATTTGTGGTTTATCATTATATTAAGTTGTTAAAAATAGACTTGTTCCATTTTTTTCTCTTCTTTCCATTTGTTTAGGTTGTATCACTATCTGAAGAAGATCGTAAAGCAATGTTGTATCTATGCTCAAAATATTTAGAAACTTTCACTCGTATAAAGGAGAAGGAGAAAAGTTTCGCCGAATTGTCTATTAATCTGTTGGTTGGAATGATAGATATAATTCAGACTGATCTTGTGGTATAATCCCTATGCTCGCCTTTGTGATACCTTTATCTAAAGCTGTGTCTCCTTAGCAACTTGGAAATTGGGTTTTATACATATCTTAACAATTTAATGTTTCATCAGTATTATCAAGCTTTATTTCGAGACGGAGGATGCTTTTTGCATGTTGTCTCTTTACTGAATGGCAATCTTGAAGAGGGAAATGGAGAGAGGTTGGTTTTGGTTGTTTTACAAACTCTTACCTATTTGCTTGCAAGGAATGATGCCTCAAAGGTAATTTTCAATTTCTCTTTTAATTTGTGTCCAGGTTCTTTAGTAGTTTTTTTTTTGAGTAATTGAATGCTTTATCTATGTTTACCTCGAAGAGTTCAAAAAAATGGTCTTTATCGGTAAAGGAGATTTCTCCAGTACTAGTGTCTGTCTCAAAGGCAGTTAGTATGGCTCCGATTTTATTTGTCTATTCCCTTATATGTTAGAACACTGAAGAAATTTCTTGTTGGTATCTCTTAACTGAAAATGTAGTATAATGCTTAAAAACTTGTATGTTTGTCCATTCACAAAGTCCGATTCACTTTACTTTATGGAATGATGCATGTAGAATTCGTGGTCTTTTTTAGTCTGTGTAGCAAGGAATTGCTTCTTTTAGTAGTTATAGATAGCTGGACAGTAGTTGAACTATACCAGTTTTTCTGTAGGATGTTAAATTGAAAGCAGTTGAAAAATCAAGAGCTGGTTCTATATTGAGATCAATTCTCTATTCTAAGACATTTAGGTGTTTAGGTTATTTAAATAATTTTAATCACAATTTGTTGTTCTGACCTTCAGGGTGATTTTATGATTTTTGTTGCTCCTGTTGATTAAAGCACAATTTCAAAAAGTTGGTTGACATTTTTCATAGCCAGTCAATATTAAGAATTTAATAGGTTTAGGAATTATTCCTTTATTGTTCTTATTTCTTTTTGTACTTTTTATACTGATTAATTTTGCAGTCAGCTTTTAGAGCTCTTGTTGGCAAGGGTTATCAGACATTGCAAAGTTTGTTGTTAGATTTCTGTCAATGGCATCCAAGTGAAGCACTTTTGAATGCACTTCTTGATATGCTAGTTGATGGAAAGTTTGAAATAAAAGACAGCTCTCATATAAAGGTCGTTTTATCTTCTGAAAAGACTCTTTGATGCATTATTATGCCCTTGCTGACTGGTCTTGTGAACTAATTATGTAGTCTTGTCATTTTCCTCATGGTGTCACTTTCTTCTCAATATATTTTTATCCTCTGTACAGAATGAAGATGTCATCATACTGTATTCAAGTGTTCTACAGA
The DNA here is from genome assembly GCA_035048815.1 of Abelmoschus esculentus. Taxonomy (NCBI): domain Eukaryota; kingdom Viridiplantae; phylum Streptophyta; class Magnoliopsida; order Malvales; family Malvaceae; genus Abelmoschus; species Abelmoschus esculentus. Next base: position 14,338,509 of record JAUCBN010000026.1, read on the forward strand.
AGGTTAGTAATTCATTTTTCTTGGTTATTTCTTCTCAATTTGATTGTACAAAATTTCCTCTTGATAGATGATTCTTACTACAAGTGGACCCATTGTTTAAATTTGATGTCATTAGTTGCTACTTTGTGATTGCCCAGAGCAGTGAACCTTTGCGGCATTATGGTCTTGGTGTATTCCAACAGCTGCTTCGAGATTCCCTTTCCAATCGAGCTTCATGTGTTGCAGCAGGAATGCTTAATTTTCTTCTTGATTGGTTTGTCCAAGAAGTTCATGACAATGTCATCTTGAAAATTGCGCAACTGATTCAGGTTATTGGTGGTTATAGCATATCTGGGAAGGATATCCGCAAGATCTTTGCTATCCTCCGAAGTGAGAAAGTGGGGACTCAACAACAATACTGCTCATTATTGTTGACTACTGTTTTATCTATGCTGAATGAGAAGGGACCAACTGCCTTCTTTGATCTCAATGGAAATGACTCTGTAAGTCCTTCGATGTCCTTGGAGGCATTTCTTTGTAATTTCTTCTGATATTTGTATTGCTACAGGTCCTTTTGGAGTCTTTTTATTTCATTTATTGTATCATGTGACTAATTTGTAGCTGATATTTGAATTCCTATATAACTATTTCTAGGGAATCATTATTAAAACACCTGTGCATTGGCCTCTGTACAAGGGTTTTTCTTTTTCATGTTGGCTTAGGGTGGAAAACTTCCCTGGGAATGGAACAATGGGACTTTTCAAGTTCCTCACAGAAAATGGAAGAGGGTGCTTAGCGTCAATAGCAGAAGACAAGCTTATATATGAGGTAAAAGATGTATCATTTATTTGTTTCTCGGAGGTTATTTCAAAGCTTAGTTCTTATTCCAACTTAGAATACATTATGCGAATAATCTAGCAAGTAGAAAGGATTGGTTTGTTTTCTCTTCACTTTATGTCGTGTGCATCACTGCCATTTTCAAGCAGTTACTGATATATTTCTCATGTCCTTCACAGTCTATCAATCTGAAACAACATTGTGTTCAGACGCATGTTAATCTAGTCAAGAGGAAATGGCACTTTCTTTGTGTTACTCATACCATTGGTAGAGCATTTTCTGGGGGTAGCCTATTTAGATGTTATCTTGATGGCAATCTTGTATCCTCCGAAAGATGCAGGTAACATACCCCCTTTGATCATTCTCAGTTTTATTCTATTTTTTTTTATCATTAATCACTTTTCAAGAGTAATATAGTTCCTCAACCCAGATAAGTTCCCTCCTGACTGTCAAAATCATGCCTCAGATATGCAAAAGTCAATGAAGTATTGACTAACTGCTCCATTGGTACAAAAATGTTCTTACCTCAAAATGAAGATTCTACTCAACATTCCACCCCGGACTTGTTTCCCTTTTTTGGTCAGATTGGTCCACTTTATTTGTTTGCTGATGCCATTTCCTCTGACCAAGTCAAGGCTGTGCATTCCCTTGGACCAAGCTATATGTATTCCTTCCTGGATAGTGAAGCTACTGCATTTGGTTGTAACCCAATGCCTAGTGGAATTCTTGATGTGAAAGATGGTCTTGCATCAAAAATTGTGTTTGGACTCAATGCACAGGTTCTTTATCTCTACCTTTCAGGGACATGGATGCACACACACATTTGTCTAAAACTTAATTCTACTTTTGTGTGTAGCTGAAACCTAAATGCGACTCCTCTTTTCAGGCAAGTGATGGCAAGAAATTGTTTAATGTTTCTCCTGTATTGGATAGTGCCTTGGATAAGAATTTATTTGAAGCAACTATAGAGGTTGGCACACAGTTATGTTCCCGGCGCTTGTTCAAAGAGATAATTTACTGTGTAGGAGGTGTTTCTGTGTTTTTCCCTCTTATAACCCAATCTGATAGATATGAAAGTGAAGAAATTAAAGTTTTAGAAAGTACAACTCTCCCAGTTGCAAAAGAGCGTCTGACAGCCGAAGTTATTGACCTTGTTGCTTCTGTTTTAGATGAGAATTTAGCAAATCAAAAACAGATGCATCTTCTTTCTGGATTTTCAATACTAGGATTTTTATTGCAATCAGTTCCACCTCAGCAACTAAATATGGAAACTCTCTCTGCATTGAAGAATTTGTTTAACATTGTATCCTCCTGTGGTATGCATGATGAACCCTGTAGTTTTTTTTACGTAGCTTTTATTCACATGCTTACTTAAAAATTTTCTTTTATAATAGTTGTAGTTCTATCATGCCCTTTAATAATATATCTTAAATCTTTTGATGTTTCATGTTCCCTCTTTAGGATTGGCCGAGCTGCTCGTAAAAGAAGTCATAGCTTCTATTTTTCTTAATCCCCTTACCTGGTTGTACACAGTTTTCAAGGTGCAGCGTGAACTATACATGTTTCTCATTGAACGATTTGATAATGATCCAGGGCTGCTTAAAAGTTTGTGCCAGTTTCCACGTGTTATTGACATAATACGGCAATGTTACTGGGATGATGTGAAATCTAGGTTTGCCATTGGAAGCCAACCTCTTTTACATCCTATTACTAAACAAGTTATTGGAGAAAGACCTAGTACAAAAGAAATACATAAAATCCGTCTTCTTTTATTGAGTCTTGGTGAAATGAGCCTCAGGTACATTGTCTCAATTGGGTGAGAGCATCTACTGTTTCCCATTGCACAGTAGTATATCAGCTATTCAATTTTTAATTGACACATAACACATTATTATATATATTTGTCTTTTATCGCTGCAAAACTGTTGCGTGCAGGCAAAACATTGCACCAGCGGATATAAAAGCTCTTATAGCTTTTTTTGAAACAAGCCATGATATGGCATGCATTGAGGATGTTTTACATATGGTTATACGTGCAGTTTCTCAAAAACCATTACTTGTCTCCTTCCTTGAACAAGTAAATCTTATAGGTGGCTGTCGCATTTTTGTCAATCTGTTGCAGAGGTATGCCTTGAGCATTTAAATTTAAATGAGCAAACTTTTGGCATGGGAGACAATGTTGATCTCTATTTCATGAACGAATGATTTCTAGCATCTGTTTTTCAATGGTTGCTTTTGCTGTATATTTCTTTAACTTACATTAAGTTTCGTATGATGTATTATTTTTATCATTATGCTTTTCCATTTATTGTGAGTCTCCTTTAGGTATAAACAATGTTAATATTTATGTCCTTGGAAATTCCATCTTGGAGGAGAAAGGTCTGGATTTAAATTCTTAGAAGGGTGATTCTCAAGATAGGGGTGTCATTGAACCCATGGAAGTAATATTTAGTGAAGAAATCATACTTATTTTCTTTGACACCTTCGTATCATGTCCCTCTTAATATCAATTTTAAAATCATTTTTTTTTATTGAAATGTTTATCTTTTCCACTATGTGATGATACTATTGCGTATTGCAACTTTTTTAGCTTTTAAATTATTTTTGTTTGTTCTAACTATTGATTAAAAGAGTATGCAGTTGCAGATAATGCTTAAGTTATTGAACCAAGTGATGAATGCTCAAGTATTTTTCACTCTGATGGTTGAGCTTTTAGTTTCACTTTTCAATGCATTTTCCTTCTCCTGAATGATTTGAATTGCCTTGATGGGAAACTGTAAACATGATCTGTTTTAAATCAATGATTAAGAGTTAATGACTTATAGTGATTGTCCAATTTCGTTTTGCATAGGGAATATGAACCTATTAGATTGCTCAGCTTGCAGTTTATGGGAAAACTTTTGGTTGGTTTTCCATTGGAGAAAAAGGCAACAAGGTTTTTTAATCTTTTAGTAGGAAGAACGAAACCTCTTTCAGAGAACAACAAGAAATTCAGTTCAAGATTGCAACCACTTTTCTCAGCTATATCTGATAGGTTGTTTAAGTTTCCACAGACAGATAATTTGTGTGCGACCTTCTTTGATGTTCTCCTAGGTGGTGCAAGCCCCAAACAGGTGATCAACTAATCATGGAATTTTATCTCACTTCTGTTAGTTTAGCATGTTTTAGTTCGTTTTTTTTCTCGACCTGTTCCTGTTTGGGGTGTTCATGGTTAACCAACATACTAGAATGGTTAACCATTCCTACTACAATGATAATGTCTATTCTAATTCCAAATAACTCTCAAACTCAGCGGGAATGGTTAACCATTCTAGTATGTTGGTTAACCATGAACACGCCTACTGCCTGTGGTTGTGATAACACATTGATATTTTTCTAAACCTAACCTGTTGCTTGAAATTGTTCATTTACAGGTATTACAAAAAACTAGTATGATGGACAAGCAGAGGATCAGAGGAAAAAATTCTCACTTTTTCCTTCCTCAGATGTTGGTTCTGATTTTCAGATTCCTATCTGGATGCAAAGATGCATCTGCAAGAATGAAAATAATTAGTGATCTACTAAACCTTCTTGATTCGAATTCTTTGAATATAGAAGCATTAATGGTACTGCATAAAATTAATTATTCATATGTATTTGTCCAGTGTCTTCTTATAAAAGTGTTTCTAATTTTTCTAGTTTTGCATCAGGAATATGGTTGGAATGCTTGGTTAACAGCTTCTGTGACACTTGACATTGTAAAACACTATAGACCTGATTCAATATATTATGATCACTACGAGGCAACTGAGAAAAATCTTGTGATGAAGGTTTTTTCTATTGTCCTTTGTCATTATATACAATTTATAAAAGGTGGCTGGCAACAACTAGAGGGAACTGTGAATTTTCTTCTTCTGCACTGTGATCAAGTATGCCAAATTACTTACCATACTACAGAGTATTTTTTTTTTATCTATTTATGGTTTTTAACCCATTGGTTTGATTTCTATCCTTGTTAGGGTGGCACATCATGTCAATACTTGCTTTGTGACGTATATGACAACTTGACTCAACGGCTAGTAGATTTATCTTCCAAGGAGAATATTTTTAGTTCACAACCTTGTCGTGATAACACATTGTACTTTCTTCGTTTGGTTGACGAGATGCTTATCTCTGACGTTGGCAATAAACTTCCGGTATCATTTTACTTGCGACTTTGGTTGTTTTACATCAATTCTTGGTTTATCTGCCCTGTTGTGGAATTTTTTTTCTCTTATGCCTCTAACATCCAAAAAATCCGTAATATACCTGCCTTAAATATGCACTTCTAAATATACAAGGAAGAATATGTAACGCTATTGGGAAGAGAAGGCAGAGGTGGTCCTAAAGTTTTTCTATTGGATTTCCCTTTACGTGTATGATAGAACAAAGTGAGATTCAATTGATTATCATGTATATGACTGAACTTTTAGTTTTTTCTAAAGTGTATAATATTGGGAGCGCGTGAAAACATTTGGAAATTTAGGATTTCAATCTCTTAATGAAGAACTAATCAATAATTGTTTCCCTAACTCTTAATATATAAATATTTTAGACTGGACAAGTTCGCTACTTTTATATCTGGCTATTCCACTTATGAATGAAGTTAATTTGTTATATGTGTTCCTTACAGTTTCCAGCTATTGGTTCAGAGTCTTTTCTGGATTCTTTAATGGTAGAAAGCCAGAAGGATTATACCAATTTGTTGCAGGAGGTCTTGCGAGGAGAATTTGACGACAAAGTGTCTAGGTACGGCTAGCCTGATTTCATGCATTGCCTCTGGAACTAATATATTTCGTATTATTTAATTGTTCTTTAGTTGGGATGAAATATATGTAGTTTTAGATCCAATGATTTCCTCAATCCTTGGTACTAAATATGTTTGTGTAGTCACTGCATTGTGGTTTGCTTTTACTTTTGCATGACATTGGCAAGCTTTTCTTCTACTCTTTTTACCTTTTACAACTTTGAATCAGTTTAAATGTTAGAGATAAATGTCTGTTCAACTCTTTTATCCCTGTTTTCATTGATCTTTTTAGATTTTTTTCTCTTTCTCCTACCTGGAGAATATGGTGGAAGATAGCAATCTGGTCTTGTTTAGCTTCTGTGGTTCAGAATAAATATTTTGCATTGTAATGAGGCATATTACCAATTTGCATGTAAAACATTTTACACTTCGTTTCTTTCAAAGTCTGTATACGATTCTACACTCATATCCTAATCATGGATCTAACCAACTTCACAATAGAAATTTTCAACCTATAGGAATAGTAATCAATTTGATTAGGAGAATTAGAAGCAAGGGTTGACTTTTGTATCATTTTAAAAAAGGTTTAGTTGAGCACGGAGTTTCTTGAGATGATTTAGGGTGCCGCCAGTTGGCATTCTGTTCTTCTGTGCAAATGGTATCTGCAACATCTCTCTGTTTTTTTTTGGCAAATGGTATCTAAAATATCTCAAACAAAATAAGGAATATCAATGGCCCAAGTTTCATAAAAGTTGGGCATTCATATTTCATGCTAAAGTATAGAATTCATGATTTCATATATTCCATTATTGGAAAAGTAGTTGTTGCTTATGATCATGTTGCGTCATCCAAAATTGTGCTAGAATTAGTTTTGCTGTGAGTCTGAGAACTGAATACATCATGTGGATATTTATGAAGACAATATTCTTCCACCACATAAGTTGTTCAGTGGTAAATAACTTTATATTTCTATATGAATCTTTTTTCATTGTCAGAAACCAGTTGGCTTCCGAGCAATCAGTAGCAAGTTCAGATGACATAACTAATGATAAGTGGTGGAACTTATTTGACAATTTATGGATTGTTATTAGTGAGATGAATGGAAAGGGTCCAAGCAAACTGATGCCTAGAATTACTGTATCAATTGGTCAATCTTTTGGCCAAAGAGCTCGTGACTTGGTAGAATCTCTTAATATCCCTGCCACAGAAATGGCTTCTGTTGTTATATCTGGGGGCTTTGGAAATGCATTGAGTGGAAGACCAAATAGAAATGTTGATAAAGCTATGGCTTTAAGGGGGGAAAGGTGTCCAAGAATTGTGTTTCGACTATTAATTTTATACCTCTGTAAATCTTCCCTAGAAAGAGCATCACGCTGTGTCCAACGGTTTATCTCACTTCTGCCTTCCTTTTTGGTCACTGATGATGAGCAAAGCAAGAGCAGACTACAGCTCTTCATCTGGTATTAGTTTTTACCCTATACCCAGGTCTCCAATGTTTGTGCCGTACAACTGGTTATATTAGTTTGGAGGAAGGAAATTAACAGGATAATAAAATAACATGATTCTCAGGTCTTTGCTTCTTGTACGATCGCAGTATGGAAATTTGGACGATGGTGCACGTTTTCATGTTATAGCACATGTGATTCGAGAAACTGTAAATTCTGGAAAGTCAATGCTTGCCGCTAGCATGATGGGTAGGGATGACTTATTCGAGTCAAGCAGCCAGTCAAGAGAAACGGGATCCTTTCACAATTTACTTCAGAAGGATCGAGTGCTTTCTGCGGTTTGTTCTAATTTTAAATTAATCATCTCTTGTGGTCATTATTTGTTTCAATGTTTTAGTTGTATGAAACTTTCTTATATTTCAAATGGTGGGTAATATCATGGACGTAGGAAGTTCCATGAATGTTTTGCTGGTTTAACTATATTCAAGATTGAAACATATTGTTCTTGTTTTCAAATTTGTGTTGTTTGTTCTAGACTTTACATGGCAACCACTAAAGATAAAACATTGGTGGAAGTATATTTGATATTTCAACCCATATGCTGTTCTAATAACTTCCACTTGATGGAAGAAAGAAGATGAGAGTTTTATGTTTTGCTATAATGTCTATCACGAACATTTTATTTCTGTGTAGAATTTTGTGAATGAAGAACCTCTCTCTTATTGAATAATGAAGGTAGAAACACAACCTTATATTAGGGTGTGATATGCACAAACTAAAGCTCTTAATAAAGTAGGACACTTAACAAGCTAGGGGAGTGTTTATTAAGAGTTTGTTAAGAGTCCTAGTTTATTAAGAGTTCTAATTTCTGTATCTCACACACTAATATAAGGCTATGTTTTTACCTTCATTATTCAATAAAAGAGAAGTTCTTCATTAAAGAAATTATACATTCTGAATAATGAAAACACCTCGTGAGATCATCTCCAAGGCTAAATGCAAATAAGCCACAGGAAGAAGTGGGCATGTTGATTGCATGTCTTACTGATGTTGTCATTGCCAAGGGCAACTAATAACATCTTAATATTGTGAATATTCTGACTTGTTTTGTGATTTTTTTTTTACATTGGCTTGCCATATAGTTTAATAATTTTCCTCGTTATCCACCATTAAGTTATCTACTTTTTTCATTTCAGGTTTCTGACGAGTCTAAGTATGCTAAGATGTTGGAATCTGACCGTAGCAAACACTTGCAGGAGCTTCGCGCCAAAATGAATGAAAGTTCCTCTTCAGAAATTAATAACCAGAAGGCATTTGAGGATGAGATAAAAAGTAGCTTACACACTATTCTTGCTTCAGATGAGAGCAGAAGTTCTGGATTCCTGCTTGCACATGAGGAGGAGCAGCAAAATGTTGCTGTATGCTAAAAAAATTTTGTTATAGAATTTTCTATTTCATTCAGTCCTCCACTTCTTTAATTTTCTCTTTCTTTGTTTCTTTTTGCTATTTCTCCATGAATTAGTCATGTTAGTTTCCTGCTCATATGTATATAAAAAATAGGTTTTGCTCTGACAGGAAAAATGGATGCACATGTTTCGCACTTTAATCGATGAAAGGGGCCCTTGGTCTGCTAATCCATTTCCAAATAGTGCTGTGGTTTATTGGAAACTTGACAAGACTGAAGATACACAGCGACGTAGGCCAAAGCTACGGCGGAATTATCATTTTGATGAAAAGTTGTGTCATCCTCCTTCCACTTCCCCCGGTAATGAAGCTACTCTGCCAAGTAGTGAGAGCAAAGAAAGTTTTATGGGGCACATTCCTGAGCAAATGAAAAAGTTTCTACTCAAAGGTGTACACAGGATAACTGATGAGGGAAGCTCAGAACTTGGTGAGAGTGGTGTTGAACCAAGCAGGCAGTTGATTATTCCTGATGCTCCTGCAGACATTCACAGTACAGAATTAGTTAAAAGCAGTAATGATCACGTCGACATTGTACCATACAGAAAAGAGATTTCATCACCTTCTCTAGAAACAGAAACCAGTGAGGTACATCATCTGTATTATAAGAACGAGACTGTGTTTCTTCTCAATTAACCTTCTAAAGTCACTTCATTGTTAATTTGTGCTTTGATGTTGCAGGTTCTTATGTCACTTCCGTGTGTGCTTGTAACACCAAAAAGAAAATTGGCAGGTCAATTGGCAGTCATGAAGGAGGTTTTGCATTTCTTTGGTAAATTTTTGGTCGAAGGAACTGTAGGGTCTTCAGTTTTCAACAACTTAAATGCATCAAGTCATTCCGAGTTAGCAAAGCCTGATCAGAAGCCAAATTCTTTTAAGTGGTCCATCAATCACAATATATATTCTGAAAAAGGGGATTCTCTTGACAATATAGAGGCAGAAAATTTCAATAAGCAATTACAAACAGTTAAACGTCATCGGAGATGGAATATTGGCAAGGTAGGAACCATTAGTTTCTTTATTTTTTCCTCCCTTTTTTCGTTGTCTTGATCGTATATCTTTCTCATTTTGACATCTTCTTGTTTGTTTTCCTGGTCATAGATAAAAGCTGCTCATTGGACTCGGTATTTGCTTAGATACACTGCACTTGAGATTTTCTTCAGTGATTCAATTGCTCCCATATTTATAAATTTTTCTTCACAAAAGAATGCGAAGGAGATTGGAACCCTGATAGTTTCTGCCAGAAATGAGTTGTTGTTTCCAAGAGGAAGTGGTAGGGATAAGAGTGGTACTATTTCATTTGTTGATAGACGTGTGGCAGGGGAAATGGCAGAAACTGCTAAGGAGAGATGGAAGAGAAGGGATATAACGAACTTTGAGTATTTGATGATTCTCAACACACTCTCAGGAAGATCTTATAACGATTTGAGTCAGTATCCTGTCTTCCCTTGGATTTTGGCTGATTACTCATCCGAGGTTCTTGATTTTAACAAGTCAACAACTTTTCGAGATCTTTCTAAGCCTGTTGGAGCTCTGGACTCAAAAAGGTTTGAGGTCTGTTTTCTTCGGCTTAGGCTTAAAGAATGAGATACTGAATGTTGATTAGTGTATATCTCCTTTTCTTCTCCTTCCATATATCTCAACATTTTGCTTACAATTCAGGTGTTTGAAGACAGATATCGAAACTTTTGTGATCCCGATATACCCAGGTAATCTCAATCCTAACTTGAAGGCATTCATTGTTTCATTCTATAAAGCTTGCTTTAGTTTATTTGTCTAACGTGTTGTTATGCATATACTTCCTAATGCAGTTTCTATTATGGGTCTCATTACTCAAGCATGGGGATTGTGCTTTATTACCTCCTTCGAATGGAGCCTTTCACATCTCTTCACCGTAATTTTCAGGTAACTTTTTATTTGCATCATGAATTGAACTATCTTATGAAGCCCGACATTTAAAGCAACTCCATCTATCTTCTAGGATAAGACTCAGTTAATTATCTAACTACCAGGGACGGAGCTAGGATTTAATATTGGGAGGGGCAAGAATATATTAAACCTTTAAATTTAAAAATTAGAAGGGACAAAAACTTTATTTAATTAACATTTAAACTAAAAGGGACCAAAAGTGCAATTATACCAAAAATTTCGGGAGGGGCAACAGCCCCTCCTACCCCACACAGCTCCGTCCCTGCTAACTACTAACTACCAACTAATTTATACAAAGTAAAACACTAATTGCACAGTTCTAATTTCATGTCTACAACCTACAATAAGCAATATCTATTTAAAGTGACAATGAATAAACTAAAGGCAAATCAAATTTTACGAAACACTGGAGAGATATATAAGTATCACTAATGATTCCTACCTATGGTTTCATTTCCCTTTGATGAGTTTGAATTCTCAATCATGGTTGGTCGTTACAAAATTGAGATTAAGGGAAGATAGTCAACTTCAATTTCCTTGCTAACACCTTGTGACATGATTTGATTTGCATACTTTTAACAGTACGATTTCATCAAATAGGGTTCAAATATTATCTTAAGAATAATATTCGCTTCTCATTTATTATTTCTTGTGTGTGACGTGGTTCTCTATTCTGTTCCTTTTATCCGTTAACTAGTGGTCAAGTCAAAGCATGCAGGCTTAACCAACTCATCATTCTTCATCAGGGCGGTAAATTTGACCATGCGGATCGCCTTTTTCGAAGCATTGAAGCAACATATAAAAATTGTCTTTCTAATACAAGTGACGTGAAGGAGTTGATTCCTGAGTTTTATTACTTGCCTGAGTTTCTTATCAATTCAAACTCTTATCATCTTGGGGTGAAACAAGATGGCAAACCCATAAGTGATGTTTCTCTCCCTCCCTGGGCTAAGGTATGTGAATTCCTGTCAAGAACGTTATTTTTTTGAGCTTGTGGTTGTCCTTGTATTGTCTAAATGATGATGTGAACCTCCTTCAGAAACTAGTCGGTCAATCTGATGGATTATCTGCTAGTAAAAAATCATGCATTGGGCTCTGGTGATTCGACCTTTCTTATGAAACTACTTGGTCAATCTGAGAACTATCCTGTAGCCATAAATATGGATGAATTTCTATAAGAGGAATAAAAATATTGGTTGTGCTAGCTATTACATCTCTAAATTTTTCCTAGGTGATAGAGGTGATTCAACCTTTCTTATAAAAATGTTGGTTGTACTTTGTAGGAGTTAAGCTCCCGAATTTGGATGAAACTTTATCAACTAGACGTGCTTTACACTGTTAAGGCTTATCTAGTAACTTTGGCTTCAACTCACTTCCATGTACTTGTTTTTAAGACTTCTTCTATAAGTTAAGCTCGCGTTGAGTCCTTCACTTACTGAGCTAAAGAATTCTTGTTAATTTGAGTTAAAATTGTTTCGACTAAATATCTAGCATAAAACTTAATTGTCCTGATGAAAAACTTATTTTTGCTTTTTTTAATAGGGTTCACCTGAATTGTTCATAAGTAAAAATAGAGAGGCCCTAGAAAGTGAGTATGTTAGCTCAAATCTCCACCAATGGATTGATTTGGTGTTTGGTTACAAGCAGCGTGGTAAACCGGCAGTAGAGGTATTTGTGGAAAGAATGTCTTTCAATAACTATAACTCGATTTTCTTTAACTTTTTTCTCCAAACTGATTTCAGTTAAAATGGACGGATTGCAGGCTGCAAATATTTTCTATTATTTAACTTATGAAGGTGCTGTAGATCTGGACGCCATGGAAGATGATCTACAGAGATCAGCAATTGAAGACCAGATTGCAAATTTTGGTCAGACACCAATACAGATTTTCCGTAAAAGACATCCTAGAAGAGGGCCTCCAGTTCCAATTGCTCATCCTCTCTCTTTCGCACCTGCTTCTATAAATTTGACATCAATTCTTTCTTGTACGATTTATCCACAATCAGCCGTTTTGTATGTTGGATTACTGGATTCGAACATTGTCATTGTGTACCAGGGCCTTACTTTATCTGTTAAGATGTGGTTGACAACCCAACTTCAGTTCGGTGGAAATTTCACCTTTTCAGGTTCTCAGGTTAGATATCTATTATATTGTTGTCTTTTCTTTTTAATTGAATCATTATGGTGTCTTGAATTACCTTATATAACTTTTTCGAACTTCTCAGGATCCTTTCTTTGGAGTTGGTTATGATATTCTTTCTCCTCGCAAAATTGGGAGTCCTATAGCAGAGAATGTTGAACTTGGTGCACAATGCTTTGCTACATTGCAAACACCATCCGAGAACTTTTTAATTTCATGTGGCAATTGGGAAAACAGCTTCCAAGTCATATCTTTGAGTGATGGAAGAATGGTTCAGAGCATTCGACAGCACAAAGATGTTGTCAGCTGTGTTGCAGGTATTTTTCTTTTATGTCTAAATTTTCTGTAAGAAAAAAGAAATGTGAAACTTGATTTTATCTGATACGAAGCACAGCTTATATTCCCAGTCATTTGGAACCTTCTCAAAAGTTTTACCCATGAACTCTAACCATATTGCATTTGTGGAATTATCAGTTATGTGAATAATTTATGTTTTGTTCTTTGAAGTTATGACCTCAACCTCCTAATGGTAGTTATATTCAGCTCAAACTTGCCATTTTCTTCTCTCACTGTCAACATTTCTTCGTACAAGTGGGTTGTATTAGCAATATGAGAAATGAAGTAATTCAAGTACTGATGGCAAGAGGGGTTGTAATTCAAAGTTTCTGAATTTATTGATTTGTCAAAGTAGGAAGGGAAGAAAATATACATGAATTGTATAATCACATATCGAGTTTAATCAACGATGATATGTATCTACTATATGTTTTACTGTGAAATGTCAATTTAAGTGTTTCTTGTAGTCTCCCTTATTGAAAATTGATACCCTGCTGCAGTTACAGCTGATGGAAGCATTCTAGCTACCGGAAGTTATGACACTACAGTGATGGTGCGGGAGGTTCTTCGTATCAGAGCCCCAGAAAGGAAAGTTCTCCGTAAGGACTGTATCATTGCTGAAACTCCCCTTCATATTCTTTCTGGTCATGATGATATAATTACTTGCTTGTATGTTAGTGTTGAGCTTGACATTGTTATTAGTGGGTCAAAAGATGGAACTTGCGTTTTCCATACCCTGCGGGATGGAAGATATGTAAGATCTTTACAGCACCCATCAGGCAATGCATTGTCAAAACTTGTAACTTCTCAGCATGGTCGGATTGTACTTTATGCCGATGATGATCTCAGTTTACATCTCTATTCTATTAATGGAAAACATCTTGCCTCTTCCGAGGCTAATGGCCGCCTCAACTGTGTTGAGCTCAGTGGATGTGGCGAGTTTTTGGTTTGTGCTGGTGACCAAGGACAGGTTGTTGTCCGCTCTATGAACACATTAGAGGTTGTGAAACGATATAGTGGGGTTGAGAAGATAATAACATCCCTAACTGTGACCCCAGAAGAATGCTTCTTGGCAGGAACAAAAGATGGAAATCTTCTTGTATATTCAATAGAAAATCCCCAACGCAAAGCTATCGTTCCTCGGAATCCAAAAAACAAAGTTGTTATATCTGGCTAAGCAATGATTCAGCATGATAATGGCTGTTTTGACAATTAAGGTCTGCTTGGTGACAATGATCTCAGGTATTTTGCTCACTGGCGTTTATTTTTATTCATTCCATTTATTTATATAATATAATTATGTTAATTCAGTTCATAATTTTCATTTCTGCTACATGCATCAAGTAATGCTCTGCTTAATCTGGTTGTTGTGGCGTTATTTGATCAAGCATGTTGTATAGCTGTTTGGGGTGGTGGCGGTGTATAGAATTTTGTGTTGGTTTACCTCAGTTTTCTACATGATATTTCAAATACGTGAATGCCACTACCTTTCAGACTACTATGCATTATAGTAATTGATGTTCATTGTTCTATGCATCCAAGAAATAGTAGCATTTTGAAAAATATTTGAATGAATTTTGAAGCATGTCGGAATTTGTCGAAGAAACATCGTCAATCAAGGACGGAGGTATGTGTACAATGGGAGGAGCTCCCGAGTTTTTTGATATAATAGTATTTGGGGTCCTTAATAGCTTAAATAGTAATTAAGTAAGATTTTTTAAAACTTAATAGACTTTTGACCCTCCTAATGTTTGATCCTAACTCCGTCTTTGTCGACAATGGTGCTTAGAAAAGGTCACTCTCACACGTTAGCATAGTCATTTCTTAGCAAGCATCTTGCAATGAAGATGGATCATTTTCCAACAAATATCTTGCATTTTGTATTCCGTTTAAATCATTTTAGTTTTCTCTTCGTTTTGTTGGGCAGGAATGCTGGTATGAAAACTGTATCTCATAGTTTCAGATAAATCTATGGTGCATGAAGATGAATAATTGTGCTGAATCTTTCTTTTTGCATGGTACCAACACACCAGATTCTTAACCTTTTTGTAACATCAAGAGATAGGCGGGTAAGAGAGGCAAAAACTTTTAGAAAATTCAATCTCTCTCTTTAGATCATGAGGAGTTGAGACAGAAATTGAGATAATTTAACACATGTATAATATTAATATATTTCTTAGTAACCTAGGTTTCAATTATTTTGTATTATCAACACCAGCATCTCCCTCAGCAACTGCTTTTTGTTTCTCGAAACATTATAATGTCAACAACTCTCATCCCTTAATTTGTTCGGATGGGATACCTTGACTGATTCTAAACTGAAGATTCATATGTGCGCAAAAGGAATATTCGTTTCCATTCGTATTCGTTTACGTTCATTTATTATTTCAATGAAAGAACGTGAACGAACGTGAATAAACTATATTATTTAATGAACGAACACGAATAAGAAATTATGTTTGTTTATTTGTTAGGTTAAAATTAAACGAACGATTATGAACATACCTCATTTGTGTTCATTTTGTTTGTTTACTTTCTTAAATGTCTTTTTTATCTCAACTCAAACTTTGTGTCGGTTCGGATCAAATCCATACCATATTACCATGTTCATGTCAAAACGGTTTAGATTTAAACAATTAATTATCGGGTTAATTCGAATTTTGATGGAATTTAAGTCAAGTTATTCCAAGTATTAGGTTAAATTCATGTCTAAGTCGTGTAGTTTTTAATAAAATTTAAATCGAGCATTATTAATTTTAGGTGAATTTCAGATTGGGATTTAATCGTTACAAATAAAATTCGGGTCAGTGATTTATGGTATCTAATTATGTTCAAATCATTCTGAATATTAGGTTAAATTATTCTTTTGTAATTTGCAATATGGCTGCTATTTTAAGCTTTTCACTTTATCTTATACAGGGTTTAAGAAATTAAATTATAAGAATTAGTATACGAAAAAATTTAAACTTAATTAAACCAATTAGGAGACTAAATATGTTAAAACTTAATTGAATCGATTGCGAGCCTTAAACGCTATTCCTAATGCTGTACGAAAAAAATGGAAAAAATAAAATGAATTCGGGGTTAACTGAATACAAAAGCCATTACTTACTCTATTCATTTACATGTTGGATCAATTTACAATGTTGAGTCAACAAGTTGAGTCATTTATAGATCGAGTTAATAATAAATCGGGTAGATATCAAATCAAGTACAAGTAAAAGATCAGATTTTAGATTGTTTTAAATTGAATTATATCAAATATTTATCATGTTAATTTTAGTTTATCCATATCAAATTGAGTGTGGTTATTATAGTATAAGTTCAATTCAGATTCATGTCATTTTCAAGTCAGATTAAATATCAAAATCATCAAATTCAAATCAATATTAAACCAGACTTATTAAATTAGGATCATCATCACGTCAGATAACTACCAATCCGAACTTCAATTGAATTTAGGGTAAACTACCCCAGTGATCACCCAACTAATTGAGGATATCTATTTTAGTCACTTAACTAAAGAACTCGTCAATCAGGTATCCCAACTTTAAAATCTACCTATTTTGGCCACTGCCGTTAAAATTCTGACGGATTAAATTATCATTAAATTAAAATAATAAAAAAATTAGAGGGATTAAATGTGTAATTTTATCGATTTTAATTAACAACCACGTCACTGTTGTTAACTTTTCCGTCAGAATTTTAACGACAGTGACCAAAATAGGTGGGGTTTTAAAGTTGGGATACCCGATTGACGAGTTCTTTAGTTAGGTGACCAAAATAAGTATCCCTAATTAATTAAGTGGTCACTGGTGTAGTTTACCTTGAATTTAACTTAAAATGAACCTCGATAACCTTCCGCATATCAAACCTGTATAAAAAATGATATATTTTTATTCAAACAAAATCAAATCTTAAGTTTGAAATTTTTGAAAAGAACGCAATTCAAATATTTAAAATTGGTAGTGAATATCAAAAAATCAAAATTAAAGGAAAATGGACGTTATTATCGTTGTTGCTCTCGTTTAGTCCCTTTTATTTGTTTGATGTTTACCTCTCGAGTTTTAATTTTGTTTCTGTTATTCGTTCAGTTGGATTTGGATCTCACTGAGTCGGCACCCTTCGCTGAAGGCCGCTGATCTGATACGACCTTTTAATTTTTGATTATAAAATAGTATTTATTAATATTTTTTAATTATAAATAATATAAATAAAAAATTATTTGAATTTAAATCTTATAAAATAAGTATTTTTTTTCTCATTTTTATTGTGACCACTCATTGGGTTCTAATTACGGTTCTAATCTTAAATATCAAAACAATGTCTACTCGTATGTTTTACAAGGTCTTAATATACAAGCCTAGTGTATGAAATTTTAGTTTATGAGCTCTAATTTATGAGTCAAACTTTATTTTAAATTTTTTGATTCGAGATGAATTTATGAAATTTGAAGTCAGATCAACTTGTTGAGTTTCTTTAAAAATTAATTATAATTATTTATAATGTTATAGGACTAAATTATAAATATTAAAAAAATTAAGATTAATTTCTAGTTAAATAAAGATTTTTAAGACTACACTGAAAAAAAAATATGATTATATTTAAGTATTAGATTAAATTATAAAAATTAAAAAGAAATTGAGTTATTTTAGGGTTAATAAATATTTTTAAGATTAAATTGAATAAAAATAAAATTTTAACTTAATATGTAATTTATTCAATCGATTAAAGTCAACTGATTTTTTAATAAAAGAACGCATGGCGCGTTCTAATTAATCTAAAATTTTTTAACAGGAGTTAACGCTAAGGACAACTAGAGAGTCACACTTTAAGGTTTATGGGTAAACCTTCCTGAAATTTGTTTTAAAGGACGATACGGTACAAAATACATAGTTTAAGAGTCAATAGTGCTATTAAGCCTTTATTTTTGGGTAATCTTCACCTGTAATTCCTTTTGTTTAAGTTTTGTTCTATTTTGATTACTCAAATTAAAAAAAAGACTATTCTTATCACTTACGTTTGAAAATATTTTTATTTTGTTCATTAGAGCATTAATTTATATTAATAAAATAATAATTTTTAATTTAACTCCTAAACTTTCAAAACTTTATTTTTCATTGTCTTCTTCATCACTTTATCTAATGATCTTAAATTTTCGCGAAAAGATAAACTCTATATCACATATTACAGAGACATTAAACTTGATAATTTATTATTTTATAAAAATAATCATATAAAATTATCAGATATTGAATTATGTAAACCTTTAAATTACAGTAATCTTCAAGAAAATGTTTTCTTTTCAACAAATAATCTCAGTAGAACTCTTTAAAGTGATGAACGACCTGTTGCTCCAAAATGCATACAACAAGAGCAATTGTAGCATTGACAGAGGAACAGAAGGATGCTCGTAAGCAGGGTTGTCACAGAAATTTTTAGAATCCTGAGAAAAAATTAAAATTAGTTTTTTATATAATAAAAAAATATTTTTATTTTGAATAAATTTTTTTATCCCTTTTTGGTGTTCTTTTTATCCACCAACAATAAAAAAAATTAGGTTTAAAGTTAATTATGATTTAAGATTAAAATTTAAGGTGTTGGTGTAGAGTTTAGAATTTATTAAAAAAATAAGTTTAAAGTTAATTATGATTTAATATTAAAGTTTAAGGTATCAGCGTAGAATTTAGAATTTATAAAAAAATAGGTTTAGAGTTTGTATTTAATATTATTGGCCATTAAATCATATTTTTTAGGCATAAAGATAATTTTAACTCTTAACGTTTATAATTTTTATCGTTTTGACCTTTTTTGGGATAAATTTAGTCCTTAACCTATATCTTTTTGACAAATAGTTTATTTTTTAACACCATAGTAACTGGATCGTTAAAAGTCTAAAAATGATGACATATTATATGCATATAATAATATATTTTAAATAACATGGCATCTAACCTATCAAATACATACATATATATAATATTATTCTAATATAAAATATAAAACAATTAAATTCAAATAAAATATTAAAAAATTAATTAATTCTAAAATAAAATACTATTAAATATTTTTAACCATAACTACGTAGAATGTTCAATAGCCTTTTATTTTAGAATTAATTAATTTTTAAAATTTTATTTGAATTTTAATTATTTATATTTTATATTGAAATAAAATTATATTTCATATATATATATATATGTATTTAATAGGTTAGATGTCATGTCATTTAAAATATATTATCATATCCATATAACATGTCATCATTGTTAGATTTTTAACGGTCCAATTATCATAGTAGTTAAAAAATAAACTATTTGTTAAAAAGATATAGGTTAAAGGCTAAATTTATCCCAAAAATAAAATCTAAAACGATAAAAATTATAAACGTTAAGGGTTAAAATTATCTTTATACCTATTTTTTATTAGTCAGTCGCCTATAGTTAACAAATTGTGAAAAGAAAAGTTTAATAGCTAAAAAAACAATAAGTTGGTGACTAATATAAGAAAAATTAATATTAATGACTAAAATAAAAAAATAATAGTTATATAAAAAAAATAATTTAGTGAACAATGTTGTCGTTTATTCTTAATTTTATTTTGTGATTTTTCTCTAAATCTGTAATTTAAAAAATAATCCGGACCGAACGGTTGCCGGTAATTAAATGGAGAGCCGTTGGATCTGTTTTGATTCGTTTCCCATATGTCTCTCTAAAATTGTAGGCCCAACCGTTTTTTCTCCAAAGTTTTGCATCATTAATCAAACTCCATTGGACGGTGGACCTCACCTCACTTTATCCCTCCCCCCTACACGTACATATCCTGTTTCAACGGCATTCCAGCACCCCCCCTTCTAAAATCCACTTTCTTTTTTTTCTTTTCTCTTCCTTTTCTTTTTCTGGTAAATTTCCCAATTTGAGTTTCTTTAAGGAAACACAAGTTCACGCCTCTGCAAATCTTACCTATATTTAGGGTAGTTTTCAACCAATTTTCTCGTCCATATTTGGTGTTTCTTCTTGTTCAATCTGAGAAAATAAGTTCAAGTTAGGGTTAGGGTTTTGAAAATAGGAAAAGAAGTATCGAAGAAAAGATGATAATACTAAATTTTGTTTAACCAGTAACCTGACGGGAGCCATGGATTCTCAATGAAACAGGTGATAATTGCTACTAACACGGGCCTTCGATTTTCGTTACAGTTGGGAAAGGTGAAGTCTTTGGTTGTTCCTTTTGCTGTTTATGTATGGCTGCTGCGAATCCTCAGCCACTGCAGGCGCGTCCGTTTGAGGAACACGAGCGAGGGATGATACAGATCGAGGAAGACGATGGGGATAACGAAGATGACACCATGGATGACGCGAATGCCAACTCCGTGAATGTGGCGGAGCATGGAGCAGCAGTAATAGGCGGCATACATAGTGGGGGAGGCGTTGTTATGGCCTCCAGAACTAGCGAGCTTACTCTCTCTTTTGAAGGAGAAGTTTACGTTTTCCCTGCTGTTACACCCGAAAAGGTTTTTAGCCTTTCCCCCCTTTCAAATGAACATTCTATTTATTGCTAATTATATTTTTGTTTGATTTTAGTAATAAAATAATCATCTATCTTGTTATTTCTAATTGTTTTTGCAAAGGAAATTTGAAATAGTACTGTCAGATTCTTTTTCTTATTTTAAAATAATATTTTGACGTGAGAAAATTGACCAAGTTAGCAGGAACCTGGAAGTGTAATACAGTGCCTTGTTTTATATAAAATTCTTAAATATGATGTTTAGCATGAAGAGGAGATCTAGACATTCATTTCTTAGAATATGGTTGATGGATTAATCTATTGATTTGGCTAAAGTACTAATTTCCTTGAATAGTTGTCTTTGTGAATTTCTGAAGCAAACCAACTGTATCTTTGCTGATACCCTCTTATGATAACTTTTACTAATTTGTTATCCTGATCTAGCTAGAAGTTATATTTTTTATAATTAATAGGAATTCTGGAAGGATGTTGTATTCAAGTTAAAGTGGCCAAATCTAATTTGCTAGTTATGCTTTTATTGTTCAATATGTCTCCTTCAATAATCATTACTGAAATTAGTAACAGCTTTCCATTTCACTGTAGTCAGTCCTTAATTGATTTTCTGCATTAGAGTTTTATTCGCCTGATCTTCATTTTGAGGAAGTGTTTTTTTAATTGTATATGTGCTTCTTCTTCATCAAGTAAGTAATAACCAATTTATTTTACAATTCTAATCTTTAAATGTTTTTTTCCCTTTTCTTCTAAATTAGTATATACATGTTTATTGGATTGAATGAGACAGGTGCGAGCTGTTCTATTACTTCTAGGTGTTCGTGATCTCCCCACCGGTGTTCCTACAACTGAAGTATCGTTTGATCAAAATAACAGGGTATTGCTGCTTTTAAAGTAGTTGTGAGCAAATGAGTAATTGCATTTCAGTACTCATATTTTTCATATTGTTATATATACCATATTGTATAGGGTGTTTATGATGTACCGAAGCGCTCAAATCTTTCAAGACGAATAGCATCCTTGGTTAGGTTCCGTGAGAAAAGGAAAGAGAGATGTTTTGACAAGAAAATTAGGTATACAGTACGGAAAGAAGTTGCACAGAGGTATGGTTTTATGTCCTTATTTGTTTAGATTTATGGTTTAACGTTTTGAATTTATGAAGTTATTCTGTGTTGTGGAAGTTAAAAGGCGAAATGATTATTATCCAGAAACTTTGGATAGTGGAAGTGCTATAAACATTTATATCCTGAGAAGTGTTCAATATGGGGAGCAGTTGGTTATTATCACTTCCATGTCATCTTGTTCGTCTCTTGTGAAAGAGAGGCAGGCATAAAAGTAGTTGTGGACTTTGATCTCTGTTGTTTCTATTGGTTATTTAATTTGACAATATTATGGTCTGATTATTTTCCTATGAGACCAATAGAATAGTAAGTATTAAATGTTTCACTACTTTTTTATTATGTGTACAAGTTGTAGTGCTGCAGCTAATAATGGTGTTATAATCTTCTTCTTACGTTCTTGTAGGATGCATCGTAAAAATGGGCAGTTTGCGTCTTTAAAGGAAAGTACTAGTACTTCAAGCTGGGATTCCTCTCAAAATGACCTTCAAGATGGTATTCCTCGTCTGGAAACTGCGTGAGTTCCAAACTTCCTCGTTACCAGGTTATTTGTATATATGTTTCATGTTGATCCATTTGAATTTTGAAGAATGATATCTTCAATCTGTTTTAGTGTCCGGAGATGTCAACATTGTGGTGTTAGTGAAAATAATACTCCAGCAATGCGTCGTGGTCCAGCTGGTCCAAGGACTTTATGTAATGCTTGTGGGCTTATGTGGGCTAATAAGGTTTGTTTATTTCAGTTGTGAATGATGCTTTCATGCACAATGTATAAATTTTGCAGTTTTGTAGCATATTTTTCTCTTTGACAGTTACTACCGTCTGTTTGTCCCTATGGTATTCTTTAATTGTATATGTACAGGGGACACTGAGAGATCTTAGTAAAGGAGGAAGGAGTATTTCCATGGACCAAACTGAGCCTGTAAGTATCACAGGAATATTTTCAACTTTGCAAATATTCTTGTTTCTAGTTTTTGCTG
This sequence comes from Abelmoschus esculentus, assembly GCA_035048815.1. Classification (NCBI taxonomy): domain Eukaryota; kingdom Viridiplantae; phylum Streptophyta; class Magnoliopsida; order Malvales; family Malvaceae; genus Abelmoschus; species Abelmoschus esculentus. Next base: position 14,361,014 of record JAUCBN010000026.1, read on the forward strand.
ACACATGCCACATCTGCCTAAGATTGTTGAATGGATTATATTTAGGGTATACAGGAAACAACAATTGATGTCAAGCCTTCAATAATGGATGGGAACTTCCCTGATAACGAGGATGAACGTGTATGGATATTCTTCTCCTTTGTGGTCAAGCTTTTTCAGGTGGCTGTTTGTAGGTTCATTCTAACAAGTATGGAGTTTCTTGCAGGGGAATCCTTTAAAAGATGTCATAGATGGATCCAATAATTCTTCTGTAAACCCAGACGAAGAAGTATGTTTTCTGATCCTCACTTGAATTTACACCTTATTTTGAAAAGAAAATTTTACACCACCTAAAGAAAAGTTCATATGTACCTCATTTATTCATCTATTTATGATGGCTACTTTACCATGGCATTGACTTGAAGGCTGAATTCTTTTCTGCTGCACCTTTCCTGAATTGGTGTTATCTGTTGGATTCTTTCTTGTATTTGTTTGGGCCGTCTATGTTGAGTACAACTTTTATGGACATAGGTTCTTAGAAGGGACAAATTCTCAATTCTTAAATTTGTGTTTTAGGTGGATATTTATTTACGTAGTGAAGCAACTGACCAAGATTCAGCAGAACAATTCTCATGGCTGAAATAAATTCTTGAACTAGTCTAGTAGTTATTAATCTATTCTCTTTCTTTGTAACCTGCATTTCCACATGACGCAGGACTTGCCTGAAAGTGCAGAAGATCTTAAAAACTCTTTGCCAATGGGAATTGCTCATCCCTCCGCAGATGATGATGAGCAGGTAAAACTTTTTTGGCTCAATAGAGATATATAACATTAGTATCCACTGTCCCAACATCTCTTTCTTTTCATATATAAATATATACATGTATATTTGAAACTAAAAGAAGTTATGTTTTTCCGTATATAATTTCAAGAGCGCATGTTTGATTTGGACATGGTTCTACTTTTTTGTAGGTCTAATCAGAAATTATAATACTTTGTTTTGGCTAAACTTCTAAAATGGCCCTTGAGTTCGTTTACCTTTGTTAAATAAGCTTCTATACTTTTGTTGTACCATATGCTTTGATTTGTATTTAAGCTAGCCTTTATTTTAAATGAATTATTATTTATATTAGTTTTATTGAGGTATAACTTAAAGGTCATGAACTTATTTGGCTACTAGTTATAGTTTAAGAGCTTATAATTCCCCCAAAACGACTTTACTAATTGCATGCATTCCAGACTGAAAATAATACCTCATAATTCAGTTATACAACATGCAGGAACCTCTGGTTGAGCTTACTAATCCTTCGGATACAGAAATCGACATTCCCTCTAGCTTCGATTAGAAGCTTTACGATTTGAATCGATCCAACGACTTGACGAGATGCAGACACACTTTTACCCAGGTAGTTTCTCTTGTGCTTTGGTACACTTTGTGATGTTTATATGTAGGCAAACGTAGCCAGATTGTGTGAGTTGCCATGATTGGGAAAACAGCTTGACATTGAATCCTATTGTACAGTAATGAGCTCGACATGCTGTTAGGTGACATTTGTAATATATGTACATTTAATATGTATAAATGGTTGAATGATTTCACTCGTTGATATAAATTTTTTTCCGACTATTAAACAATTAATAACTGTCTATTTTAATCAATGAATATTTAACTCAATTTTAAGAGAAATTATATTATGAGTAGTCTCACCACGTGTTCATGGGACTAATTACTAAAAATCATTTATCTCATATTTTTTTCATGTCATATATTTTTTCAAGTGAGTCTTTACTCATATTTACTGTACTCATATTTACTGTTAATTCATTTTAAAAATAGTTTTTTCAAGTGAATATTCACTTGAGAAAATATATGACATTGAAAAAGTGATGAGATGGATGATTTTTAATGGTTGGTCTCATGAATAACGTGGTGGAATTTACCCATGATATAATTTCTCCAATTTCAATTCCTTAATTCAACTTACACCCGTAAAACATATACATAAAGTATAAAATACATAATCGAGTTGATGGGTATATTTACTTAAAAACATTTTTTTACAATAATATCATATATTTATATTTAAATTAAATAATTTAAAAATATTTTTTAAAAAATATTTCTCACTGTATTTTTCAAAATTAATACTAAACTTATCTTATTCTGAATTTTTTTCCCTATAATTCATGGATGATATGAAAAGATGGATATTTTTATTTTATTTAATGGATAATTCTTTCATGCGTTAGTTTGAAGTTGAAACCGAATTGGGCCGGAAAGCAACAACTGTCTTTATATTTTTGGATTACGGGCCATGCCCAGATCCAAATAGAACCCAATCAATAATCAAGTCTAAACCAGAATCTTCTAGAACTAAGGTCAGAGCCATCGGATATGAAGACACGTGAGAACCCCAGGAAAAGCGCAACTTCCGGACCAAGCAACAATACTCCTATATATAGCCTTCCCTTCCACGCGTTATACGTCTCTACTAAAGCCTGCTATATCTGTTTTCCTTCCATTTCGTCCCTTTCGCATATCAAATCTCTCTGAACAATGGCTCGCCGAAGCTCCGGAGGTGAGTTTTATGCCTCTTTGTTTCTTCTCATAGCGGTAATTATCTTCGTCCGTGTTTTTTTTAAAAGAGAGAAGATAGGTCGGATGTTTTATGTCATGGTTATTATTTCGGTATTGATCTCTACGAATATATAATCTTGATTTGTTATGAATAATCGTTTGGTTATGTTATGTCTTCGTTTCGGTGTTTCCTCTTGCAATTTTTATTATAGGTTCTGAAAATTTGGTAATTTTGTTTTTGGTATTCTATGTTCTGTGGATATTGGATATATTGCATTCTCATTGGATTTTATTCAATGTTGCATTACTTCCCTTTACCGCTGTTGGTTTAGAATTATGATTGACACAAGCTGAAACCTTGATTTTATAGGAAGATCAGCCCCGCGTCCTGCTGCTCGTGCGCCATCCAACAATGCTCCTACGAAGCCTGGTATTTTTCTTTATCGATTTTATGATTTATAGATATTTATTGAATTTAATCTTTTGGCCTAGAAGAAAATCAATGTTATGTACACGGGATCCAATTGTCTAGTGTCTGGCCGTAATATTGAGGAATTGGAAATTGACTTCTTCTGCAATCTTATTTCCTGCATGGAATTAAGTAAAATCTGTAGAAAGAATGGAGCTTGGGCATATTATTGAGCATTGTTTATTCCATTCGTGTTTCTTCTTAAGATTTTCTGATTTGGGTTTTTGAGTTCAAATCTGTATGAAACCTGATATTTGCTGTTTTGCTGGTATTTTAATAAAAAAATATCCCTGTTTACTGATGTTCATTGAACTTAATTGGGGTTTGCTTGTTGCACAGCTAGTTCTGCCCCTCCCCCTGCACCTGTGCAAACTGGAAATGGATTTGGCGCTGCAATTGTGGATGGTTAGTCAGAAGCTGTTTTAGCTTTGTTTAAAATTATAATTCCTCGTATGCCATTGTATTGACATCTAATGGCTATATTTTTTTTTCTCATGTTCTTTTATGCGTAGGTATTGGATGGGGTGTTGGAACTGCTATGGCTCACAGGGCAGTTGATGCCATTGTTGGCCCTCGTGTCATCAAACATGAGACTGTTCCTTCATCAGAACCAGCTGTTGCTGCTGCTCCCGCACCAAACACGAACAATGTTACGAACTCGGATGCTTGTGGTGGTCAATCCAAAGCTCTTGGTGATGTATGTATCTTTCTTCCTGTGTGTTCATCTATTGGAGTTCGTTTCATCATCGTGCATTTGAGACTAATGTTTGTCTTGGTTTCAGTGTCTGAGCAACTATGGCACCGACATTAGCAAATGCCAATTCTACATGGATATGCTGCAAGAATGCCGCAGGAGCTCTGGTGCTGCGTTGGGTGTTTGAATATGAAACTCTTCCATTAAGGGCGTTGGAATTTAGAAGTTCGATTATTCGTGTGACTCGTGTCTTTTTAGTTTGTCTATATTGATGCAAGTAATGGGTTTGCTGGTGGGGGATTGACCATATTTTGCAGTCAGGACATGTGTTGGGTAGACTTCATTCCCATCCAAAACTTGTCTATGGTGGACGTTTCCTTGGTGGATATGCCTTACGTTTTCTGTCTTTCTTTGTAGTTGCAGTCATTGTTAAAGATTTTATTCGTTGCAGACAGGTTGGATAAAAAACTGTTTGATCATTCATCTTAAATCTTCATAATTATTCAAGGGCCTTATTTGAAAAAAAGCCGAGGATGCATAGGTCATAAGCGTGGTTTGGCTTGGTTAGGAAATAATTATATTGGGTTTAGGCTCGTGGTTCGGCAAGTTTGAAATTTGGTTTAAAAACAATATTATAAAATTTGGTTTAATTAATTTTTTCTTAATTGTTATCAAAATGAATTTTAATATCGAAAAAAAATCTTCACAAGTATGTATATTTAATTATTCTGTTCGGCCTTTTGGCCTTGTGTAGTATTTTGTTTATTTTTATATTTTTAATACTTAATTGATATTTATTTATATATATATTTAATTCTTTATTAATTTATATTTTAAAAATAAAATATTAAACTTGAATCCTTTAAAGTTAACACGTACGCTTTATCAAGAATTAACGTTATTCTTAGAAGTAACAGTAACTGTTTTTAAATAATTTAAAAATAATTATAAATTTATATTTGTCAAATAATAATTTATGATTAATTCTCAAAATAACCTACTTTATCGAATTAACATTATTCTTAGAAGTAACGATAACTGTTTTTAAATAATTTGAAAATAATTATAAATTTATATTTGTCAAATAATAATTTAAGATCAATTTTCCGAGTAAGCTTTTTATGTTAATTATATGAGAAATTATATCATAGATTTTGTTCATCACGTCATTTATAACACATACAATCAGGTCTGTTTATTTTTAAGTAATTAATTATATGTAAAAAGGGATGATGATTTATTTTAAAAAAGATAAAGATAAATAAATTTATTTAATTAAGATTATGAATGAAAGAGTTTATAGTATATTTTTGGCATAAAGATAATTTTAACCCTTAACGTTTATAGTTTTTGTCGTTTTGGCCCTTATTCTTTTTTTGGGATAAATTTAACCCTTAACCTATATCTTTTTGACAATTAGCTTATTTTTTAACTAGCTTGATGACTGGACAGTTAAAAATTTAACGATGATATATATATTGAATATAATTTTAAATGCTATAGAATGTAACCTATCAAATATATATATATATAGAATATAATTTTATTCTAATATAAAACAATTAAAATTCAAATAAAATATTAAAAATTAATTAATTTTAAAATAAAATATTATTAAACATTCTTAATCTTAACTACGATAAAATCAAAATTTTATTCGAATTGTGTTTATATTTTTATTTTAGAATTTGTAATCATAGTGTATTGTAATTATTTTTTATTTGAGATGTATGAACAAATAAAAAATAACGGGAATAATATTATATAAATAAAATATCATAAACTAATATAATATTTCATTTTTTATTATATAATAAATATTTTAAATGTCAAATTCTAGACAATAATTTAAATAATACAAAATTCATCACATTTAATCTTAAATATTACATACAATAAACCAAATTCACGGGAAAAAAGGTTTTCATGAGACAATTATGTCACAATAATTATGTAGAAATTTTAAAAAATATGTTATTTATTTTTTAATTTTAAAATATAATAAAAAATATAAACACATTTCGAATAAGATTTTGATTTTATCGTAGTTAGGGTTAAGAATGTTTAATAATATTTTATTTTAGAATTAATTAAATTTTAATATTTTATTTGAATTTTAATTATTTTATATTTTTATATTAAAATAAAATTATATTCCATATATATATGTATTTGATAGGTTATATTCTATTTTATTTAAAATTATATTCTATATATATATCATCGTTAAATTTTTAACGGTCCAGTCATCAAACTAGTTAAATAATAAGCTATTTGTCAAAAAGATATAAGTTAAGGGCTAAATTTATCCAAAAAAAAGAATAAGGGCCAAAACGACAAAAACTATAAACGTTAAGGGTTAAAATTATCTTTATGCCTATATTTTTTTCTCCTAAATAAAGATGTTTTTTATTCTGTATGGTACATAGACTTAATAATTATCCTGCGGTATTTTGACAAAACCATGTCCATGATACATTGGTATTGTTTGGTATTTTGACAAAGCTTGTCATGGATCTTAGAAAGACGAGAGAGGAATATGGATGACCTGACACCAAATTTTTAATATAATTATATTTTTATCTTTTTAATTAAATAAGATTTTTAAATTCTAATATATTAATATTGAATCCCAGCTTCTTAGAAAGACTTGTTTTCTGGCGATAGAATTAAAGCGGAGAAGTGGCAGAGAGCAAAACTATCCATTGTTCACGGCGTCTTGCCATTGACTTGCAGCGGAGATCTGCATTCATGTTGGTCTTGAAAGTCACGTCCGTCAATCGGAGGAGGAAGTTAAGGCTAAGTCCCATTCCCATCTTTATTTTGTTTGCTTCGATTTTCTATTTTCAGCGAAAAACCTTTTACCAGATTTCTGCAAAATCCTTTTTAAATTATTTGGGATCTCTTCTCATACAACTAAAGCTAGCGTGATCATAAGGGTAAATGGAATAAAAGGAGATTTCTTCTACTCTGATCATGTTTTGGAGTGTGTGTGTTTACAACTTTTCCCTTGGTTTCGCTTCAAATCCTACTCTTTGGAGAGATTATAGGGTGAACCCTGTTCACCACGTCATCTATAGTCAAGTAATCAAGACCGTTGATCTTTAAATAACCACCTAATAACCACTCATCCACTAAATCCATGTAGGAAAGAGATGATAATTCACTTGAAAAAAAATAAGATCATGAATGTCGTGGTGAACCCCTCCGTATAATTTTTCACTCTTTGGGTCAATTTTAATTAGCACAGCTAAAAAGTTTCCTCAATTGGTTTTGCTTTCCTACCTCTTAACAAATTTTTTTTTAAAAATCTAGTTTATCAAATAACTTTAATACTTTCGATAGACAATAAAAAAATATACTATTACGGTTGTTATTGTTGTTGTTAATTTTTCTTATACATAAAATCACACAGACCCAAACCGCTTAATGTTTTTGATCTATTTCTTCTCCCAACAACATAATATTATATATAATTTGGACCTAAATAATATTAACTTTTTATGTATGTTCACAGGTTAATTCAGTCTTTAATCTACCTTTCCATTTCCATAACTGCATAAAGCTTTCGCTCCTGAGATTCAAAACCATCAGAGTCTTCTTCCTTCTTCAGCGTTGAATACTCAACTTTTTCTCCATACAACTTAGCCAACACCAAGTACAGAGTCATTGCCAAAATGGTGACCACAATCAAGGTCCAACTGAATAGAATATTTACCAATGATTTAGCTCGGTGCAGTGCCTCGTCGCTTGAGCAGCTAACAATCTGATGACCATCTTCAAAGTGGAGGAAGCAGCCTTTGGGAACCAAAGATGGAGTCCACATCATGTATCCCATGAGCACCAGCCAAACACCTTGATACAATATACTGATGGACCTTATAAAGCTGACCATGAAGCTATTTGGATGACCCATTGCAAGGAGGGTGGTGGCTAACGAAACAACGATGGCACTCTGCAGAAGAAAGTGGTAATGGCCCTCCACTCCCATGTGGTCAGCCGAGTGGAAGTGGAAGAGGAGGAGCTGTTGGGCAAAGGCAACCGCTGCAATAAACTGTGACATGCAATACGTAGCTTTGGGGCAAAGTTTGTCGATGAGGATAACAAAAGCTGCATAAGTGAAGAAAGTCAATGATATGAAAGAGTGCTCGAAGTTGCGGAGACGGTTCAAAGGGATGGTTCCATCGGCACCGATAGGTCGGTAGCTGTGCATTGCAGGGCCAATAAAGAGCTCCATGGCAATGGCGATGGAGGATGCTGCCATGATTATAAACAGCTCTAGGTACCTTAATTTTGGGGTGGGGAACCATGAGGAAGATGTGTAGGAATTTGGGTGGAGAGAATGGAGCTTGATATGATTAAATAGATGCCAGCAACCGAGTAAAAAAAAGGCCAAACCAGGTAAAACATGCCCCATTAAAGAACCCATATGCTTCCTATACGTGGTTTGTTTCATGTCCTTGGAGAAAGAACATCTTTTCCATGTTATAAGGGCAAGAGGAGAGGTGAGGCAGAGTTTGGTGAACAAAGCTTTAAGGGAACTAAAAAGGGGTGGGATGGGTTCAATTCTTTACGAATCTCTAATTTTAGAAAACTTGATTAATTAAAATTTTCCTTTTTAAATAGAAAAACCTTTACATATTTGTTTTTTCAATGTTTTTACGGTAAGTATTGATGCCTTCCATTTGTTTCTCCCAGTTTCTACTCCACGGAAAACTAATTAAAATTCTCATGGTCTCTTTCTTCTTTTTGTAATTTATTTGAAAGCTTTTTATTTACTCATATTAATATATTTATAATATATCTTCCATGAAGGCAGAGGAAAATATATCTACATTATGTCAGTCAAATCATCTTGAAATTTTTTGTAATTTAAGATTAAAATTTAATCAAAACAGAAAAAGGGTAAATTATAATTTAAGTTCATGTCATTATATTTTTGATCCATTTATTGCGAAATCGATTGGGGGCGGATTTCTTAAGGGACTAATAGAGGTACGATTTCTTAAATTTTAAATAAAATATTTTTTAAAATTTTAAAGTTTTTAATTTGATTCTTTTCAAAATTTTATATCAAAATTTAAACATTTTAATGATATTATGTTTAAATTTTTATTTTTTATTAAATCTCTCAAAATTATTAAAAATTTTATTTAGATTTTAAATTTTTTAAAAAATATCGTTTTAGACTTTAAATTTTTAAAAAATTTAAGTTGATCTTTTCAAACTTTTACTTTATATTTCGCTATTATCATTAATATAAAAAATAATATAGACAACAAAAAAAAAAACGAGTTCAGAACAAAAAAAAATTATAACTCACTCCATTTATATAAGAAGTTTTATTTTTAGCAACAGTTAAAAAGAATTAATTATTTATATCTTTCAAAGTAAAAGTCATTTATAATTATTTACAAAAATGACATTAAAGTCTACTATGCAGATAAAAAGGTTTAGCTATAAATATCTTTGAGGGCTATGTATAAACCTAATAAATTTTTGTAATTAATATTTGTTTTTTCTTTCAATGAAATTTAATACAATGTGTAATATATAATTAATTGTAATTAATACTCAACAAAAAATTATTCTATTAATTTATCTGGTTTATTATCATTTGATTTCATAAACCTTAAATCACGTATTAAATTTTAAACCTTAAAATAATTATATCTATAATTAATGGTTACGATAGAATTTTTTTTTGTTAGTTGAGTATTAATTATATCTCCTATTAATCATAAATATTACACATTCTACTAGGTTTCATTAAAAATAAAAATATATATATTATTTTATTTTCATAGTCCTCATGGTTGTGTATAGTATTACCCAACATCAAATAATATATTTTTAAAAAACACATTTGATAAAAGCATATTTTTTATTAAATAATGTTACATTATTTGGGTGGTTAAGATTTGTGTTGATTTTTTTAACAAAGATTATTAATTTTATTAAAAATGAATATATCTGAAATCATAATGAAAGTTCACAATATAGTAATCCAGATATAAATTTAGCAAATAAAATTAGTGTAGATCATAAGAGGACCAGATAAGAAAAAGGTAATCCAAAGACTCAAATAATAAGGTGGATACAAATACCATTAAAATCGACGACGATAGGTAAACTATCAACAAATAATATAAAAATACATATTATAATGAAAGAACGTTGATAAAAGATATTACCACAACTCGATCACGACAAAAGAATGATAGATATAATCACGTATCCAAATCTAGTTCAAGGGTCCGTGATAGGGAGATCAACATCATAATTAAAGAAGCGTCATCTTGATCAATTATAACGTTATCAGATCCATCCCTTATAAAAATCGTAATGAAAAAAAAAGCGCGTCCAAAGTAATGTTTAAATCTCATTAAAAATAATATGCTTTTGTCACGAGCATAGAGTAACAGTAAAATTTGTAGATAACATTTATTTTTATATGGGTCAATAAAAGAGACAAATTAGTTATTGGACTCGCTCTAATTATACCTTACAAAAAATAATAATATATTAATTTATTAAAATTAAATAAAACATTATCTTTAATTTTTATATAATATTTTCTTATAAATTAAAATTTATAAATCATTATGTTATTCGTTATACCTCATATATTTATTTTAATATATTAAAGAATGAAATTTTCAAAATAAAAAAAAAAACATCCAAAAAACTTAATTCGCGTATTAGAAAAATAAAAATAAGAATATTATTAATAAAATCACAAAATCTTCGATTATACCTCATATATTTGGTGATTTTGACATTTAAATCACAAAAAATTTACATTAAAAAAAATTGACCTTCATCATTATGTTATTCATTATACCTCATATATTTATTTTAATATATTTGGTGGACATTTCCCTGAAAATGTCAATTTTTTGGTGATTTTCCAGGGAAATTTTGGCGATTTTTCCCGGAAATTTTGGCAGTCTAAGTTTGGAGGAACTATGATGAAGGTCAAGACTCCCACCGGAAAGAAAATTGAGATCGATATTGAACAAATATTTTAGTTGTTTTTTTTAATTATTTTATTTATTAATATATTAAATGAATATATAAAGTACAATAAAGAAGATGTTGATCTATAAATTTAAATTTATAATAAAATATTATGTTAATCATTATATTAATCTCTCGATCGATTTAAACAAATCGAACCTCTTAATTCCGTACCATCAATAATATAATCTGATGAACAAAAATATTATATCGTCTATTTTTTAATTGTTTACCTATCAATCGTAACACATCTTCACTATCAACCTCAATTTAGATACATCTTTGATGTATCTCACAAAATATCGAAAGTAAATCAAAATATCTCACAATTCCATATCTACAATCGAATAAATACATATGAATTTATAAAATTCATAATCTAATTTTTTAGTCATCTCGAATCACCACACTACAAGATGTTGATTTATTTTATTAATATTTAAATAAAAAGATAGATAAGAATATAAGAATAATTTATAAAAATATTTTTTAAAATTTTATTTTAAAACGATTAATTATATATAAATTTTTAATTTTTTTAATAATTATTAAAATATTAATAATAATTAAGGATATATTATATTAATAATATTAAACAATATGCGTTAGCTTAGTAAACTCATCCTTTTTATAAATATTTCACAACTCGCAAGTGTTCTTTTTCTTTCCAAAAATAAAATTTTCAAAGGGTAAATTTGGATAACGACGACAGAGCTGACGATTGGTCTCCATTTCGGCGGCCTATTACCCCAAGATATTGCTTTTAGTTGGTATTTTGATCTGAGTCTGACCAAAAATCGATTCTCGGTCTCCCCTCGCCGAACAATATTCTTCGTAAATGAACTCATCCCTACCTCTAAAATGGTGATTAATGCAAATTTCCGCTGTTAAATGCTGAAAAAAAGTTGAAGAAAACAGTGCCGAAGAGGGGTCGAAGGAGATGGATTCGGGGGAGGGTTTTCTTGAGCTCTTACCAAAGATCTTCACTCTGCTCTGTTGGTATGTGATTCTTATTCCAATCAATCCGCATCTTCATGCTCCTTGTATTAACTCACTAATGTTTACTCTTCTTCTGTTTATTTTTTGAAATTTTGTTGATCTGCAGGCCTCCGTTCACTTTAATTTACCCCTTGTACGTACCTGTCTAAACTTTGTTGATAGACCTTGATGTGTTGAATTTGTGTTTAAAAATTATATGATTGGCACTTGGCATCTGTGTTGATGGTTTTATTTTACTTTCCCTTTTTGAAACTGCAGGTTTGCTTCAATTCGTGTTGTAGAGACTAGTTCTTCGTTGAAATATCAGCAATGTCTGATGTATTGGGTTCTGTTTGCATTGATTACAATGGTGGAGCTGACGCTTGGGAATATTTTGAAGTGGTATGTCTGGGGTTTTATAGTCTTATTTGTTTAATTGAGTTTTCACTTGTTTGATAATCTGATGGAACAGGTAAGAATTTAGACCTGCCTGCCATTAGTGTTGGATTGGATGTTTACATTCTTGCCAATGCCAACCTCAATGTTATTGTTCAGTTCACTAGGATTTTCTCACTGAATTATGTGATTGTTGCTGTTTTTATAATCACAGGTTGCCTTTCTGGCCTTATGCAAAGGGTGTTGCAACAATATTGCTTGTGACACCCTGCTTTGGGGGTGCTTCTTATGTCTTCGACTCTTTTATTAGACCGCTTTTTATAGAGAAAACATGGGACATAATGTTCTTCCAAAAGAAGAAAGGCACTGTACTTCACAGACCAGATGGCATGTTTGACGATGCCAACTCGAGTACACTCTTGAAAGGGACAGACTCGGAGAAATTAATTGTTGCTCAAGTAAGTTCATACATTGATGAACTTTAGAATAAAGTAGTTGGGTGAAGGGAAGGTATATATGTAGATGAAAAACACCATGAATCACTTCAATGGAGCATCGAAACAGGGAAAGCATTATGCGTAAAAATGTGCTAACAGGAATTAGGAGCCAGATGCAAAAATTTGTTTTTGTTTACCCACTCTATTTAATCATGGGAATTTTATAGTTTCTTTGTAAGTGAAGGGCTTCTTGATTTTCATTAAACCGATTGTCGTGATTTTTGTGGAATTCATTTTGCAGGGAAACTTTGATCTCAGCTATGACAATACAGAGGTAATTTGTACTCCAAAGAGAGTTCAAAAGGAATGGAGTTGTGTGCTTTGTCTGATAAATACTTCAAGTGAAAATTGTTTGAAAGAACACCTTCGTGGGAAGAAACATAAAGCCAAGGAATATGAATTCCGAGTAGGTGAACTTTCAAGGAGGGATACTTGTATGTCATCTTCAATGCCAAAGAAAGGCGAGAGTGTTATTTTCCTTGGTAAACTGAATATTGACAGATTAGGCAGCTTTCTAAATCCGGTTACAAGATCAATTAGATGGTGTAAATGGAAGAAGCCGGAGATAGGGTGCATAAAATTAAATACCGATGGATCTGTAACCGCAGAAAATTCAAGTTTTGGCGGTTTATTTCGAGATCATAAAGGTGAGCCATTATGTGCTTTTGTCTCTAAAGCTCCTCAAGATGATACTTTTTTGGTTGAACTATGGGCCATATGGAGGGGTCTTGTTCTTGCTTCAGGTTTAAACATTAAAGAGATATGGGTTGAATCCGATTCAAAGAGTGTCGTGAAAACCATTAATCGAGAGCAACCATATGGTCCAAAGAGTAGTCGTTGTTTATGTCAAATCTGGAAACTATTAGCTAAGTTTGAAAAGTATCGCGTCACGCATTCATGGAGGGAAACTAACAAAGCAGCTGATCATCTTTCAAGAATGTGCGTTAGGCAGAACGATGTAGTGTTGTGGCCAGCTGACTTTCCTGATATCCTTCAGGATATTATCAAGGATGATGCATTAGGCAAGATTTATTTTAGACGCTAAGGTCATGACTTTGTAATCAATCAAAAGAAGGTAAAAAGATGATTCAGAAATTATAGGCAGCAAAGGTACTATATGATGTATTGATGAAAACAAGTTATTTTGCTGTGTTTGTTTAGTTAATCTGTCATGTACTATAATTTTGAAGAAAACTAGTCAAAAAATCCTATAAATTTTAACTAAATCGTGGCTTTCGCTGTTATTTTTTAAAACAATTTAATCTTCAACGTTTTATTTTGAGTTAAAATAATTTTTTTACAGATGAAAACTATTAGTCAATTGACGATAAATGACGTGATAAATTTACGTTACAGTGCACATTAACAAGATAATATTATGTTGAGTTTAGTTCAAGTAATCACCTCAGTTTCAGATTCGACACACTAGTATCAGCTAAGGAAGCGTGAACTGAAGGATCCAATTTCATCTCCTATCAGCATATATATTTACGGTGGGGGTTGGAGTTGGAGGAGCTTCGAGTCGAATATAATCATACATAATCCCTTGGAAAGGACTGCTGCTCCTAGGCTGAGTCAAGAAGATGGTGTTGTCGCCTTGAACCAGCAGTTTTGCAGGTACATCCACGTTGTAAAGCCAGTAGAGTCCATGAATCCCATGCCTGGCTATGGAGTTGTCCCTCCCGATTAGCCCACTTGTAAACAAAACATTTGATTGTGGATCATTGATTCGAACCTAGACATACACAAATCAAAGTAATCAACTCAACAATCTCTAAAGCACGTAGGTAAAAGCCATTAGTTGATATCCTCCTTAGATAAAACGATGGAATATAATCATATATTTATGTATCGAATCTATAAAAATATTAATTCTTGATCGAACTGAAGTTTAACCAATGAACACATGATTGTAGTTGAACCTTTTGTATTGGATAAACTACCTGCAATTCTGAAAAAGTTGCAGAAGCAATTGCCACTCTTAATTTATATGAATTACTCTGATCCACATTGTCAAGTTTAAATCTAATTTGCCATGTCGTTCCTTGATAGTTGTTATTATCCATCTTCCTGTAAGTAAGAGAGATTAAGTGACACAGACAACAAGATCATGTGCCTACTTTATCGGACAATAAGGATTAATTGTTAAAAATACACCCTTGAAGTATGTCCTTGTCTTCATTTTCACCATAAACTATTTTTTAAAATTTTTATGTTTCCAATGTTAACGCATCCGAATCACCCATTTTTTCTATTCAAGATGAAAGACATAGTTCTTGGAAATTAGACCACATGACACATTCTTGTAGTGTCATGTGAAAAAAAAAACATTTAAATAAAAAAATAATAAGTATTTATTATCCAAATTTTTGAATATCCCAACAACGGGTATACAATTAAAACGGGTTAAAATACGGGTAAAAGTTATCTGCTTCTTTGGAAATTTTCTTAAAATTTTAGATATCCGATAATAAATGTCACTGATAATTTATCGGAATATTCGATATCCATGAATGTTAAAGAACAAAATCTTGCCTGGTTACTTGAGCAAAAAACCAATCCTTTTTGTAATCACTGGTGCCAACCGTGTACACTACATCTCCATCAGGATACAATTCTGCATATCTTTCCCAGAGTCCGTACTGTCGAAACCTGACAAAAAATAGTCAGAAGATAACCACACAAAATCATACTATTTCATAATTATGGTACAAATTAAGGATTTATTACCGATTTAAGATAAAGCATATTAAAAACATGTTGATTAAACTATAAATATGTGTAATTATCACATGAACTACTTAAGTCTAACATGTTAGAAAAAAAAAACAGTTTGATTGATACAATATTAGTACTTTAAATATTTTATTAAAATGATTCGAATTTTGGAACCAATTTAAAATCCGATTCGAATGCCATAACCTACAGGTTACTCTAGATAAAAGGAAATGAGGTTTTACCTGTGAGGATGGTTGAGGTAGAGTGGGTTGATGTACTTTGTGTTTGGTTCTGGCACATAAAATTCTTGAGCAGAACGATCAGGTCTGCCTATCTCCCACAACGTGGGTCCATTTCGTGGAGGTTCGTAAATTAGATCCCCTAGCTCAAGATCACTACCTGCAGGACACCATGGCAGCATTAAATTTAGAGTTATAGAAGAATCGGTTACTTCAATGTGATAATTAATTAAATTTATGCATGAAATGATACATCTCAACTTGAATCTTTATTTAGAAGTATGGGATCGAATATTTAAAGAAAAAAAAATTAGTATGATAATTTAATTAAAAGATAAAAGATTTAAGACGGAAGTTTATAATATAAAATTTTATCCGGATAGATTCTTAAAAACATGAAAAATTAATAATTTTTTTTATCATAAACATAATTATAGAAAGAAAAGGTAAAAAACTTAATTTAAAGATTTAAAATAAAATATATACAAAACATAGCAAATAATATTAAAAAACATATTATAGAATTAGGGTTTGTCGATAACACTTTTATTATCGTAACTCAATCGTGAATAAGAGTAATGACTAAACTTTTAGATTTAATTTGAGGGTTCAATAGAGAGAGATTAACAAAATAATCAAAAAGACATTATCCTTATCTGTTGTAGCGATATTAAATCTAGCTCTGAATTTTTATATAAATAAAAACACTATAATTCTTAGATGACAAGTTCTCATTGATCGTTAATGATGTTAACGTAATAGTACATAATTTTATTATAAATCATATCATTTTAAAAAAATTCGTAAGAAATTTTAAAATTTATAAAAATAAAAGCATAGTTATCTCATTATAATGTTAATCGGTTGTAATTATCGTTTTATAATATTTTTGAAAATTACAAAAACAAATGTATGATTTTTTAACGTAATATTTCTATTTAGTGTCTCATATTATTAGAGAACTCAAATAAAATAACAAAAAAATTAATATAATAAGATAAAATGCTAAATCCTTTAAATGATGCTAAAGTTCAAATATTAATATTGCAAATAAAATATAATATGTTAAGAAGAATCGCTCCTATAATAAATCTTTATATTATTTGACTCAGTTAATCATCTAATATATGAAATACAAATGATTATAAAAAATATAATTACACGAAATTAAATTTTTCACAAGATAATCATACATGTTTTATAATTTTTAAAATTCTTACATGGATTTTGGAATTGTTATGATTTATATAATTAATTTTAATGCACTTTTGTATGCTATTTTATTTATACTTAAACATAAAAAGTACGTGCAAATATATAGAAGCCTCAGCAATATCTCATATAGAAAAATAAACATACCTGGAGTTATGGTCATAAGATCTCCAGATTGATAATCTCCAATAAAACCAGGAATCCATGCATAAAGGTTGTAATCACCAGCTCGAACATCATTAATAACAAAATAACCATTTTCGTCGGTAGTGGTCCAAAATTGATAGCCCTATTAGGAATATAAAATTACAATTCAGACCCACAGTTTCTATCATATGCTATAATAGTACATGATATGAATATGAACATGACCTTGCATTCTCTCTGCCAAGAACCAACAGTGCCTGGTGGAGCCAATCCTATGTAACCACCATTGGCTGCTATGTTCTCATCACTTACATATCTAATCCCAGCAACACAAAATTTGATTTCACCATTTTTGGAACTGGTTATGCTACAAAATGCAGAACTAATTCTTGAAGGGACTACCTGTCCTTCACAAGGAGCCTACCGCTGAGCTTTCCACGTTGGTTTGATTTTGGGAAATCGTCTGAGGCTGGGAATGTGTAAGGCCAGCTTTCAACTTCAATTCCCATCTGAATGACAGTCATAATCAGTGTTAGGTTCCACATGGTCTCATTATGTCTAGAATTTATTAACTAAACTCCAAGCAACCTGTTGTTTAGCATCCTCCCAGAGTGAAACCGGGTCTGCTCCTTCCATTGCAGAGTTAAGATAGATAAAAACAGGGCCGAATACTTTCTTCCAGGCCTCGCCGGCACTGAATTTCGGCACCAAGTCTTCCCCGGAATAATGAGCACTCAGAAACACCTGACCATTTATACCATTCAGGATTGTAAAATGAAATACATTCTTAGCCTAAAGGGTCCAGGGTTCTTACAGCAAGGGTCGTGGGACCAACATGGGAGGTTAGGTTCTGTTTGACCGGACCACCGGATCGGAACTCGTTGCTGGGTGTGATCATCCAGAACCCTACAGCTGGCTGATCAGTGCAAATCCAGCCATGGACTTGGCTGTCTTTGTTATCACATGAATATTGGTACTTGTCATCCACCTATGTCAACATAGACACTAGTTTGTTTTAAACCAAAATTTTCATTCATTCATTGCACTGTAAATTAATGATCACCTCTCCTTTGAACTGAGGCTCCACGGGGTTAACCAGGAGAACAGCTTCTGGGTAAGCCAGGGCTTGACCTCTTCCCGGTAAACGGTCATCAGGCAAAGGCAAGTATCTTTGTCTATTGTCTGCCATGGCCATGTAGTGGAACCTGTTAAGAAACTGTGCACTTAGTCCTTGTACATTCAATTTTGAAGCAAATACTGAAAAGAAGACGTATAGTTAGATTAAGTACTTGTCTTTTCTGAGCTTGAAAGCTAGTCTAGTTTCAGCAAGGGTAAAACCAGGCCAATCTTTCAAGTGCTCGAAAATGGCGTACGAGTAAAAGCCTGAGCAGCCACGCAACACAATGAACCTGACAAGGCATAAAACATGAACATCATTCATATCATACATACAAAGATTGTATATAGCACAGGTAAATCAAAGAATGACCTTTTGTCTATATTCAAGGGAACCAGTTTGGACTCCTGGGAACTACTCCAACTTCTGGTGAAAGAAACCTCCACTTGATCCTCCTCCTCAACTATAACATTAAAACTTGTTCCTTTAATCCTGCATTCAAATTTAACTTCTCTTCACTCAAATTGATGTATAGAAGAAGAGATGCTAAATGGTATACGCATATCTTACACGTCGAATGAACCGGTAGTGCCAGTGGTTCCTGGTGAGTTCCAAACAAGGTCCCAATACCTGAATGCATTTGAACATACATGCACAATGCAGCCTTTTGTAAAATCAACTTAAAGGCTCAACAACAAAAATTTTGATGGAAAACTGAATCAATATTCGACTTAGCCTATACCCTCGATTAGATTCTTCATTTAGAACTTCTAGTAAATTATCGATGCCGTTATATCGGATGCCAATCACAATTCCGTCGGGGTTCGATAATGTCAGCTGGAGTATGCCATTATCTATCATCACCTGCAGAAGTAGTGTATACAAAGACGAAGTTAATCATATTGCAATCAACAAACAGGAAAGAAAAATATAAGGTGTGGGGGGTACATGAGTATCTTGAATGTGGAGTTGAACCCCAATAATTGGCATGTTTTTGAAGATTTTAGTGTAGTGTTTTTTGTCTCTAGCCAAGAAATATTTTGAGGAAGCTTGGGCAACTAAGCTGGTATATAAGAATGGTATTTGGACATTTTAGTTTTCTTGAATTGGAGATCAAGCTTTCAACAATCCATTACTCGTGGCCAAGAATTAAAAGGGAGGGGATCTCTTAACTTGGTCGCCAACGCAGTTTGGTGCGCCATTAGATGAAAACGTGCAAGAATCGCTAGGCGCACTGCAGCATGATTTTATTTATATATATTTTTGTAAATATTACATGGTAAATATGTGTCTTGCGTAAGTTTGTAAACGAACCGAATCGAGATTAAGTAATGTTGAGTTCTATTCGACTCGTTAAAAACATGAATCGAACATTAATTGAGTTTTAATTGATTCGAGTAACTCACGATCGTCTCATTTATAACCTTATATGATAATAATAATTGTTGAATGAATTTATTCAATAACAATAATAATAGCATTATTATTATTATTATTATTATCATCAAATAACATACATTTTAATTCCTTTAATATTAAAAATAAAAATTTTAATATATTATATTTTCAAGTTGGTTATCAAGTAATTTAACTCAACTCATTAAAAGCTTAAATCAAAATTAAGTCAAGTTTAATCAAATCGAACTTTGATTGAATTTAACTAAAATAACTCACGATTGTCTCATCTCATTTACAATCCTGAGATCATTTTTGGATGTTCATTAAGCCATAGGTTGCAACTAAAGTTCAAAATTTTGGATGTAAATTGATTTTCATGGAGTATCATTTTATAGAAAATTCTAAAACCAAATTTTAGAGACGTTATCCATTTAAGGTTCCAAGTGAAAATTATATAAAAGTTAAATTCAAATATTAATAATAAACGGACATTTGGAGTTTTGGAATTTTTAAAAGTAAAAATTACTAACTAGAAAACTTTTTTTTTTCTTCTTTTCAAATTTTAGACTATTTTTTTCTGAGAAAAACACAGATGGCATTAGACTGTCAGCATATCATCCCAACTTGAATGAATTCGGTACAGCAACAACAGAATATTAGCAGATGCTCTTAAAATAATACGAGACACAGGAAAGTGAAGAAACAGAATATGCAGCTCTCAACCTGAGTTATATAAGTCCAGTGTGCGTCGTCTACTCTGCTAATGCACCTGAGCACTCTCAGCCTTCTTTTGGTAAAACAGTGATCCGAATAAAACGGCAATGCCGGTTATCGCAATGGTCAATATAAGCCGTTTCCGTGAATACTCAGGTGGCTGCCTTCTTGGAGCACCTTGCTGCCTTCTTGGAGCACCTTGCTCCCTTTCAGCTGCCCTACCATCCCTAACCACACATCCCAAAAACGTTAACTAAAATCGAGACAAATTAATGTACTATAAGGCAGGAAACTGAGCTAAAATCTGACAACAATGTTCACCAAACATACGCTCAAAGTCTTTCAGTATAAAATCACAAGCTTTGTACATACTTAATTACCTATTGTTTGTATAGAATGCAGCGTTAAACAGAAATATTCACATTTAACCCAATTGTTTAAAAAACTAGCTCTTCACAAGAACAAAGAATACTTTGTAGCATAAAATCAGCTGTAGTCATTACAAGTTCCTTAATTGCAGATAGAAATCCTACATGGTAAATGATAACCGATTGATACATATATTTCCGTAACTGATATATACATATAAACATTCCCAAGGAAAAAAATGAGTATGTACCTGGAAGATTCCAGGTTATTTTCTGCAATACCAGTACACCTAGTTTCATGGTTATATCTTTCTCTCAGTCTAATGTATCTGTTACAGAGATAACACATCTCGGTCCGGTTCCCACAGACTTCCTAAAATCACAAAGCAATAGTAATATTGCAAAAGTTTCACCTAAAATACACCATTTACCCTTCCATAGAAAATTATTCATAATTAGTACCTGATGCTCAGCCAGATCAATAGCAGGCGACGGAAACTCACAAAACTCACAAGTAACAATCCTCTGGGGGCAATTTTCACCCTTATGTATATCTAGATTTCCACGTTCCATTGTCTCACTGCACAGTGAACAAGCCACCTGCTCACATACACATGAATCAATGGCATCACCAATTTAGGACAAAAATTATGTGAGATTCTTAGGTAGATATGCAGTATTGCAGTTGCACAAAACAAAAGCTAGATTGAATCAACCAACAATAACCTTGGCAGCTTGATTAAACAAAACTGTGTTAACCAGACCTACCCATTGTTATAAATCACTGAAAGACTGATTGGAGTCCTTATATACTCTTCTATTTCACTTTTTAACATTTCAAACCTTCATTGACAGTAAACATACACTTAACTAACTCCCGGGTGGTTGATAGACTGTTTAGACAAGTTGTAACCAAAATATGAGAAAATGGTGCGTCATGCCAAGTTTTGGCATCCAACCCAAAAATTGAATTAAGAATTCAAATGGAAGAATACAATAGGGAAATGTGAGGCAGTATGAACTCAAATATTCATCAATCTAAACAGGCTTTGCCAATTAGATTTCACAGATAATAATACAAATCCTAAGCCAATAAGATGTCAAAATGTGACAACTTAGTAATCCCTCTCCCAACCTTTATACAAAAAAAGGTATTTTAAAATAAGAAAAAATCACCTATGAAAAATTACAACATACTTTAAGACTTGAATACTACAAAGTATTGCTATTTATTAAACTACACTGAAGGGTCAACATTTTTATTTCTTCTAGCCCAAACAGCATCAGACCACCATCAAAATGGTGGGGGAAAACAAAGTAAACAAGAAAGATAAAAGAATGGAATTCATTTAAAAACAATTGGAAAAGATTTAAACCCTCACATACCGGAGCATGGGTGTTTAAGAAATGTTCCTCAGCGTGCTTTATTGGAACCATATCACCACAAACTTTACATTTTTCTAGATTCCGGGAGCAATGGGCATAATGCAAATCAATATTTGAAGAAGGTATGGCCCTGTCACTGAAAAGTTAAAAGAAAAATGTACTTGTTAAAAGTTCTACGGCTAGTAAGTTTCCAAAACCATTACATATGGAATAAAAAGGCCTCCAACCCTAAAACTAGATTAACAAAAGAAATAATTGCAACGAAAAAAATTAACTAGCAAACAATCTCAAAACTAAGGCATGCATCAAAACAATATTAAAAAAAAATTAATGATGCATGTCTATCTCGCATAAAAACAAGGGATTATTTATAGTAGATGAAAAATGACAGCGACCAAGAAAGAACCTTAAGAAAAGGATTGCCAGACTACCGGATAACTGAAGCCAAATTTTCATAATAAATGGATTTTAAGCAACTGAAAACGATAAAAGACTGATCAGAAGAACTCATTGCAATCATAAACGCATCAAACAAACCTAATTTCATGTTGTAAACGATAACAAAGCAGTTAATTCAACTAAAGTCATACCCTTCCCAGCTTGATTTGATCAACTAAAATCACTAATCATTCTTTAAACACGAACTAATCAAGTACACAAATTACAGACAAATCAGGCAACAAGAATTCATCCACAAAGCAAATTTTAAAAATTCATCTGATAAAAGGAAAAAGAAACAAAAAAAGGCAGAAATCGGGAGACAAGATCAAGAAAGAGATTGCACGGAAAAAAATCCAACAAATTAAAATTAATTAAAGAAGACGATAATAAAAACACGGAATTTCAAGAAAAAGCATCAATTAATACGTACCAGTGATTGCATATTCGGGTGGTTTCATCCGAAACAATTTCCATGGGCGATCCGTTCAAGATCTGTGGTCGAGAAATCATAAATCAGTAATAAACAATTAAATAGGAGGGGAAATTGAATGAGGGGAGAGTGATTTGAGATAAAATATTAGTAAATTCACCTGCAAAAACCCTTGATTTCGATGGAAACGATCCTCTTTCCTCCTTTGTTTTTTAATTAAGAAAAGAATTGTAGGAGAGGAGAAAATTAAAATAAAAGGAAATTATGGGCAAAAAGTGAGAAGAATTTATTATTTTTGACTACTATTTAGGTTGAAGTTGAGCGAACAACTACGGATGTTTGACTATTGGATCCGGTTCATATTGTTGGGCCTTTGGGCTAATTTAAAGCTTTAAGAGTAGGGTAAACTGCAACAAAGGTCACTTAATTATAGGTATAATTATATTTGAATCACTTAATTATTGAAAGTTATATTTAGGTCACTTATTTATGGGTAAGGTTATATTTGAGTTACCTAATTGTTAAAGGTTATATTTGGGTCACTCAATTATAAATAAAGTTATATTTCGGTCACCCTTCATATTTGAAAAAGTATTTAATTAATATTTAATTAAATTAAAAATTAAATTATTGTTTTATGTGAATAAATATAGAAGACTGTATGTATTATATAAATTTTGAAGGGATTTATATCATAGAATTTGCCTTGGTTCAATGGTTTGGTTCATGGGTGTTGGTTTTAGGTTTAAATCCTAAATCCTACCGGGCGCAAAGAAGGAAAATTTTTGTTTGCTTCCTTTGATTGGGTGGTGACACGTTCACCACCTGATTGGAGGACATTGTTTTTATATATTTAATTTAGGACTAAATTAAAAAATATTTAATTAATAACTATATTATTTTATTATAGTAAAGTGTAATTATTCTATTTTAATTTAACTGCCACGTCATCAGTCCGTTACTTCCTTAACGGCAAGTGGTTATTTTAATACGAAATTAATAATTTGCTGGTGTACTTGATTACTTTTAAAGCATTGTGGTCAGATCGATACTTACCCCATAGTATGGTGACTATCTGTGTAGTTTACCCAAAAGATTTAAAATTATTCCATTCTCAAAGACTCAAATATGAAATCTTTAATCAAGTACGTAAGGAAGAATAAAGTAAACGAATCAAGTCGAACTTAAATGTTAAGAATTTTAATTAAGTTTGAGTATAAATATATTTCAGTAAGTTTAAATAATTTAAGTTTGATTTGGTTCATTAAGAATTCAAATCGAATTCGTACTTGAATGAATTCAATCAAATCGAGTGTTAATTGAGTCAAGTGTTAACCAAGTTTTAACAGTTAAACTCGAGTAACTTGCGATCCGGCTCATCTCATTTAACTCTCTATTATAAAGTTTAATACATAAATTAAGTCAATTTTAAGGTTTAAAAATTTAATTTATTAGGTTTAAAATATAAAATTTAAATTTTATAATTTAAAATTTATGTTTTAAGATTCTAAATTCAAAATTTTAAATATAAAATTTATCTACCTCATTTACTTGCATTTAATGGCATCAAGCGTATCAATTTTAGGATATTCTCACCGCATAACCTTCCAATTTTGAGCGTCTCTTTCATGAAAAAAAGAAATTTTTTTATTCGTACCATAGCCATAATTTTCTTGTTAAATGACATTTTGCTTTTTAAAGTCCTATTTTGTTATAATAATAGCATCTAAGATTCTAAATATATACTTTATTTAAATAGTTTATGAATTTGTATTTTTGACGCATGTTACTCTACATATTTTTGTTAAAAGAAGTTATATGATATTCTAGGAATATGTAATTTAACACAAAATTTATATTAAATTATTTTAAATTTATTGAGTGATTCAAATAAAAAAAATGTTATTTTAAAAATTTGAATTTCAGCAGTTTATCAAAATAATGTATTATTAAAGAGATAGTAGTAGTGAACATATATTATTTAAAATGAAAATTATAGTTTAAGGACTAATTTATATTAATGGTCATAGTTTGAAGATGTACAGCGCAATTAAATTTCGCTAAAATTGAATGTTAGTGTCCAAAATAGAAAATAAAAGGTGTGATATTTGTAATGATTTCGCTTAAAAATAGTTTGATGAACAAAATAAGAAATGATGACTATCGATATTATTAGCCCAGTTATTTAACACTGAAAAAATACTCCAAAAAACAAGAGAAATTATATCATGTATAAGTGTGTAAATGAGTCGAGCTCGAGTAATGCTAAGCTTGCTCTGTTTGTTAAGATTTCAAATTAAGTTCGAGTTTGATTAATTTTAAACAAAGCCTAAAAAATCTGAGCTCGACTCGGCTCGTTAAAAACCCGAGTCGAATTTGAATTTTATTCAAGCCTAATCAAGTTAAGTGTTGGTCGATCTTTCATGTTAGACTCTAGTAACTTTTATCTGTCATATCTTATTTAAAGCCTAATGAAGAAAAAACTTCGATACACAAATTGTGTAAATTTAAGCTTTAATATTTATGTTTAGGGTTTTAAGTCTAAAATTTTAGATTTTAAATTATAAAAAATAAAAAATAGTATATTATATTTTCGAGTAGCTTATGAGCTTTTCGAGTTGAGTATCATGTAGTTCGTCTTGTCAAGAACTCGAACTGAGTTCGAACTCAAGTCGAGTTTTGACCGAGCTTTAATCGAGCGAAGCCCAAGTAGCTCGTGATCCGTCTCGTCTCATTTACAACCTTAATCATGTGTCATTCTTGTCATTTCATTAAAAATTTAACGGTAATGATATATCATGTATATGTAAAATAAAATTTGAGAATATTCAATAGCTTTTTATTTTAGATTTAACTAATTTTTAATATTTTATGTTAGAACAAAATTATAATTTATATGTATGTATTTGCTATTATCGTTAAAAATTAACGATAATGACATGTCAAATATATAAAATGAGGTTAGATGATATGTTATTTATAATATATTATTATATGTATATGACATGTCTTTATCGTTAAATTTTTAATGGTTTAATTATCATGTTAGTTAAAAAATAAAATATTTATCAAAAATACATAAATTAAAAACTAAATTTATAAAAAAAATAAAAATAATAATAATAAAAATTATAAACGTTAAGCGTTACAATTATCTTTATACCTATAATTTATATTTTAAAACGTACTTTTTTTTACTTCTCAATTTGTTAGAAAAATCTCCAGCTCGAAAACGGTTTCTCTGGTGTAAACTTATTACCACATCATCACTGTACCCAAACATTTCCTTAGCAAAATGCAAGACGACAAAGGAATTCTTCTCCTCTCTCTGTCCCTGACCCTACCTCCCTTGTTGGCACTGCTCCTTTCTCTATCTTCCCTTCATAAAACCCAAAAGCTGAAAAACTTTTTTCCAAGATACCAATGGAGAGAAGTTCGCCTACAGAAGAAGAGTTGCTGTCCTGCTGGGGTCGTCTCAAGCTGAAGCTTCCATGGACGAGAAGGAAGTTGAGGAGTTTGGGGAACAGCATAACGGATGCTTTTAAGGCAAAGAGACACAGACCGGTTGGTGGATTCAAGTACGATCCTTTAAGCTATGCCCAGAATTTTGACGACGGATATGAAGATGAAGATCTGGAAGGGGCCGTGTATCGTGGCTTCTACTCCAGATATGCAGCTCCTGCTCCCAGACCAGTTGCTGACAAGTGAAAATGGGTTTGGGTTGGATTTGTCTTTTTTTTTATGTGCTTAAAGTCTGTGTACAGTGCTGAAGGAAGTGCTTTGGTTGATGATTTGTTAGCTCTTCCATATGCAGGAAAAGGAATCCTTATAGAAAAAGCAAGAAAAAACAGTGTCTGATTTACAAATATATGATGTTTTCATCATGAACAAGAAAATGTAGATTTGATTGATGTTAGATTTTTAGGTCTGAAAGCTTCTTCGAGGATGAAGAAGCCAGTCGAGAGAGAAAATGGACCCAAGTTCGTTTCAACCACATACACCAAGATAAACAGATGCAGTCTTGGTTAGGCTTAGTCTGATTTTTAATTTATAAAAATAAAATGAAATTATCTGATTCAGTTTAAAAAAAGTTTTATTAATATATTGAAAATAGTATTTGATATTTATGATAAATTTAAATAATTTTAAATCTAAAACTTTTAAATTCTAATCTCATGCCATGAAAATATTAAAATCTTTTAAACAATTTAAATAATTTTAAACCTTTAAAATAATAATATTATTTATTTAAAATAATTTACTTTTAGATGGTCAACTAAACTAGTATTTTTTATTACATGACATGAAAAATATTAAAAATAGAATTGAAAAAAAAGCAAATGTTTTTTTTTCTTTTCCATAAGTTTTTCTAGTAATGATTTATAATTTTATCACGTAATTAAATATAACAACAAAAACACTACTTAATGATTAAACTCAAAATTAAAAGATTATATCATAAGTCACGTCAGTCAATCGTAGTTTCTAACCAATAAAAATCACCTATTTTACCACTAATTATTTATGTCATTAATATAATTTTTAAAAATTATATTTTTTAAATGACATTGAAAAAATAAGTGATGATTCATTGGCAGAAAAAATGACTTGAAAGATAGTGATGAAGTGGGTGGTTATAATTGGATGAGACCATGACTGATATGATAAGTCAGACCCTTAATATTTATAAAAAATATAAAATTTTTTGAGTAAATATATTTAGTCGATTGACATCCTAAAATGTATATAAATTTCGATTTTGTGTATATAAGCATGGAACTAATAAAGTTTGAGTCCAATTTATAATTTGAATCGAAATTCCATTAAATTTTAATTGATTCGGAAAAAAAATAGTGAGCAGCTTAAGCTTACTCCATTAAATTTAAATAAACTTACTTATCTGGTCAAATAAGCTTCATAGCTTAACCTTGACTAAAAAATGAACAAGATGATTTAGATTATTTTTTTTGTCTAACTTGAATAGCTGTTGCTGTTTCCTTTTCTAAAAGAATAAAAAGGTCAGAATTTGAGGTCCATTATTTGCCTTGCAACCATCTCAGGCAAGAAGATAGGAATTAGGATAACGTACAACGTAACAGTTTGCGTACCATAGGATGCTTCTCCATTCATTTCGAATATCCTATTCCTTCCCACCATTCTCCAATGGCTTCTTCCTTCCCTTCATTTCCCGGCATTGCTACTCTCAAGCTCGAACCAGACTCCACCACTTCGATTTCCAAAGATAAGGTACTCTTCACTTCACTAAACTAAACACTCCCTTACCCATTCTCTTTGCAATTCGGCATTTAGAAAAACAAAACAAGTTCTTTTCCCATGCTGAATGGCTCATAGTTGCACTTCTTTTACTCCTCTCATCTGTCAAAATTATGGGTTCTTTTTTGTTTTTAATTTTTCCCATTTTTTATAAAGTTAGCAGGGATTGTGTTGTGTTCTCTTATATGTATTGATGCTAAGCTGCGTATTGAGTTTTTTTTTCAGAGACCAAGTTTATCTTACCCAAGGAGTCGTACATTCATCCAATCAGATGGCAAATTTGAATCATTAAGGTCTATGAATTTTCAAGAATTACTCTCAGTCATAAATGATGGCTCGAAGATTGAAACATCTTGTTATGTCCCGCTTTTGCAAGAATGCATCGAAAAGAATTCGTTTTCAGGGGCTCGGAATCTTCATTCTCATATCATGAAGACTGGAACTCATCGAGATGTGTTTGTGATGACATTCCTTGTCAATGTTTATGCCAAATGTGGAGCTATGGAAAATGCTCGTAAAGTGTTCGACAGTTTGCCTAGGAGAAATGTTGTTGCATGGACAACTTTGATGACAGGCTATGTTCATAATGATCAACCAGGTGCTGCCATTACTGTTTTCCAAAAGATGCTCGAATTTGGGTCTTTCCCGACGAATTATACTCTGGGAATTGCTTTGAATGCATGTTCTGCAATAGACTCTTTTGAATTGGGGAAGCAAATCCATGCCTACAGTATCAAATACCATATTGATCATGACACAAGTGTTGGGAACTCACTTTGCAGCTTATACTCTAAATGTGCAAGCTTGGGTTCTGCTATTAAGGCCTTTCTTAAGGTTGAGGAAAAGAACGTAATTTCATGGACCACTATTATTTGTGCTTGTGGAGACAATAGTAAAGCTATGAAGGGGCTCAGGTTCTTCACTGAGATGCTTGCTGACAATGTTGAACCTAATGAATTCACTTTGACAAGTGTTTTGAGTATGTGCTGTACAATGCTATCTTTGAGCTTTGGGGCTCAAGTTCATTGTCTAAGCATCAAGCTCGGATATGAAACAAACCTCCGCATAAAGAACTCCATCATGTATTTGTATCTCAGATGTGGACGGTTTGTTGAACCGCTGCGGCTGTTCAATGGCATGGAAGACATGAGCTTGGTTACAATGAATTCGATTATTGCAGGCTATGGTGAAATGATGGAACTAGCCAAGGATGATATTTCAGCCTACCATAATGGAACCGAGGCTCTCAACATTTTCTCGAAATTGAATAACTCCGGCTTCAAACCGGATCTATATACTTTCTCTAGTATTTTAACCATAAGTGGTAAGATGTTTGCCTTAGAACAAGGGGAGCAAATTCATGCTCAGATTCTTAAAACTGGGTATCTGTCAGATATGATAGTGGGAACTGCATTGGTTAATATGTATAACAAATGTGGAAGCATTGAGAGAGCAAGAACGGCTTTTCGGGAGATGTCTGCAAGAACATTGATATCATGGACTTCTATGATAGCTGCTTTTGCGCAAAATGGGCAGATTCAGCAAGCGCTGCAGCTCTTCGATGATATGAGACTGATTGGAGTTAGACCGAACCAGGTAACCTTTGTTGGCATTTTATCGGCATGTGCCCGTGCTGGAATGGTAAACGAAGCCCTTGGGTATTTTGAGACGATGCAAAAAGATTTTAAGATCAAACCTGTTATGGACCATTACTCATGCCTAATTGACATGTTTGTGAGAAAGGGATCATTAGGTGAAGCTTTTGATTTGATCAAGAAGATGGATTTTCCTCCGAATGAGTCCATTTGGTCTCTATTGCTTGCAGGATGCAGAAGAGATGGAAACAATGAATTGGGATTTTATGCTGCTGAAAAGTTACTTGAACTGAAACCAAAAGATGCCGAGACTTGTCTCTTGTTGCTGAATTATTACGAATCTGCAGAGAGATGGGAAGATGTTTCAAAAGTACGAGAACTGATGAAGGAGAATGGACTCAAAAAGTTAACAGACTGGAGCTTTATTAGCATTCAAGACAAGGTTTATTCGTTCAATCCCAACGAGAGGGAAGCATACGGAGCTGAGATGTATGAACTGTTGGATGAATTAGTTGATAAAGCAAGGAGTGTTGTTGGATATGAATCACTTGAAAGTTCTACCATACATGGTGAAGAATCAGTTCAACATAGCGAGAAGTTGGCTGTTGCATTTGGCCTGTTGAAAATACCAGATGCTGCACCGATACGAATCATAAAGAACATAGGCGTGTGCAATGGTTGCCATAATTTTATGAAGGCCATCTCTTCACTTAATGCAAGGGAAATCATCATTCGAGATAGCAAGCAGCTCCATAAATTTGTGAATGGGAAGTGTTCTTGTGGGGATTATGGTGGCTTACTTTGATGAGTAAGGTAGGTTCCCGTCATTCCATTTTTTCCTCATATAAGCTTACTTTAAAAACATTTCATGCAAATTCTTATGCCTCTGATATTCCTGAATATTTCAAAGGCGTTGTAGGCATATGCATCACAAAGTATTAACATGACATTTTTTGTAAATATATATCATTCCATCATTCCAGCCCCATAATCCTTAAGGAATACCATTTTTTGTGCCATGAAAGAGAAGATAGTAGTATTCTTGTTGTTCATTAGCTTACATTCTTCTATCTCAACTTGTACTAGATTAGGCTGATAGTTTCTGTTCAAGGGTGCATTATAGGATAACTCGACATCATTTCATCTTTATCTCGATCCAAACTGTGACACCCTCTCTCCGGGTTAGGAGACGGGGACGTCGACTGAACTTACAAACCGAACTTCGTATTTCAAACCAAGTTAATTTGTTTATTGTATAACATCATAAGTCAAATGTAAGTAGTTCCTTTATCAGATTTTGGACCCATTTTAAACTTTTTCCAGCTTTACACATGTATCAATTCCAAATTGCAAATCCGATCCATTTCTAGAACATTTCGATTAATTGTGAATCAATTAAAGACCAACTTCACGTGTTACTGTTCTAATTCTTTTTATGAACATATCAAGGTTGAGGCCAATTTAAAACTTTTTCGATAATTAAACAATTCTCATTTCGATTCTCAAGTACCATTCATTTATCAATTATAGTCTCAATAGACTTGATCTAAATCTCTAAACAGATTTTTAATCATTTAATCATCATTGATATTATCTTATTGATCAAGCCAATTTCATGTTAAAGTTTGAACCAAAACAGCTAGGGGTTTCGATACCCCATACAAAGGTATCGGAACGGGAGTATCGAACCGCAGTTCGATACAGGTCAACATCATTGACCGTTGACCAAAGTTGAAGACCTAGTTCGAAACAGGTATCGATGCAATTTGTCACTGGAGGCCCCAGTATCGAACCAGGTATCGATACTAGTCTTCCTCGTTGACTAAGGTCGAGTTGCCTGGTTCGATACTGGTATCGAACCAGGGGGCTCACAAGAAGGCTTGGTATCGAACTATGCTTCGGTACCAAAAGTTACCGGGGGCTCCAGTATCGAAACATGTATCGATACTGGTCTGCCTCGTTGACACGTTGACTAAGATTAAGGCTTGGTATCGATCCAAGCTTCGGAACAGAATATTTCTACCAAGGGTGGTATCGATACCCAAGCTCGAAATTGGTAATTTCAAGCCTTTCAAACACTTAGCACACTTCTAAAGACATTAATTTAATCTCCTCTCATCCCTAGACCTTAAGGGACATTCCTAGCCTATTAGGCATCATGTATCAATTTACTTAACCTATCCTCTTAGCCAATTCATTACTCAAGCTATTAACCTTTTTCAATGACAATCAAGATACCTATGTCATGTACCTCTCACTCTAGCAACTAGCATACTCATGTTATGACTTTAAGTATCCACACTAACCTAATTGGTTCCATGCTCTTTATGCTCCCTATAGTTATTTACATGCCAGATACATATCGTAATTGTCCACATATGCAAAACACTAGCCAAACCAACATACGTATAGTTGCCTAACATGATTAATATGTCTTATGGCTTACAAACCAAGAGCTCAAATGATCATATAAATATATATACACAAACCATGAACTAGCTATCAAAATGCATATACTAGTCTAGCATGATCACTAAGCCACCATGTGTTAGGAGTTACAAAAGTTGTCAAAATACCGTACTTTAGCTTGCTTTGTGTCCTTGCTCTGGTTCAATCTTGATCTATCTCTTTAACTCACGAACCTATTGTTTGGGGAGGAGGAAAACAGAGGCAGTAAGTACTTACGAAGCACTTAGTGAGGCAGCCCTAAGTCTAACCAGTTTTAGACCTTAAACAAATAAAATAGCATGCTTCAAATAAGCAATCACTCAATTTCACATAGCAATTCAAACACCGTATAATATGCTTAACATGTGTCTTATTTATCATAGTTATCATGTATCCAATTCATCATACCAATATCGTGCAACTAAGTTCGCAACTATATGCTCAAAACTCATGCTTCCATGTTCAATAGCAATTATCCTATCATATGACCATGGTATTTATATCAGATGCTCGATGGCAACATGTAACAGGTGTTCAATGGCAACATATAACAGATGCTCGATGGTAACATATAACAAATGCTCGATGGCAAGTACATATCAAATGCTCTATAGCAAGTACATATCAAATACTCTATGGCAAGTACATATCTTATCTTTAGTCTTTTAATTTAGTTCAACGTTGCCTTAGTATAGTTAGACTAGGTAAGCGAGTCAACAGAAGTACCACAAGGTACTGACAGAAGTGCCACATGGACATTAACAAAAGATACTCATGGTATCTACAAATAGTGACTAACCACCAACAAAGGTACCCATAGTACCAACAGAAGTACCGAAGTACTGATCAGAAGTACCGAAGTACTAACAAATGAGCTCAGACCCTAGGCATGCCGTACTACCTATGACCAACTATAAATCAAGGCTCAATCGGAGTTTCACATTCAATTGATCTTCCATTTTACTTATTCAAGTTCTTTATTAAAGATGATGTACTTAACATGGCATTAACGAAAGCATTAAGTCATGCTACCTAATTCAAAAGCATATATGTCATGCTACCAAATTCAAAAGCATATATGTCATGCTACCAAATTCAAGAGCATATATGTCATGCTAACAAATTCAAGAGCATATGTCATGCTAACATATCAAATGTACATAGGTATCATACTACCAAAATCCAAAAGCATAGGCCATGCTAACATATCAAAAGCATATATATATCATGCTATCATGAACATACCTCATGCATGACTCACATATCTGGCATCCTTAGCGGCATGCCATTACTTGCCTCGGTATTTCCGAGCTATGCAAATGTTCTAAGCTAATTTATCATCTAGTACTCAAACATAGTGTCAAACAAATCATTATCATTTAATCCTCCTTCCCGCATTGTCAAATATTTTATTAGTCCGGTTACATTACAAAGCAAATCGAATAATCAAAGATGGTTAGGACCCTAGGTCCTAACCCTAAGGTTTGCCACACTCACCAATTCTCTAAGCTATTAAGGGTTGTAGATCGCAACCCCTTTGCCTCGTTTCCTCGCTACGTCGATCCTCTCTTGATGTTTCTCTCGGGTTATCTAACAATACATATACAATAGTCATGCATCAAGACACATTCAATCATCTATTTTAAGTGTCTTTAAGCTTAACAAATATAAACATGTGTATTTGTTCGTTACGGACAGTTTTGCTACCCCTTTAGAGAAACGATCGTATCTCCTAGCTCCGATGTCCGATTTTAGTCTATTTTACCTCGTTGGAAAGCTAGAAGAATCCTCTATAAGGATAAATTAATCCCACATTTTAATTTCTATTCGATTAGCTCCAGATTTCATTCGAAACAGACCCGGCCGGATTTCTGGGACTGCTCGGGTAGCCCTGCGGAACAACTTATATCTTTCTTTACCGGACTCGGATTAAGGTTCCGTAAATTTTCACTTAAACTAGGTATACATGAGTATCATAGTCTAAAATTTCAGCTCTAAATTCCTTAAATCTCAACCTAGGGAAATTCTCAAAGTTGGCTACTCGGAATAGCAATTCTAGGCTATTTTCGACTAACTTCCATTCTAAGTGTCCGAACCCAATCCGAACTTATTTTCACAATTTTACAGCATCTTCAATATGAAATAAACACCAACAATTTTTCATTTCATCAACCTAATCTCATGTAATTCTAACATTAGATCCATTAATACACATAAAACTCCTAAAATCCTAATTCCAAGTTCTCACGCTCATTCTCAATTAAACCCAAACAAACGAAATCCCTAATTTAACATCAAGGCATCATGAAGGCATTTAAAATCTAGGAACTCAAGATTCTATTGCTTAGATTATAGAAAATGAAGTTTACCAATGCCCTTAAGCTTGATTTTCTAGACCAAAACCAATCCCATGCAAAGCTTTCAAGCTTTCTTCCTAAGCTCCAATGGAGAACCTCTCTCTCTTCTTTTCTCTAATATTCACGTGAAATGGGGATGAAGAAGAGGAAAAATTGGCTGATTTTGTTCCTCATCAAATGAGGGTGAAGTGACTAATTTGCCCCTCTAGCTATAACTAGACTTAACTTATTATATGGGGTAGTTTAGAGAATTTTTATAATTGTCATGCAATCTTCCTATTCCATTTTCATTTCAATTTGGCCCCTCACTTTTAACTTCGATTAACACACGATTTAATTTTTATAATTCTTTCGAACCATTTTATTACTAACCCGGTTTTTTGGGTGTTACACAAACCATCAGTTTCTATATCATTTTTCCACATTGTAATAATAGTCATGCAGACAAAACAGTTGAAAGTTGTTGGAGAACAAATTACTTACAGTTTGTGGGTTTGGGTCTGGAATTCTAAGAATCAACGAGCTCCCACAGGAAACCAAGAAGGGATAGAAAACTCTGCTCTCTGGGTCTGCAGATTGAAAAAAAACAGGAAACAAAACAAAAACAACAGTTATGCAATTGAATACTTGAAAAATTTTATTCCTTTCAACCATTTTCAGGCTTCTTGGTATACTTAAAAGATGATGAAAGAAGAATTCTACTACAGGAAACAAGATCAAAACTTTCATTCTCGTACTTCACCAAAACTCTCTTTTTTTAGTCAAATTTGATAATTTTTATCTTTGGTAGCTGATTACAATACACTTAATTAAAATTTTTAGATTCACACTTCTAAACTCAATAACCTTTGTTTGAATGTGGGAGTTGAGGAAGAGAGATAAGGATGACAAATGATGATATCATCCATACTTAAAAAAATATAAAGCTCTCGATTTTCCCTTCAAAACAAGGTAAAGTTAACATTTTTATCCCATATGTCCAATCTCAAAGTCAACACCCACAACAAGACCACAATGGTTCACAAAGGCTGAACTCACGGTCTAAACCCAAGGCTTAGACTCGGGTGAAACCTATCTTGGAATTCTGAAATATTGGTCGTTACGCAGAAACCAAAAACATCCGATCCGAAAATTATATGACTTACAGATAGTAATAATATCCGTCTTTGATGTATTCGAACTCGATTGGAATAACTTTTTTATTATTAAAATGGGGTTTGGGATAGAAGATGTTTTGATAAGTCGGAATTGGATTTAAGGTAAAAAAAATTGATCAGATCCAAATATTTTTAAATTATATTTCATATTTAATGTATTTACAAAAATACCATTATCTATATAGTATTTAGGGTTTTAATTTTTTTTCTTAATATTTATTGCGGCCACCTCTATTTTTTTAATAAATTAATTTTAATTTTTAATTTTTACAGCTCTTCCTCTCTCCCATTTCATTCTTTTCGTTCCTTGTGATTTAATTTAACTCATTTTTTATTCGTTTAATTTTTTCTTGTATTGTTTTACATTTATATATACTGTTTTTTTTTTTCATTTCTTTGTTATATTCTTTTGTATGTTCTTCATAAATATATTTTTCAATTGAAAAAAAAAACTTATTCTTTAAGGTTTTTTTTCTGTTTAATAGATTTATTTTTTAATTACATGTTACTATTTGATTTGAGTTTCACTTCAAGCTTTTTTCATAGGAAAATAAATTTGTTTGTTGCCTAGGAAAAAATTCAAGTAACATTTGTTTGTTTCTTGAGAAAATATTGTGTTTGTTTTCCGAGAAAATATGGTCCGAAAATATAATTTTAAATTTAGATAAGATCGGGGACGGATTTTTATATACGAGTCAAAACTATTCTAGGCAAGATCGGGTGTACATATCCATTTATCAGGTCGAGATTAGGTAGTCAAAAATCAAACTATTGCCATCCGTAGAGTTACTCAATCTCGAACCCAATATAACAAACCCAAGATTTAGGGGTGCACATTTTCAGATACAAATAATATCTGATTTGAAAATACGAATATCTAATTTATCATATAAATAAAATATCAATCTGTGTCTAATTTTAAAAAATAAAACATCGTACATGAACATGAGTTAGTTTGAAAAAAGGGTTAAATTTAAATTTTTACATTTTAAAGAAAATTATATATTAATTAATTAAAAAATGTTTGGAATCATTTGTGGCAAATTTCATTTTTGTAAGCATCAACCAATTTCGAATATGTTCTATACCCAAAATTTGAAATCAATTGGTCAATAACATTTTCAATACAATACGATAAATACAAAACATTAAACACTCGATTCATTACACATTCACCCTAACGAGTGATTTCAATAAAAATAATAATATTTGATGTAATTTTTTATTAAAAAATATATATGATTATAAAATATAAATAATAAACGAAGGCATTTTAATAATTTTATATTAAAAACCCTTTACTAGCAATCTTGAAGTCTGAAATAATTTTTCAAGATTGTTCGAAAAATATCATAATTTTTCATGGTTTGGTTTATCGCGTCAGTCATGGTCTGATCCAATCATAACTACCCATTTTACCACTATCTTTCAAATAATTTTTTTTCAACTCAAATCCAGATTAAATTTTAAATTGTAAAATTAGATTTTATTAGCATGAATTTTCTTATAATGAAACAGACTTGTAATGTTCAAACTAGCTTTAAAATTTAATAAGAAAGAAAAGAAAACAACTTTTGATAGAACATGGCAGTAAAGAAATCTGAGAGTTGAGGTTCAACGGTGAGTCTGTCGTTTCAAAGTCACTCTGAATGTTATTAATTGGAAATTTGCTCCACCAACACCTCTTTTGAAACATCTCTGGGTGAGCAAACCTGTGAATCCGCCCCCATCGAGCTG
The DNA here is from genome assembly GCA_035048815.1 of Abelmoschus esculentus. Classification (NCBI taxonomy): domain Eukaryota; kingdom Viridiplantae; phylum Streptophyta; class Magnoliopsida; order Malvales; family Malvaceae; genus Abelmoschus; species Abelmoschus esculentus. Next base: position 14,398,363 of record JAUCBN010000026.1, read on the forward strand.
CAACATGTTCAAAACAGGCAGAAGTTGTTTCTAATTTAAGCATAATACGAGGTTGTCTATTCGAATCGGAGATTCAAATAGCGGTCTGTTATCAAAAATGTAATGAATGTCCGTTGCTGACAAAATGCTCACCTTTTATCCACGATGACCACCGATCGAAGCTCACAATTGTCAAAGCTGAAGATCAACAAATTGAAAACAAAGAATGTAAACTGTTTGTCTGAAAATCAACAAGAAGGTGAGGACACTGTTTAGTTCAGGCTCTCATCTCAGTCTCACCGTTTGAATAAAGCTGTTCGAACCGTTTGATGGCAGTCATTGCCAAGTATGTAAAGAATATGCTGAAGGATTATGCCATGGCTGACTATAACAATCTCCTGCTCGGGCCTTGTCCATAGCCATTTCATAAATACAACCATTCGAGCAGCTATTTCATCTTCAGGCTCCCGAACGTCTGGATTCCACATGCTGTCATCTTCACCATCCATCTGAACAAGCACAACTATTTCAACTCGAGATCATATAATATATGCATCACATCGGCATCTTAAATCCTGTTTAAAGATAGGGTTGGAGCTAAAGAACTCGCCATTGAAAAATCAAATGAAGGGAAAAGAGCTTCACATTCGCTGACCCGTCTTCTCATATCACAAGGACGAACACCCTGGTAAAAAACAGTGTCTGACTGTCTGTAGTATTATAAGACTCTAAGATTACACATTTCAGCAGTTTCAGCTATATATATATATATATATATATATATATATATATATATATTACCAGGCGATCCCGACAAAGCTCAACTGCCATAATTTTCGGGCAATTCCCATTCCGGTCTCTTTCAGGGTTACCAAAAACTCCAAAAGCGGTTTGCATGGTCCTGCAGTGATGTTCCATTGAAAACATGTTTGAAGATGTTCCATTGCAATTTAGGCAGATTAAGTTTTGTACCTGTACAAAGGGGAAGTGACGACTAACTCAATCCTCCTAAGTAACCCACTAGCACGAACGTCCGAGCGCAGTTTTTCAACCTGCTGCAATCCCAGTGGGGAAAGCTGTGCGTCAAATAGGTGGGGAGACAACAGTGCTTCACGGTTCATGTCTCCTTCCACATTGTGCATGGCTTGTCCGTGCCTCACCTGAAACATATAAGGAAGGTTCAATGGCAGACGAACCATTGCAGTTGGTGTGTACTGTGTATATAATATACATACCAAGTGAACAATTTTGCAACGCTGCCATGGATATGGAAATTGAGCTGCTGTGGTATTCATTTTCTGCAAAAAATGGAATGACTCAAAATGACCACTAGAAAGTACTTGTAATTTCTGGGACTTGTAAGAAATGAATGTAAAACTTTTCTGACTATATATATATATGTATGTAGAGACTAGAGAGGGGGTAGTTTCTGTGTATTTTCTCTGTGTGTTCATATATCTTTCCATGACTCCTAATTGAATAGAATCTGACAGAACTATGGGAGTATATTCGCTCGTAAACATTAAGGAAAAGAGATGGAAGTTTGAAAATATAATTAATAAGTAGGATTTGACTAGGAATATATCCCAACCACTTCCAAAATCTTGTCATAAAATGACCAAAATTAACTAACAGATTAATATTTAAATACCAGTCAAATGTATAAACATTTTCTTAGAAAACCCTCTGAAGATTAAAAAATGACTTGAATACCATTGCCATGCAACTGCAAATCTTAACTTACCAGAAACCTGAGGGGGAAAACAGAAGGAAAATAATTATGGGTTTGGGGAAGAACTGAAGAAAGTATTTGAATGCTGAATGACGAGGGAAATGCATATAGAGGTTAATATATATATATATAGATATAGATATGAATGTCGTAGGCAGGGGTTTAGTTTGATTTTCTGGGTAGTAAAATTCAATCCATGCAGACGTACATCAGGGTTTATTTGTTTTTCCCTTTTATTTTCAAACACGTTAGATTTTGTGTATCATGTCAACAACTATGCTTTACGCGTGACTCCATTGATGTGCGGTCATGATTTTACTTTTTTTTCTTTCTTTTGAACCAAATATCCTATTGATTATTACAAGTTCTGAAGCAGTCAAAAGTCTCGATACTAATAGTACAAGAATATCTATTCCAATTTCAAAAGGATTCTCTAAAATTTTTTAATGTATTTTTAGGGTAAAATTACCGTGCATCTATTTATATCTTCGGTTTATATCTTTCGTTAAAAATTTTTAAAAAATTAAATTTTAAACCATAATCTTTATTTTATATCCTAAATCCTAAAAAATATACCATACTCATAATTTCCTAAATTATATCTCCTAATCTTAAACCCTAAACCCTCTAACTTGAAACAAAGGTACGAATAGAGGCATGATAAGGAGACAAACGATTTTCACCCGTATTTTTACGATTTAACTGGTTAAGGTTTATTTTTGTTAGATGAGTCTAAAACAGATAATATATACTACTAAATATTATTAATGCGGGTGTAAATCGACTATTTTTTTGTTGTGTTTTTATTGGTGTCACTATTTTAAAAAGTGGGTTTAGCGTTTAGAGTTTAAAGTTTAAAACTAGAGGTTCTAATTAGGGTTTAGAGAATTAGGTGTAAAGTGTATTTTTTTAAGGTATAGGGTTTAGGACATAAAAATTAGGACTATGATTTAAAACTGAATTTTTAGTATAAAACATAGAAGACATGACTAGGAGAAATTATTCTATGGACCGGTTCCACCACGTCATCCATGGTCCTTAAGAACAAAAAACAAGTCCACTTTATCATTTTTTACACATCATCTGCACACTCATAATTTTAATTTCGAAATCATCTCTCTAAATAAAATATATTAAAATTAAAAAATGATGACGTAGATTTGTTTTTTATTCTAAACCCTAACCCTAACCCTAAACCCTAATTAAAAAATAAATCCACATCATCATTTTTTTAATTTTTAATATATTTTATTTAGAGAGATGATTTGGAAATTAAAATTATAGTGTGCAGATGATGTGTAAAAAATGATGACGTGGATTTGTTTTTCTGTTCTTAAAGAACATGGATGACGTGGTGGAACCGATCCATAGAATAATTTCTCTACTAGGGACAGAAGATTGATTTTTATTCTATTAACGTGATACACCATTAAATACCATTATTTTTTATTGATTTTTGAATGATAATTAAAATTTTCAATGCTAGATATACAGTCGACCATATTTTAAAATGAAACTAAAAAAACATTCAATGAATCAATTTTGCAACCATGGTTTTATCCAACTAAATAAATTTACATCATCTTTATTTTTTTACATGATATTTTTTTATAAATTAAAATTTATAAATAATTATATTTTTTTCATACCTCTTATTTATTCTAATATATTAATGAATTAAATTGTTAAAATAAAAAAAATATCTAAAATATTTAACCCACAAATTTAAAATAAAAAAATAAAATTGTTATTAATAAAATTATTGTATTATACTCTCCTCATAATCTTCGATGATGGGATGAATGTAGTGATTTCATCGAAGATTATGACGAGATCGTAATGCAGCGTTTTATTAATAATAATTTTATTTTTACCTTCTTTAACTTGTGGGTTAAGTGTTTTGGGGTATTTTTTATTTTAATGTTTTCATTCATTATATTAAAATAAATATATAAAGTATAATAAAAAAGATGATAATATTTTTTTTAGATAAATAATATTTATAAAAGAAATATCATATGAAAAATAAAAATAATGTGAGATTATTTAATTGGATAAAACTATAAATATGATTTTGAGAAATTTAGTAAGACTATGAATGTCACTAAATTTAGTGTGAGTAAGCTTGTATTTAATTTATGGGTATAATGGAGGTTAATTAATTAATGATATAATTATTTTTGGATCACTTAATTATTTAAAGTTAACATTTGGATTACTTATTTATGGGTAATGTTATATTTGAGTTACCCAATTATTAAAGGTTACATTTAGATCACTCAATTATAGGTAATGTTATATTTGGGTCACTCTTCATATTTAATTTTTTTATCAGATTAACTAATGATTTCAAATAAAGTACTCTAATGTTAACAAGAGTATATAAGTGATTTAGAAAAAAAATGATCAATTTAATATAATTTTTCAAATATGAAGAGTGACTCAAATATAGTCTTACTTATAATTGAATGACCCAAATATAACTTTTAATAATTAGGTGACCCAAATACAATATTAGCCAAAATCAGTAACCTAAATATAACTTTCAATAATTAAGTGACTTAAATATAATTATACCATTAATCGAGTAATCTCCATTACAGTTTACCCTTAATTTATTACGTTCACAACCAAGCGACAAAACAGTAAACATGTGTTTCTGTTCATTGTCCGATCTGTTAAAAAATAAACTGAAAATGTAAATGACAGAAAAACTAAAGCGGTACAGCTTTCACTGTAGATATGGAGGCTGTCATAAAAAAAGCATTGAAGTAGAACTGAAAGTCGATAAATGACCATACTAGGCTTTAGGGGGGCATATTGGTCAAACTAAAAACCTTTAGAATTAAAAGTCGAAAAAAAATGTTTTATATAATTTTATAAAAATAGATATTTTGATTGATCAGTTATTATATAAAATTAATATATTTATTTATATAATATTATTATTTCGGTATATATTATTATATGTAATTGTCGTTACAGACGAAGCTATGTTGTATATGAGAGAAGATTATACTCTCCTAAAATATTTTGGTTTAATTACATATGAGGTCCTTATTAGTTTAAATAGTTAAAATAAGTTTTTTGTCCCTATTAGTTTGTAGATTTAAAAACTTAATAGAATTTTTTTTCTCCCAATATATAATCTTAGTTTCATCTTTGTTTGTCATGTCTTGTTTATTATCGGTTAATTAATAATTTTTATTTGTAAAAGAATTATTTTAATCTAAAATAAAATATTAAAAATTAAATTAATTAAAAAATTAAAATCAAAATAATTATTCAATCAAACGTTAAATAATCTTTTAATATTATATCTTATAATTAGGATTTTCTAAATAACGTCAGGTTAAAAAAAACTAAAAAACGATTATATTGATCTTCTTACAAAAATTATAAAAATTTTAATATCGAATTTTTAATATATTATTATTTTATTTATTTTTTTAAATATTTTTTATATATAATAAAAATGGATATTAAAATTCTTACCGCTTTAATAAAAATATTCAGTGCAATCACCTTTTAGCTTCTTCAAACTACCCTTTATAATTCCTGCCTTTTTCTTTTTAATTTTAGGTAGAACATGCCTGCGTGCACACGCATGTTCCATCACTAATGATGCCCCAGTCAGTCGGTCCAAAATTAAAGTTTATTATTTTTGTTAGGACTAGCTTTATATATATCGTAAATACCCAGTAGTTTCGTCTTGGATTTGAATCTTTGGTTTCATAATGGTCTAAAGCAATGTGCAAACGAAATGCCCCATGGAGAGAAAACAATTACTGTCTTGTGGTCGGTGACTTGTAAATAGTTAATATTTATAAGGGTGTAATTAAATTAATATTAAGAGTTTGAATCAATTGGTATAGCTTGTTCTAACTTAATTAAGATATAACGTATATTTAGGATGAGTTTATCACGTGCTTCAAATACTGCTAACGTTGAACATTATTAAACTGATTAATAAAAATTAAAAATTTTAAGAATATATAATTAATAATTGTACGTTGAGTCGATTCATATTTTTTTAGACTACACTTACTACTCTTGTATGCTTATATTATCTTTTAAAAAAAGTTTTCTAAAGTTGAAATAGGCATTGCTTTCATTAAAATTTCAAAGATATGTAATTAATAAAGATTGTTTGGTTTAAAATATGAGTATTTTATATTTTATTTGAATTTAATTCGATTAAATTTTATGAATATATTCATTTAATGTTCACAAATATATTTATTTAATATTCACGAACATAAACGGCTAAGTTTAAATAAGTTATCAATATAATTATTAGTGAATCAGAAAACAGCAATGTAAATAACTTGTCCACCCCAGTTATATGGTGGATCTATCACTATGATTAATAGTAGTGGCGAATCTAAAAAATATTATCCAGTGAACCAATATAAATAAGAAAAAAATATCTATATATAATTTAAAAAACCATTATCTAATAATTAAAAAAATATTATTTATATCTTTATTTAAAGGCATAAAGATAATTTTAACCCTTAACGTTTACAGTTTTTGTCGTTTTGGCCCTTATTCTTTTTTTGGGATAAATTTAGCCCTTAACCTATATCTTTTTGACAAATATCTTATTTTTTAACTAGCTTGATGACTGGACCGTTAAAAATTTAACGATGATATATATATGGAATATAATTTTAAATGCTATGGAATGTAACCTATCAAATACATATATATATATATATGAAATATAATTTTATTCCAGTATAAAATATAAAACAATTAAAATTCAAATAAAATATTAAAAATTAATTAATTCTAAAATATAAGATTATTAAACATTCTTAACCCTAAAATCTTATTCGAATTGTGTTTATATTTTTTAAGATGAGATTTTGATTCTATCGTAGTTAGGGTTAAGAATGTTTAATATTTTTTTATTTTAAAATTAATTAATTTTTAATATTTTATTTGAATTTTAATTGTTTTATATTAGAATAAAATTATATTCTATATATATATATATTTGATAGGTTACATTCTATAGCATTTAAAATTATATTCAATATATATATCATCGTTAAATTTTTAACTGTCCAGTCATCAAGCTAGTTAAAAAATAAGATATTTGTCAAAAAGATATAGGTTAAGGGCTAAATTTATTCAAAAAAAGAATAAGGGTCAAAACGACAAAAACTGTAAACGTTAAGGGTTAAAATTATCTTTATGCCTTATTTAAATAAAACTGAAGTATTTCTTTAAAAAATTATTTTTTATCTATTAACTTAATTAATTTATCAAAATATAAATCATAAATCTCATGAGCCCAATGAAATTAATTTTGTATTATTGGGCTTTACCTTTTAATAGAATTGCGTCTTTTGAGTGAGCCCAATAATCCATTCGATAGATGAAAGTATGGATTCAATCACAAAACCATATTTGAGTGAGTTGGCATTCAAGTGAGTTATTAGAAATAGGCCCGATACGAGACAAATCACGAACTATTCGAGCTCGATTTAGTCAAAGTTCGGTTAAAACTCGAGTTGATTGAACTTGACTCGAGTTCTTGATGAGCCGAGCTACATGATACTCGACTAGAAAAGCTCACAAGCTACCCGAATATATATATATATATATATATACTTTTTTTTTAATTTTTTTTACGATTTAAAATCTAAATTCTAAACATAAAACCCTAAAAATCTAAAATCTAAACATAAGTCTTACACTCTAAATTAACATACTAAAACCTAAAATTACAAGCTTGAGTTTACACAACTTGTGTATCAAAGTTTTTCTTTATTAGGCTTTAAATGAGATGTAAGAGATAAGAGTTACTCGAGTCTAACACGATCAGTCAATATTTGACTTGATTAGGCTTGAAAAAAAGCTTGAATTCAACTCGAGTTCCTAATGAGTTGAGCTGAGTTTAAATTTTTTAGGCTCATTTAAAATTACTCAAGTTCAAACTCGATTTGAAATCTTAACGAGTCAAACTGAGCTTAACATTACTCGGTCTCGACTCGGCACGTTTACACCTCTAATAAGAAACATTAAAAACATGTTTCAACTTACCAACTATTTAGTCCTAAAACTATTATTATTTTTTTCTCTTTTAATAAGAATAGCTATACCTTTATGTTTTTTTTTGTTTTTTTTGATCGTTTGATTGTTTTTTTTTTTTAATTTATATCTTTTTAGATTGAATTTGACAATAGCGTGACTTATCAAGATGATACTTATTTGTTATCGTGTTAATATTTTCTACTTTGGACGCTCGGATTAGATCGGGATACACAATTTACATTCGTGGATAGTTTTCTCACAACATTTGACTCTAATTTATGATTATCGATTGTTGGTAGTCTTTCAATAATTTTATCCATTTTTTGTGGTTCGTTTTCTGATACAATAAAATCTATTCGTATCTAGCTCTTTTTGAGGGGTTTAGACCTTTTCTTGTATGGTTATTATATGATATCAGTTGATTAGTTTTTTATATCAATGATTATAAAAAATATCCAGATTATATGTTTATTTTACATTTATGATTGAAAATTTTTATTAGAATTTTGAATATTTTCTCTTTAATAAAAATATCGATTTATATAAAAATAATAATTAATTTTATTATACTAAAGTTTTTAAACAATATCTAAGATTCGAATCTTTTTAAAAATAAAGAAGTTAAATTAAGTTCATCGTTTTTATAATAAACCTCTTCCCTCCTCTAATCAAATTATTTGACTAAAAAAATCAAACACTTGTTATTATAAAGAGAAAAGACGTTTCAACTAATTCAATCAAAGTTAAAAATCAATTATTTTTTAGTTTGTATTTTAATAAACCTCTAAATATTAATCTACCGATTACCACTTCAAATAAAGCAACATTCCGTTCGAAAGATGATTTATTTAAGTAAAAAAAACTAAATATAAAATGAGTATAAAATTATTTACAAAGCTTTATACTCCTATCCTATTAAAATCGTTTCTAATAGTTTTTTTTATTAAATTTGTTTTTTTAATTATTTAAAATAAAGATATAAAATAATATTTAAAAACATTCAGTAAATTCGCTTTTAAATATATATTTTATGACATTTAATTATTTAAAATAACTATGATTAAGGTAAAAATAATAATTTAAAATATTTATGACTAAGGAAAAAATTAATAAAAATTTAATGGAACAAAAAGAATATGGTTCATTTAATTCTAAAAATTGTTTTTTATTTTTATATTTTATTTTTATTTTCACAAAATAATTTTATTTTCATTTTTTTTAAAATTTTAAAAAACATGTTTGCTTACAAATGGAAATTTTTTTTCAAAAATAAAAGTAATGAATGTGTTTGATACTTAGCCTTTTCAAATAAAATAGAAAAAAATTATTAAATAATTAAAATTTAATAATAAATAAATAAAATATAGATAAATAAACTAAAATTTTAAAACAATATCATTGGAAAGATTTGAACCTAAGTTAAAATGAAATTTAAATTAAAAAACTTTTTTTTTCATATTTTTATCTTCTTAGATCATTTTTAATGATTTTTTTTTTTATTTTTAAATTTTCACTTATTTTTGCTTTTACGTTTTAATTTTACAATCAAATACTTTCTTTCATTATTTTTATTAAAAAAACGAACTCTATTCTCTATTATCAAATTGTAATATTTTAGCATTTCACCGATTGTTAGTGTTTCTCTGCTTTCTATTAGAAGAGAAATCGTTGTCTCTTAGGGTTGAGTATATTTAATCGTAAAAGTAAAAATCAAACTGAATCGAGATAATTAAATAATTTATGTTTTGTAAGTTTACAAATTATGAATAATTAAATTAAATTAAAAATTTTAAATTAATTATAATTATTTTTATAAAATAAAAATATATATATTTTATATTTAAAATATTATAGATATATTTTAATTATTATTTTTATTTAAAATATAAATTTTTAATAAATATTTATAAAAAAATATTTTAACACTTTATTTTTAATGTTTAAAGTTTATAAAATTATTTTATTAAAATAAAATATAAAAAGTTAAAACCAACATTAATATGAAAAAAATAAAAATTATTAAAATAATTATTAAAATATTTTAGTGTCCCTATCGGAGGCGGTTTACAGATTTAGGTGTCTTTTATAATTTATTAAAATGTGATTTTTAGAAGTAATTATTCATAATTATACTAGTTTTAAAATATAGTTTTAAAAGTAATTGTCCTTTTTAGAGGCTTGTACAGTTGTTTCTATTATGTCTTTCTAAAATCTCACTAGTTCTACGAAAGCAATAATAATTAGAATAATCAATAAGATTCTATAATCAATTATCACATTTAGGACATAATTATAACGTTTTAAGAATTATAATTTATCTTTATTAAGAGTATTTTTAAAATTTTTATAATAATTTTCGAGATTAACATCATTTAATGGATATAATTTACAGAAATTTGTGACTCTCTTTTTTAAGATCTCATCTTATTATGTCTGTCCCAAACCCCATTGGCTCGTATGATCCCCTATCCTTCGAAAGCTTCTCCTCATGCCGTCGGTTGATTGAGTCGGCCATCGGCGCCGCCTTGAATCTATTGCTCCACATTGTTAGGACCTTGACAAATGTAGACGGATCAAAATCATGGGAGTTTACATGGGACAGCCTTTCCTATTTTAAAAACAAATTTCAATGATATCAACCCAAGGGAAAGGTTGTCAGACCATTTTGTTCTATGCTTCTGTAAACGTATTTTAAGATATTTATCGAGTGATCGAACTTACACGTATATAAATATCGTTCTCACCTAATCTGACTTGTGTTAATATATGTCTTATATACATTGTCTTACTACTTTAATATAAATATTATAAATGATAATTTATTTTAAAAATTTAAAAGTTATAAATATTTTGATTTAAATTTGAATATAGATCGAACTTGGATAAGATAAAGATTTAGATTGGATTGGATTGGATACGGATAAGATCATGACAATATCCATATTCCATCTACCTCTTATTAGGGATCAAGCATTTTTTCGGGTTCTGATTCAAATTTTTTTAAGTTGAGGATCATTTAAAAATTTTATAATTGGGACTCAAATAAATAAATATTTTATAGTTAGGACATTATTTATGTAGTTTACCAAAACAAAAATATGAGAAATAATTTAATCTAAAATCGTGTTATTTTTAATAATTATTAATTATACGTAGGATATTTCAAATTTTCGATCATTACTTAAGAACATTAAAAAATTAATAGTGTATAATAATATATTGTGTTAATGATGTTTAACGGTGTGTATATTTTAAACTCATTCTAATTTTTTTTTTAGAAATTTTAAGGATTTATTTTTATTTTACGATTTTTATCAATATTATGAGATTTTTTTAACGATAATATAAAATGGGTAAAATATAAACAAAATGATAGTACAAGGATAGTTTGAGAAAATATACCAAAACTAAATCAAGGATCAAAATAAAGTAAATGAATAATTGACTATTGACCCAAAAATATATGAGGAAAATCCAGATCACGACGGTGAAGTAAACAATATCTATAATGGACGGCATAGCAAGTCGATGGTAATTAAGTTGAAAATGACCCCGGTATAATCTAACGTCCAGTCCTCAAAATCTTGAAAGTATACAATGATGCACCCAAATATAAAAATATTATCAATATGGTCCCTTTTCGTTCCTCCACTTGCCAAAATCTAGTTCATCGGCAACGAACCAGATCCAAATCCCATTACGCTACAAAATAAATTATTAAAAATGCTTGAGAACTTGGAAATGATCGTATTATATAAAATAAATAAGCTCACCTGTCATAAAAAATAATTACGGAACGTATCTCACAATTTTTAAAGCTGCGTATATAAACATAAAAAACTAATCAATTATAGAAAATTTTATGCAAAATTTTTATTATCATAGATATTTAATAATTAATAAATTAAATATCGATTATTAAATAAAAAACACTAACCGGCTATGTGGATCGTCTTCCATTAATGGAAGACATTTATTGGTATTAATAAGTTGAACCATCGCTTGCTGCAAAAATACACCATGGCTCACCACTGCTATCTCCTTCTCTTTCCTTGTCCACAACCTGAAACATTTCGTATCATCAAAGTCTATGCTTTCGGGTAATTCAATGGATGCGTGAAATAGATGATACATGATAAATTATTGTTTAATTTGGTCCGTAAAAGCTTTAGAGCTGACCAATTGATAAACTTCATTGCCCTGGCTAAAACATCTTCCTGTGTTTCTCTTTCATTTTCTTTCCATAACACGTCCTCTTCGTGTTCGATCTGGTCCCATTGATTCATGTTAATGAAAGCGTACAGCAAACGAAATTGAACCCAGAAAAAAATGCTACGCACCAATGAAAAATCGACTGCCGGAAAACGAGACCGGTATTGGCTGGTGGCTCCTCTCTTGTCACACTCATATTTTCCCTACAAAGAATAAGTATTTTGGTGTAAAACGATGGCCTGGATATACGGAAATGTGCATATCGTGGGATGTTCACGGCCATACCAATCGTTCACGACACAGTTCAAATGCGATTATCGGTGGGCGGTTGAAAGCTGGTGTCTCGTCGTTTTCATCGTCGTCTATCTGTTCCGGTTGGTCTTCACCATGAAATATTCCTACTGCTGTTTGCAATGTCCTGCCATAATTCAACCATTTAAAGCATGAAACACATGCCTTGGAAACTCAATCGGAAAACAAAACATCAATTAGATGGAAGACAACTGATATTATGGTTCAATATAATGACAAAGTGAGTATAAAACTTTAGACAAATATAATGGTAGTAAAATGAGATTAATGTTTAATTATGATGTGATTAATATACAATTCTAAAACCAAATGTTCAAGATCTTATTTATCTAATTTTGAAATTTACAGGGATCTAATTAGTATTTAAACCATAAAAGGTAAGAGATAAGTTTAATTTGTCTAATTTCAAAATAAACATGGATGTAAGTCGAGTAAACAGAATTCTACTCGAGTTAAAAATAATTAAATTTTTTAACTCTACTCGAAGTTTTGTAAACTAAATTCGAATAAAAAAATTTAATAATTAATTATTTGATTTAACAGAAAAATATGGTCAAAATCTAAATTTTCTATCTTCAAAACTAAAAAAGTAATTGGACCAAAAAATTTGACCGACAATACTAATTAATTTTCAGCTCCAAAAGTACGAAAAAACCAAAAATTTTGGTAAGTCCCACCCACCATTTTTTTAATGAAATTGTCCTCCCAGTTTTCAAATTTTATATTTTGCCCCATCCCTCTACTCTAGCTCTGTCCCTACAACCCCTCCTCTGATAAGGTAAAACCGTCCATGACTGAATAAATGTTAAATTTGTAGGACATTTTGAGTTTACAGAGAGTAAACCATTGAGAAACTTTAGTACCTTGACATGGGGGAAGTAATGACTAGCTCAATCCCGTTCAGTAGACCCGTGGCACAAACATCTTTTCGTTGATGGCGAACCTGTTAAAACACAACCTCAAACCTGTTACAACATAAAACAAACTCACCTGTTGTCTGTTGATTCTTCTGTCTAGATGTGTACATCACCTGTTGCCACCCCTGAGAGGAGAGTTGTGCGTCAAAAAAATCAAAGGAAGTTAATGGATCTCGGCTCTTGTCTGATTCTAGATTATGCATTCCTTGTGCATGCCTCACCTGAACTTTCACAGCAACAATTATTACATATCTCAACATGTTTCTTCTAGTAACACAGAAAATGAGAATACATGTTAAAGAAAACGAGGACAAACCAGATGGACAAGCTTATGTGGGACATTCTTCTGGTTTGAAAATGGAGCTGATGAATCTGTTTCCATTTCTGCAAATCTGGGAGGTAGAGGAAGACGAGAAGGAGAATACATAAATGAACATGGAAAGGTAAAGAGAATAGCTGTGCATTGTTGAACACTAATAGTAGTATATAAATATATCAGACTCGACCAGCAGGGACGGAAATAGGCAAAATTATTTTTTATGAATTTGTCCATTACTTTTAAATATTTATGTTTTGACCTTCTCAATCTCAAATCCTGACTTCGTCTTGACCCTGTCGACCAGGCTTTGCCATGGAAGTCTAACTCCACCCCTTAATATATTATATTAAATAAAATAAAAAGGAAATACTAATAAGCTTCTCCAGAAGTAGAAAATATTTCAGAAGGGACCTCATTGTGGACTAACAGATCAGGAGGAAGAATAGGATTGTGTTTGAGGGTAAATGCACATAGGGAAGGAAAAAGTATAGCGGGTTTCTCTTTATTTTCTGACACGTAAAGTTGTAAATAATCAAATCGGACGTTGACAAACAACGTATAAAAATTATTTTTTATAATATATATTTTATAATTTATGTTCAGACTACGAGATATTTATCGATACATTTTAATAAACCCAGATTCAGTGATTCAAAAGCCTTTGATTAAGGCATGCTTGGTTGGGCACATGTGACTTAATTAAGGGATCAAACCAATCCATTAGACGGCTCAGACAAGAGTTGGTATAAAATCACCTAGTATTCATATACATGTTTTAGTCCAACAAAACAATATAAGTTGTAAGCTCCCTACATGAATCCATATTTCCCTTGAGAACACTCGTGAAAAAACAGGATATTCAACGTTACCAGCCGCTGCCTTTATTCTAGATTTCGTTCCCATTATTCAGGAAGGAATTCACATGTTTTCATACCCTATATTAGGGGCTGAATGAGACGAGACAAATCGAGAGTTATTCAAGTTCGATTTGATTAGATTCGTTTCAAACTCGAATTCGGCTTAAGTTTTTGGTCAAACTATATGATACCCGACTTGGCTTACGGACTATTCAAAAATATAAATATACTATTTTTTTTATTTTTTATAATTTAAAATATAAATTTCTAAACTTAAAATCCTAAGATCTTAAACCCTAAAATTAACAAGCTTGGGTTTATACAACTTGTGTATCAAAGTTTTTTTTTTCCATTAGGCTTTAAATAAAACATGATAGATAAAAGTTACTCGAGTCTAATACAGTTAAAGATCGGTCAACACTTGACTCGGTTAAGCTCGAACTTGACTCGAATTCTTAACGAACAGACCCGAGCTAAAATTTTTCAAGCTCATTTAAAATTATTCAAGCTTGAACTCAACTCAAAATATTAATGAGTCAAATCGAGTTTAACACTACTCGAACTTAACTCGGCTCGTTTACACCCCTATTGTATACAAGTTATCCAAAATGAAAGTAATTTTATGTATTGCTTAAGTAAAATGTTTTAATACTTAGACCGCGTAAATTTTAAATTTATCAATCTTAGCGTTTATGAGTCTTATTTAAGATTTACGAATTTAAAGTTGAAGCTTTATAATTTAGAGGTTATGCTTAAAATAGGTAAGAGTTGTATAATAAATATTTTAAGGTAAGTTATAATAGAAGTCACTTAATTATGGGTACGATTATATTTGAGTCATTTAATTATTAAAAGTTATATTTTTGTCACTCATTTATGAGTAAAGTTATGTTTAGGTTATCTAATTATTAAAGATTATTTAAAATCACTCAATCATAAGTAGATTTACATTTAAGTCATCCTTCGTATTTAAAAAATTCATCAATTTCGTCGTATCACTAAAAAAGAACTCATACAACCAAATCAAAATTCCATGTGTATAATTACATTAAATCCAAAGATGGACCTAGGAACATTGGAATTTTAAGTTTTTTATATTTTATATATATTTTTTATATTTTTATTGATAATTTAATTATGCTTCTCATAAACTTTTGTAATTTTATACCTCATACTTTTAATATAATTTTTTGAGAGTTTACATCTTTATATAAAATTCTGAATTTGTCTCTAATTAAATCTATTTTTTTATGATATTTTACATTAAATCAAATATATGATTTGACTTTTTTATGGTAAGATTGTGGACGATCAACATTTTGTTTCCTCCAGTCGAGAAATTAGTGAATTTGTCTGACTAATGGCATGTGAGCCTCTAGAATCTCTATCATGTGCAGACATGCATCTTAAAACGAAGACCAATGCTCCTGCCTACTGGTGCCAAACAAGACATCCTTGTAGAACGGTGCAACATTCTTCTGTTTCGTTGCTGTCATAAAATTGACATTTTCAGTTGAATTAATCGAGGAAAATCTTAGAAAACCCAGCTAGTATCCCCCAAAAGACAGTTACACACGGCTCAACATGGGAACTCGTGATGCATGCAGAGCGTCAAGACAAAGAGAATATAGAATGTATATAAAGTCAAGAACATACAGAGCAGAAACGCGGAACGGACTAACACCTGGCGGCTCGGGAGGGACAGCTAGAGACCGTAGATAGGATGGACAATTGTCCTTCAATTTTTAAAATTTTTATTTTTATATATTTTTAAAATTAATTAATTTATTAATTATCTCTTAATTTTAACGATCGTTCCTCCCCAATTATCCTCCACTTTTCTTTTAAATATTTAATTATTTTTTTATTATAGGACAGAATAATATAAAATATATTTCGAGACTATTATCATACTTTTAAAGAAAAAAATATGAGGATGAAAGAAGAAGCAGGAAAAAAAATAATAAAAGAAAGCAAGAAGCAACATCAAAAATTTAAAACAACCCTAACCTTAGCACCCATGGAGTTTTTAGAACAAAAACAATCACAAATGTAAACATCCTTTTTTATGGACACGACATACTTGTAAAAGGGTGTACAATTATATGTTTTGTTTCTGTCATGTAATGAACGGAAAAACACGCTCAATGTTAAAAAAACATTGACATTATGCATTGTATAATTATATTTCACAACAAAAAATTTTATGTAACCTATATTATTAATAAAATAATAAAATTAATTTATTAATATACGTGAGATAAATTTAGTAAAGTATGTAACGAGATGAAAAAAAAAGATTAATTTTGTTTAGGGATGATAATTTGATTTAAAATTATTAAATTTCGATATGATCTAATCTAATAAAAATTAATTCTTTTTTATTAAAAATTAAATTCAAATAAAATAAAATTAAATTATTAAAAATATAAAACTAAATCAGATCAAAATCAAATTTAACGTAAAGAGTTATCTGACTCGTTGTCATCCCTAATTTTGTTGTTGGGTTAAGATCAAATGATTTGTTAGGTGACCGGTAAAGAAATGCGTAGTCCCACTCTTACTTGCATGGAGTTCTACTGGGCCTATAATTGATGGAATAGTTACTGGGCCTATAACTATGTGTAGCTGTTAAAATTTGCTAGATAACCTGATTTGTGGGTCCCAAAATTTGGTGGTTAGTTAACGAGACATGTCATGTTGGGAAACAGGCCTTGACCAACTCAAATTCGGTTGGTGTGATCAGATATGTAAGACCGAGTTTTGAGTCTTAAAGGCTTTCTCTAGCACAACAGAGTCGGTCTCTATCATAACACAAGGCCAGGATCTGTCATGAGCCAACAATGACAGCATGGACCTTCCCCAATGTGGATTCTAGGGGTAGTTAACGAGTTGAGAACTTCATTTGATCTGATCAAAATTCGATAAATATTCGATTTAGATTAGTTTGACTCAAATTCAAACTTAAACTCAACACCTTAACGAATTAAATCGAGTAAAGTCTAACTCGATTCGATAAGTTTGCGAGTAGCTCTTTATTTTTTAAAATATTTTTTAATAGTTACTTTAAAATAATTTCATTCAAAGAAATAAATTTAAATAATAATTATTAATGTGCGAATTGTTACTTTAATTTTAATACGCTAGTTTGGTGTATTTATAGAGTTACTTTTGAATTTAGACTTTAAAAATCTTTTATCCACTCTTTTTGATATTTTTGATTAAATTTGTTAACTTAAGTAAATATTAAGCCTCATATGGTATTGTTAAATTTTACTTTTAGTTAAAAATAAGGTAAGTTTTTAATGAGCATAACGAGCAACAAGTTGAGTTTAACGAGCAATGAGTCGAGTCGAACAACAAAATTTTTTAACGAACATGAATCGAGCAATATCCAACTCGCGTTCGACTAGTTCAATAAGCACCTTAGTGGAGTCTATAAAAGTGCAACTAACAGTCTGTTGAGCAATGCCTCCCAACACCAATCCGCCAGAATCATGCCCAACACCACCACCGTCGGCCACACCTAGTGTAGGGTCGAAAGCACCATGAGTGTTGACTTTGATGTGGCCCGGCGCAAAGGCCTGCCATCGAGTGTCCGCAACCGTTGTAGGCGTAGACCAAGAACCAAGGGAGGTGGAAACCATAGAGTAGAACGATCATGAAGCAAAGCCTTGGCCTAATCAAGCAACTCACCAATGGCAGTGTCCGTCCAATTAACCGTTGTAGTACCACGTTGATATCTCAAATGAAAAGAGAGGAAAATGACACTTCACTTGATACAACAGCTTCATCTCAAAGATTTGATATGGTAGATAAAAGAAGCAAAGAAATTAGTTTCAAAGATTTGATTTTTCTAGTTAACCTCCAACTATACTGATTAGATATGTGATGAAGGTATATCCACTTACTTTACCGACATCAGCTCCTAAAATCATGTAATAAATATAATATTGTTGTCTTTTATTGCCAGATACAATCCCTCTACAGTCGATGGTCAAGTTCTTTGTGAAGCACAGGATTTCATATAGATTCCAACTACTGTGGAGAATGAGACAAACTTGATGCAACTAATAGCGTAGCTTAATGAAACTCAAACACCAGACTGACAACGCAATGCAAGATCAACACGACATGACGAGACTTACCTTTAAACTCCTAAACCTATCAAGATCATGTATACGTTAAAACGCGTTGATAACAGTAGCCTATTCATTCGGTCTGAAAAATGAACGTGGGTCACGATAGAAAAAATAATAATATTTATTCTAAAATATTTGGGTTATAATATTCTGGTCTATAAGATATATGTTTGTTATCAAAGGATTAAGAAAAATATAAACAAATACTATCTTATCATTGTTTTTAAAACTATTAAACAATAGTAATATATGATTAATTCCAAAGCGTACCAACCTTATTTGTTTCGAGTAGAGTGGTAGAGTAATTTGTGTTCTAGGCCGAGAAATATAAGACCAGATAAATTCAGTCGCTTATACCAACTTAATCATGTAATTTTGATGTAATTTATCAAGCGGAGTCGAGCACGAGTCAAACAGTTTTCGGGTTATAATATTCTACTGCATCCTATGTTGGTCCGGGCATGAAATTAGAAAAACTGGCCCTATCATACAGCTGCAACAATGCTAACCTAGCTGCCTACTATTATTTAATTTAGCACACGAAAACAAAAAAGTGGAGATAATATTTAGGGTTTTAGTTTAGGGTTTAGGGTTTATGATGTTAGTTAGAGTTAGGAATTTATATTTTAGATTTTATAGTTTAAATATAAAGGGTTGTGTAATATTTTACACAATTTGTATATCAAAGTATAACTCATATAGAGAGAGTTAGGATCAATTTATATGGATAATAATAATAAATGACATAAGATTATTTTTTTTAGACCGTTGGATAATAATAATAAATGACTAAGATTATTTTTTTTAAGTAATAATCTTTATATTTTTTTACTTTAATCTCATCCGTCTATTTGACTTATTCAATGTACATGAATTAGTGAAAATTAAATAAGTTTTACACCATATAATTTGATCTTATATCATGTAATTAGATTTAGTTGTCAACTTGATCCCGACCCAAAAATAATTAATTTAAATTCTAATTCACCCCACCCAATCAAACACTTAAAAATGGCTTCAATCAAAACTCTTATTCAATTTGATTTGGTCTAACAAACTCAATTTTAGATATCTAATTTAAAAAAAATTAAAGATCTAATTATAAAAAATAATTTTATAGATAAAATTTAATTTTAAGGGCCTATTTATATAAAAAATAATAATTTTCAAGACCAAAATACAAATACTACGAAAAATATAAGAAATAATTACACCATTAGTCTCAGGTCTAGTCAGATCAAATATTTTTCAACCTTAAGTTGAATCCAACCTAACCTCATCCATATTAAAAACCCGACACGACTCATATTAAACCTGTTTTTAACAAAAAAATAATTCAACCCGATTGGATCGAATAAAATACTCATCTCTACCTAATACCTCGACAAATTAAGTAAAACTAATTCTAATATTTCCTAATAAAAATTTAATAAAATCTATATCAGCTCCTTCAAAACCTCGTACCCAACAAATCAAATAGGTCAATTATCCTAAATTTGAATGTAGATCTACCTCTGTATGCAAATTTCATCATTCAATTTATTTCGAAATTAACAAACTTAAGACTAATTAATTTAATTTGGTCAAATATTAAAAACTCTCTAAACAACCTCGAATATTATTATCGTTAGAAGATCTATATTTAAACAATTTATTTATGAGATACGTATATATTACCAACCGTTAATTAAAAATTTAAATATATACTATTATAAAATTACAGTATGTACTAAACAAGCCTCAAATAAATTGACAAATTATCGACAACCATTAAAACTTACGACGTTGTTTTTTCCTTTGTTGTTCCTCCTACATTATCGTGTAATCGTATTTCTGTTCGTAGGGCAACACCTTTTGTGTGGCTACAGGCAGCAGGCAGCAGGCAGCTCGACGAGAGGGGCATGGGACCGAAGCCTTAATGGTTGGTCGAGTGCACTCACATGTTACGGTAGGTAGATAAAAAGAAAGAATTGACTTGTTTTAAAAAAAAAAATAAGACTTGGTAGAGTCGGATAACAAATTTCAACATTTCCACTAATTGGGATAATAGTTTTAATTTAATTAATATATTTATTTATTTTTATTTAAAGATGACGTATTATCACTTGATCGAAGGAAGGTTGAGGAAGATTAAAATGGTAATCTAGAGAATTAAACTTGAGACCAATAAGCGTTATGCTCACTTGTTTATCATTAGACCAACCTGTTCTTGTTCATATAAACTGCATCATTATATATATTATAATTATGGGTGTTTAAAATTATCCGATTCATTTACCCAAAACAAAAATGACAGGTAATTTTTTTCAAAAATTACCTAGTTGGGCCGAGTACCTGATCCGAAAATAATTGAGTCAGACTTGGTCTATTTTTTTCAATTACCGGATACCCTACCCAATCCGACTAATTTTAAATTATATATTTTTTAGTTTTAAATTATATTTTTATTGTAGGTTTCTATAAATTAAATTTAAATATTTAAATTAATTTTATTAAATTTAATTTTGTATTTTTATTATATACTTTTAATCTTTAAAATTTTTAAATATATTTTATTAATTTATTAATAGAGAAAGAAAAAAAATGATATTTAATATATTTAATATCATATTAATGATAAACTTTAATAAATACATATATGTATATATGTATAGTTAAATATTCTAAAATTAATTTTAAATCACTGATTTTTATGTTTGTTCATATATTATAATATTTGTGTTTAATAAGTGATTTTTTTAATTTTAAAATAAATAAATATATATATATATATATGAATTGGGTACATGTTATCCGATTAGTCGGATACCCGGATTTTATGGGTATTCAATATAAATGGATCGAAACACAGACTGCAAAATCATTACCCAAAAATCGGGTACCTGGTAGTGAACACCCCTAATTATAATATAGTAAATGTTAGAAAAAATAAAATAAAATAAAATAAATCACTTAAAATGTGTAAAATCATACAAATTATTAAATCCAAACAAATAATTTAATTTAAAATAAAAATAACTTAAAATATTTAATTTCAAAGCAAAGAAATTCCATTTAAAATATTCAAATATTTTGTGTGTCAGTGGTCACGAGTGTTATGTTGTTGATATTGCAATCGGGCTCAGATCCAGCGAGTCTTTGTTCCTCCGAGTGTAGTCGGCTTGCTGGTGCTCTAGGAATGAGATTCTCCAGTCTTTTCTTTAATTTAAGAATAATTTTTTAATAAGATATATAATAATTATATTATATGATTTTTTATTTAATAAGAGACATAATATCAAAAAAAAATCTTTAATATTTAATTAAATGATTACTTCAACTCTTATTTTTAAACAATTAAGGGTTTAATGTTTTATGTTAGGTTAAAATGATCTATCTATAAATTAAAATAAAATAAAAAATAAAAAACATAAAAGATAAGAAAGAAAATAATATTATCAAAATAAAATAAATCATAATATTTTTATTTGATTTATATAGTAGAAATTCAATTTTTCGTTTTTTATTGATTCACGTTTTTTCATAATGGGGAGAAAGTGTTTCATTAAATATTCATATTTTTATTTTTATTAAATTTTAATATTAAATTTAAATAAAATAATATTATCAATATAATCAAATATTAGATAAAATATATATTTTTTAAGTTTTTAAAAATATTAAATAATAATAATTTATTTTATTATTTTAGAAAATAATTTATCTGATTTATTTTTTAAATGATTCATTTAAAATTTTAAAATAACAAATAATATTTTTTAAAAACATTAAATTAGTAATTTTGTTTTTAAAAAATGAATAAATTCAGTAACTTATTATTTATTATATTTTAAAAATAATAAATTCAAAAGATTATTAATTTAATTTTAAAATAATAGTAAAATATTTAAGAGTTATTTTCACTCAAAATAAATTATTAAAGGAAAAAATAGAAAAAAAAGTATTGACCAAAATAATTATTTAATAAAATATTAACGGTGTTTTTGGTGTTATGCCATCTAGAAACCAATAGGTGAGCACGAACCATCTAGTTTTATCGATTGAAGGAACAATTGTTGTTCCTGAAGGTTATGGGTTCGAGTACCAGTACTGTCAGCACAGTGATTGAGCGATCAATGTCTAATGGTTGAGAGTATATATACTCTAAAACATATACTACTGTAATCACTGTTAGCTAAATAAAAAAATAATAATAGATGAGATTCTTTGGTGAACAATAATAAGTGTGAACATTCGAACGAGTCAATTCGAGTTAAAAAATTTTGCGTTATTTAAGTTGAGTCATCATATTTTACAATTTGATTTTTTTTAAAAAAAATTAAGTCAAGCCGATTCAATTTTTCAAGTTTATGTATAAATTTTAATTTTATTATTTATAATACTATAATATAGTTTGATTGCAATTTAAAAGACTTTCTCTTTATATATACATACATTTTTTTCATATTATTTTTTATGTGTAAATAAGATTTTGAAGTATTATTATCATTAGGCATAAAGATACTTTTAACACTTAACGTATATAATTTTTATCGTTGTAGCCCTTATTCTTTTGGGGGGATAAATTTAGCTCTTGACCTATATATTTTTGACAAATAGCTTATTTTTTAACTATCATGATAACTGAACCGTTAAAAGTCTAACAATAATAACATGTCATATGCATATGATAATATATTTTAAATGAAATAACATCTAAACTATCAAATACATATATATATATATATGAAATATAATTTTATTCTAATATAAAATATAAAGCAATTAAAATTTAAATAAAATATTAAAAATTAATTAATTCTAAAATAAAAAAGCTACTAAACTTTTCCAATCCTAACTATGATAGAATCAAATTCTATCTTAAAAAAATATGAACACAATTCAAAATTAATTAATTTTTTAAGGTAGGATTTTGATTCTATCGTAGTTAGGGTTGAGAATATTTAGTAGTATTTTATTTTAGAATTAATTAATTTTTTAATATTTTATTTGAATTTTATTTATTTTATATTTTAATTATTTTTTAATATTTTATATTTATATTAAAATAAAATTATATTTCATTTAGAATAAAATTATATTTCACACACATATATATATTTGATAGGTTAAATATCATGTTTTTAAAAATATATTATCATATGCATATGACATGTCATCATTGTTAGATTTTTAAAGGTCTAGTTATTATGATAGTTAAAAAGTAACTTATTTATCAAAAAGATGTAGGTTAAGGGCTAAATTTATCAAAAAAAGAATAAGGGCCAAAATGATAAAAATTATAAACGTTAAGGGTTAGAAGTATCTTTATGCCTTATTATTAATCATCATCATCACCACCATCATCATCAAATAGCTTGGGTATGAATATGCCATTTCATTAAATTATATATTTCGCTAAAACCTCATTCTTATCTAGGTAAGGTTAAAATTAGACAAAAAATAATAAAAATTAAATGTATTAAATTAAATATAAAAATTTAAATAAAATACAAAATTAATAACATAATATAAAATATATAAATAAAAATTCATTAAATAAAATTAAAAATAAATCTAAAAAGTGACTAGGTTGTTAAAAAAATAAAAATTCACTAAATCTGTAATTAATCTATATAATTATTAAAAATTTTGAGTTATTCAATTTTTATTTTATAATTAAAATTTTATTTAAAATTTTTTTAAATCGAATTAATAAAATTATAAATTGAATCAAAATAAATCATTTTTAATTTTAAATTAAATTAAAAATAATAATTTTTTAATCAAATCAAAATTTTCTCACTCATATTCAATACCTTTTAACGTCTTCATAAAGTCATTCATCATTTCCCTAAAATTTATAAATTAAATAAAAAGGTATAGAAAGAAGTTAAGTTCTGACAATGAAATCTGTCTCTTTCTTTCTTTCTTTCTTTCACATGCAATTGAATCCCATCCACCCTAACCCTACTCAAGAATGGTCTAACAAGTCACACTCATAGAGATATTTTTTAATCTTCAATGATAGAAAAGACTGTATTTGTCACTGTTGTGCATACTCGGGATCCCTGCCAAACAAAAACAGACACAGACAAGTTCAAAGCAGATGTAAGAAAATAAAAAGCGGTTTGGTTGGAGTTACAAAACCATCAGAACAGATATTGTGGGCGATGTACAAGTGGTATGCTTCAAAACAAAACTGCCTTAGGCTACTGTTTGTGTCGGGATGGTAGGGAGAAAGTGCCCGTGCTTGACTCAGTCTACAGGTACAGTGGGATGACGATCAGGGATAGATTCGTCACTCTAAAATTTATGGGTTTATCTCGATACATATTTTGAGTAACAACTCATTATCCACTGTCTAAACTTCGATATCAAAGAAGAAATTAAGTTCATAATATATTTTAATTAGAACTTGGTATGTAGCTGCCACAGGACTAAATAACATGATGTACAAATTACTAATATAAAAATTAAATTTAATGCAAAAGTTATTACTAATATCCAAAATTTACGTAACATCATATTACCCCTACATATGAAAAAAAAAGTTCAGATAATGTCTCCCCCGTGATTGTCGTTGATAGATTAGACCTTCAACACTAAACCCCCTTTGTTTTTATTCTAACATCATATGACCATACGCATTACAAAAGGAACACTAATTCCTTTTGTTTTCATTAGCCGACATCATGTGCTAACATAAAAATTTAAAAAAAAAAACACGAATTCAATCTTTTTTCTGCATGATGGTTTAAAAAAATATCAAATCATTGAGCTTGTCATAATACTAAAAAGGAGAGAAATGGGAGATATTAATTTGGTTATTATTTAAGTTAATTAATTTATGTTTCCAAATTAAATCCACCATTTGGCTGAGATGAACATGGAATGGATTATGGATCAGTGTTCCAGGAAGATCCCGTACATTTAGCACGTGGTGATGTAAGAATGAGACACGTGTTATAGTTAGAGTTTCACGTGATGAACTGTACAGGCCACTACTCATGCATTATGTATCCTAAAACATTTTTAAGATATATATACTAACAGTTAACACCCTTTTTTCTTTGTCGGGAATTGAAAAAATTCTATGACATTTAATTTAGTTGTAAAAAATAAACATATTATATGTTACAATGCATATTAAATTAAAGTTTATATATTTATTTTAAAATTAATCTATAATTTCAACTAAATGTAGCACGTGACTATGATATTTTTTATTAGTTAGGGTTATTACACCTCTATTTTAATATAATGCATTGCAATTTTTATACTATTTATGGTTAATAACATATCCAGAAATATATTTGAGAGTGAGAATAAATAATATTTTAAAATTTTAAGGTAAACATAAACCTTAAATAATATAAAATTTTTAAAAATTAAATTATAAAAAATAAAAAATAAAAATAAATATATAAATTTTAAAAAATTCAAGATCAACCTATAGCCGCCCTACATTAGATATACATCCGCCACTGTCTATGGTTTAACGTTGATACATTTTCCTTTGTTTTCGTTAACCTGGAAATGACAGCCAGTGGTGTGGCCGTCCCACGTTTTCATGCTAGCATATGGGGAGTATATTCATCTTGTCTCAAATTAATTTAGATGCTATTTATCATAATTATTTCATGAGAAATATAAAAGTAATAAAATGTACGACAGTATAATAAAAGTTTGATTTTATTTAATTATGTTAATTTTTAAAAAATAATTTATTTTTGTATTAAATATATATCACTAGCTATGTATATAATATTTATATAATTGTCTTGGATCTTTGAGCATCATCTTTGGATATTATAATTTATGATTTTTTAAAATATATTAAAATCGTATAATTATACATGCATTTTAAATTTAATTAAATTTTAATATGATTTTTTTTCAAAATCACTTATCTTTGATTTATCGATAACAATCTTTACAAAATTCTTCAGACTGTGTTCATATTTTTTAGATAGAATTTTAATTCTATTGTAATTAGGGTTGAGAATTTTATTATACTTTTGTTTTAGATTTAATTAAATTTTAATATTTTATTTGAATTTTAATTGTTTTATATCTTATATTAGAATAAAATTATATTCTACGTGTATATATTTGATAACTTAGATGTCATATCATTTAAAATATATTATCATATGTTATCATCGTTAAATTTTTAACGACCTAGTCATTATGTTAGTTTAAAAAAATGAGATATTTTTCAAAAAGACACATGTTAAGGGCTAAATTTATTTTAAAAAAGAATGAGAGCCAAAATGATAAAAAATTTAAACATTGTGGGTTAAAATTATCTTTATGCCAAATTTTTATTGCTCTCAATTCTTTTAGATTTTGCTTTAATTAATTTAGATTGATTTATATTATATATTTAATTTTAATGAATAAATTTTCAAATAAATTATTTTACATACATAAGATCTCGAATCGAAGACATACTTAAATAATATAAATTATTTATTATTTATATTTATATTATTAATTTAATCAATATTTTTTAAAAGTATATATTAAAACACAATTATGGCTTAACCAGATTTCATTCAAGTAATCACATTTATAATTAAATTTTAAAATATTTTAATAATGATGTAATATTTAAATTGTTTAAAATAATTCCAACATTCGACAGAATAATTCTCACTTGTTGCAAAAACGATATTGAATTCGATGTTGATGATGAAGTGTGGAAGAATAATTAATTTTGATGATTAAAATTAGAAATTAGCTCATCTTGTGGGGTAGTATGGGAATAGATGATGAGGGTCAACCTTGTAATTTCCCAATCACTTTCCAAAGGATTTATTTCATCAAGGGGGCGGTGGCACACAGATTTAATTTACCCTTTATACTGGCATGGAAAAACAACAACTTGATTAGATTTATATGCATGTGACATTTTTTATATAAGATTATTTTGATCCGAATTTTAATTATTTTTAGGAGAAGTTAAAATATTTTTTTAATAAAAAATATATATTTTTTAAATTTAAATTATATATAAATTTTTAGCTTTATTTGTGTCTGTAGAAATATTCTGCCCCTAATTATCCTCTTTTCTACGTTCTACCTTTGAAAAATTTTAAATTAAAATTTTAACCCTAATTTTCACATCCTAAACTTCACACTTTAAAAATAAATCGAACCCTAATTCTCTAAACTCTAACTATGATCTTTAATCTCAAACCTAAATCTTAAACGCTAAACTACTATTTTAAAGTGGGAGCACCAATACAGGCATAATAAAAGAGCAGCCGATTTGCATCCCATATGGTGAGAGTAGAAATTTTTTGCCCTCTAATCATGCATCCTTCCATACCCTTTGCTAGAAACTTTTAAAAACTTCAATTCTAAACCTTAATCTTATTTTTCTAAACTCTAAACCCTAAAAGTATATCATACCCTTAATTTTTTAAACCATAAAAAATATATCATACCCTTAATTTTTTAAACCCTAAAAAATATATCATACCCTTAATTTTTTAAACCCTAATTATAACCTTTAACTTTAAATCTTAGACTCTAAATTTATTAGTTAAATAAAAACATAATAAAAACAGACGATTTACGCGAATTAATCGAATTATAGTAAATGGAAAAGCATGGGAGGAGACAATCATATAAATGCCACTGCTGGTAGACCACATCCCCCTAATTTAAACAATACACATAGACACAGTTAATCAGTCAGTCTTCACCGCTGAGTCTACAATTATTATTCCTGCACTGATTAACAGCCATCTGCATCCGCCAAAACAGTCCCTTTAAACAAACAGTTCACTTGCAGTTGATCTATTGGCCATCATCTTCCTTGCCATATTTTAAACAAATAATGACAAAAATCCCTTTGTTAATTAAACCAGGTGAGATGGGAATGAGATAGATGTCGCCATTCCTCTACTGTGAAACAAGGAACATGGCGGATTTGTAGTTAATTATGTATAATCAGAGGACAAATGGGGCAGAAAATACCGAGATTAGTGAAGAGAAGTAGGTCAGAAAAAAAATAAGGTAGGACATAACAACCAAGTTTGAATTTGTGGATTAAGCCAAAAATTGTTGAGGGAAAGGGAGATGGGAGCCCACTCAACACTCAACAATTTGGTTTCACTCTTTTTTTTTTTTTATGAAATAGTATGATTTTATTGACGAAAAATCATACATAAAGATATTTTATAGGCCTTATTAAAAAAAATTTTGAACTTACGTGGAGATAAAGAGTACCTATGAATATATCTTAACTGACAATATATACCTCGTATGAGAACAACAAACACAAAATCTACAATATACTCTTTCTTTTGTGTGTATGTTAGAGAGAAGATCAATCTAGAGATTTTGTATTTATGTTTGAGAAGAGACAAAAAAGTATTAACTTTACATTAGAAAAGGAAAGAGAAGCCTTAGAACATATAAACAGTAGCGTTGCATAATATATCGAACATGTCTATTAAGAAGAAGGTAATAATCACGTAATAAATTATATTAGAGCGATCCTTTGACAGTTAAATTTCATCTTGAACGCTTATGAGTGGGGTAAGTGTGTGGACAACTATAATAATTGGTCAATAATTAAAGCGGAAGCTCGTGACGAGGGTATCACGAGGTTGAGTGAGAGTAAAAATCATTCTAAAAAGAGGTAATGAGTAATAATCCTACTTTAGAAAAGAAAAAAAATCTTGAGATATATAAACGGTGATATTGTATATCTTATCACGTATGTCCTTTAGGAAGAGTGTAAAGACCCGTGACATTATACTTTGCTTTACTACTTATATGTTCATGGGTGGACAATATGTCAATATCAACTGATATTGTATATCTTATCACGCATGTCCTTCAGTTTGTGCATACTGTCACGAGATTATTATCTTCTTTCAAAAAAATATGTTATATCTCAAAAAAAATTATGTGTGATTAATATCTCTTGTCCTCTAAGAATTGACTAGCGGTGAGTATTCGATCGAGTCGAGTCAAAAATTCGAGTTATTCGAGTCATATTTTATCATTCGAACTTTAATTTTAAAAATATTCGATTCGATTTGAGTTTAAGAAATTCGAGTTGAGTTTTTGAGTTCTTATAAAAATTAATTTTAATTATTTACCATGTTATAGTATAATTTAATTATAATTTAAACAACTTTCTCTAATCATACAATATATATATATATATATATTTCTTTATATGTGATAATATTTCTTTACATTTCTATATATCAATATACATCATAAAAATTGTGAAACTCATCTCGAACTTAAAAATAAATTCTTTAATTACTAAAAATTGAGTTATTCGAGTTATTCGAATTTTTATTTTACAACTCAAACTTTATTTGAAATTATTTTGAGTCGAGTCAAGTTTATAAAATTTCCAGTCGAGTCAAAACGAGTCGAGTATTTTTTACTCGAGTCGAATTGAGTTATTCGGGTTTTTTTTAGTCAAGTCGAATTTTGCTCATCCCTAAACGTGAAAATTAAAAAAAAAAAAAAAAAGAAAACTTAAGAGGGCCAATTGGATTCTGACAGAAAACATATACATCTATATGTATGTATGTTTATCTGCAGGTCAAAGTTTCAGAAGGTTTAGAAATTAAATATTGAGTATTTTATGAATATTATTGGCGAGATTTCGGTGAAAAAGACATGAATTCACCACATACAAAGGAAGGAGAGACAGATTCCCTTTCAGTCTTAGGCTAATACATACAACAAATATCATACTATAATCATATAATTCAATATTTTATTTATCAATCAGACGCTCACTTTCAATGTGTATTGCTATAAATTCCTCAACTTGTTGAGACTTTCATCTTCTCAAGGCATTTTCCTGGCAGCATTCAAAGAGAAGAAAAGAGATGGAAAGCAATGAAGGAGGTTTCCTAGAGGAACTCTTAGCTCTAAGAAGAGACAATTGGGACACATTTCCAAACCAAATGAATGAGAATTTCTCTGATGGATGGAACTTTGGTTGCTTTGATGATAATCCTTCAGCTACTTTCCTTCCAAATGCTTTCTGCCATGAAATCTCTCCATTATTGCCTTTTGAGCAACAGTTGAGTTGCAGTGAAGTTTATGGTCCATTTGTTGATGAATTCTCAGCACCACAGGTAACAGATTCATCAAACAACACGTTTGATACCCCACCATTTCTGGTTCAAGATCAGTCGTTTAATATGCTTGAGGAAGAAGACTCTGGTTTCCTTGTACACGAACTTCACAAGTTGGATGTCCACAATACTTGCAAAGCTGAGCCATTTCAATCACCGGAGGCACCGGTTTTCAACAATGAAGCCTGTTCGGACGGTAAGACTAGACCTAAGAAGATGGAGGGGAAGCCTTCAAAGAATCTAATGGCAGAAAGGAGGAGGAGAAAGCGACTCAACGACCGGCTTTCCATGTTAAGATCCATTGTTCCCAAGATAAGTAAGGTAAACAAATCAAGTGAAATTTCTTAGTTCATAGTTCATAGTTCTTAATTCTTATGCCAAATGGTGCTGTTTCCATCAGATGGATAGGACATCCATACTTGGAGATACCATAGATTACACTAAAGAGCTCTTAGAGAGGATCAAGAGTCTGCAGCAGGAAATTGAAGCAGATTCAAATGAGTTAAACATGCCTCACATTTTCAAGGATGGGAAACCAAATGAAGTCTTGGTTAGAAACACACCAAAGGTATTTTCTTTTCTCAGTAGCTTTGCAGGCCTGATTTCAAAACACCCAGATCCTAAATTGAAGTCCTAAGCTTGTTTGTTGCAGTTTGAGGTGGAAAGAAGAAATGGGAATACAAGGATTGAGATTTGCTGTAGTGGGAAACCAGGATTGCTCTTATCAACTGTGACAACATTGGAAGCATTAGGCCTTAAGATTCAACAGTGTGTTATTAGCAGTTTCAATGATTTTGCACTGCAAGCATCTTGTTCAGAGGTAAGAAAAGAAGAGTTGAATTTCATTACCATTTCCTGTTTCTAAAATGGTAGTCCTAAAAACATATTTGTCATCATTTCAGGACATGGAACAAAGAACATTACTAAGTTGTGAAGATATAAAACAAGCTTTGTTTAGAAGTGCAGGGTATGGAGGAAGATGCTTATAGGAACTACAGAAGCAGCAACTTCTGGTGATTTTTTCAATGAAGTGAAGGATTGTTAGTAATTTTAGGCTTGTTAAATTACTGAAAGTTTCTAGTTATGACAACGTTGTAATAACTGCATCAATTTGGAGATGTTTATTGATGTTAAATTCTTTATTAGCTACCTGCTAATTGAGTTGTTTAATTACAGAGCTTTTAGAACATTCTTCATAGCTGTCCATTCAAACTCAGTTTCTATGGCTCACTACTCCCTTTGGATTTCATCATATCAGCAATGAGATGAAATTTTTATTTAGTTCTTGTTTAATCATGAATTTACCCTTTAAACTATTTTTCAACTGATTTACCCCCTATACTTTACGCCGTTATCAAATTGTCACCTAAACTATACTACTTTTTCCAAGTTGCCCCTAAATAGGGGTGATTTGTGTCTAATTTCAAAAAATTTTGGAGTACAATGGGCTAAAAAAGTAGGACAAATTGGAAAAATAAGTATAGTTTAGGGGGCTAAAAAAGTAGGACAAATGGTCTAAGATATTGGGTTGGGCCTAGAAGCCCACTAAGCATCTGCTTGTAAAAATTGTTTGCAGGCAGATTTTTTTTTAAATTTAATGACAGTGTATATTATTTTTTAATATTGTTTTAAAAAATATTTTCAGATAAGTTTTATTTAAAATTTAAGTTGGGATGTTTATGTAATTTTCCAAAATGAAATATTTAATTTATAATATAAAACGGTATATTTTTTTCTAAAGAAGGTTATAATAAGATTTGATATCTTGCTGATTTTTCATGTTTTAGATTCTCGTATTGAATTTGAATACGTGATTCGTATTTTTGGATAGTTCTCTAATGATGTTCGGGTTTGATTTGTGATTATTGGTGATTTTTTATAGTCTGATCTCCTTTTATGATTTGTTTGTTCGTACAATTATATATATTCGAGTCTTTTGGTTGAGTTTTTAACATCTTTTGTGTATGGTCTATGTATGATCTATAATAACTAATTTCTTGAATTCAAGTTATAAAAAAAATATTTGAATTATAGATTTAGTTTATGATAATAATTTTATAACTCTTATTATAAATTTGGATGTCTCTTTCAAATTAAAAAAAAAGTTTTGTTACTGAATGCTTTTTTTATGGGCTTTTTTTCGATTAGTTAATATATCATCGATATGATAATTAGGGGTATATAAAAATATTTAATCTAATCTGATTATCTGTTAATTTGATTAAAAAATTTAGATATTTTATTTAATTTTTAATTTTTTGAGTCAAATATAAATCATAATATTTTGAGTTTCAGATTATCCCGAAACTCAAATATCTAAAAATTTAAAATTTTATTAATAAAATCTTGTTACTTTTAACAATTTAAAACTTGTTATATCCAAAAAATTAAAAAATCAAAATTTTTATAAATATAAATCTTGTTATATTTATTAATTTATTGATCGATATATTTAATGTTAAACAAATTATAAGCATGATCATTAAATCAAAAGAAATACTTAAATTGAATTATATATTAAGATAATCATGTACTCAAATATTTTGTCTTAATATTTAAATTTTAATTTTTTTAACAAATATAAATTATTGTTTTATGATTAAGATTTTAAATATTTAATTCTTTAGATCGAATCCGATTTAATATAAAAAATAAATATCTCTAATGATAACAATAATATATATTAAAAAAAACTATATTAACTAAGGCAACAATATTCTTCTAATTTTTCATCTCTCCGTTTTGGCAGAAAACCATAAAAATGTCAATCATTTACTAGTTATAAACACGTAGCTTTTTTAGCATAATAATATCTTTAGTGTATTAAGTATATATTTTATTATTTTTTATCTTAATTTAAAATAATTTAATAAATTTAATTTTTTATATTTAAAATTTTTATTAATTTAGTTTTTCTTATGATACTATCAAAATAAGTGAGTTTATTAGATAAATTAGTAGTTTGATAATTATATGTTGTTATAAAGTAGTAAAAAATTATTGTTAAATTGTTATTATATTATAAAAGTAATATAACAGTTCATAGGACAGAATAAGCAATTTAAGAGAAAAATGATGATTAAAATAATGATATTCATAAATATTAAGAGTTAATTTTATTAAATTATTTTAAATTAAAAAAATTGATAGATCGAATAAGTTTTAAAGATTAAAAATATAAGGGTAAAGTATCAAATGATAACTAAATTTTGTTTAAAAATTCAAAATGGTGACTAAACTTTCGGAAGTTATAAAATGACGATAAAATCTTTATATTTTGTTATAAAATATTAATTCGACCGTTAAAGACCTTTAAGCAGTGCAAACCTTTGATATATGCTTTGGCATAGCCATTGATGAGCTTATATGTGCAGGTAAAAGTCGCTCTCAGACAAACAAAATCGATAAGTTCGACCTGTAACTATTTCCTCTCGCTAGAACTCAAATCTAAGAGTGAGCGTTCAACGAGTCGAATTAAAATATTTTAAGTTATTTAAGTTGACGAGTTTAATTTTATCATTCGAACTTTCATTCAAATTTTTTTTGAGTCGAGTCGAGTTGAAAAAATTCAAGTTGAGTCGAGTTTCGAGTTTTTATAAAAATTTAATTATAATTATTTATTATATTATAGTACGATTCGATTGTAATTTAAACAACTTTCACTAATTATATAAGTTATATATATATATATTTCTTTATGGGTAAAAATATTTCTTCATATTTTAATGATCTTTAACGATCGAGTTATATTTTATAACAAAAATAAATTTTAAAGATAATGTTATAATTTTTAAAAGTTTGGTTAGCATTTTAAATTATAAAACAAAGTTCGGAAATGTTATTATACCGTGTGATGTATGAAGAAAAATAATTTATTTATAATGTGTTTATAATAATTTTTTAATTAAATGATTTGTTTTTAAGCAGAATCACATGTTTGTATTATTTTCTTAATTGAATAATTTACTTATAACTTTTAAAAGAAGAATGACATATTTGTTATTATAAGTTAAGCGACTTTGTAATGAGTTTATCCTAAATAACAAGGTTGTGGGCATGCACTTCATGATTTTCTTAAGAATTAAGATTATAATTACCCGTTCTATCGGTCATCGTGGCAATTAATTGAGATAGATATAACATTTATCTCTAATATTATTTTTTTATTTTTTATTATAATACTAAAATCATAAGTTTTAACTTAAATTTTAAAACTTAGATTTTAAAATTTATATCTTATACCTTTTTTAAACTTTAACTTTAAATTTTTATTCTAAACACTAAACCTACAATTATAGTCTAAAATATAAATAAATGTATCAAAAAATACAAATAATTTCTACTCTTTAATCTTTTGCTTTATAGTATTATTTTGTGAAGCAATGCATGTCATGTGATCTTTCTCCACGATTGTATTTCAAGCAAGACACGCCCTCCATTCGATTTGACCTAATTAATGAAAGTTAAACTCGATTCATTTATGTCGTATTTAATATTACATTTGAAAAGTGTTCATACCAACACCTGCAACCAAACTGTATACTGTCTTGTCCTTTACTCATCCTCCATGATTACAGGTTCCACTTTGGTTTGAAAGTGGCATTCAAGCAGACATATGGATGGAAAACATGACACTGGAAAAGACGGGGACCTAATTAA
The DNA here is from genome assembly GCA_035048815.1 of Abelmoschus esculentus. NCBI lineage: Eukaryota > Viridiplantae > Streptophyta > Magnoliopsida > Malvales > Malvaceae > Abelmoschus > Abelmoschus esculentus. Next base: position 14,433,644 of record JAUCBN010000026.1, read on the forward strand.
TATATAATGGCAATGCTATTAAAGTCAAAACTCACTACGACACTTGGAGATTATAATCTGTAAAGTAAACGAATTATAAAACTATGTGTCCGAGATAAGATGATACATAACCCACCATCTTCATCTGGGAAGCTGGAAATCAAGTACTACGAGTTGTACCCTAAGGTTATGTCCCACAAGAGGTTCATTTTTTATTGTCAAAGATGAATGGATGCATGATGAATGGAGCTGACCTAAAAGACTAAGTTTATAAAGAGATTTTCGAGTTGGACAGCACTGACAGAATTAAATGGTTTATTTATGAATTTGTTTTCTTTATTTTTAAATATTTAGGTTCGATCTGTTTTAGACCATAAATTCCGGCTCCATCCCTGACACACAGGACCCACAGTTTCCGTACTTGATCAAGTGCTACCTCCAAATTCAACGTCCCCAAAGACTCAGCAACCCACCAACACTATCAGCAATTTAAATAATATTTTTGACCCAAAACACCCACCAACACTAGAGATTTCGCACCACTTAGCAATTTCTTGTCATATTGGCTTTACGTATATCATCTTCATGTAGGAGTAGGAAATTAGAACAAGAAGAAAGAAGATAAAGGACAATGGAGAATGGAGAATTGTCCTCAAGGAGGCCATCAATAGGGTTTCCTCTTGGTTTAGCACTTCTCTTGATCTTATTATTTTGTATAAGTGGTCTTCTTATTGGTTATTTCCACTGGAACAAGCTCAGGAACCTTATCTTCAGAACATCCGATCAAAACCGGGATGCCGATGCCGGTGCCGATATTGAATCGAACATCGCCCATCGTTCATCGGACATTCAAGATTCATCTCCTGTCATAGTACGGTATCTGAAACTCTCTTTCGTATCCCTTTACTTGCAATTGTTGTTGAGCGTTGTTGTACTAATAGTTGGGTGTCTGAAACAGATGGCAAAAGGCAAAATTTTAGGGCAAAGCCCGCTGGTTTTGATGCCGGGAGATAAGGTCCCAAGGTTCGTAGCAATGGCTTGTGCCTGTGAGCCACCGAGAAAGGAGAAGATAACCAAAACAGTACCCAAACCTGCCGCTCTGTCGGTTCCATTTTACTAGTACTATACATCTCCGTTGAGCATATCTTATGCTGATCCAATGTATATTTTTGTGATTTAGAACTAGATCGTTGTTTCAAACAGTCAAGAAAGATGTAATTAATATTTTTTGGGGGTTCAAGAAACTGATTATTGTGTCTTGTAAACAACTATTTCGTTATGTTTTAACTTTTTGATCATCTTGTGACCAGATTATGCATCTGGCTCTTAAAACATGTCATGTCATTGGTGCATGTCTTTGGTTCGTTGGCTCTTTCCGATTTGGTTTTGAATTTTTCTTTTTCTTTTATTTTCGTCCAATTTTCAGTAGTTATTACTCTTTTTGAGCCTTTCAATCGAGTTTGTTTTTTATTTAAGTCCTTATATATATTTAAATTCCATTGTATATTTAATTTTTATTATATTTGTACATTTATTTTGATGCATCGTTTATTATTTATCATACCATATTATTTTATTTAGTCTCTTTATTTTATTGTGTATTTATGTATATTTTGTTGTGTATTTTTATTTTCTTTTATTTAAGTTTTTATTCCAACATAAGTAATTAACTATTTTAATGTGGTGTCTCTTTATTCGGTCGTAACGGGTCCGGTATCAGGTATGATGGTGGTGGTGTATGAGTTTACCTCTGAATAAAAAGAATTTTAAAATATATTTGAATTCATAAATAAATTTTAATTTAATACCACTTTAAAATTAATTAAGCGATAATTTTAAAGGTATCGATTTTGGGTGATTTTAAAACGCTAACACCGTTTTTAATCGTAATTGACTCACGAACTCGTTTTATTCGAATCTCTGATTTTATGGTTCCTCATCTATCTAAATGATCGGTGGCGATTCTAATTTTTAAATTATTTTTCAATTTCTTAAATTATTTTTAAAACTTTTTAAATCAACTTTTTAAATTATTTTTCTATTTTCAAATTTTTAACTTTACTTTCCCATTTTTAATTCTAGTAACCCCTTTTACCCTTTTAAAATTTTTAAATTCCCTTTTAGTTAACATTCCCAATTCCTATTTTTTTCTTTCAAGATTTAATTCTTAATTTTTTAATTCTCCTTTTTCAAAATAAATTTTCTCTTTTTCGAGATAAATTCCTAATTTTTCTTTTATTTTAAAACTCTAGTTTCCATTTTCACTTTTTGAAATTACCTTTTAATTTCAATCTCATTTTTAATTTTTTCAAAAATTCTCAATCTTTTCAAACTTTAAAATTTTAACTAAGACTTTTTAATTCTCTTAAAACTATTTAATACTATAAATTCATATTGTAAAAGGGTAGTTACAAGAACAAATTTTCAGACTATAAACTTCAAACGAGATAAAAGTTATCACAATATTTTTCATAATAATTGATATAAAATTTATTACCTTCATGACAACGCAAACTAGTGCCATGCAAATTTAAATTTAATCAAAATATTATGTAACATTATAATATGTAAAATTTAAATTTAAAACTAGTGACATTCAAATCAGGATATTAAAATTTAAATTTAATAAATTGATTAATATGTAAAAAAATTATGTAACATTATAATATCCGAAGGTATAATAATTTTAAAGAGTATAATAATCTTAGAGATATCTTAAAAAAAATTAAAATATACGTTTAACATACAAAAGAAAGTTGTTTGATCAAAATATTATTTTTTAAATAATATTTTTTAAAATAAAAGAGAGTAAAGACATCATTTGAGTTATAAAGAAAATAAAATTTTCTTATAATTACTTAAAAATACGAGGATGTCTTACAAAATTAATGTCTCATCAAAAATATAAATGGATTGTATTTTCATTGGCTATGTACAATATAATAATGCACATCAATTATTCACGAGAATATGATAATAAAATAAAAAACACCCAATCTTTGAAAATATACTTTATTTTATATAAAAAAAAACTTAAAAGACTATTAAGATAATTTATACATTCAACAAGAAGAATTTTTTTTTTAAGAAAAAGCTAATAGTGATTATAGTTATATCTGTTCTAGCATATAATCTACACCATTTAACATTGATCGCTCAATCAATCTGACTGGCATCGTTGGTATTTAAACCCGTGACCTTTAAAAATAACAACCGTTCTTTTAATCACTTAAGTTAGAGGGCTCGTGCACATTCAACAAGAAGTTAAAACTAAAATATTGTTACGATAATAAATAAGTATGACAAATAATTGTACATCAAATCTAATAATATTAGAATACATGATTTAATATTGATGATATACTCATTATTTCAACCGTTATATTTTTGAAGTTTCGTCAGTAATAATATGTACATTTACTTTAAAATTTAACATACGATTATGTCAAAAATAATTATAATTTTTTTATACACATACTTAGCCTATTAGTTTAAAGAGTTAAAAATTTAATTCAAAATTTAAAGTTTAGATGTTTATAACTTAATGTTATTGTTTAAATTTTAAAATTGTCAATAACTTGATATTTATAACGATCATTGGTTAGCCTAGTGGTTAAGAATGCTCATTCTCCTTCATTTTGTATGTGTTTGAATATCGATATGATCTTTATTTAAAAAGTTATAGTCTCTACTTAATAAAAAACGATCACATAAAACACTGATGTGACACTTTGCCGCATCAACATTTAAAAAACAGTAAATATTAATTTTTTATTTATTAAAAAAATGTTTTTTTAGAATAATAAATAGCAAATATAATATAATTTATATTTATTTTTATAGAAATAATAATTTGTTGTTTTTAAAAATTTATAAAATAAAAAATAAATATTATTTAAAAATATTTTTTTCTAAAAGTAATACATTTTTAATAATTTTTAAAGAATAAAAAGATAAATGTTCACATCAATGTTGTAAGTAGGGGGGTAAACGAGCTGAGTCGAGCTCGAGTAGTGCTAAGCTCAGCTCGGCTCGTTAAGATTTCAAGTCGAGTTTGAACTTGAATAATTTTAAATGAGCCTAAAAAATTTAAGTTCGGCTCGACTCGTTAAAAACTCGAGTCAAGTTCGAGCTTTTTTCAAGCTTTATCGAGCCAAGGATTGACCGATCTTTGATCGTTTTAGACTCGAGTAACTCTTATCTCTCAAGTCTCATTTAAAGTCTAATGAAAAAAAAACTTTGATACACATGTTGTGTAAACTCAAGCTTGTAAATTTTAGGTTTTAATATGCTATTTTAGGGTTTAAGACTTATATTTAGGGTTTTAAGTTTAGAAATTTAAATTTTAAATTATAAAAAATAGTATATTTATATTTTCGAGTAGCTCGTAAGTTTTTCGAGTCGGATATCTTGTAGCTCAGCTCGTCTCTTCAAGAACTCGAGTCGAGTTCGAACTGAATCCAATCGAGTCAAGTTTTAACCGAACTTTGATCGAGTCGAACTCGAGTAGCTCACGATCTGTCTCGTCTCATTTACGGCCCTAGTCGTAAGTCAAGTGAGTATATTGAATCAACATCCCACATTTAAAATTAAAATATTTATTTGATAAAATATTAGGGATTTTTGATATTACAAGATAATTTTTTAAAATTTAATATTAAAAATTAAAAATTTAATTTTTAAAGTATAAACATAAATACTTGTGTTAAAATTTTTCTGCGTATCAAAATTTTATTAAAAGTTAATATAATAAAATTACTCATATATTAACTTATTATCCATCAAATTACGTGGAAATAGCCAGGAAAGTAAAGTCGTGGCGGCGAATTCCTTCAAGTCTCCGCTTTCCTAAATCACACAAAATATTAAACATTTTCCAGATATACTTTCGCCACCGTCTTCTCTTTAGGAGCTTGCAAAAATGAGCAATCTTCGTTAGTGTCCATCAACGATACGTTTATCTTAACATTGTAAACCTTCCCGTCTTCTCCACTGCCCCCTTCCAATGGCAGAAATAATTGTATCTCCTCTTCTACAGGTGGTCTTTGAAAAGTTGGCAAATACCTTGCTACGAGAGATTGCTGACAGACTTGGCCTCAAAAAGGAGGTTAGAAAGCTTCAAAGAACCTTATATGTAATTCGAGAAGTGCTTGCAGATGCTGAGGAACAACAGTTGACCAATAGAGCTCTCAGACTTTGGCTCACTGATCTTAAGGAAGTTGCTTACGAGATTGAAGATTTGCTTGACGAGCTTTCTCTTGAATCTGTGCAGTATAGAAATCCGGGTACCTTTGCACAACAGGTATGGTCCTTTATCCCTTCCCTTGTACAAGCAGCTGGTTGCATAGGATTGTTACCCAGATTAAAGCAAATCAAGGAGACATTAGAGATGTTAGCTGGAGATATGTCTAGTTTCAATTTGAAAGACGAAAATAGTTATAGAAGTACTAGAAAAAGAGGGGTGAGACAAACTGGTTCATTTGTAGTTGAATCAGAAGTTTTGGGGAGAGAAAAGGATAAGGTGAGGGTAATAGACCAATTATTATCAGCCAACAATACATCATCATCTATGGGGGATATCTCAGTTGTTTCCATCGTTGGTTTGGGTGGAATTGGGAAGTCAACGCTTGCTCAGTTAGTCTACAACAATCACATAGTGGCATCACATTTTGGTTTGAAGATCTGGGTTTGCGTCAGTGATGATTTTGATGTAGGGAGAATCATGGTTTCGATCATAGAATCTGTTAGCAAAAGTAAATGTAATGTTTTGGGGATGGATGCCTTGCAGCTTCGACTACATGAGTTGCTACTGGGGAAGAGATACTTGCTTGTGTTGGACGATGTTTGGAATGAAGATGATAGTGAGTGGGAGAAGTTAAGGATGTCACTGAGAAGTGGTGCGGAAGGGAGTAGAATCATTGTCACTACGCGTAGTAAGAAAGTGGCATTGATAATGGAATCGGCATATACACATCCATTGGAAGGTTTACCTGATGATGTTTGCTGGGGTTTGTTCAAGCAACGAGCTTTCGGAAGCAATGGAACAGAACACCAAAACTTGTTTCCTATTGGTAGGCAAATTGTCAAGAAGTGTGGAGGTGTGCCTTTAGCTGCAAAGACTCTGGGAAGTCTAATGCGGTTCAAAAGAAACGAAAGAGACTGGTTGGTTGTCCAAGAGAGTGAGCTCTGGGATGTATCTCAAACTGAAAATGGAATTCTACCAGCCTTAAGATTGAGTTACAGCCACTTACCATCACATTTGAAAGCATGCTTCGCGTACTGCACAATATTCCCCAAAAATTACATAATAAAGCGAGAGAAGTTAATCCAGTTGTGGATTGCAGCTGGTTTAATTCAATCACCAGAAGGAAGAAGGTCACTAGAATATTTGGGAAACGAATACTTTGAAGATCTAGTGTGGATATTTTTCTTTCAAGATGTTCAAAAGATCGGAAGTGGCTACATTACTGATTGCAAAATGCATGATCTTATTCATGATCTTGCACAGTCAATAGTGGGAAATGAATTCAAGAGACTGGAGCATGATAACATGACAGAAAATCTATCTGAAGTTCGTCATTCAACTGTTGTTTGTAATTTCAGCTTATATACAGTCCCTGAAGCTTTGTATGCAGCAAAAAAGTTGCGATCTCTCATCTTATTGCTCCCAAAAGGTGACCTTGGAGAAGTTCCTAGTGAAATATTTTCAAGTTTTAGACATTTGAGGATCCTGGATTTAAGTGGTAGTGGCATCAAAAGGCTGCATGATTCGATTTCTTCCACCATATTTTTGAGATATCTTGACATCTCTAGCACCCACATCGAAAATTTGCCCGAAAGCATCTGCAACCTTCTTAACTTACAAGTGTTGAACCTTTGTGATTGCTATAATCTCACTTCTCTACCAAGTGGCATAACAAAATTGTATAAACTGAGACATTTGATGTTAAATGGCTGTGAGAGACTCGTTACAATGCCCCCTTGGATTGGAAAACTTGAGTACCTTAGAACATTGCATACATTTATTGTGGGTAGAGGTGAAGGTCAACTCCTTACCGAGCTCGAAAATCTAAACCTTGGCGGAGAACTTAATATTCGACAGTTACAGAATGTAAGATATGGAACAGAGGCAATGCAAGCTAACTTGCTTGGAAAGCGAAACCTTCTGTCATTGAATCTATATTGGCAAAGTGATTTTAATGGTCCAAATGACATTATATCCAATTATGAGTGGCTAGAAGTGCTCAACCACCTCCAACCACATCAATATCTCGAGAAGTTGTCTATCACAGGGTACCAAGGAATCCATTTGCCTAGATGGATGAATGTTCATAAACTTCCAAATATTATTGAACTCAGTTTGGTTAGCTGCCGAAAATGTAAGTATCTCCCTTTGCTGGGTCAACTTCCCCGCCTTAAAGTCCTTTACTTGCAAGGGATGGATGAAGTGAAGAACATTGGAGCCGAATTCTATGGAGAAGGCTCAGGTAGACCATTCCCTTCATTGGAAGTGCTAACACTAATAGATTTTCCTTCCCTAGAGTTCTGGTGGGGTTTCAACAGGAAAGAAGAATTCCCTTCTTTGATCAAGTTGACAATCAGGAAATGTTCCAAGTTGCAAAATATGCCATGGATGCGATCCCTTCAACATCTAGAGCTGCAGAGCTGCAATGAAATGGTACTACGGTCAGCATCTAACCTAACTTCTCTAAGCACCCTTGTGATAGATGATTTTCTAGAGCACTTGATCTTTTTGGAGAAGCTGCTCCAAAACAATCCACTTCTCGTGTCGCTTAAGATTAGTTCTTGCCGGAAGCTTCATTGCCTCTCTCCAAGTTTAGGAAAACTCACCAACCTGAAATCATTAGCAATTTGTTGGTGTGAAGAGCTACATTCATTACCTCAAGGATTGCAAAACCTCATCTCATTGGAGTCGCTAGAGATCATTGAATGTCCTAGTCTTGTTTCCTTGTCTGAGGATATACAAGGCCTGCGCTCTCTTCGATCATTGTCACTTGAGAACTGCAGTAATCTCAAGTCCTTACCAGTGGAGTTGCAATTTCTGACTGCCCTTGAACACTTAACCATAATGTACTGTCCAAATTTGGCTTCTTTACCCGACAGTTTCCAATGTATGTCGAGGCTCAAGAGTTTCTCAATTCTGAACTGTCCAGAGCTAAAATGTCTTCCCAATGGGTTGCGGTATGCATCTTCAATGCAGAATCTAGAAATCCGTAGCTGCCCCGGTCTGCTTGCATTGCCTGAATGGATAGCAGAGCTAGCCTCACTGAAATCTTTGGCATTATCAGAGTGTCATAATCTGAGTTCCCTCCCCAGTGGCCTGCAATCTCTTAGTTCCCTTCAGCATTTGTCTATCCTAGAATGTCCAACTCTGGAAGAGAGGTGCAAGAAAGGTATTGGTGAAGATTGGCCTAAAATAAGACATGTTGCTCATGTCTATATTGGATCAAGAGAATCCCAAAGCAGCTCATCTCATTAAGGTCTGGTGAATTTCTCCTGATTGTTATCTGTTGTGCCATAGAGTTATTTTCTATTTCTTCATTGGAAATGCCAAATGCAATACAATATATATTATTCAAATGCGTGAATCTCATTGGATAGACCATGAATGACGTGGTAAACCGGTATCATGTAATAATTTCTTCTCGCTAAGAGTTTGTTGATCGTCTTCAATGAATTCAAGATTGGAAATGCAGTTGAATCCACAATCCAACTAGTATTTCGTTTTTTTGGTTTCTGAAATAATCATTACAATGGCCTCAGCCCATGATTTTATGATACATATACTCCATCATCTCAAGTTTTATGATTTGAATGTGATTAGTCTTCCCCTCCATTTCCAGTCAAAAACTGCATGAACTTCTGATTTGGACATGGAAGGGAAAGCATTCCAGTCAAATGTATGAAGAGACAAAGCAAGGTTGCATGTTTGGTGTTGTCTTGAATTCCTACTCTCCGGACAAAGACAGCTTGGATTCTATTGGCTACACAGAACCAGTGTTTCCACAGTTGTTTTTGGCAGGTTGAGATTTTCTTCGTTGTGTAACATCAACGTATCTATGTCGATCTTCTACTGTCTAAAACCGAATTCTTTTACATCCAAGTAAAGTTAGGTCTGGTTTTTCAACTTGTATTCTTTTGTCCTAATTACAAATCATCCATTCTTTTATTCTAGAAAATAGCTACACCACTCTATATAATAAATTTTATTTTTGGAGTTACATATCGATAATTATACGAATACGTATACAAAAAATATACGAATACGTAATATCCAAATAAAAAGTTTATTTGTAAATATCTTCATTTATGCTATCCATGATGTTCTGCAACTCTTTCTTATAAGCAACATCCATGGAAACATCTCTTTCATCAATCCAAAGCCTGAATCCTCTGAAAATCATCTTAACAGCGTGACAAATCTGACAATCCTCGAAAGTCCTTCGAGTTCCATGAAAACTGGTTAAACAAACAACGAACTTGATCCTCAGTTCCGAGCAGAGACGAATCCAGAATCTCATATAGAGGGTACAAACTATTAAGAATGTACATTAAAAATACAAAGGTACAAAATTATAAAAATTCACAAATACAAAATTAAATTATTAATAAAAAATATAAGAAAACTTAAAAATCTGAGGGATGCACTGCACAGAGCACCTCTTAGATCCATCTCTGGTTCCGAGTAATCTTACTGTAGGGTTTAATAATTCCATCTCTTAGAGCCTTGGGGGGAAGGGTCTTTACGACTGGTTAGGCTGGAAGAAGATGACGAAGGTTTGTCCTATTTGAATAAATGTGAAGCCTTTTAACTTTAACGGATTGAATCGTGAAATATGGCGGCGGGAGGACCTCGATTTGAGACCGTTGATTCTTAAGAAAAAGAAAAACTTTTTAACTTTTGTCGAGGCGTGCATTGTTAACGAACGATTTAAGAACCCAGGCGACGATGATTTCGCCTTCTTCTTCCTCATTTCCGCCATATATAGACACAATTTTTTTCTTTTAAATAGTTTATATTCCATGTTATGTTTCTTGTAAACGAAGATACGAATGAAAATACTAATTCAGTAAGTAAGGCGTCTATGTTTGACTGATTGAACAAGTCAGTGCATACACTCAAGTTGGTACTAATTAAAGAAACCCTCTTTGTATCTCAAACTAAGGAAATCATTTTCTTGACTTCTAAGCTATAAACTTGGACTGTGTCTCGGTGGCTATAAACTTACGTGTTATTCCTTGCCAAGACAATGGCAGAACCTAAGATTCCAAGGACCCAAAAGTTCTTGTCTTTTTAATCCAACAAACTTGTGAAGTTGAACCGACTGCACTGCCAAAGAACTGGTCTTCGATGTTGATCTGAATGGTTTCGTATTACACATTGCTAACACTCGTGCCAAATACCCAAATCTTTGTCCGTTTCTTGGCTCTGAATTTGACTTTGATGGTCATCAACAGAATCATGGGTTCGAAAGGGAAGAGTAAAAAGGAAAAGTCTTGGGGGACAAAGAGTTTATGACTTGTTGGACTGAAGTTGCAGTTGCCTCACACACTCTAGTATTTGTTGTTGGAGTCTGAAACTAAAGATATGGGAGGAAGGAACTTCAAAAACTACTAAACAGGAACAGTTTGTGGTTTAGAGATTTGAATTTTTTTAGAATTTAAAGATTTATTTTTTTTATAAAATTAAAGCTTTTATGATATTATAAATTAAAATTAAAAAAATATAATAATATGTCTCGTATCATATTTTAATTGGATAATAAATTTTTTTAATGTTTATCGCATGAAAAAAACTTAAAACAGTTATAGAATAAACATTAAATACTTATTTCGTCTAAAAGAAACTAAGAATCTATTTATGAAAGATTTAATTATAAAATAAGGATCAAATTATATATCTTTTTGCTTTAGGTGCCTAAAGTTTTTTTTATATAAATAGATGCTTAAAGTGTTATCCGTTATTATTCCTGAGTAACGATATTTTATTTCAAGTATTTTTTTTTATAAAAATAAAAATATTCAAACCATGCTATTTTTTTGTTAGATTTCTAAAAATTATTTAAAATAAATTAACTGATATTGTCCGAAAATATCACGAAATAAATTTTAAACATTTATTTTGATCAAAATAAATAAATACTTTAAAAAATATAATTCCAACAATTATTTTATAGTTAAGTATTAAAAAAAATAGATTTTTTTCAGGGTTTCTGCTGCCAAACTTTCTTTCTTCTATTAATTAAGTTTCTTAACTGTTATTTTCTTTTCTTTTTTAAAACGTTTGTGGGTTCAGTCGTCAGTGTTGGAATTGTAGAAGCCAAAGCTACAAGGTGGATGTGGAGCCTGGGAAAGTCCCAAAAATGGTAGAACCACTGCTCAATATTTTGTCATGAGAGAAGCAGACACAGGGAAATCATATGGGGATTTTGTTTCTTCAGCTGAAGCAGGCTCCACCCCAAATGCCATCACCTGTCTAATTATTTCCATTCTGTTTTTATGTTACCTAACGAATCTCCCATCAGAAACATATGGAATCACTGTTTTTTCACTTGAATTCCTTCGAGTTGCCTCATGTTCCACAGGCCTTTTTAATAGTTTCATAGCTTTCTCAAGGATAAGTAAAATTATGTCTATTTCATTCCATATTTGTTATTTTGATACAACATGGGGATTAAAAAGAGAAAATACAGAATAAAAATCAAGTTAAAACAAACAAAAGAGAATTAAACAGTAGAAAATTAGTGTGGGAAGTGTCTAGCAAAGTGTTTTTTTATGAAGGTGATAACTGGGAACTGAACTGAAACTCTAGTTAATGCTTAACATCAGTTCTGTGTGAGTTAGATAAGAGAGGGTCTTGTTCAGGGGAAGCAGAGTTTTCAGTTTCATCAGTAATTGTCACTATCCCCTCAAGATCAGCCTTCTTGTTGTTGTCGTCCTTGGGATCTTCTTGTTTTCTTGAAATGGGCAATGGGGATTGAAGTTTATTACTGTTACTGCTGCTTTGCGTGAGCATTTTTGCTCTTTCTACTTGGACCATCCAATCTGTTTTATAGAGAACCAATAGCATGAGAAATGCACAGGTTGCTTGAGCAGCAAGTAAACCGAGCCAGAGCCCGGGAAACCCCATGTTGATGATGAACCCCATCAGGATAGCTACCGGCATCCCCACCAAGTAAAACGAACCTAGGTTTATGTTTGCTCCGATGGTTGGCCTGGCTGTGCCTCTTAACACTCCACAACCGGTCGTTTGAGGGCAATTCCCGAGCTCGCAGAGCCCCACTATTGGTAATGCAACTGCTGTCAGCTCGAGGATTTCGGCATCATTGGTGAAGAACTTACCCCATTGGTGTCTCATCAAAGTGGTGAACGGCATTGCTGAGAGACCGATAACTAAGGCGCAAAAGACCGAAACAATCATGGAAATGCGAGCTTTTCCAGGTCGGTTTGCACCGAGTTCGTTACCAACTCTTGTAGATACTCCAACACTTAATGCCGAAGGGAAGCAATAGACTAGAGATGTTGTCTGAATAAGGATCCCCATTGAAGCAATGGTAGCTTTGGGGTTTTCAAGTAGGCCACAAAGCAATATCATGAGCTCATACCACCACCATTCAAGGCAAACTGAAGCACAAGATGGCAAAGCAAGAGCAAGAAGAGATGACCATCCCCTAACACAATCAATGCTTGGGGTTACCCAAGAATTTTTATATGCATCACAGAAGTATACAAATGAAGAAAGCAAAAGGAAGACATTGAGGTTAGTCCACACCATAGCTATAGCCACCCCTGCAACACCGAGCTTGAGATGAACAACAAGGAGGAAATTCAATGGGACATGGAGAAGCACCGAGATGGCCGAACAGTAAGTTACTGGTAATGTAATGCTTTGAGCCCTGAGGTAGACTCGAAGTGGGTGAAGAAGTGAAAGGAAGAAAAGGTCAGGGATTGAGAAGACAATAAATGTATGAGCCACTGATGATATCTCTTGGTCTTGACCACACCAAAGAAGGATAGCTTCCATGTAGGCCCACATGAAAGAGATAGGGATAGAAGCTGATAGAAGAAGAAGCACTGTCCTCTGTAAGGTTAACCCAAGAAGTTTCAATTGTTTTGCACCATAAGCTTGTCCACAAATGGGTTCCATTCCCATGGCTAAACCAGAGATTACAGAGTAGCCAGTAATGTTCGCAACACCAATGGCCAGTGATCCTCCTGCAAGCTCAAGCTCACCGAGGTAGCCGAGAAAAAGCATGGAGATCATAGCTCTTGAATATAGAAGTAAACTACTAATAGTTGTCGGGCCTGAGATCTTCCCTATGGCTTTGATTTCTTCCAGGGCCTGAATGCAAAACAAAGCAAGAAAATTAAGACATTTGGCAGCTAATGATGAAACCAAAGGTACCCTTCTAACAAGCAAGAACTAGTTTAAGCTCATACAGTTTAAGCTGTTTTAATACCTCAGAGAGAGTTGGCAGCCTATGTAGTTGTTCATCATGATTAGGAAGATCCACAGTTTTATCGAAAGGGTCTTTCCTTGCAGGAAGAAATGTGGTCGTTGGAGAAGCTGTCTTTGGGCTACAGTTACACATAGCTACCTAGATATTATCTGTTAGCTATATTATAATGGATAAAACAAGTTATGGGAAAGGGAAGGGCTGGTAAAAAAAAAGAAAGTAGACCCTGTGATTACTTGTGCTTATACGGTTTGTTTGTTTGTTTTGAATGGGTGCTATGGGGTTTTGGAGAGAGCAGAAAGTGGATATTTATACACAGGGGGAACGAGGGCCTACTCTTGGAGTTGTTAAACATGTCGAGATTAGACAAAATGGAAGGCAAGCCAATGCTGGAAAAGTGTATACATAAGAAACACTTCTATGTTGGAAGCCTCCATCCTTCTGTTTTAGCTTTTTTGAGTTTCTTTCTTTCCTTATCTCTTACTCTGAATTTCAAGGTTGGTTAGTCACTTAAAATTGTTATTCCTTTTGTTCAACAACAGAGGTGAAGTCTTTAAGTGTGGAAAGGAACCCATTACAGAGATGTATATATTTAAAATTATTACTTCCAAGATATGGTGAAACCCCACGAAATTGTTTGCTATAATGATAATGTGGGGACCCTTTTTTATTGACATTTTGTTTGGATAATGTAGTGGTGAGTCTAATACTTTTTGAAGAGTTAAAAGTAAAAATACTTTTGTCCACCGTTTCCATTTTGAATGGAGGCATCAATTAATAAGTAATCTGAAAACTTGTTGTGGATTTAGGTTTCAGATATCTAAAATACTAGTTTTTCTTGGCATTTAGGTTTCATATATCTATTTACAAATTCTTGCTGTAAGAACAAATTCAATATTCATGTTGATGGCAAACAAAAAAATAAGGTAGAATAAAATACCTCATGGGAGGATCCAAATTTCTTGTGTTCATGTTGATGGAAAAAAAAAAGGCACAACACATTCCCTCATGGGGGGATCCTTGGCTTCTGTGAACCACTTCGAGGGATGACCAAGATTGCTACCAGTCCGCCGGTGATGGCTGCAACTCCTGCTACGGCGAAAGCCGGTGAGTTTCCACCACCAAATAGTTGATCCCATGGTCCACTTCCCAGAGACACTACAACCTGTTGTTATAAGCCAAAGTTTCACATTTTCAATTGCTTGAAAAGGGATAATAGAAGAACATCCATAACTTATTGGACAAAGACTTGAACAACAAATCATTGATAAGATAAATCATTATAGCAAGGTGCAAAGCAATACCTGGGGAATAACAATGGCAAGATTTAGGACACCCATTGATAAGCCTGTACAAAAGAAACCAAAAGAATCAGTGCCTTAATTGCTTCTCCACAAAGACACAAAGAAGCAGCCATAGTGCCATACTCTACCTTGGCCAAGTCTCAATGACTCTATACGTGAGGATATCAAGGCATATGGAACACCGTAAGTAATCTGAAACAAAATACCAGCAGCATTAGTTGAATGCACTAACTGAATGCTCCTATGTTTTTCTGTTCTGTTCTTTATAGAGAAAGACAAAGGGATTTATTGGGACATTAGCAAGACCAACCTAACCTATCAATGTTTTAGTGATTTCATGACAGAGAAAGAAACTGCTATCTATAAGACTTATAGACACATTCAATTACAAGTCACATGAATTTCTGTAGGAGAAATTAAAAGAAGTTACCGCTAATGGAGCACCAAGGATGGAAAAAATCAGCAGTGCACTTATCAAAATGCCAGCTGGGGGTAGATCATGACAACGTAGTCAATATGATTTGCCACGTAGGATAGAATCAGCATTGAGAGAAAACACAGAGCCATGAGAATGTTTGAAAACTCCCCGGAGAAAACCAGCACCCCATTTGCTACAAAGTTTCTCCATAAGCACTGAAGTGATTGCTAGAACAACTGAGTGCAACATCAGTCCAACTGCGCCCATTCTGACCCCAGCATTATAGTTCTGCCCCTCATTTGGTTGACCACCATAGATCTCTCGACTCATCCAGTCAGTATCAAAGAGAAGAAAAGGGAACCATCCTATCCAGTTCAGTGCAGTAACAGACAAGATAATCCATACAGGTCCTGAGAAATATCTAAATGTTCCAAATAATTCCCATAGGAAAGCTTCTGTTGGATTAAAATTCAATAATAGTGGGCACATATGTATAATGTATATTGCTATTATAAAATTTAACACGTAATTAAGTGACCAATTATGTTACACGTGTTATAGGTATTAAATTATCATGGAATTAAAAGTATAGATACCATTTTATAATTTGATGAAGGGCAGAGTTATAAATACTTCAAAGTTGGTTATTAAATCAACTACTGGTTGGTTATTAAATCAACTATATAAAGGGGTTATGGTCCCTAAGAATTAGGTCAACTTGCATATCTCTTTTCCCCGTCTGAGAGTTGTGCCGCAAGAGAAAACCTAACTTCTTGGAAGATCAAACCCTCTGAAAAAATTCTATCGATTAATTCAGGTACGCTTCCGCATTCAGTTTATTTATTTTATTGTTCTTGATGATTTGACATGTATAGATCTTGGGTTTATATTCATATCGAATATATTTTAATTCTAACAAGTGGCATCAGTGCCAGAATTATGTCGATTTATTGTGATCATAAGTTTTTTGATATGATCTAAAATTAAATATAATTTTATGGATTATTTACTTCGATATGGTTTTATAATTAATCTTATAAAATTAAATTATAGATCTTTCGTATTTTAAGAACAAATCAATTTGATTTGTTTTCTATGATTTTATTTTGTTTTTTCGTCAATTCGGCCTTTTCCAATGAATTAACATTCATTATTTCTATTTTCGTGGATTCAGTTTGGTTTTATGTCCATGAGTTTGAATCAATTAATTAAGAAATAATAGAAATCAATCTAGATTTATATGAAGATTAGGTTTTTTCTGCATGAAAATTTATTTAATTTTTTTGAGTTGCTATTAATTAGAAATTAAATTTTAAGTTTGGATTTTAATTACTTCGATAGTAACATATTTATTTTATTTTTATGAAATATATATTTTAAATATATTTTATTTAAATTATATGTTTAATTTGGTTGGATCAAAATTTTAGTTTTGATCATTGGGTATTAAGTTAATTCGGTTAGATCAAAATTTTAGTTTTGATCATTGGTATTAAGCTAAATTCAGTTAGATCAAAATTTTAGTTTTGATCATTGGTATTAAGTTAAATTTGATTAGATAAAAATTTTAATTTTGATCATTGATATTAAGTTAAATTCGGTTAGATCAAAATTTTAGTTTTGGTCGTTAATAATAAAAAAAAATATAATTAATTTCGGCTTTGTCATGATAAATTTATTATGATTCAAAAAAAATTATATTCAGGTTAGCTATTAAAGCTTTATATTCGGTTTATGTCTATTAAGTTATGATTGGATAATCTTTTGACATGTTACTTTTAAAGTATATTGTTACTTTATGTAATTTACTTGGTTAACATATTTATTATTTAGTTTTGATCATATGTTATTTTAGATTATAGAATATATATTTAGTATTGATATATTCAATTCGGTTTGATCAAAAATTTATTTTTGGTTATTATATTATTATGATTATATTAAAGTTTCAAGTAATTATTATACGAATTACTCACTTGTATGATATTTTTGTATTTTGTTTTTAGTTAAAGATTAAATATTTTGATCGAATTTAGTTTTGGTAAATACATATTTAAGGATTTTTTGAAGATCAGTTAGAGATTTCAGTTATTTTGATTCTGATAGCCCCATCAAGACAACCTTAATTTGGTTTATTTTGAAAACTTAAGTGTTATCAGAAATTTCAACTTTGACTATTATAAATATTATGTTTGAATATTGGTATATTTATGTTATATATTTTAAGATAAATTAATTGAAGCATTAAATCACCAAAGTGATCTTTATTGTGGAAATTATTTTATTTTAAAATATAGAAGGTTTTGTGCATGTAATTCAGTTTATGCTAATATTAATCGGCCTAAAGGAAGATTAATAATTAGTAATGTTACATGTGCATCTGTAGTAATAAACATGTGATAATTATTCAGTTTTATATGTGAACAATAAATTGGCCCAAAGGAAGATTTTTATTTAACATATTCTTATTATCATTGTTTGATTACTACATCAAGATATCACTTACAAATTAATATTTTTTTATATTATTGGAGTGTTCGATATCTTGTGATGATGTTACCTTTATTCAAATTTATTATTATTTTGGTTATCTTTTATCTCGAGTAAAAGATAAAATTAAGAAAAATATTTTTAAACAATTAAATTTATATTTTGGCTTTGGATATCTAATATTTTAATAGATTAATTAAAATATAATGTCACCAAAGTGACCATTTTTGTGTAGATTATTTTATTTAAAATATTAAGATAATTATAGGTCTTTGTAATTCATGCGTTTATTAATTGGCCCAAAGGAAAATTAATATTTGGCCGAATTACAACGACAACTGTGGCGATAAATGTGTGACAATTATATGGTATTTTATGTGAACAATACGTTAGTCCAAAGATTAATCTATTGTTTGACATAGTTTATTGTCAATGTTTGATTGCTACAATAAGAGCACCGCTTACAGTTAATATTACTATCCAAAGACTTGATATTAATGTTGTGCTTGGTATCTTGAGGGGAATTAGTCATTATTTTGAATTTATTGCTTACTTATGGATATTTATGTGAGCTTCTTTATTTACTTAATTGTGTTCTATATTTAAATAATTTATCTTTGTTATAATATCTGTTGAATACATTCTACACTTATGGTTAGTGAAATTGATTTCAAGTAATAGAAAAGACACTTATATATAGTATTTGATGGTATGAACATAGAACTTGCACTAAGTGAATAACAACTTGCACCTCTCACGGTAGTAAGCATTCATAAATAGGATTTTGAGAGATGAGTTATTCAAGTTGCATAAGTCTAATGATCATAAAGTATAATATTTAGAAACTTTTAAGAGCACAAATCTAAAGAAATTATTCATACTAAGAGTTTTCTATTAAAAAAATTACTATTTTTTTAAGATTAACATGACATTATTTTTGGTTTACTTGATGTTTATGAAGTATAAGGATCAAGGAAATGTGATGGAGTATATTATATTGCTTCAAAACTTAAGGCACATAAGATCAAACTTTATAACAATTGTTTGTTCTTATAATTTTAGTATAGCTTCCTATACAGTTTAACTAATTCAAAATTAGTTACAATTATTAAAGGAGAAATAAACTTCAAATGAGATTATTTCTCATTATGTTAAAGAGGAAGAAAAGTTGAAGCATTATAATTATAAAAATACTCAATCAGTTAGTGCTTTTTGGTTAGTGTCTCTAAGAATAAGGGTAATAAAAAATATATTAGAATAAAGTTGCTAAGGGTCCTGCTCCAAAGGAATAACAATAAGGTATAAAGTGTTTATTCTTTTGTATAAGCTAGGATACATGTAAAGAAATTAAACTTCAAAAGTAAGCAATTACTTAGGTTATTTTGAGTGATCTATGGACTGTAAATTTTATGATCCCACAATTAAGATTATTTTAATGAGAGATTTATAACATTTTTAGGATGTTGAGTTTGAAGGAAGAATAAGGCTAGATACATTGTTGTTAAGGAGGAATTGGATATTAATTTAATTCCTACTATCACTTTTCACGATGTTTAAGTTTTCACACCTATCATTAATAAAAAGTGAATCAAGTACACCAATAAAACAATGTTGAACAACTCTCGTTCAAGATAAGATAATTGTTTTTTAGAAGAACAAACTCAACAACCTAAAAAAAACAACCTCAAAAAAAGCATCTTTAAAGATATCCGTGAGAGGCAAGAGAAATACTATTGAGGATTATTACTTAGTATTTCATCAAGAAAATAAAGACAATAATGGAATGATAAAAGACAACCTGATCAGTTTCTTTTATCAAACCATAAATGTTTTAACTCTCAAAAGTGGATTGATGTTATTCAAAAGAGTATAATTTTATACAAGACAATAAAGTTTAAGAACTTGTCGCATTACCTTAAGGTACAAACCAATTGGTTGTAAATTAATATTTAAAATCAAGAGGGATATAAATGATAATGTGGACAAGTATAAGGCATGTCTTGTATCTAAAGGATATACTCTAAAAGAATACATTGATTTTGTGAAGACTCTCTCTCAAGTTATACTGAAAGACGCTTTCAAAATAATTTGACACTTATTGCTTTTAATCTTGAGCTACATAAGATGGATGTTAAGCTTGTGTTTTTCAATGACAACATTGAATAAATTAATTATATGGTACAATCATTGATTTGTGTCTAATGATATAAAATTAATGATATGTAAATTAAAGATATTCATATATGAGCTTAAGTTTAACTCTCATTAATAAAATTATAAATTTTATATTGATTATCTCATTCGGTTTTGAGATAAATTTGGTTGAAAATTGTATGTATTACAAGTTCAGTGGGAGTAAATCAAGTGATACTCATATTACTAAAGAAGATATTTTTTTCAGTGCCCTACAAGTAACCTTGAAATTTATAAAATACAAAAGATTCAATAATTTATTGAGAATCTAATTTATGCTTAAGTATGTATGCATTTGGATATTGCGTACATTATTAGAATGTTAGACAGATATTTAAGTAAATATAATATGAATTGTTGGATAGCAGCAAATAGAGTTATGAAATAACTTTTGAGAACAAAATTTATATGCTCACATATCGAAGTTCTAGTAAGTTAGAGATCATCAAATTTACAGGCTTCGATTCTACTAGAATATTGATGTAAAAGACTCTGTCACATGAGCTGCTAATTATAGATTGAATAGAAAGACCACTTCAGTTATTTTGTGACAATAAATATGCATCATTTATTCTATAAACAGTAGGAACACTTTAAAATTTTAGTTCCTAGTTGTTAAAGAAAATTCAGAGTGTTTGTGTGTCTATAGAGCATGTTGGTACAAACTCCATAATTGCGCGCTTATTGAGAAACTATCACCCTAGGTCTTTCATGAGCACACTGCTCATATGGGTGTAATATTATTTAAGTATATTCAGATTTAGTGAGAGTTTGTAATTTTGATAAATGCTCATTCGTTTTAGACACAATTTCGGTTACTTTAGTTTAAGGTTAATTTCTGCAGAAATAAAATTATTTTGGTTTATGCACACTCTGAATTCAGTAAAGTTTGATCTCATTAAAGTTTAGGAGGACCAGTTGGAAATAGGCATGTTCGGTTCACATTTACATGTAATTTCCATGCTACGCATCCATGATTGATTTATGTCATTTGATTATGTTTTTATACGTGACCATTGATGGGTCCAGTCATGATTGATATGATGAAGACTGCTTTGATCCTATATGAATATAATTGATGGACGAGATTGTTTTAGAATACCTATTATATGATAGCAAATTTTTGAGCTCATAAGGTTATACATTTGTCAAGAAACATATGTTGCCCAAGTGGGAGATTGTTGGATTAAAATTCAATAATAGTGGGCACATATGTATAATGTATATTGCTATTATAAAATTTAACACGTAATTAAGTGACCAATTATGTTACACGTGTTATAGGTATTAAATTATCATAGAATTAAAAGTGTAGATACCATAAGGTGTATTTATAATTTGATGAGGGGCAGAGTTATAAATACTTCAGAGTTGGTTATTAAATCAACTACTGGTTGGTTATTAAATCAACTATATAAAGGGGTTATGGTCCCTAAGAATTAGGTCAACTTGCATATCTCTTTTCCCCGTCTGAGAGTTGTGCCGCAAGAGAAAACCTAACTTCTTGGAAGATCAAACCCTCTGGAAAAACTCTATCGATTAATTCAGGTACGCTTCCGCATTCAGTTTATTTATTTTATTGTTCTTGATGATTTGACATGTATAGATCTTGGGTTTATATTCATATCGAATATATTTTAATTCTAACATCTTCAGCATCCCCACCAGACTGTTCAAGCCCTTCCTCATGACAGGGTGTAGATATATCACCTGAACCTAGAGGGACTTCCTTAGCAGCTAAGACACTTAAATATGTTGTAATGGCAATAAAAATAATGTCTAGAAAGAAAGAAGACTTCAGATTAGCACAGTCAACATCACAGGCAGCTGTCAAGGTAAATGGAAAAATCTTATACATATCAACCACTGTATACTCCTGTTGCATAGCCAAGAATATTGCCGATAGCCATAAATAAAGAGAAGTAGGCATTTGCCACTGAGTTCTGCAATGGTCCTTTCCTGAAATAAGAGCGAATGACAGAAACGAAATAATCATATTTTGTTCCAATTTAAAAGAAAAAATGCTAATTAAACTCAAAGTTTTCAAATAATTCCATAAAAAAACTAACCGGTAAGATCGGCAAGAAGAGCTCTACAAGGACCCTGAGTGGTGTTATTACCAACATCAAGAATCCAATGGTGAGGTATACCTAGCTCTTGAACTTAAGGTGTTAAGAGAGAAAGCTGTAAAGCCCACCCGAATTTTTTCTCTCTCACCGCTCGAAGTCGGATGAACAAGCTAATAGTGATTATAGTAGTATCTGTTCTAAAATATAACATCTCACCATTTGACATTGATCATTCAATCACTCTAAAGACATCACTGGTGTTCAAACCCATGACCTCTAGGAACAACAACCGTTCCGTTAACGGTTTGGATTAGAGGCTCGTGCATGACTCAAGTTAAATTTAAAACAGAAATTTACATATCAGTAATAATATTGATATAATATAAATTTAATCTTCAAATTTTAAGTATTACTATAATTTGATTTTAATTCTAAAAAATTTAACCATCAGCCTTAAAATATAATAAAAATTTAATCATTACTGTAACCATTGTCTATTTCTTCTCCCCTTCACCATCTTCTTCTACCATTCAACCAACACAAATATAGTTTTCCACCACATTTAAATCATTGCCTCTTCATTTCTCATCCTGAATGTCATCCAAATTTTCTCTTCTCTCCATTTGTTCTATATTCTTCTCTTTATTGTTTCCCCCCATAGTTTCTGCTTCAATTTAAATGGTGGTGGGAAATGATTGTGTAAAGGTTGAATGGTGGAGGAAGATGAAGGGAAGAAGAAATAAAGAATGAGTTATAGCAACGATATAATTGGTATAATATTTAAAAGATGAGAGTTAAATTCTTTTAAATTATGATTAAATTAAAATAAAATATAAATGTCGAAAGCTAAATCTATTAAAATGTTAGTTTTATTGACCATCATATTATTTTTCTATCTAAACAATAAGACATAGTTTTATTTTACGAATGCTATTAAATTTTTATTAAATCTATAAAAAATATAATTATATTGTATTTAAAAAATTAAATAATTAGATTAAACAACTTAAAAATTCTTACGACACAAGAACGATAAAAAAAAATTCTATGGAGATAAGCATATCAACAAAATTCAGAAGCTTCCTAAATCTTTTTATCTCTGTCCAAACGAGAGGCATAAAGAAGGAAGGAGTTTACGCGATCCAAATTGTCATGCAAAAAGTATCGTTACCCAAAATTGATTTCATCGACAAACAACCATCAACCAAGTGGGGATATAACTTTTCAAACGATTACCGACAAAAACATAAATCAGAAACTAACGTCGATTGAATCTCTATGCGAACAAAATCGATCGTTTGGGTATGTTGAAACATGCTACAAAGACAGATGAACCAAATCACAAAACAAAAATTAGGGTATATTGAAAACATGCCACAGAGACAAATGAATCAAATAAAAAAAACATGTCACAAAGACAAAAAAAATGTGTCACAAGAATTAAAAAAACGTACTATAAAAGCATAGATTCTTATTAAAATTAAAAATAAAAACAAAAAAAGACATAGTATTAATAAATGTATTTAACGTGTGATTGAATGGTCACTTTAGTTTATATTCTTTTTCTAAGCAATTTAATATTCTATTTTGAATTAAAATAGTCTTTTCATGGTTAAAAATTATTAGTTAATTAATGATAAATAACTTGAAATGACTTAATAGAATGATAATCAAAAAATATATTTTATATTTTATATAATTTTTAAAATTATTTTTTAACTGATATATCATTAGATAAAATCAATATATTTATCTATATGACAATATTATCATGGTGTGCATTAACATAGAATTTATCACTTAAAAATATAATTAATTAAATTTTTAGGATTTATAAATTAAAATAAATTAATCTTTTTATCAATATTGATTATTATAATATTATCGTAACAATTAACGATATAATACTGACGTGACAACATACATATAATAATAACGTGATATTATATTATTATATGCCCAAGAGATGCAGCTTCCAGGATCTGAACGAAGGACAAATGTGATAAAATAAATAAATTATACACAAAAAAGGGAAAAATTAAATAAAAAAAATCCTATGAATATATTCCCCCCTGACTAAGACTTTAACAACCTTATCCTGTCCCAGTAGTTCTTCAAATTCAAGTGAATGATTATAAGCAAAAGATTCTTCTTCATCGTCGGTAGTGGAATCCAAATGAGCATGGGTTCTTCCTCTTCAACTTCAGTTTGATCAGACTCAGAATTGATTCATTTTTAGGGTTAAAGAAATTGGTTGAAGTTGGAAAAGGAATAAAATGGATTTTTGGCATCTTTTTTTTATAAAGCAAACAAAGCTTGGTTTAATCACGAAACCCTCGTGATCTAAGAGAAATAATACAGTTGTTACAGTAGTATTTTTTTTTAGAGTATACTCTTAATTATTAGATATTAGTTGACTTAATCACTGTATTATATTACTGGTGTTTAAACTCATGACATCCAAAAACAACAATCATTTATTTAAGGTAATTTTGGGGTATAGAGATTTTTTATATTAATATTTAGAATATAGGATACTTAAAAAAATATTAAAGATATAGATCAAAATGAAAAGTGAAACATAGATCACGCCACCTCTTGGTGGCGAGGTCCACTTTTTTCAGCCCAAGAATGCCAGCTTCTGCTGGCGAGGTGTCATGCTTTCCTTTTTTGATTTCATTTGTCGCACGTTTCAGTTTAATTTTAAATCAATCTCATGGCAGATCAAACAGCTTTTCTGGCAGAAAGAAAGAAAAGTTAGCCACGCCACCTTCCGGTGGCGTGATCCTATTCATTTTGACTTATAGTCCAAAAATTTTCTTAATCATCCCTATAAAAAAAATATTCATTCAATTTTTATTTTTTTAACCACTAAGATAAAATGGTTCGTGCTTAGTCCTTTTAGTTTAAATATTAATTAAATATAGATTTTTATCCCTTCTAATTTTTAAATTTAAAGGTTTAATAGACTATTGATCTTCCCAACATTGAATTTTAACTACGTTCCTAGAGTGCAATGACGGATACACATTGAATAAAAAGTGAACACAAACTTACCCTAATTTTTTTTAAAATTTATATGTTTATTTTTTTTTTATAAAAAATTAATCATTAATTTTTATAATATTTTAAAATTTACGTTCACCTTAAAATTTTAAAATTATACTTATATCTACTTTAAATATATTTTTAAATTTGTCACTATTAAAATAAATTATTCAAAATTTACAGCATCACACTTTACTAACGCTATGACTTGTTAGAATGTTTTTACTATTAAATTTCCAAGGTGATAGATTCCTACGATTTAATTAATTTAAAATAAAATCGTTTTTTGATAAGCTTAAGTGGGTTCGTGGCCTAAAGGTGTTGCAGTCGCAATTTAAGAATAATACGTCACGTGATGAAGAAGGATTAAATAGTTTTAATATTATTTTGGATAATTATAAGAAGGATTAAATGAAAAAATAGTTTTAATATTATTTTTAAAAATATATACTAAATTATTTATTTTGATTATTTCAAGTATTTAAAATAACCTTTTGACTAAAAATGTTTTTATTTGAAAATTTTAGACAGTTTTTTATTAAAATAAATATTTAAATTTTTATTTTTTTTAATATTTTATTAGTCAAAGATTTTTTTATTTGTTTTAATTAATTCGGACTAGTCCCTAGGTACACATGATTTTTGTAGTTGAGTTAATGAAAATTTTCTGTACACAAAATTTCAAAATCGAAAAATATTTATGTAATATCAAATTATTTAATACTTGAATCAACTACCGTTGATAATTTTTTTAAATGATATACAAACAGATGAAAAAAATAGTTTGTATTTATTTTAATGTAAAAACAATTTTAATACTAAAAGCAAAAAATATAACCTAAAAAATATTTTTCATTTAATTATTATAAGAATATATAAATTAAATATCAACAACTACTTATTTTAGTAGGATGAGATTTAAATCTCTTATTTAAAGTTAAATATTTGAATTTTTATATTATAAATAAATTAAACTAAATTATAAATATCATTTTATAATAAATATTAATAAAACTCTATTTAAATTAATTGGATAATAGGTAAAAATATATAATTAAACCAATAATATATATAGATATACAAATTAAAGGGCGAAACCAATAATATATATATAAATTAATTGGATAATGGATAAAACATATAATTAAACCAATAATATATATACAAAACCAATAATTTATTTATTTTCCAATAAATAAATTCAAGATACTGACTTTTCAACCTTGTTTGAAATAAGCAAAATTGAGTCGGTCAGAATACAAGTCAATACTGGCAGACGGTCTTTTCTCCCATTTGTATTGTTTTTTCTATTTTCCCACAAAATTTTAAATACATGTATTTATTAAATGATTCTTACATTTATCGTCAAAGTTTAATGATAATTTAAATCCTTAAAAAGTAATATATTATAAATGTGGGTTTAAATCCTTAAAAAGTAATATATTATAAATAAACCCACATCAGATTTAAAGTAATATTTAATACATAATCTAAGAAAACTATTAATACTTTTTTATTACTCTTTTAGAGTCAAAGTCTAATTCTAACTAATTCAGACCGACTCGAGTCACACACTTAATTTTGGTGGATAAATCTCACAGTAAAAAAAATTATATGTGCACAACGATTCAAACTTAAAAATTGCTTAAACAGAACTATATCACTTGTACCAACTTCTGTTAGTTAAAAAAACTTATTAATACTTTGATACTCGATTAAAATGTTTTGAAATTTAAAAAATAAATTAAAAATATCGAACATAGTTCAAGGAATTAAAATTATATAAAACCCCAGTGTAACACTTTTCGCCGCAGTGCTAAAAGGTTGTCAATTCAATTGGGTAAAGCATATATGCAAAAAGATGGTAAAATAAAGTAAAGAATTCCTATTGTATCCAACATACTTGAGAAAGAACACATCTTTCAAGCATAAGAATAATACATTTGTTATAGTGTACTTTTAATTTCAGGGAATATTTTTTTCGGTTTTTCAAGATTTTACTATGACTAATCAAATTGATCTACGTTGTACATCTAGTTTCGATAAATAAGTCTCCCGATAAAGTTTTTTTTATATATATAAAATTTCGCACTCAAGACTTGTTTTAGTAATATCAAACTGCTTATTACTTAGAGTAACTTTGATCGGTTAATATCACGGAACACTTTGATTCGTTCAATTCTAAAGCTTCCCAAGCCATACATAAAGCTTGATGTTTACAAACTGAATTGTAAAACTTACTGTATTTATGCCATTATACTCTAAAGTTGTGGTAGTAGCCTAAAACCCCATCAAATCATATCCATTAGAACCGTTCATTTGGTCACATAAACAAAAGGAACCTTGCTGGCATCTGATACTCACCATCCATCCCCTGTGGAGGGATCAATCATTCCCCCCCTAATTTCGTGCGTTACTCTCTTTCGGGTGAAAGTTGAGTGTACCCACAACCCAACACTGCCAAGGGACAGATTTGTCCGAGTTGTCACAATGGATGGTTATAATGTAATACAATTTTTCACAAATACCTAAACCTGTGGGACCCCAGAAACCACGGCCATCGTTTGTGCCCAAAGACACTCTCCAACCAAGCCTATATAAGCCAGTCATGTCTTAAAACACCTTCTATAACCCAGTGTTGTTTTCTTTGGACAAGTGAGGCAAAGATATGGCCAGAGAGATGCAGAAAAGCAACATGTCCGTGGAGCGTAACACTGCAGACTATGAAAATGGTGATGCTCAAAAGAACTTGGATGAAGTTGGTCGGAAAAAAAGAACTGGTTTGGCTTCTAATCTGTTTGCTTGCTTTCTGATTTACTATTACTCCTTATTATCCTTGTTTTGTTTTGGATTTGATGTTGTTGGGGTATTTTGAAGGGACATGGTTGACTGCAAGTGCTCATATTATCACTGCTGTGATTGGTTCTGGGGTGTTATCTCTTGCATGGGCGATTGCTCAGTTAGGTTGGGTGGCTGGACCGACGGTGCTCATGATTTTCTCCTTCATCACCTATTTCACCTCCACCCTTCTTGCCGATTGCTATAGAGCTCCCGACCCGGTTCATGGAAAAAGAAACTACACCTACATGGATGCCGTTAGAGCTTATTTAGGTAATATCACCCGCAGTTAATACTTACCGTATCAATCATTTCTTACACCCAATCATCACCGTCTTTGATTTTCTGTATTCTCTACCGTTACCTCTTTCAAGTTTTGAATAAAAAAAACTGTGTTTGTTTGGTTTGATCAGGAGGGAGAAAAGTTCAGCTGTGTGGATTGGCTCAGTATGCAAACCTTCTGGGAATAACCATTGGTTATACAATCACTGCATCAATCAGCATGGTGTAAGTAATAATCCATAGTCCAAACTACAACTCAAAGGAGCTTTGAAGTTGATGAGAGAATGAATGGATTAACTGTTGTTGTTTTTTGGGTGGAATCAGGGCTGTGAAAAGGTCAAATTGCTTCCACAAGCTTGGTCATGCGGCCAAGTGCCAAACATCAAACAACCCATTCATGATCATCTTCGCATGCATCCAAATCATCCTCAGCCAAATCCCAAACTTCCACGAGCTTTCGTGGCTCTCGATCCTTGCTGCCATCATGTCATTCGCTTATTCCTCCATTGGCCTGGGACTCTCCATTGCAAAAGTTGCAGGTAACACAAACACACAGACAAAAACTTGATCCGATATCATTCATTCCTGGCAGCTGACTGATTGTTCTATGTGATTGGGAAATGGACATCAAGGTGGGACGGGACATTTAAAGACGACAAGCTTAACGGGGGTGACAGTAGGGGTTGACGTGTCGGGCTCTGAAAAGATTTGGAAGACATTTCAAGCTATTGGGAACATTGCCTTTGCCTATGCTTTCTCCACCGTACTTGTCGAGATTCAGGCAAGTATATATACGTACATATTATCCCTGTATACATACACATTCATTTCTTCTAAAATACGTAGCATAATATCACGTGAAGTTATATGTCTTCGATAAAATTTAAACTTTTTGAATGATTCTCTAATAAATTAAATTAAGTGTCGAGTCTGTGAGGGAGTTAAGTCCTCTTGGGTGATGAATCATAATTTACTCATAATATATACAACTCGTACAGTGGAGCCATCAGATGGGGAGGCATTTTGTAGGACCATTGATTCCATTAACACTGTTCAAAGTGCAGCTTCCCTGAAATCAACTTTTTTAATGATTTCAGGACACACTCAAATCTAGTCCACCGGAAAACAAATCGATGAAGAGAGCGAGCGGAATCGGCGTTATGACGACCACCTTATTCTATGTACTTTGTGGTATCATGGGATATGCAGCATTCGGAAACGACGCACCAGGGAATTTCCTTACAGGCTTCGGTTTCTATGACCCCTTTTGGTTGATCGACTTCGCCAATATCTGTATTGCCGTCCATCTCATTGGTGCATACCAGGTTTTCGCCCAACCGTTATTCGGGTTTGTCGAAAAAATGTTCACCGGACGTTATCCTGATAGCAAGTTCATCACACGTGAACATGCAATCCATTTCCCATGCTGCGGTGTTTACTATCTCAACTTCTTCAGACTGACATGGAGGACAGCATATGTTATCGTGACGGCCGTGTTAGCAATGCTATTCCCTTTCTTCAATGATTTCTTGGGTCTTATTGGAGCAGGCTCATTTTGGCCGTTAACGGTTTACTTTCCGATCGAGATGCACATCGCGCAATCGAAGATACCAAAGTACTCATTCAGGTGGGTATGGTTGAAAATACTGAGCTGGGTTTGCTTGATAGTGTCACTGGTGGCTGCAGCTGGATCCATTCAGGGACTAGTTCACAGCCTCAGTGTTTACAAGCCATTTCAGACTCCGGAATGAGGATCCTTTTGGCTATGAGAGATCTAACATGGTTCAATAAGAAAGAAATTGCAGGAAATATAATTTATTGCTTTTGCTTATGTAGTCCAGATGCAAACCTGCTTATAATGCGATACCTTTTTAATGATAAGGTTGAAGACAAGTTTTCTGGCATTGATGCTACCAAACTAATCATGGGGGGAATTGCAGTTCCAGACCACCATGAAAATGGGAGATGTTTTCAGTTCTTAGACAAAAAATTGAACTTATATGATTAAACTGCCATAGCAACCAGTTCCTAGACAAAAATTGTTTCCTTTCTTGACTGTGAAAGAGAATTAGTACAAACTGATCACCTGCATGATCTTCTGATGATATGATGAGTTTTAGTAGCTAAACAAGGACCAGGCGTCAAACCAGTTCCTTCAAAAACCTAGAAAAATAATTATGAAAAAAAAAATCAAAACTTCAACTAAATAATCAAGTAGAATTGTACCAAGCATCAAATGTTATCAGTTTTCAATGGCCATATAAAAGGAGTTTACCTTGTAAATAATTAAATAGTTCAAGGCTTCAAGCAGATTCAGTCTCACTCATCACAAATGCCTGTATCAAAGACTGTGCCGCATGTGTTTGTTCTGGTGTTCCAGATATTGTAATTGCAGTTTCAGTTGCCGTAGGCTTGGGTTCGGTAATTGTAATTTTTGCATCAGAAATCTGCAACACTTTTTAGTAAAAATAAGGTCCCTTTGCCACATAATATACGAAAATGAAGTACCAGATTCGTTGACATACCTGACGAATCTGTCTTAAACATGCACCATCTTCTCCATAAATTACAGGAATAAGGGAACGAGGAACAACAACTTCAATGGTAGTGCTAGTGATAATAGCTGGTTGGCTTCCCCTAAATATCCACACATTAAGAAAGAAAAACAACCACTGAGATGTTGTCATCCGAGGAAAACCTGTAAAGTAATACATTCTAACAGCCAAATTTGAATTCATTTACCCTCCAAAGCCAGAAATTCTTCGGTGGGGCGGTCCAGAAAATTCCGGCATGCCCATATATCCCTACAAACAAAAACACAAAACACAAAAAAAGAACTCACATCTGAAATGGAACTGTTTCAAAATTTACCCGCCTCTATCAGCCTTACAATTTGCTTCTCATTTCAAATAACCAGATACAAAGAAGTAAACCACAACTACATGCAGAAAAAATCTCATATCAACTTGAAAACTAACGAGAGATACATTTTGCTTAGCTATGTAGCATGTAAAGAAAAACTTTGCCTCTCTATTCCACAGTATCACCGTAATACCTGAGGGCCCCATGGTTTTCTTTCAGATATATGAGGAGGCATGCCAGGTCGGTAAATATTGCGCGTAAAAGGAGGATCATGGGGGTGAAAACCACCATGCGGAGGTGGGCCACCAAAAGAATCAAAACGGTGAAAAGAACCTAATCCTGGAGGTGAAAATTCCCTTCTTCCCATAAACGAAGGGAATTGGGGTCCTTGATCCATGAAAGCAGGATTCAAAGGGTGGTTATTAGAGGGAAACACATCACGGAAAAAATGATGTCGCAGCCTAGATGTTATTTGTAAAATAGCATCTCGAACAGTATCATGGTCTCCGTTAATCTGCAATGACAAGAGAAAGAATCAGAGTGCAAGAATGGAAAAAATATAAATATGAAGAGAAACTCAGAAGCAAACCTGAACAATTTCTTCACCTTCTGAAGCACACTTTGGAACCTGATCCTTCCCCAATATACGAATATGGGCCCCAGATGACTTCCTCATTTCAGCTATGATGGCACCACCCTTGCCAAGGAGACAACCAATTTGATATGACGATACAAGAAGCCTGACCATCATAGTCTTTTCCTTGCTATCAGGCATAGCCTTATATAGCCTGCCAAGAACACAAAGAACTGCCTCTTGTGCAGGTGATATCCTATCATCTGGGTGCTGAATTTATTAATTTATCATCAGTGCCATCCAACAAAGCCACAATACTAGTAACTCAAACAATCAAACAATAGATCAAATTTTCAAAATTCATTGATGTTTAAACAAATCTAGAGAGCAAATCATACCGCCGGACTAGAGACAACAATTACACGTTCGTCACAATCAGGAATAGATTCCACAACTCTGATATCACAGCCTGTCTCTTGTTTAAGAGCCTTAATTATTGATCCACCCTTTCCAATGACAGCACCAACTTTGTCGTCAGAGCACAGTAACCGGAATGTTAGAATATCTGGAGAAGGCATCATTCTGCCAGGGATATGAGGGGGGAGAGGTGAATGAAACTCAACATCCCGAGGTCTTGCAGCAAATGGTGCTCCTTGAGAACTTAAAGAATGGTTTGGTGGGGGGTGGACATCAGGCTTAGGACCAAAAGACTGAGATGACTGTCCAGTTGTGTTGAGAGGAAAAGAATCATGATCCCGAGGAGGATTTTCTATTAGCTGTTGAGAAACAGATTTAAGAGCTTTCCTAACTGCATAAACCTCCCCTGTAATCTGCAGCAAAACCAGAGCAAAAAGTCCATAATACATTACTGATTATACCTAATTTGATTGATTAATCATATGATAAACTGTAATAGTAGAAACAGCGCTATAACAAAGTTTAAATCTCAAACAAATGTTCACAAAACAGGAAATTAAACCATTCACTCACTCATAAAATTGTGACATTTTTTTTTCTTTTCGTTGTTATTTTCAGAATGCTGTTGCTTAGAAACATTGGATACAAAGTGCTAACTAGCTAACTCATTCTCCCCTTTCTGTTTTCCTCACTTTTTTGTTTTGAAAAAGAATATTT
Source organism: Abelmoschus esculentus (assembly GCA_035048815.1). Lineage (NCBI taxonomy): Eukaryota > Viridiplantae > Streptophyta > Magnoliopsida > Malvales > Malvaceae > Abelmoschus > Abelmoschus esculentus. The sequence goes on from JAUCBN010000026.1 coordinate 14,466,313, forward strand.
TCTTCTTACAAACATCTATGGTTTTTCATAAATTTTATGTAATAAAAATAACCCAGTTTTGTTTTCTTCGGGTTTTCTTCTACTAGTACAAACTTTTGGTTCACAGTTAAATTTAGAAATCATGTTTTGCTGTGTGAAACATTTGTTATTAATAAAGGTAATACAGAGTACCTGAACTAGATCATCCAAAGCTGAAGCACACGCAGGAAGTTTGTCTCTAGGAAGAATTAGAATTTCTGCTCCACTCTCGGCGGTCATTTGCTTAATTACACTGCCACCTTTACCAAAAAGGCAGCCAACTTGACCGGAAGGAACAAGCAACCTTAAAACCATTGTGAAAGACTTAACAGTTTCTTCTTCAACTCCATCTGAACCTCGCTCTGATTCAATCATTCTTTCTAAAACAAGTAACAATGCCTTCTGCACACAGGAAGTTTCATTTACAGAGTTTAAACCTTTCACAGAATCCAAAACCTTATCGTTGTTGTTTTCATCATTTTCCTTTTCTTCATCATTCTGGTTGGCTGCATTAGCCTCGTCACCACCATCCTCCTTTCCCTGCATTGTACCAACTTCAGTCTCTTTATCAGAAGATTCAGAACCCAAGATGGCAATTACTATCTCATCACAACCAGGGACTGCCTCCTCAATTTTGACATTTGCACCAGTTTCTTGAAGAATTTGGGATACTAAGCTGTCACCTTCGCCAATGACACTAACAGATTTAGCTTCAGGACATAGTACACGAAAAACAATACCACTGGATGAAACTTTAGGTTGGTCTAACTTTTGCAACTTCTTTTTCCCATTTGTCTCTGAAGGGCTCCTTTCATGTGGTCTCTTAGAAGGCGTCGATGGAGCAGACATGGTTGAGGTATTAATTCAATAAACTGTTCAATTCAAACGCAAATTCAAATTCAATAAAGCAAAATTGAAACTTACAAAAATACATGAAGTTGATGGGAAAAGACAACAGCTCTATTTCCTTTTCTCATTAGTTGACTAATTAGTAATAACTAATAACATCACCTGATTAAAAAAAATTAGACCCCTTTGAAATATCTTGCAGTTAAGCTGCCCACACTTGATGAAAAATCAAAATCCATAAAAAGGAACATGACATTTTGTGTTAACTAGAAATCTCCAAACCTTTTCAATTAAAAGAAAAGAATTAGAACTTCTAAAACCGCTTCCACATAAAGTATACAAAGATCAAGACGAAAACCGATTCTCATTTCTAATTTGTAAATGCAACTAGTCATATGCTATGTTTGTAAACTTTAAGTTCTAAAGATCACATTTTTTCCTATAAGGGTAAATGTTTTAAGCCAGAAAGCTCGAGTCTTAAGAAGTTGGAGCAACCCCATCCTTCCCCATCACAGTTACCCATTTTCTTAAAACTAAGATTACTTGTAAATTAGTATGAATCTCAAGAACCCAACAGCAACAGTAAAGAAAAGTTCATAGCTTTGTAATCCATAAATTACTCCTACTCTCGCACTTCTTCAAAGCACTAAATTCTAGCTTTAAATAACTGGGAAATCAAGCTTTGGGGACAATTTATACAAAACTCAAAACCTAAAATTCAAGTATTTCTCATTCAAAGTATGGAACAATGAACCAAGCTTTAACAATTAATTCATAAAAAATAAAAAAATAATAAATAAAAAGCCTACATTCACTAGCAAGAGATTGAAGACCGAAAAGAACTCACCGTTCACCGTTTAATGGAGAATTTGAAGATGAAAAAACCCAAAAAGAAAAAGTAATTCACTGACAGCTTCGAGGACAACTAGGAATAGGATTGGGTATACAAGAGATTGTCGCAATATCTTCTTTGAATCTTGGGACTAGGTTTCCAGTGTAATGTTTCTTGAACCGTGTTCGAACGGGTGATTCCAGGGTCATGGGTCTTTCTAGTTTTTTTTATTTGAAGGATAAAACGGGCTCATTCAGTCCAGCTCGGCCCATACCATAACAATGGACACTCAAAAATTTAAATTCTGATTTAACTTAATTTTTTTTAATCGATTGTCAATCATTTATCATATTTTTCGCTACACAATCACTATTATTTATTTTATTATTTTTATTGTTAAAAATTAATTGATATTGTATAAAATATTAAAATTATCGAATCATTTATTTAAATAATTTACGATAAATGGTAGTATAATGAATAATGAACTATGTGTGACTCGTTTAATAAGTAAAAATCACTTCATTTCGTCATTTAAAAACACGAATAAAGTTGGTGATAATAGTCGAATTTAAGAATTTAAAGATTTAGAAATTATTTAAAAATTGTAAATATTTTAACTAATATCTAATTTATTATTTTAAAAAATAATATCACATATTATATTTTTATTAATTAATAATTTTTTAACAGATATAACGGATATTTTTTTATAAATGCTATTGAATTTTTATTAAATCCATAAAAAATTATAATTACTTCGCATTTAAGAAGTAAAAAATAATAAATTTTTTATGAAGATAAGCATACCAATAAAATTCAGAAACTTCTTGAATCTCTTGTCCAAACGAGACACATAAAAAAGAAAGAAAGAATTGTAGACGATCCAGACTGTCAGATAAAAAGTATTGCTACTTAGGACTGATTTTATCGAGTGAAGGTATAACTTTTCAAGTGACCACCGATAAAATATATAAATAAAAAATAGCGCAGATTGAATCTTTGTATGAACAAAAATCGATCGTTAGAATATACTGAAACATGTCAATAAATTAAACCGTAAACAAAAATAAAAATATATCACATAAAAAAACGTGTCAACAAAAAAAATTATACTATAAAAATAGAGAAGGTATAGTGTATTTTTTTAGGCCATAAAATTAGAGTTTAATATTAAGAGTTAGGTTAAAAATTCAATTTCTTTTTAGGAATTTTCAATAGCCTACAGCAAAGGCATAGGATTTTTACTCAACCAAGGCATATACACTATACAGTGGGTGAAGCCTAAAGAAGGCGTTGATGAATCATGAAATGGTGGTTAATATTGGTGGGTTCACTTTAGCCTCCGTTTGGTTCGGCTTCTTCGATATTTGAGCTCTTTGTCTCGCCGTTTTCGCCAACACCTCCAGTGAGCTTCTTTCTCCCATTCTTCGACTTCTTAATTCCTTTTTTAATATTTGTTTCAATGCTTGGTTTCTTTGGTTTTTATGATACATTTTGAAAACATCACCCTCTCCAACAACAAATCACTATTACAAAAAAAAAAACATGGTTTGTCTGAGCCATGGAGACAAGGCGTTGTTTTTGTATGCGGACCAAGTGTTTGGACCTTGGTTATGTATATTTAAGTTAGAGAAGGAAGCTTCATGTTTCCAGATTAAGAATATGGGAAAAGTGTAATGTGGGATCTCAAAGTTTAGAAATTTTGAAGATTCTTGTAGGAAAAAATGTTAGCTTTGTTGCTTTAGGAAAGCTAGTTGCAACAAATGAACTAATTTGTTTTTCTTCTAAAAAAAACTGAGAATTGAGTTAAATTGGGTTGATTCAATGGTGCATTGACTGATGGGCTACTATCTCCACATAGAGAGATTTACATGTATCGTCTTGTGTGGCTTATTTTGTTTAAAAACTACTAATAGTTAATGTGGTATTCAGGTTAAACTAATGTATTATTTTTGCTTTTCATGATCTATTACCTAAGATCTCTTAGTTCTCTCTTCTAAAGTGAACAACATTTGTTAGTTTAGAACTGATTTCTCGTTTTGTTTGCATTGAATTTGAGATTCTTGCTTAAAAGTTCATTGCTTTATTATGGATCTTACTTGAAGTTAGATTCGATCCAATAACTTTTTAATTTTATGTTGGTTGATGAGAAGCAGGATTCATATCTCCACCCAAGTCAAAGTTGCAAAAACATGAATGATACACATTGGTGGATAAATGCATTATTTCATTAAAAATGTGGACAAATCTATAATTATCATGCAATAGTGGATTCTATGAAAAATAAAAAGGTCAATGAGTTTGGTAAGCATGCATTTGATTTTGGGGCTATTGTCCAAGAATGGTTTCTGATGTCCGAATTGGATTAAACAAGAAAGCAGATTTTGGAGCATCTGAAAATTTAGATGTGTTACTTGTACCTTCAAGTATAGTTCAATACGTGCATGTATAAGCCCTTAGTTGAAGAAAAAGACTATGCTGGCAACACAGGGGGGTCATTGGTGGTTTCTGAAATGAAAATTTAGCGATGTTGACGTGAATTTTGATTCAAGTTTTGGACACAAGGAAGAAATTATTAAACCTTGAATTTTTAAAGGGGCTGGTTTGCTTTAGGAGGTAATAGATTTTATATTTCAGAACTTAACAAAGATGCAGACATCTGGATTTTGAGTGTAATGTCAGAAAAGTTATTACTCTTAGACAGTATGATTTGAAAGTGTCCTTGATCCTTTCATGATCTTTAGGTGCATGTACATATGGTTCTCTCTTGAGTTGTACGAACATGCTATAGAGAGAGGAAAAAAAGAGGAAGAATTACCTAAAATTTAAGTTAACAAAGATGCTTTACTTTTTTTAGAATTTTTGAAGGTGTTTTGAGACAAAAATTAAAGCTATGTTTTACCTTACCCAAGTTAAATCTTGTTGATGATTTCAAGTCTGTCTCAAACAAAAGAAAGTAGATTGGAATTGAATGTCTCTTTTAAGGAACTGGAGAGAACAGATCATATAATAATCTGACCTTGAGTATCAATATTTTTCAGCTATGGCATGGATATGCTTTCTTTTACATTTTGTTCCTGTTAATAAAATTGTTAACTCTTTCTTGTTGTTGAGTGTTCTTTTTTACCCCAATGTACAAGTTAGAGCAGTTTTCAATCTTTTTGCTAATAATTTAAAAAATGTTTCTACCTAGAAGTTCATTTTTCTTTGTTCTGAGGATAATAAGTCATTCCATATGTTGATAATTGGTTCTCCTTTTTGTTTCTAATGAATGATATGCAGTGACTGAAGTTCATGGGATGCCGTTTGGAGTTTGGACGTTTTTGACTGCTTCGTATGTGCATTCAACATAGAAAATAAGCCACTATACTTGGTGACATTTCTGTCATTCATCTATGCCTTTGGCCACTTTTTGACTGGATACCTCTTCTATCATACAATGACCCTTTCAAATTTGACAACTGTAGGCATATTTGCAAGTATGGTGTTCATGAGACTCATGAGAGTGCACATGCCATTGTTTCAAGTTTGTTTTACATGACACTGCTTTTACATCAAAAGTGTTTTATTTGAGTTGCTGCAAAAATTTCCTTGCTAAAACAAAATAGAAACGATGAAGTTTTTGTTTGCAAAAGCCTGAGATCTCATATTTTATACTTCTCTGCCCTTCTATAGTATGTTATGATCTATAAAAACAATGGCATCGACATCTTCAGCTGAAATCTCAGTTCGCTCTAAAGATATATATTTTCATTTTGAAGTCTTCTGTTCACTAATTACCATGATTTGGTTTAAAAGTTTTCAATTATCATTTTCTTTTGGACTTTCTTTTTGTTCCTTTGAACTTTGACTACTATACAACTATGTAGAAGTTGACATTTTTAACTAGAACTAATTATTTTTTTCCCTCAAATTCAGGGACCTCAATTATATGGATGTTTTTACAGTGGAATACTCAGCAAAAAAGGCATGTCAAGCATACCTGAAATTAAACTTATATTTACTTTCAGTTATTTTAGTATTATGTTGAGAGAGACATATCAACATTGATTTTTATTCTCAATCCATTCCAACTGATAAAAGATTGTTAAAACTAACCTAATAAAGGAATTTCAGTAAAAAAAAAAACTTCCATCATAGTATTTTGGAATCTGTAGTTACCTTGGAACCAAGTTATTGCTCCTAGGAGCTTATACAGGGCTTTGGGTTCTTAGCTTAAGTGATTATGGTCACTTTTTATAGCTTCAAGTATTTATGTGTATGCATGGTACTGGTACATGAGAAATAGTGAAATACTAACAATTGTGTATGCATTTAAAAATAATAGAATAGTTTAAACTCTTTGAAGCATAGAGGAAACATAGATTGTACTGATTGATACATTTACAAGTAATATAATCATATGCTGTTACAAAACAACTCCAAATATGGCTTATTTTCTTCCTAATCATGCCAATATTTGATATATTTTTTATATAGTGATGGCTTAATGCCCAAACTCTTTATACTGTAACTTTAAACTATGCAGAAACTAAGCAGATTGATGGACAAATTGATCGAATCCTATCGAGAATCTAGAGACTCGATTCTCAGTGGCACCTACCTTCTCAGTTGCTGTTAAATGATAATTCTAAGATGGTATGCCAACAAGTTTCTCAGTAACACCGCTTTGCTCATCATCTTCATCAATCTTGAGCTGATCATCAGCTTCATTTATGGATTGATCTTCCAATAAACTCAAATCCTCTATTTGATTTTCCTTCTCTCTATCTTCTTCATCAATGAGATCCTCAATTTCCTCACTTTCTTCCCTTTCTGCTTTCTCTTGATCACGTCCGTCGATCTCATCATCCCCACCACCTCTTTCATCGTCTTCGTTTTCCTCAGCTGCGCTTTCCTCTACCTCTTCTTCTACTTCTTCAATTACCCCTCCATTAGTCTCAGCAGATGACCATTTCCCTTGAGGATGAAGGTATTTCCTCCCAAGTTTTACGACTACATGCCTATGCTCGCTCGTTGCCATTCGAAAAAACCCACTTCCCATATCATCATAACTGTTCTTAACTTGGTTCAACAACCAGATACAAATAGCAAGCAAGGCACATATTTGAAGAACATGCTTTACTCTAAAGCCTTTATACCTTTGGTTTCTAGTAGCTGGTTGCTTCACCATGGTTAGCCCTTGAGTATACCTTAAACCTGTCAAAGAGGGATCAAGAATTAGATGGAGATACTGCAATTTTATGCCTTGTTCAGTTGAATCTACCTAATCCTCCATTGTTCATAGAAATTTAACTTTTGATACTTAAAATGTGGGTTCTTTTTTATAGGGTTTAACAACTGTGATAGGGTAAGCATGATAAGGGTTTGTCATAGTTTTTGACAAAACAACAATCTCAAAGTGTAGATTGTTGCCTCAGTCTAAAACAAAGACAACCTCCTTTCATTAATGATACCTTGTCTCCTCGTGAATTGTGTCCAACTAGTACTTGCACACCATGCTGCTACTGTAAACCTACCTCGAAGAAATTAACTTCCATGCTCTGCATCTGCAGCATCTTTTTCATTGTTTCCCCTACTTGTATACCTAAGATATTAGACTGTCCATTAATCAAGTTATACGTTCCTGTCCATTAAGGCCATTCACATTTCAGAGTTTGCTCCAGAAATTAACAGAACCGACAGAAAACTTGCGAACCATAATACTTGTCAGAGAAGAAGGTGGGAAGAAGAAGAAGAAATACCATCTTGAAAAAGGCTGATCCAACAGTTATAAACATACATAAAAGCTTGAAAAAGAGGGGGGGGGGGATAGTACCCTTTTTCTGTAACCTGGAATCTTGAATTTGCGTATTTCCAACAAAGTGTGTTGCTTTCAGTTTCAAAAGCAGCTACAACAGTAATGTTTCTGAAGCAAAATTGTTTCCAAGGAAATGGTAAGACCAGAAAGGTGTGGCGGACACAAAGGATTAGCCATGGAAATTATCCAAGTGAAGGTAGCGGAAAGGAGATATCATAGACCAAAACAACTCTATGGCGGACACGAAGTATATCATGCATATATAATGTTAGTCTGGTCTTGATTTTTTAAGCGACTTCGTTTACACCTGTCGGTGGCACATTCCAAGTTCCTAGTCCAGACCATATTCTCCATAGCAGACATTATACATGAATAATTAATACAAGATCAGTATAATACCTAGTAATCCCAATGTATTACCATCTGCTTAGTTGCTTCTGTTCCCTCTGTGGCACAGTGGCAGTCCTTAAGTTTTACTGCCATGGGTAAAAAAATGCATCTCTGATCAAAGTCTAACTGTATCTGTTTAGCTCTTCGAGATAGGCTGTCTGAAAATGCTGCAACTAAGACAGGGGGGCACTCAGCTTTTCTCTACCGTGTGTTCAGAAACCTTGTCCCATACGAAATCGCCCACACTTTCCATCAAAATTATTAAAACAATAAAAAATTTACAGTGTAGAACCCCATATGGCTAACATGCAATAAGAGATGGAGACTGACAACGACCCAAGTAATGGAGTATATAGAAATTGAAGTTATTTTATCCACTGTTAAAACATTGTTTTTAATTCTGGGTTTTACTTCAAAATCAAGGGTTGAAAATCATGTTGCCACACTTGCATTTCCAACACATGGGTTTGTAATTGGAGACATCATTGCCTCTTGAGTACGCAACTGAAAACATGGCAGATGAGAAATGTCGGATCTTGGACTGTGTTGTAATAGGAACTTGAATTGCTTCACAGTGTGGACACGAACTGCACCTTCTCTCGCATCTCGGCGGCCTTGAACCTATCAGATTTCTCATAACCATTGTTTTCTCTTCTTCTATTCCCTTCTGTTCGTACATACATCATTTTCTGATCGGATGCCAAGAAAACAAGGAAAGAAAGAAAATAAATCACCAACCTCAAGGAACCTGGAAAGTGAACTTCCTGAAAAGGGAGTGAAAATGAAGTCAATAATCTAACTTGGGTTTTTCCCGTTTTAGAACAAAGAGAAAAGAAGCTTACCTTCTGCAGCCATGAATGTACCTTTGGACCAGCTTGAAGCTATGAGAAACAACATGGACACAATAGGGTATGGACTATGGAGTTTGCTTGACAACGTTACAGCTCTTTTATATATGCAGCAAATCTCTGGGAGTTCAATAGTTTAGCTGTAAGTGTCAGCTCGCTCACGTTCTTGGGAATGAGGGTCCAGTTTTTATAACAGTGAAAGCACTGTATATACTCTGCAATCCTAACTGCTCATGGCGACCAATTACAGCAGAGTTTTAAGGTACCGACCGGTTCTTGTTCGAAAAAAACCTAATACCCTTTGACGTTTAGTACATTTCAATGTTGTTACGGAGAGTATGCATTGATTATTCAATGGATTAAGTTGTGTAGGAATATTTTATATATATTCATGTTTTCTACTATACAAATCTGGCTCACACCAGTAATGCAAATTGTAATCATATTGCCAACAAGTTATTTGAGTTCATTGCAATTAAGTTTGTACAAGTTTAACTCACTTTAAGTGAAGGTTTTAACTCATTTCATACACAAATTTAAAGGTTGACGTGAATAAAAAATGGATAAAATCTCCTATTGACTTGATATTACCCTTTACCAAAATTAATTGACCTGAAAATAACCGAACTAATATTAGACCTGAAACAAAATATAATCATGTTCAAATCGATCCGAACTACCCGATCCAAAGGACCCATTTTCATTCCATAACTATCCAAGATTCTTGAGATACTGTCTGTATCAGTTAGTCATTCTCTCTAGTTTTGTCCCAAACAAGGCTCAACTTGAATTTTACTTAACCCATCCAACTGGTTTTCCATGGGTTGGGCTCAATCAAGAAAATCCCACGTCCCATTTCAAAAATCTGCAGCAACTTAGACAAACTTTAGAATTTTATATTTTTTATCACACTTGAATTCTAACATAAAATAACCCAGACCTTCAGTTTCAGTTAAAAAAATAAACTTGATTTTAGTGACCCAGAAAGGATGAGACGTGAGTGGATATTGTAGCATGCCAGTCGAGGAAGGTAAAGCCTTTCTATATAAAATAAAATAAATCAAGACAGAAGCAAAATCTTGTGATTAAAGTTGACAGGAACAAGAACTGGATTAGACAAGCTATCCAGAGAGAGAAATGTTAGGTGGTAGTTCTTGGCCTAAATTGGTGCACTGCTCTTTTCTTTCTTTGTATTGGATTCTACACTCATTTCGGACAAACCCATTGGTTGTCTCCTTCAAATCAGAACACAGTTTAAAGCAGTAATGATTTTACCTTCTGTTCACTTAATTACACATCATGTGTTTGATGAATTGCTTAGGGGGTATGTTTGATTGGACTCAAAACACAGTGTCATTCCTGTTACAGATTACTGGACTACAACGGACCAGATTTTCCCACATGGGGAGTGTGGTGTTGGTTACCAACTCTACACCACCCAGCGCATGTTAGTCTCCTCCCCCTTGTAAAACAAACCCTGTTTTCCTTGACTGGGGAAATGGAATGATAAAAATTAGGGATGGGTATTTTACGCAGCCTGACTCGATCGGATTTAGGTTGGGTCAGGTGATTTTTTAAAGTAGTATTGTATTAAGTTCGGATTTAGTGTATAAAATATCTAACTGATCTAAGATTAAATATGTAATTTTTCATAAAATTTTTAAGGATATTTATAATAATGGTCTTATACCCATATATTTCTTATAATTAAGTTTTAAAATTAATTTTATATTTATAATTTAGTCCTTAAAATTATATTTTATAATTAAATCATTAATTTTTTTTTATAATTTAATCCTTAAATTTATTTATTTTTTATAGGTTGAGTCGGGTTGGGTTAAAATTTTGTTTAAAATATTTATTTTTGAATCAGATTAGATCAAATTTTTTATAAAAATATTCAAATCAAGTCAAAATTGAATATAAATTATTTATGTTCGAATTGAGTTTAGGTAGACAAAAATCAGATTAGACCCGATCTGTGCCATCTCTAATAAAAATGGGGTTAACATTTTGATGTGATTGGAACTTGCAGCATCCACAGTGTGCTACTGTTATAATGTTGGCAGAGGAGAGGTGGGGGAGTGGCAGAGAGTGCATCGGGAAACAGCTCCCGCGCTGTTCTCGCGCGCCCTCTCTGTGAAGCACTGGGAGTGAACATATGGTTCGTGTACTACTGTTATAGAGCAGGGATGAGTGGGAGTGGGAGTGGGAGTCAAGTGTGTCAGTCAGTCTCACGTTCAAAATCAGTGAAGACTCACCACACGACACTTGGTTTCCAAACCTTCTTCTACCCTTTTCTACGAATAGGGTTTAGGGTGCATGTCCTTCAGTTTTAAAATCTATTCAATACCTTAAAATGTTAATTTTTTTAAATAATATTTTAAGTTTTTTTATTTGAAAATTATCAATATTTATTTTCATTTTTTCTTGTTTTTATAAAATACTTTTAAAATAAATATTGATATTTGTAAAAATATCATAAAAATAATTTAAAATATTATAAAAAATTTAATATTTTAAAATTTTAAACAAATATCAAAACTTAGCATCTTTTAAGGTTCAGTTGGATATATAGACCGTTTAAAGTTTATTTTAAAATTAATATATATCATGTTTAACAATGTATGACCTTCCTGCTGTTTACATATTTTATATCTTAAACTGAATAATCTATTCTTTGATTCTTAAATTAAAAAGTATATTATTCTGTTGAAGTCTTTGTTGTCCTGATGTCGGCGAATACTTATCCTGCCCTTCCCAGCAGTGCAAGTTGCCAAAAATGGAAAAATTATACTGGAAAGTGCCTAGAACAAATTTTATCAAGATTGAGAGGATATCTTTAAGAATAATAAAATGTTTTTAAATGATCTGGGACTGGGACTAATCACCAATCACATCACAAATTTATTTTTATTTTTTAAAAACCTTTGATTAACAAAAGTTGGTTTACAATCCTAATCTCATATACTTTTCCCTTTTAATTTGATTGAAAGGTGGGATGTTTACCTAATAAAGAAAAAATGAAAGGTGCATTTATCTTTTCTTTTTTGCCAAACATTAATAAGCGTAGGGTTTAGGGTTTAAAATTAAAATTATGGTTAACGTTTAGTAAATTAGTGGTAAGATATATATTTTAGGATTTAAGATTTAAGATATAAAAAATAAAGGTTATGGTTAAAAATTTAATTTTTAAAAATATTCAAAAAGAGATATGAAATGGTGCACCATAAAAAAAAAAGTGATTTTTACCCTAATTAAACAGGTGGTAGTAGGAAAAATATAGGAGGGTCTAAGATAAAAACTAATTATACTATTCAGGGGTGAATGTTTGTATGAGTCGAATATTTTTGAGTTATTTAATTTGATAAATCATATTTTATAATTTGAATTTTATTTAAATTTTTTATTCAAGTTAAATTGATAATTTATTATCATGTTAATTGTAATTATTTTGAGTTATTATATAAATTTAATTATAATTATTTATTATTTTATAAGTAGTAAGATTTAATTTTATTTTAAATGATTCTCTTTAATCTTTCAATATATATATTGTATCATATGTGACATATATTTTCTAATATGGATATATATATTTATCAACTAAAATTGAAAGATTTGTCTCGAATTTAAAAATCAATCTATCCATTACAAAAAAAAAAGTTATTTAAATTTTTATTTTAAACCTTAAATTTTATTTAAATTTTTTCGAATCGAATTTATAAAAATATATACTAATTTTTTTTAATTTCATAATAAAAAATTTAATATTTTCTAGTTGGATTTTGTTCGTCTAATCCAATAGCTATCTATACCTATCGAATCTAAGTGTGTGTTCCATATGATTCCACGTTACACATTTTGCAACTTTGTTGATTATTGGAACCATTATCATCTAACAAAATCTAAGCAATTTGTGAAATTGGATTGCCTTGGATTCTTTTTAATTTTGATTGGTTGCTTAATTAAAGATAATCCTTCAGATAAGTATTTGCTAATTATGTTTTAGTCTATTCCATGTTTATCTAAACAGGATCAGCCACTCAATTCCTCACTAGAAAGGGGGGAAAAACTTTTACCATTCGTAAGTTTAATACAAGATTATCGATAATTACTAGTATTATAAAAAGTAGGGTTAACGGTAAAAAATGTCTCAATTTATATTTTTTTAGTTTGGTGTCTAATATTTTATTTTATAACTCAAATAATTTTTTATAATAAATATTAAAAAAATCGTTATTTAATAAAAATAGAATATGTGGTATATTTATAGTATTTTCTTTGATTTTTATTTTTTAAGAAATAAAAAAATCTATAGTTTTATATAAAAAAAAACTCAAAAATCTTTAATTTCTTTATCCTCAAACTCTAAATCTTTAAATTCTTCTTCTCTCAGCGATTCAACCATTATCGATCGCCTTTTCATTCTTCAATCCTTCACAACTTGAAAATCACATTATTCTATCGTTGAATAACTCATTGATTGCTCTGTCGATGAACATCTAATAATAAAAAAACTATCTGGGCTTTTAACCATTGACTAAAGAGTGAAAGATGGTGAACGTTGAGGTACATGATGTATAGGTGACAAACAATGAACCGACGATATATAAAGATGTCTAACAGTAAAAAAGATGTGATTTGATGGCTCAGTTAAAAGAAATTGAAACTTAAATATTTTAAGAAGTTTATATTTTTAAAATAAATTCAAAAATTAAATAAATAAAAAAATAAGGTCATGTATCATGTATAATTGGATGATAATATTTTTTAATGATTATTAATAAAAAAAATTATCCGAATTTTGAATAAAACGTTAGACACCAAAGTAACTCAAAAATATTAAACACCAACTATTAAGTTTAAAAAGTATATAAAAAAAAAACATTTAATTTACGAAATGTTACATTATCAAACTAATAGATTACAGGTGAAAAACTATTGAACCATAATAAAATTAACTAAAAAACATAGAAAGGATTAAAATCAATAGGTATATATAAATTTATAATATTTTTCATTTTTTTATTCTTTTATTATATTTCATTAAACTCAACCACGGGTGATAACGAGTCGAGTTCGAGCCTGGCTCAAAAATAATATTATTGAGTTCGGCTCGAGCTTGAAGCTCATCGGGCTCGCTCGGCTCGACTCAAAATAAAAAATATCTAAATTATTTTAGTAGATTTCTTATATTTTATTTTATTGCTTTCTTTTGTTGAAGAGCTTACTTTTAGTGTATATGTAGCATATATATAATATAATTATTCCGAGCCAGTTCACGAGCTTGAATCGGCTCGGCTCGGCCCGACTCATTAAAGTCTCGAACTGAACCCAAGCCCGAATCGAACTCACTCGAATCGAGTTTTAATCAAACCGAACCCGAATAACACGCGAGTCGATCAAACTCATTATCACACCTAAACTCAACGATGGTTTGGTATCTCTCCCAAAGATTGCAGTGGCCACAGGATTGTGAATAACCAAATACCTTTTTCGCTTGATTTCCGGAGGGAAACAAAGGAATGTTAGTGAAGTAGTTCAAAGGTAGCTGACCTCTCTTCTCACAGACAATGGAGCCCTGGAGGGTGATGGGTCACTTCACGTATTCAATATATGAAAATCAATAATCTTTTTTTCTTTTACTATTTGATTAACTATATTTTAGTTTTACTTGTTCATTAAATGTCATGTAATGATCAAACATGTACCAGATTCCTGTTCTGTATGTGTTTTAACACACTTGTTTTTTACCCTCGTCTTTGCATCTGGGTGACGTGACAACAACAACAGCTCATGCAAAGATGATTTGACCAGCAAAAGCCAAGCAACAATAATTCAGTATGAAACTGTAGGGGATGAGATCAAAAACCCTACAATGCTTAGATCAGACATCATAATGAAAGAAAACTTGAAAAAGTTCAAACAAAGTAAACTCGGTAATCAAAATACCTGATCTTACTGGGAAGAAGAAACAAACCAATATAGTTCAAGTAATAAATAATTTGATAGTATTTAAATAAATCTCGAGATAATTCGAATTAATAGGATAAAGAATGTAATGGCAGTGAAGAGAACGGCATTGTGAGTGCAATTCAGCGATTGAGAAATGAAGACAAGGTTTTCTGTTTGGAGCTTAGAAATGTCCAATCGTCTTCAGATTTTTTTTTTATTATAATAAATACAAAGGAAAGAAGTAAAAAAGGAGCAGACGAAGAAAAGCAGTAGAACCAGATAGACAGCAATCTTCATCATTTTTGTCCCACATTTTTCCACAGCGCGCGACTCTCGGGAGGGGAGGGTATGCCCAATGCCCTGCCCCTCTAGGTCTATTTGTCTTTCAACTCTTATCTATTCATAATTCAAGGCGGGATATTTCTATATACTGCATATACTTTTCCAAGTAATATTTCGTTGAACGAATTATTCTTATTATTTGAGCTAAACTGTATATAAATAAACAATGTATGAAGTACATACAATTGCCTTCTGTTCTTTTTCAGTTGTGCTACTTGTGCTTCCTATACAATACCCATTATCCCCTTGACCATTGCTAGATAAGAATGGTCACGGAACCCGAACTCAATGGTTATGGGTTCAATTAGATCAAATAAAAATTTTTAATAAAAAGAATTGATTTCGGATCGGGTTTAGATTTAAGGTAAAAAAATCTGATCCGACTCAGAATTAATAATATAAATATATATTTTAGGAATATTTATAAAAATAATTTATCTTTATATATATATTTTATACAATTATATCATTAAAAATGATTCTTTACAATTAGGTCATTAAAAATATTTTTATAATTAAATCCTTAAAATTTATTTTTTTATAATTAAAATTTTAATTTTTTTAAAATAATGACTTAGGTCAGGTCAGATTTTTTTATACTAAACCCGGGTGGGGGGAGGATGCGAAGGTTAGAGTCGAGTGTAAGTGGAATGAAAATCTAACCCTACGTAACATGTGCACATCTCTAGGGGTGTTTAAACTGTCGGTTAAACCGAATTAACTGACCAAACAAAATTAATTCAGTTAAACGGTCGACCACCGAACATTGTTCGGTCGGTGAGTGGTTAACTTTTTTTAAAAGTTCGGTTAACGATTAATTTGGTTCGAAATAGGTTAATTAACCAAATTTTATATTTTATATATTTTTATTTTTAGCCACTAAACTTTTAAAAATTATAAATTGGTCATTAAATTTTATCAAATTAATATAAAATGATAATTAAATTTATTAAATTATTAAAAAATATTCATTAAAATTTTTAATATTTATCAATAATTTATAATATATCATAATTAAATGATCAATTTATAATAATTAGATAAGTTCAATGGTTGTTTTATAAATTTTTTTATACATATGATACCAAATTTCGGTTAACCGACCGAACTAATCAAAAAAATTTCGATTTGATTAATGTATTCAAAAAAGTTCGATTCAATTAATAATTAAAGATTTTAAAAATTTTAATTAATTCGATTTTTGATAATTCAGTTCAATCACTGACTCAATTACCCGTTTGAACACCCCTATTCATTCTAATACTAAACTCAATAAAAATAATTAACATGTTTCCATTTAAAATAATAATTTATATTGTTATAAACGTGTTTCCACTTATAATTATGTCTTCAAAAAACTAATAAAAATATTTGTACATAACTTCAACCAGACGTGCTTAGCTGCCAAATGTCTATAAAAGACTAATACAATTTGTGTCAGACTGAAGCATCAGCATCTCATTGCCAAATTGGCAGCTACCTTTTCACTGCTCATCGTTGAAAATTTTGATTCGGACCAGTATCAAATTAATACGAAAATATGAATTTTCGGTCCCCTTCTTACATTTCTAAAGATAAATTTATTTAAATCATCATATTCTTAATATTTGATTTTAATTATGTGGCGTAAAATGTATTCGAAATAAATTATATTATACATAAAAAACAATTAAAAGTATATTGCGTTGTTTCTCTTTTAGTAGACATAAAGCATGACAGATTTGGTATCATATGTATAAAAAAAATAATTAAGAAGATTACTTTATTATTATATATTATTATAATTTTTCGTTTGTTACTTTGTGTTATTAGTCTATTGAAAGTAAAATTCCAAATAAGGAAATGAACGACACATCAAAGTGCCATGCAGGGGTCAGTTCTGAATAATTTGGTCTTATAAGAGATTAGGTAGGCGTTTCTAAATAAAAAAATAATGACGTTTAGTAAAAAAGTATATTTTAATTATCGATTTGAAAAGGTATATAATTAAAAAAATAGTTGCGCTTTTTTTTTAATTTTTTTAGTCGTTTTTTATTTTGATTAATTTTTTTATCGATGGTCGGAATCAATATTAGTATTATTTGTCGATCACCGAATTTATTATCTTTTGTTTTTAGTTTTAAAATAAGAATCTATGCTTTTACAACATATTCTTTCTGTCATTGTGGCATATTATTCTTCTGTGTGACATATTTTTGTTCATATTTTGTAATTTGATTCATCTCTCTTTGTGGCTTGTTTCAGCATATCCTAGCGATCGGCTGTTATTCGTATAGAGATTCAATCGATGCTAGTTTCTAATTTTTATTTTGTCAATGATCACTTGAAAAAATTATCCCCACTCGGTTGATGGTTGTTTGCCGATGAAATCAGTCTTGGGTAGCGATACTTTTTGCATGATTATTTTGATCGCCTACAACTCCTTTCTTCGTTATGCGTCTCGTTTGGGTAGATACAATAAGATTCAGTAAGCTTCAAATTTTTATTCGTATGCTTATCTTTATATAAACATTTGCTTTTCTTTGTTTTTGGGTTGTAAGAATCTTTGAATTATTTAATCCAATTAATTATATTTTTCTTTATGAATTTAATAAAAATTCAATGGAATTTATAAAAAATTATATATATTTTTAATGAAAATAAAAATTCGCAAACAATTTAATGAATTTTTTTAATAATTCTATATATGATTTAAGATTTAAGTGTTTATGTATAATAAATTTTAATTTAGGGGTTATTATCTTATTGATATAATTTTAGATTTAGAGTTAAAAATTAGTTTATAGATTAAAAATAAATCTCTAACCATATTATCCTAAAATATAATCTTAAATTTTAACCTTAAACCTTAGATGCTAATAATAAAACCTAAATATTAAATCACTAAACTCTAAAACCTAAAATTAAGACACTGTAAAAATAAAATGTTTTCCACCGCCTGTGTATAGGATAATTATACATTATAAAAAAATTTATGTCTAATATAATGACGTTAAAAACTTTTAATTTTCACAAGTGTCTTAGTTCTAAAGTTTAGTAATTTAATTTAGGGTATAGGTTTTAGGAGATTAGGTGTAAGGATTTAAAATTTAGGTATAATGATTAGAATTTAGAGATTATAATTTTAAGATAATATATTAAGAATTTATATTTTAACCTATAAACTCTAACCTGAAATTTATTCACATTAACTAACTTTTAAATCATTAAACACAAACTTTTAAATTCTATACCTTAAACGGGTCTCTATATCTTAAAACTACAATACCTGTGAAAACTAAAAATTTCACCGTCGTGATATTAACTAACTAACCTTATAAAAATACAAAACCTATAGTTAGCTCATTTTAGACCGGATTTTTTAAATAAATTATATATTATATAACTTAATAAAAATTATATATTAAAAAAATTTAAATTATAAAATAAAATTTGAATTTTAAATTTTTTAATTATTTGTGGAGTAATTTTAAATTTTGATTTGAGTTCCTTAATTTTACTCGATACGTGTGTGTGAAGAAATAAAACATAAAGAAATATTTTAAATAAAAGTATGTAGAAATATATACGAAAGAAATATAAATATATATTTATAGAAAATCATTTAAAATAATTCAAATTTGTAATAAATAAATTTGAAAAAAAATTGAATAACTCAATTAAATTTAAAAATATTTTAAATAAAATTAAAGTTATTAAATAAGATTTATAAATTCAATTAATTTAATTTTTTATTCGATTTGATAAAATCGAGTGTTTATCGGTCTTAAACCATTAAAAAAATAAAACTTTTTAGAAAATACATAGTTGTGAATAGTTTTTCTTTTTCCCCCTCCCTATAAAACCAAGCATAGAGAGGAGTGAAATTCATATGATCTCTTGGGCTTTTCCTTCTTTGCCTTTAAAAACTATCTCAGTTTAATTTCTTTCAAACAATGGACGTCTTGTCAACCAACCTAAAGTCACGCAGTTGCTTGCCGCTCCCGGATTAGGCTTAACCTTTCTCCCATCTCCTCCATAGCTCCATCTACTTTTTCCAGTTCATGCCGGTTTCTTTTAGGTACCATTTCCTTTTTTTATCTTCTCCATGTACAATTTTCACTTAAAGACCCCTTGGCGTAAAACTTCAGAGAATTTCAATTAGTTTCCCATTCATCTGACTTCAATTTGATAATGAAATTGAACGAGTTTGTTGCAGTAAATCATCAGTAGGTGTCCTACCTATATTCTTTAGGGTTTCTTTTCTGTTACACCACTTCTTTCTTTAGGGTCTATACGATTTTCTTTTTCCTTGTTTGTTTGGTTTTGCTGGGGAAAAATAATGGAAGACTACAATCAGATAAACGAAAATAGTACTCCCAGGGGGAATTTCTTGTACGCATCTCAAGTTCTGGCCTCAAGTTCTTCCCCATATGGGAGAGCTAGCAGTGGCTCCAACGTGAGTAATCAACAAACCCAGGTGCCTTTAATGTCTTTCCATCTTCAATCAAGTGAACGCTATCAATCTGAGGGACATCCGATTGTGAAGACTGAAGCTAGTACCTCACAACATGGACAGAAATTTCACTACCCTTTGTTGATAGGGCATCAAGCGATTCATCAACTACAAGAAGGGAATGAAAGCTCTAGTGAACTAGAAGCAATCAAATCAAAGATCATAGCTCATCCTCAGTACTCTAATCTCCTTGAAGCTTACATGGATTGCCAGAAGGTGAGTTACACATGAAAAACAAAAACTTTCTTCAAACTATGTATATTTGATGAACTTTATGCTATTTTATATAGGTTGGAGCTCCGCCTGAAGTAGTAGCACGGCTAGCAGCTGTTCGACAAGAGTTCGAGGCAAGGCAGCGGTCTTCGGTGGCTTCAAGAGACAACTCAAAAGACCCGGAACTTGATCAGTTTATGGTGATTGTGTTTCTCTCTTACCCAACTGTTTTTTTCTTCCTTTTCTGACAAAAAGTTGTGCATCCATAAACCCAGGAAGCATACTATGACATGCTGGTGAAATATCGAGAGGAACTAACGAGGCCAATACAAGAAGCTTGGGATTTCATGCGGAGGATCGAAACTCAACTTAACATGCTCGGCAATGGTCCCGTGCGGATCTTTAATTCTGGTATTCCTCCCTCTTTTCTTCCAATTTTCAGCATCCTTTCGTGTATATTCGTACCACTTAGTCACACACTTAATAAAGATGATGCTTAGCCAGTTAGCTGCGTTTCTTTCTTTTTTGCTTTGCCAACGTCTAGGGTGGAAAATTGTGTCGATGTTTGCAGAGATGAGGTTAACTGTACCGTTTTGAGCTGTCAATTGTCATAGAAACCTGATAGTGTAATTTGCTTGGATTCCTTCGGAAATTGTAGACCTGAACCTACATCTCTCTCCGTCATTCATCTGCCATTGCTTTTCTTTCCCGATGAAGTAAAAGAAAGTGAAAACTTTAACCCAAATCACGTCTTCCAATAATGAATGAAAAAACCAGAAAAAAAAAAAAATAGATCCTTGTAAACGGAGAAGAAGGCCAACAGTGAAGAAAACAGCTATGGTATTCGTACTATGTGTGTTTATCTTGCAAAACCCTAGCTAAGCATGAGTCTATTTGTGAATTGATTACAGTGTCCTAACAAAAGAAGGATATTTGAAAAGAATAAAGACAAAATGAACTTGGGATTGCGCTATAAACAATGAAAACCACACGTTCTGGCTTTTCTGTAATGGGGTTACCTTTTCAATGATCTCTGACAAAACCATTCCTTATTTTAGGGTTTGTTTTGTTTTCCTTCACAAAACCTGGATACTGTATTCTATTTAGCCCTGCTAAATCTGATTCTATTTATATGGGGTTTTGCACATAAACACGTATGCTTCGAGAGACTAATGCTATCGTTAGTGCCGTCTTTTCCCTGCCAGCTCTTCGTTTAAAACAATAGTTTTCGGTGGTATTTTTTACCGGGAAGATTTATTTGTAATAGGAAATTTGGAGAACATAGGATGCTGTTCAAATCAGTGCTACCCCATGACAGTAGCATGTACGGGTTTGGCAGAAAGTGTAGTAATGTATGCTGTATTGGTTCTCTTTATAAATTTGCTTTGTGCTTTGTCGAATCTCCTTTTCTAAGTTTCAGGCTTAAACTATGTAGGAGTATCTACTAAATCAGCTGCATTGCAAGTTTCTAGAGTGAAACTGGGGTAGATTTTCTTTTGTAGCTTTTGTTGTTAGAGGAAGAGTGGGTAAGGATTCTGATTTCTAGGGATGCATTTCCAAGCAATTTTAGCAGAAGAGGTCTCCGTTTATGGTAAAAATAGTCAGGGAACTATGATTATATCTAGAGATGCATTGGGAACTTCATGGATTCATTTTCTTGGTTGTTAATCATTAAAGATTATAGTATCAATTTCGAGCTGGTTTAGTGAGATGATACAGATGTCACTTAAATAAGATTAATGGTTTGAATCTTGGTGTTGTAAATGAATTTTTACTTTGCCTTTACGCTCTTCATTTCAATTCAAAAAATAGTGCATATTTTTACTTTGCCTTGTTTTCTCTCTGGATAGCATTTATGATCTTTCTTATACTTCATAACATATTATCTTGGCTAATCTTTATTATGAAAATTGCAAATCTTTTGGCTATTTAGTGTTTTGAAATTATGTAAGTTTGAGATTTTGTGTTTGTAGAAAATTTTGATTCTTTCCCCCAACTTGAGAATAGTAAAAGCTTGACTGCACCATGGATTGGGAAGTGCTTCTAAGTGCTAACATTCTCTAACATTTACTATAAGATGGATTTGAGCCTTTGACATCCTTGACTGTTGGAATTGGAGTTTGGATATTGGTCATGGTATTAAAGCTTATATGGTTTTAAACTACCTATAAATGAAGCATAGTTTATGTTTTTACTGATTGTTGTTGATTTGATTTGCTTTCGTTAATGGGAATATGGATGTATGCTTAGAATGGTGAGAAGTACCATGCGGACGTGGAAGAAAGTTGTGCGAGTTGATTAATTCAATATGATCTATTTCTGTTACTTTACACTACTCATAAACATACTCTTTCCTTCTCTTTGACACTATCAGCTGGTTCGTTTATTAAATTCACTGTTGTAGCTTTCTGGGACACAGTTTTGCTGAACTATGAAAGGGTGCTATAATCTTAGCTCAACTTCAATTAAATTGAATAGCCAATTCTTTCATTTCCATTTACTCTCTTTTCACTACCCCTACTCTCTGCCTAACTTATTTATGGCTCCCGGACTTTTGTGCAAATTGAGCAACTGTTGATTCACATGTGCCATAGTTATGTTCGAATTGGTCTCTATCCTTGTCCAAAAGATACTGGGAAAATGAACCATGAATGGTTAACTCATGCAATTTATTTATTAGAAACGGTTTTATACTTGATTCAAATTCAATGTATGAGGGAATGTTGGTATTGTTTTCTTTCCATTTTGTTTAATGATCATTTACTTTCATTGAATTACTGATTCTGTGAATCTGATGACAATGTTTATGGAGAAAGTTATAATTCCTTGCCTTGAGTATTTGGTCTAGGAAGTGCTTAATTTTTGAGCCACTGAACTTGCTGTTAAAATTTGAACAGACGAGAAGTGTGAAGGTGTTGGTTCATCCGAGGAGGACCAAGACAACAGTGGTAGAGAAACAGAACTACCCGAATTCGATCCGCGTGCTGAAGATAGAGAACTGAAGAACCACTTATTGAGGAAGTATAGCGGTTACTTAAGTAGTCTCAAGCAAGAACTCTCCAAGAAAAAGAAGAAAGGGAAATTACCGAAAGAAGCTAGACAAAAGTTGCTTACCTGGTGGGAGTTGCACTATAAATGGCCATACCCTTCGGTATATATCTTTATGTCCTCGTTAAGCTAAATTCTAGTCTCTCTACAGCCTGCTATAAATTGGTATCCCATTAGAGTAACCACTTGATTTTTGCCATTTCCACAGGAGACTGAGAAGGTGGCATTGGCTGAATCAACTGGTTTAGACCAGAAACAAATTAATAATTGGTTCATAAATCAAAGGAAGCGACATTGGAAACCTTCGGAAGACATGCAATTCATGGTGATGGATGGTCTGCATCCACAGACTGCAGCTCTATATATGGATGGTCACTACATGGGTGATGGTCCTTACTGTTTGGGGCCATGATAATGTGCAATACAGCATATATAATAATATATTTGTGTATGTGTACGTGTGTTTCTAGTGAGTTGCAGTGCAGTCTTGGTGTATGAGATCTATTAGTCCTTCATTCCCTACAACGTAATATAGAAATCTTAGAATACCAAACATCCTTATAATTTTGTGCATGAAGAACTCTCCATATGGGGATTTTATCTGTCTGTCATTTCAGCAGTTGCACAGATTCAGGATGTTTGCCTTTGTTTCTCATGTTCGGCAGTGTGCTGTTGTGGTTTTCGATTTAATCATTATCTGAAAGAGAAGGGTTTGTAAGGAGCTACTCCTGCAAGAGAGATGTACTGGTGTAATCAAGTTTCTTCTGTATGAGAAAGTAGTACCTGTGTAATCGTGTATAGTGCTAATGTATTGTCTTATCTCTCCTTTTTTTCCCGTATGTATGTATGTATGTATGTATGTATGTATGTATGTATGTATGTATGTATGTATGTATGTGCATGCATGGATGGATGGATGTATGTATGTATGTATGTATGTATGTATGGATGGATGGATGGATGGATGGATGTATGTATGTATGGATGTATGGATGGATGGATGGATGGATGGATGGATGGATGGATGGATGCATGCATGGATGGATGGATGGATGGATGGATGGATGGATGGATGGATGGATGTTCTTCTAAAATATAACACTCCTTTTTTTTAAGTAATAACTCAGCCATTGAATTATGTATGTATGTATGGATGGATGTATGTATGTATGTATGTATGGATGGATGGATGGATGTATGGATGGATGGATGGATGTATGGATGGATGGATGCATGCATGCATGGATGGATGGATGGATGGATGGATGGATGGATGTTCTTCTAAAATATAACACTCCTTTTTTTTAAGTAATAACTCAGCCATTGAATTATAGGTGTAGGAACAATATGTAGATAAAAATTGTGACAAGGAAACCATTGTCAGCATTGTCATTAAAATTGAACAAGGGTACGATATAATAAAAATTTTAGTCAACAAAATTTATATATTTTATTAATTTGTACTGAATTAAAATTAATCAATAAATTTAATCATTCATATTTATAAATTTTGATATTGAATCACCCTAACACACCATTTGATCACTTACCACTCTTCATGTTATTGTCTATCAATCTGATAATCAAAATATGTGATAGCTCGATAGATACAATCACTTCACTAATAAAAATTTTGAACATAAAGGATTAAGTTTATTGAATTATTTTAAATTTTGATCATATTAACAAAATACACAAGTTTCAGGACTAAAACTATTATTATACCAAATATTATTTTAATTTTAACATGTTTGTCAAAAACTTTTAATTGAATGACGTGTTTTGTCCCTAAACTTATAGTTGAGCGGGTGAGTTGTTACTTTTAGAAAAAAAAGTGTTTTGTTTGTTCTTAAACCTATAATTAAGTGATTTAATTACTACTTTTAGAAGAATGATGACAGTTTTTTTTATACTAAACCCATAACTAAGTGATCCATGTTGTAACTTACCTTTAGTAGCTGAATTCAATATTATTTATTGAAGACACATTTAAAAATATGAATTTAGGGGAAAACTAAATAAACGATACGGGTACTAAAATATAATTTTAATACAATTCTATTTACTTTTTAATTTTTTAAAATGGTTAGATTACATAAATGGTCATCTAGTTTTTAAGACGAATTTATTTTGACCATCGTACTTTTAAAATATTTGATAAAATTATATTTTTAATCCAATTTTAATATAATCACTGAACTTTTAATTCGCTTTAAATAATATCCCTTCCAATATCTTCCTTAGAAGTTGATATGTTAGTTTTTGTTTTTCTACATAAAAAATGGGTAAGATACAATTATCATTACTAGGAGTGAACAAAACTCAACTTGACTCGAAAAAACCGAATAACTCGACTCGACTCGAGACAAAAATATTCGACTCGTTTTGACTCGACTCGAAATTTCATAGACTCGACTCGACTCGAAAAAATTTCAAATAAAGTTTGAGTTGTAAAATAGAAATTCGAATAATTTGAATAACTCGAAATTTTTAATAATTAAAGGATTAATTTTTAAGTTTAAGATGGGTCTATCTATTTTTTATGATATATATTGATATACAAAAATATAAAGAAATATTGCTACTTATGAAAAAATATATATATACATATCTTACATGATAAAAGAAAGTCTTTTAAATTAGAATCAAATCATACTATAACATGATAAATAATTACAGTTAAATATTTATAGGAACTCAAAAACTCGACTCGAACCGAAAAATTTTTAAATAAAGTTTGAGTTATAAAATATGACTCGTCAACTCGAATAACTCGAAATTTTTTGACTCGATTCGATCGAATACTCACCCCTAAATCACTCAGCTTTCTTCTCATTCTTATTTTCGTTACTAGAGTTTAAAATTTTTAATTTAATAATTTGATTATTGAATTATTCATATTTTGGTCACTCTCAAATGACATATTTATACAAATAAAAAAATCGATTAATCCTTAAAATATTATTTTGGTAGTTGATATATTCAGATTATTCAATTCTCAATCTTATATTGTATCAATTAAATTAGATAGTTGATTAAACAGTTAATTGAAATATTTTATTATAAAAATAATTTTTTTTATTTTATATATTAAAATATCAAATATGATAATATGATAAATTTAATCATTGGTCGGTTGTGATAAAAAGTGTAAAAACAACTAAAAAGTCAAAAATTGAAAGTTTGCACCTATTAATCTTACTCACAGTCATTTAAAAAAATCAAAAGTGTATCAAAATCAGACTATAAGATATTCTAATACATAAAAATTAGAAAAATTATATACAATAGATCAGATCGGTTAATCAATTTTGCTTAAAATCTTGAAACATAGTTGAATCAAAATAATTTATTTTAAAATTTATACTAAAATTGGGTTCAATTAATCCGTAAAACATTATTTTGGTTAATTTTTAAATTTAAATTCTTGATTTTATATTATACTAATTAAATCAGATAATTGATTGACCAATTAATTAAAATATTGAATTTGAGTAATAATTTTTTATTTTGCTTATTAAAATATCAAATATGATAATTTTAATGATCAAACTAAAAAAATTATCCAAATATTTTAAGGATTAACCAAAATTTTCTATTTATATAATTATGTCATTGAAAGTGACCAAAATATGAATAATGCAAAAGTTAAATTATTAAATTAAAAAAATTAAACTCTAATGATCAAAATATGTGTGATAAAAAGTTGAATGATAATTAATACAATTTGTCCGATTTTTTTATTAAAATAACGAAAGATATCGTATTAAAATTGAACTAAAAACAAATTAACGTTATTAAATATTTTAAACAGGGCCGGTTCAAAGAATTTGGTGGCCCTGTGCAATTCATTAAAATATGATCCTTAAAAATAATTGTCAATTAGTTATAAAATTGTAGTCCTTAGAAGCAAATGTCCTTTTCAGCGTCCCTATCGTTTCTGTTGCGCATGTCCAAAACATTACTAGTTCTACTGAAGCAATAGTAATAGTAATAATCAATAAATTTCTATAATCAATTGTCGCATTTAAAAAATAATTATAATGTTTTAACAATTATAACTTATCTTTTTTAATAACGTCTTCAAAATTTTTTAATGAATTTCAAGATTAGCATCAGCTAATGAAAGTAGTTTATTAAAATTAGAATCTCTCTTATTCAGGCCTCTGTATAATCGCTCTTATTACGTCTGTCCAGAACCCACTGATTTTAAATATAATAATCAAAATAAATCCACCTTGAAAATTTGTTGAACATTTATATAGTTTACTCTTTTAAAATCTTTGGAGGAAGCATGACCTCCCTTGTTCAGATTATGCCCCACTCTGCTTCCCCTTAAACAGATCACGTTACATTAGTACAGGGAGTTCAAGTATCGAGATGGGTGATGGAGTCTGCACAGTGGGAGATATCAGATTCGAACAGATCCATCTGGCTCACAGGCACAGATAATGTCGTGTTGGATTGTTTAACACGTTTGTATTATAAAAAATACAAATTGTTATCTGTCAGGCAGATTTAATAATTAATATATTGTATTATTCAGAGACGATGGATAATTATCCCGCTAAAATTTGATAGATTTATTTTATTTTAGGTTTAAATAATTTTAAAATTTTATATATTTTTTTAATTTTTATTTATTTTTTAGGACTCTATCTTTTAGAATTAATAAAACTGAACCTTAATCACTCTTTATTTAATTATTTTTAAAAAATTAAATTTAAATTATTTTAAATTTATGATTTAATTAATTTTTAAACTTTATTCATTTTTAAATTAATCGATCTATATTATTTAATAAATAATATTTATCACATCTAATGTCTGTAATGATTGTAAATCGATAGTATTGTTGTTATTGGGATATTTATCACTGAACATAATTGAAATTCTTTATCAATTATATGAAACGATGTTGTGCTTAGGACCCTAAATGAATTGAACATTCAATGAGTTGTTTGATGAAAAATTTGTTTATATTAGTTTATTTATTAAACAAGCGATTGTGTTCGTTTAATTGAACGAACGAACACGAACAAATGGCTTGTTCGTTAACGTTCGGTAATCTATTTGTTTATTTTGTGAACGTTCAGTAATCTGTTTTTTTATATCCGTTCAATTATGTTTGTTTAAATTTATTTACATAGGTCTAAGGGTGAGCATTAGATCAAGTCAAGTAGAATAAAAAAAATTTTGAGTTGCTCGAGTTGAAAAGTCTTATTTTATAGCTCGTTAAAAACTTCTTTGCTATAGGTTAGGGGTGTAATTGTTCTGTTAAACCGAACTAACCAATCAAACCAAAACAAAATCGGTTAATCAGTTGAATTTTAGATTTTATCTAATAATTAAAATTTTTTAATTATCGATTAATTCGATTTAAAATCACTAATTAATTGAATTAATCGAATTAATTTAAAATATTAAATATTTAACATTATATATTATTTATGTTGAAATATTTATCGATTAATCGAATTAATTCGTTTACGGCGCTAGAAATCTTGAAAGGCTTGAAATCTGAACTAAAATCGCAAGGAAAAAGGGAAAGATAATCCTTTTTTCTCCACTAAAAATCTTTTTCTTTGTATGTGCGAAGCCATTACTATTATGAACGAAGAGATTTACACGTAAAAAACTTCATGAAATCTTTGCGATCGTGTCAACGCTAAAGTTGTCCAAGTGAAACAACCACCTTCTTACTGACAAAAACATAAATAATCGAACACAATGACTTACTTTACGATCAAACCCTGAAAAATCCCCATATTCCAAAGGCCAAACAAAAGAAAATCGAGAAACTGAGATGTTTAGTGTTCAACTGAGGGTTATGGAAGCAACAATCTTCCAATTATCATCTTTGAAGGTAATCTTTACAGATAATGACAGCAGTTTACACCCCCGATCCCCAAAATCAATTCAATCGATCAGTTTTCGTAAACAGTTTGATTCTTTGCAGGTTCACCGTCGGCTTCAATTGACTTCTACATCTTCACATGTTTCTATGGCTTCCTCTTCTTCATGGCGTCGAGCTACTGCATCGGATTCCCATAGGTAAAAAACGAGTCTTTTTCGTTTTAAGTGTGTTGTTTGATTTTGGTGATTCCATTTCCTTTTAGTGGCCTATACAACTTAGTAATAAAGCATTTACTTTATGAAATGTTTTTTTATGGGTTTCCTTTTTACAATAAATAGTGAAACATCTGAATCCCTTGAGAGAGCATGGGATAGCCTTGGATTCAATCCTGTGAAAACGGACTATATTTATGTTATGAAAAGTTCTCAAGATGGATGCTTTTCAAATGGCAACTTAAGACATTATGGAAACATTGAAATAATTCCAGCGGCAGCTGTGTTGAACTATGGACAGGTTATTTACTTGAAGCTTTAATGGTTCATTGGCATTCATTTCCTTTTGGGGGTAGATTTTATGCATTGAAGTCTGTAATTGTCCTATTAATGATAATGTGTGTGTTTTCATCTAGGGGATTATTGAGGGTCTGAAAGCATGTAGGAAACAAAATGGATCTATTTTACTTTTTCGTCCCGAGGAAAATGCATCGCGGATGCGGGTAGGTGCAGAGCGGTTGTGTATGCCTGCACCAACTATTGAACAGTTTTTGGAAGCTGTGACAACTACTGTATTGGCGAATGAACGTTGGGTAATTGGACACTCTTGTTGGTTCTTTAGAAAAAACAGAGTCGGCTTGATGTTTGTATTTTGTCAGTTTCGTCACAGGTTATATGTCGTGCTGCAGGTTCCTCCTTCGGATAAAGGGTCTTTACATATTCGACCTTTACTTTTGGGGACTGGACCTGTTCTTAGTGTCACACCAGCACCTGAATTCACATTTTTGATCTATGTTACACCAGTTGGGAATTATTTTGAGGTATGTTGTTACTTGATTTCCTATTTCTCTTGCGGGAAATCAAATTCAAGTAGCTTATTAGGATGAAAGGTCTTGTCTACCTCCAAGTAGAGAGCAATTCTTTGTTATGTTCATGTGTAATTTGTGTAGAACTTATAAAAGTATCTGCTCCCCACTTTAGATTTTGTTTTCTCAAATCTTTAAGCGTCTTGTTTTACTTCTAAGCAGATGATGGATAATAACAGGTACCACTGTTCCTGCCATTGACATTATACGATTATTGTGATGACAGGGTGGTCTGAAACCAATTAATCTGCTGGTTGAAAATACAATACATCGTGCAATCCCTGGAGGAGTTGGAAGCATAAAAGCTATAGGAAACTATGCTGGGGTAATCTTCTTGGTCAATTAGAAAGCAATTATTTTGTATATTTCCTTTCCAAAGTTATGCTCCATGGCTTTATGTGCATTTTTCTATTATTCTACTAATAATAGGCATTTATTTAGAAGTTGATGAGGCTATTAGTGATTTTTCCCTTTTCTCTAGTATTACAGGACTAAAACCCAAGGCAATGTGATATTTTAGCCTCATATTCCTGTCCTAATAGTGTAAATATTCTTTGTCATTGATCAATAGGCTTTAAATGCAAAAGTCATTAAAATATTTTGCATTTCAAGTTACTAAAACTCTCTGGCAAATGTTTTTAAGGTCAGAACCTTAATGTACTATATACCAACTAACGTGGTTGTTGAAATTTCCGATCTACGGTATTCTGCTGTGAGGTTAGTATGCATTTGGGTTTTAAATTTCTCTTGAAAAGGATTGCTAGCATGCAAAATTTGTGGAAAGGATGGTTCCACACTACTGCTCTTGCCTACATCCTTTCCATATCAACCGTCATAAATGAATCCATTGATCAAATATTCTATTTATAATTCATGCCTTTCTGTTGTAATTTAACCTTCTTATAGTACGTTTACATTGAAGCTATAATTTTTTTCACAGATTATGAAGGCACAAGCTGAAGCTAAAGCTAATGGTTTCTCTGATGTTCTGTATCTTGACTCTGTTCACAACAAATATCTTGAAGAGGTCTCCACCGCTAATGTTTTTGTTGTAAAGGTATGACAGTTTTTTGGCTTAATGGATGTTTGATAGCCAAGTTCTCAAGAATATTATACATTTAGACAAAAAAGTAAAGGCATTAGAGATGAACACTATTAGTTGCATGTGAAAGGCTTGAGATGTTTGAAGTGTGGAAGCGGCATTGATTCATCTGGGTAGAGATTTGGAATCAAGCATCCATCTCCTAATGTCAGACAAAAACTTCTCAATCTGTGATGTAGAAACTAGAAAATGGTCTACTGTCTTAATTTCTGTCTGAAATGTATCGAGTACCAGTTGGTAGAAAACTTCATTAACTTCCAAATTTTAATGATTTTCACTTAAAATGGTGAAGCATTTTGTTATGAGAAGTACTGAGGTACAAGTAGTTTCTGCAGATGGATTATCATGTATCTTGTATATATGATTCCCATATTATGCTGCAGTATCAAACAATTCAATAGTTCCCGCAATACGTGTATGTATAAATATAGTAGTTTTTTAATTTATTTTTTTGAAACATAGTTTAATAGAAATGATGATAAATTCAATCTTTAATATTTACATGTTTATTGCAGGGTAAGACAATTTCCACTCCTGCTCTAGGAGAAACCATTCTCCCCGGGATTACAAGAAAAAGTATTATTGAAATTGCTCATAGCCAAGGTTTCAAGGTATGCAGTTTGAAGCAACAGTGTCTCTAGTCTAACGTTTACTGCACATGTTCGATATCGTTTCTATTTATATGATAAGAATGTTTGCTATTTTGTCATTTATCAGTTTGATTCTCTTTCAAAGTGCTTGAATTTAAAAGAAATCGAAAAACTTGCTCATTCTTTCATATCATATATAGATAGATAGCTTGGACATTGTTCATCTGCACCACTGACATTGTATCAATCTGATTTAGTCCTTGTATCTATAAACACTAAAAACAGGTAGATGAGCGACTCGTGTCGGTTGAGGAATTATTTGACGCTGACGAAGTCTTTTGTAGCGGGAACGCTATTTGTGTAATGCCTGTTGGCAGCATTACACTCATGGGAAAAAGGTGCATTTTCCTGTCTTGGTTCCCTTACCTTGTTATCTATGTTCTTAAGAAATCAAATCAAGAGTTAAAAATTAAACTTGTGGCAAGGGTCTTTCTTGAACCTTACTATCATGCTCAAAAGTTTTTAGAGAGAAGCTGAAGGAGTCTTCTGAGTTTGCATTGCTTATTCGCCGCTTGAATGATTTATCGCAGGGTGGACTACGGAGAGAGCGGATTCGTGGTGTCTCAACAGCTATACGGAACACTCAAAAATATACAGACAGGTCTTACAGAAGATAAAATGGATTGGACTCGAGTGTTAAACTAGTTAAAAACATGAACATACACCCAGGTTCACTTCTTTTCTCGAGCATGTAACAGTTACGTTGTTGAATAATAACATCAAATGCTGGTGTTCAAACGTGTCAGCCTATTCTGTCCAGAAATCTAAGGGTAAATTTCTACACTTGCCATGTTTATGCTTCTGTAATAAAGGTTTGAAGTGAAAAGAGAAAGAAATGTAGATTATTTCCTGATATTTTTTTGCATTTTCCAATTGGAATTCTTAAAACAGACAACCATAAAAAAGAAGCCATTTTTTTACAGACAATAACAAAGAATTTGAAGAAGAGTTTTCATCTCTGGCCTTCTTTGACATCGACATCAACAATTTCGTGTCACTTTTCGTTTTTAGATGAAACATGTTTTTCCTGCAGCATTTATCTCTGACACGACCCTTTTCTTCTCAGAAATGGTGTAACTTGCATATATCCAAATTAAGAACTACAAAAAGAAATATTTTTTCATTAGAGTTAGCTCTCAGGATTCCCAGTCAATAAAATTTAGGAATTAAATTAAAATTTATCAATCTTTAAAAGGAACGGGAGTTAACGATATATTGATCAAAATGTAATGACTTGATAATATAAGTGATTAAAATATGTTATTTTAAAATTGATAGTTAAAATTTAAAAAAAATGATTAACTTATATTTTTTTTAAGATTAATTTAGAAATAGGTGTTCAAAGTATATATTTTTTTGAAATAGGTGTTTAATATTTTTTTTGGCTGAAATAAGTGCTTAAATTATATATTTTTTCTGAGATAGATGTCTAATATATTTTTTGGTTGAAATAGGTGCCTAAAGTTTTATTCTTTTAGTATTTTAAGGTAACACTGTTAAAAGAAAATTATCTAATTTATAAATAAGTACTTAAATTATATTTTTTTTTCTAAAATAGATGTCTAATGTATTTTTTATTAAAATAAATGCCTAATTTTTTTTCTTATGAGTAATTTACATTTCTTATAAGATATAAAATTATTTATATCAACGTTTTAATCTATTAAATTATTTATTATAATTGATTAATAATTTATTTAAATTTAATGTATTTCTCCAAGGCCTTGTTTTTTTTAATTTAATTTAATTTATTTATTAATTTTATCTCACTTTTAATATTTATGTTTTGTTCTCAACCCGATTTCGTTGTTGCGGATTAAATTTTGATTAAGGAGGATAAAGAAAAGGTATATAACCAATGATTTGTTTTTATTATTTTCATGTGGGAAAGACACCAACTTTAAAAATACGTGTTATCGATTGAATTTTAAAATAATATATAATTTTAAATCTCAAAAATTAATCATAAAAATTCAGTAAAAATTTTCGATGTTTTAATATATATTAAAAATTACAATAATTCCACTACAAAGTTTAAAATGAATGTATAATAATAAAATTTAAAAATATGTATAATAGTAAAAACTGAATGTAAAAGTTTTAAATAAAAATTATTAATCAATTATAATAAATAATTTAATAAATTAAAAAGTTAATATATAAACATAAATATTTAAATGTTAATCAATAATTTAATAAATTATTAATGAATTTAATAAAAAATTTAATAGATTAAAACGATGATATATAAATAATTTTATATCTTATAATAAATATAAATTACTTATAAGAAAAAAATTAGGCATTTATTTCAATAAAAATAACATTGGTACCTATTTTAGAAAAAAAAATGTATAATTTTGATACTTCTTTATAGATTAAACAATTTTTTTTAACAGTGTTACCTTAAAACGCTAAGAGAATAAAATTTTACTCACCTATTTCAGCCAAAAAATACATTAGGCACCTATCTCAGAAAAATATATAGTTTAGGCACTTATTTTAGCCAAAAAACATGATGCACATATTTTACAGAAAAAATGTATACTTTAAGCACCTATTACTAAAGTAATATGATAATATTTTTTGGATCTTTTAATACTAATGTTATAATCATAATCTAAATTAAGTTTTTCGGATCATTTTAATACTAATGTTATAATCATAATCTAAATTAAGTTTTTTTCGTCAATACGTTAAAAATATTATTATTCTATTATAATATGATACATAACATATTTTATTTATTTATTGAATTTCTTAAAAAATAATAAAATTTTGATTTTCTAATTAAATTTTTAAATCACATCACTCACGATTCTATTATCTATATCTTCACATAAAAAGTTTAATATTTATTATTCAAGTATTCGTGTACCTTATCATTTAACATCATTAAGGTCGGTTGATTATTATTATTATTATTATTATTATTATTATTATTATTATTATTATTATTATTAAATGTTCGTTGATTTTGATATTGAGTCAATAATTAGATTTTTAAAAGAATTAAAAATTTTAATTTTTTTTATAAAATTACTATTTTTATTTAAATATTAAAAATATGTCACATGTTATATGTTTATTAAATAACAAAAAAAATAAAGTTTATCACAAAAGAATAATTTAAATTATAGAATAGAATATAAAAATTAAAATAATTAAAAATTTTAAATTAAATACTTTTTTAATTGTTAATCTATAAAAAAATAACATTATAAATTTACACATAAATAACAAAAAATTAATACCTTATATTTATTCTTCAAAAGTATTTTAAAAAAATTCTACAACGTACGTCAAACATCGTTAAACACAATTAATGTGTTTAAATATTATAAAATTATTTAATAAAAATTAAAAAATTTAAGAATTTAAGATATAATTATAAATTATTTAAAATAAAATTTTAATTCAATTAATTATAAGTCTTTAAAATTTAATATTTAAAAATATTTAATATTAATAATATTTAATAATATTCGATATAATAACAAGAAAGCCATTGTTTCATTCAAACATAACATACAAAAAATGGACAAAAATCCAAGTAGAAAATGGGTCAGATATGAGCCCAAAAACAGCAACAAGACCCGAAGGCCTAGAAAAACATTATTAAGATCCGAAGTAATCTTCAATTTCTGGAAAACTCAAATATTAAGAGAAAATCAAATTCAAAGGCGGTGAACAAGAATAAAACAGGTTTGATTTTCTTCCTAAATATTATTAAAATTAAAAAAGACACAAACTTGGAGGGAAGACGGATCCTTGCCACGCGATTAGGGTTTAGGATTGAAATCGAATTGCAGCAAAGAGATTGTTGATATATCGTTAATTGGGGAAAGTTGGGGAAGCAAAAGAAATGGGAGGCGAGGGTGCTGACGGGGTTAAGAGTAAGCAATGGTCGTCTCCAAACAGGGATTATAAAGCCAAAGATGAAGACCCCAGTCTTTGGGGAATTTTCCTTTTTGGTTTAATTGGCGCCACTGCAACTACTTTCGCGGTAAGTGCTTCCATTCTCCCTCTCCCTTTTTAAAGTTTTAATCTTTTCCTCATTTTGTGTTTTTGTTGGAATTTTTATTTATCAGTATAAGCTGAACTGGTGGGGGTTTTCTCTTCAATTTAATTTTTTGGCCATAAAAAATTAGAACGAAGGTTAGGATTTCCTCTTCTGAGGAAGAATGAGAACAGATTATATTAATAAGTTAGTTTTGGTGGGAGAAACTATTTGTTTTCTTGAAGAGAATGTTGGAAGGAGTTTCTGTTATAAATTCAAACAAGGATTGTAATTTTTCTGTTGTTTTATGAAAGCATATTGTTAATAGGATGATAGACATTTTCCCTTAATAAAGATGAAATATATTTCAAGAAGAAGATTCATTTGATGGATCTTTTTTTATATCAAACTATTGCTTTGCTACCTTGAGAGCTGCCATAACGCGTTAAAGAGTGTTGAAGGTTGTAAAAGCATTATGTCTAAGCATAAGTACTTCTGTTTTCTGTGCTGATATTTCTAAATTTAAGGGTATGGTTGTGCTGTGTTATGTTTGAATGGTGACTTGTTGAATTTTATATATGTTTATTACTTTTCCTTGTAACTTAACTTTGACTATAGCACTTCTTATTTCTCTTTTATGTAATTCGGCAATCTGATCATATGTGTACTACTGTACTTGCACCATGAAAGTTAGTCAGGTCAAAATCATCGCGGGGAGGAAGTTCTTTCCGAACATCCTCTCAGGAGGAAGCATGGAGAAGGTATAATCGCCGAATGCAAGAAGAGCATGAGGAAGAAATGGAAAGAGTGGTAAGCTTTAGGTTTATGTGAAAATTCTTTATATTCTACTTTCTTTTTACTTCCTATAGGCCTACCAACATGTTTTTCGAAGTGTAAGTTTATGATGTTCTAAATTTTGAATAGTTATATATGATATCTGGAGGAATGATGAGTTGTAATATTAGTATTAAATGATGGTGAAAACTTGTGTCAAATTGTTGAATCTCTGGAAGATTTACCCAGCTTTGTGTGGCTATTTCATTGCCATCTTATGGAAGTTATCTGTAATGGTATTTTTCTGAAAATCATCTGTTATATGGTACATTGGTATAGAGAGAATGTAAGACGGATGGACAGTAATTCTTATGTGCAATTATCTTCTTTTTATGCCAGTTACATCACTCTGTTTTAGGACTAAGCGATTTTCGTAATCCTTAACATTTGGTATCAATTTTAAAAGATGGGTGGGGACTGCAACCACCCACCCGCAGCTTCAGCCCTGCTTGTATTGGCATCTTCTTTGGTAGATCAGTTTGATATAATCATATTGTTAATTAATTCCTTCTTCTCTTCGTAGGAGAGAATAAGGCGCATGCAAAGTGTGTTTAACAGGGAGAGAAATAAATACAAAAAGAGCTATGAGAGCTGGAAGGAAAATGGTCCTGGTGCTTACCATCAGCATTTCCAGCGAGATGATTGGTATTGGAAGGCGGATGCATCTTACGGAGATCAACGAACCAATTACCGGCCACCTCAAAGAGATAGTGTATGCTATCCTTTATCACATCACTATATGGTTTTAGGTCTTGACAGGTAATGCTGTCATTACATAGGGGTAATAAATGCTTTTCCACTGTATTCGTGTTGGCATAGCCAATAGCTTCAACATTGAAAATTGACACTTTTTTTTTTTACTTTTCTATACAGAACCAGAACGAAACCTTATACAGAAGATGAAATTAAGGTATGCTGAATTGTTTTCGAAATGCTTCTATATCTTTGCTGTTTTTTTAGTTATGTTTGTTTTCTCATTTTCTAAACTGTTACTGCGTTTTGATATATGTTTGTCATTAAGTTATTGGCTATATATATCGCAATATTTCTTGTATATTCTTGATCAAAGGTTGTCTTGGTGTAACTTTATTCCGATATTATAAAACCGATTAATGAAATGAATCATGTGCTTGTCCTAGCTAATTGATACCGGTCTTCTCAATTAGACTGATTGTTAGGTTGTGCTAATATTCATCAAATTGCCATTTTATCAGACTAGGATATCTTGGTGTCTAAGTTTATGCCATTCTATGATATATTACATTGTCAATGGAACCTCATCTGGTTAACATATATTATTTTTCAGTAGGTGGAAAACTAATGCAAAACCATTGTCCTAATACCATTCATTCCAGTGTTAGTTAATGCAATTTGTTCTGATCTTCGTCGTTATTACTTCGTTATATCTAGTCGATGCTTTATGCTAAGTTATCATATGGATTGATGTATCAATCAAAGAACATGCCTAAAATGAACTGAATTTCATGTCTGCTTTGTGATGATGAACAACTATGTTCCGTACGCAGACAGCATTCAGGGCGAAAGCAAAAGAATTCCATCCAGATCAGAACCAGGATAATAAAGGTTAGAGGAGTTTGGGCAGTTATTACTACAACCCCCTAATCTTAACCCCCCACCCCTCGAACAGCATTACTTTGGATTGTTTCTTTAGAAGTTCATTCCTTGTGTTGTATTTCAGAAGCCGCTGAGGCGAAATTTAAAGAGGTAATGACCTCCTACGAGGCCATAAAGCAAGAAAGGAAGAACACGAGGGCATGAAAACCGAAAACATAGCTAGTTTATGCTTCATGCTGAGAGATGAATAATGATTTTTTCCTGTCGTGACTGAATACTGCAGAAGAGGTTCAAGGCAAGAAGCTATGCTTATATTCAGATTTCTTGGTTCATGTGAAAAAAATGATTTTTCAGGTTTTTTATATCATATACCGTAAAATGTGTTGCATAAATTTCACAAGAATTACAACCAATTTTGTCATAATGAAAAAGCTAAATCCTTTGCTATAATTAATTCGATTCCTTTCAAATCTGGATTTCATATAACAGGTGGGGCTCTTCTGTAATATGCAGGAATTGTCGCCGGGAAGAACATTTGCCTAACTCCCTCTGCTTTAATAATAGGGAAAATGATACCTGATGCTCCCTGCAATTAAATTTAGAAAAATACATATAATAATAACAGCCTAAACAAAAACGTAAATATTATACATGGAAGAACTACTTGGATTGATAACTAATTGGATCACTTTGGGTCAGTAATTATACAATTTTCTAGTCATTTTCATACTTAATCATTTTGGTTTTGGATCATTCTGGAATCTAAGACATTTTTGAGTTTGGATCGAGGGTTTGATTCAAGATAATCCGAGTATAGTTATCTGGGTTCAAGGCAAAAATGAAGTCTTTATGTCAAGTATTGCCAAAGGATAAAAATTAGACCATACCGAGATCAGT
Source organism: Abelmoschus esculentus (assembly GCA_035048815.1). Lineage (NCBI taxonomy): Eukaryota > Viridiplantae > Streptophyta > Magnoliopsida > Malvales > Malvaceae > Abelmoschus > Abelmoschus esculentus. Next base: position 14,505,102 of record JAUCBN010000026.1, read on the forward strand.
CTAGCTCCAATCCAGATTCGCTTAGGTGAGGGGAATGGCAACATTAAACGACCAACTCCGTATATTGCCACTGCGAAGAAATGCAGAACCAAGCTCGAAGGGCGGGGATTCAAACCTGAGAGCAAAGATATAGGGCCTGTAGAGAATACACCCCCAAGGCTTAAATAATCGAAGCAAGCCTGACGCATTTCCTTCCTTGCTTGATCAGGGGAAGCGCTGAAGACTTTGTACAATGCACCTGCCAATGTATTGATAGTGGATGCCACAGGCTGTAAAAAAAACGTTATACGTTAGAAATGAGTTTCACTGCAATAACATGATTCAATATACCATGGAAACAGAGAAAATCTCAGAACAGCGCATGGTATTCAGATTTGTTTATGGTTTACCTTACGCAACGTGTAAAATGATTCCAGATATTTGCAGAGTGTTGGTGCATCATTGAGATCACGCAAAGGCTTTAGTAGATCACGGAGAACAACTATATCAGATAACGCTACAGTCATTCCTCCACCAGTTAATGGATGGCGCATGTTGAATGCGTCTCCCATTAACAGGGCTCCAGGAGTGGGATAAGGAGAAGCTGGCATGCTCCTGTTTGGCATTGTCCTAATATTTCCCTTATCAACAGCTGCTACGAAAGAATCATAAATTTCTGGTGGAACCTGTTACATACGTGGGGACATTGTCAATCCAGGAGAACATAAAATATAATACAAAATGTAAAACATAACTTCCGCATATTGCCAGTAGTGAACACCAAGAAAAGAAAAATAAAGCAAATACCTGTGGAGCAACAACAGTCTTCAGATGGTTAGCCATCTCGCCATTTGCGATAGAAGGAACCTTTTGACCAGGTACATCAACGAGGCAACGAACCTCTGTGCTGCTAATAGGATAGAACAAAATGGGGGAAGGATCTGCTAGTATAACATGCCCGTGATTTAAGTAAGGAAGATGGCAGTTCTCTAGCACCAATCCCACAAAACAAGAGGGCACTTCTACCTGCAGATGTTTTCAAGTTTATTAAATCTGTGATTAATTCAGAACACTAAAAGAGAAGTAACAAAAAGATAATATGTTCTTGACCTACACAACAATGGGTTGATGAAAAAATTTACCTGAGGGTTGCAAAGAGATCGACGTAAATTAGAAAAACAGCCATCACAAACAATGGTCAGAGGTGCAAATGCAGTCAATTGCTGGCCATCTTTAGTTTTGTACTGCACTCCTCTGATTGTCCCATTTTCTTCAAGTAGAGAAGTAACTACTCCTTGCTCTAAACGCACACTGGTAAAAGATTGGAAACATAAATGTAACATATTTTTCATCATAATGTTACCATAGGCAGTACAAAATTTAATAATATTGAAGGCATCATAAGGAGTTTGAGCAACGAATAACAGGAACATAACAAAGTACTGAAATTATCATACTTAGGAAGAGAGACTGCTTTCTCACGCATTCTTTGTATGAAACGTCCATTGTGAAAGCTCCTACCAGATACATCTCGGTGGAAATTTTCTAAGGGATAAGAAAGCCGGGTATGTTTCCCATCCTTGAAAATCACATAACCAAATACCTGCTGAGCATCGATTTCCTCCACACAATCTACAGTGACAAAATACATAAAGCTGATATAACTCATTCCATTAAAATATCAACAAATTCATAATCTAACACCGAAGTTCTAACACTATGAACATATACATAGTCATGTTTCAATACTTGCCTACCTTCAAGTCCCAACTCAATTAACTTGAGATAGCCCCCTGGTTGCAACAATTCCCCGACAATACGGTCAGGCTCCGACAAATCTCTTTCAATCACATGCACTCGACGTCCATCCTGTGCTTTACACACATGATTAAAGTTAAAAAGAAATTTAGATAAGAGCCACACTATTATCAGGGATGATGCTCAATGTTGCACACAATCATCCCACTTAATGAGTTAAACCCCTGGAAAAAGGGATGCCAAAGGTACATGTATCAATGATTTTTTTATTAAGGAAAAAGCCATACACAATTACATGATTTACATTGGAATCATATACAGAAGGTGGATATCAGAACAAGAACAAAGAGAATATGCACATGGGGTTCTTTAGGCCGAAACCCGAAAGACTAAATTTTTTAGTAAGGGCCCCTGTTCATCGGTTATATCAGTATCTCAATGACATCACAGATGATTATGGTATCTCAAGATTAAAAATAAATTGTCCGTGACTAATTATGTATAAATTGACTGTAAATTTTTAAATGGTAGGAGCAACAGACGGTTCATATTCTTCAAATCCAGTTCGGTAGAAGCCTACAATCATATTGTGAAGGGTAACAAGTCAATACAGAATAATAATTGTAATAGTAATAAAACTCACCAATTACTCCCCGAATCATGACGGAGAAGATCGTTAGTTTCTTCGTTTTAATAACTATGAGCATATAAAAGTTGCAACATATTCGAAAACAGAGATACATAAAAGTAAAAGGGATAGTGAAATTATCTGAACAAATCGCATAAAAGGGAGAAAAATGTATATGCAGAAGGAAAATAAGAATAAGGTGTATAGCTAAAGGTTCGAGAAAGTACTGGCGTAACTTTAAAAAATGAAATGAATAATCATCCACTAGTTCGTGACTGGATACATAGAAAATGCAAAGAAGAAAAGGAAAAGACACCTTGCCAAGAGTGTGAGCGAGAGCGGCACCGGCAACGCCAGCTCCAACGATGATGATGTCAGTATGACAGACATCTGCGGATCTGCATTCTCCGTCAACAGTCGAAACGCTCTTCAGCGACTCATTCCTCATCGGGGATACGACTCCGTTCACTTTCCGTCTCCTCGAAACGACCCCGCGCAACGCAACCAGCGTCATCATCGAGATCGAGATCAATCCCAACAAGTATGAATCCGGCATTCTTCTTCTCCTCCGAATGCTAGATCAGAAAAAGGGAAGAGAAAGTGTAAGTCCCTTTGTCTCTTTGTTAAGGGTGTTGATTTCTCTTGGAATGCTGTAATTTCTTGTTTGTTAGTTTCGGCGTGAGGCGGTGCTTTGAATCTGAAATGGCTTCAACTTTCGCTTCGCTGGCTTTGTTTATTTAGTTTACGAAACGTTTTAAAGAGAAAAGAGCAGGGGAAAATACAGGAGATCGGAGAGAGGGGGAAAAACAATAGAAGCCACTCAATTATTAATGAAGTTCTGATTGAATTATTTAACTATTAAAAATAATAATTAAACCACTCAATTAAAATTTTGGTTATAGTTGAATTACTTTTCCGTTAAAATATAAATAAACATTTTATAAAATTTGATATATTAATTTTAATTATTTAAATTTATATATTTTATCAAATTTAATTATAATTTAATATATTCAATCATTCATATGAAATAACATTTTAATTTTTTTTTGTTTTCATCTTTTCCATTCATCATCATTTCTACTTAGTATTTTCAGTAACAAAATTATATTAAATTTGATCTTTCTAATATCATAAACGAAAAATTATTAGATCAATTATATTCATCACGTTATTTGTAATCTCAATTTATCAGGATCATTCAATTTAATTTTTTAAAATAAATCATCATCTATTTTCTACGTATAATTAGTGGGTGAGCAGTTATTAAATAATTATTTAAAGATAAACGATCTTAATTGCTTAAATTATGAATGATGTGGTAAGAAAGATTCACCTAATAATCTCGTCATAAACATTTTTATTTTTAATTTTATTTGTTTTATTTAAGTTTTGAGTAATATTTTTGTTACCATTTTATTCTGATATACGGGATTACTAAGAAAGAGAATATATAAAATTACATAAAAAAATATAATATAAAAATTAATTTTAAAAAAATACGTTGAAATATTAATTAAAACTTGATAATTTTCGTAAATAATTTTAAATAGATTTTAATGAGTTTAGTTTTTATGTAGATAATAACTATAAATCTAATATTAAAAAGTAATTGTAAATATTTATATTTATATATTTTTATCATATTAATTAATAATTTTAAAAAATATGTTATTATTGCTAACAAAAATATATAAACAATTTAAGAGAAATTATAAAATTAATCTTTTTGAATATAAAAGGTTATATTTAATAAATTATTTTAAATTATAATTGAATTTAATAAAATATATAAATTTTAAAGATTAAAAATATTATTATACTAAAATTTATTAAATGTCGTCTATATTTTAACATATAAATAACTTAACTATAATTAAAATTATAATTAAATAATTAAATTATAATTTTACAAATAATTAAATGACCTCTAAAATAATTGCAACGGAACTCGAAGTTCACAAGTTAACCATCTCGTCCTTTTGCTAACTTGCGCCTCCTATGATGTTGGATTTAAACTGCGCATCCCTCGTTCTAATTTTCCTAGTTATACAATAATTACCCGTCCCTTCTGACACACACATATAGTTTAATATCATATTATTTTTAATTAAAGATATTATTTTTAAAAATATTAATTATAATTAAAAATATATTTTAATGAATTTAAAATATATAATTTAAGAAAAATTTTAAAAATAAAAATAAACAAATTAATTAAGTAAGGTAAGTATATTTATTCGAACAAAATATATTATTATATTGTATTAATAATGTAGATTAAACATTTTAGATAGCTAAATAAACGATAATTTGACAGGTTTGTCATGATTAACCCAGCAGGTATTTAGTGCGTGAGTTTAACACCAATATTCCTAGAAAGAAAACAAATAGAAAGACGATTGATAGGACAACCAAAACTTCGTCGTTTCGGTAGGAGAGAGAATCTCAACTACGTTACGGTGTGAAACAAGGATTCATTTTAGCCGTATATCCGGTGGTGTAGAGGTATTTTTTTTATTACTCTGTTTTTATTTGTGTTTTTTATTAAAAATTTTAAAAAAAAAATTAAATTTTTATTTTTTATATCTTAAATCTTAAACTCATACTTTAAAAATATATATTTTATTTTTAATTTTTAAATCTTAACCACATTTTTATTCTTGAATTTTAAATTTTATATCTTAAGTCTTTAATTTAAAGTGAAAACACAAATAGAGACATAAAAAAAAGGTAAACGATTTTCGTTACACCAATAGGCGGAAAGCAGGAAACGAGTTTCTCGTGAATACATGAAAAATGACATGCCAAGTGCAGAGGATGTAGGGGGAAGGAGGGTGTGAACGTTGAGGAACAAATTAGGCAGTTATATACTACTATAATATATATATCGAAGTAGAATCGTTCTAACATTTTAGAGGTCTTAAGTAAAATTTTAAAAAATGGCACATATAAAATGAAAATATATATATATATATATATTAAATTATCTTGAATAGTTAATTTAATATTTTATTAATAAATTATAAAAACATAATTAAAATGTATTTATTATACTATTTTTATTCAATTATTCTAATTTAGTCGTATTAAATCTATTAATTACGATTTGAAGTCCAAAATTTAAACTCACCCAATTCAATGATTATTAAAATGACTGATTCAAACATAAAATATTTTGATTCCGTAACTAACCTTATACTAAAATCACAACCCTCAAGAACTTGAATAAATTGAATTCAAACTGACCCAATTCTAAAAGTAAACCCAGCTCAAAATTAACTTGAATCGAAATAATTACAAGATTTTAAATAACCAAATTAACCAATCCAGATTCTTTCTACCCATCTTTTACAATCGCAAGTCTATCGTATCCAATTACCCACCCACTTGCTTAATTATTGCTTTGAGGAAGTTAAGCACAGACGACCCCAAGGATTAGTCTCGTTGATGGAGCATGGTCCCTAAAATTGGTGTTTTTAGAGTAAATTACTTGACAAGGACCATCAGGGTTCTGCCATGCTTGTTTCTGTCCAATTTTTAATGTTTCTGATAACTTCATTATCTGCTGCTCTGACCTAATCATGCTAATGACTGGGCAACAGAATCATGTCTCTACAAGACTAAAGCCACTATAATATTCTCTACTGGCCAAGATTCGTTCAAATCGTTGCTTTAAATATGTTTATTTTAAAAAAAAAAAATCAATCAGGTTCATATATTTTTCATAAAAAATACACTTTTTTTTTAAATACGTCAAATTAAGTTTATATATTTGAGAAATTAAATCAATTAAGTCATTAAACCCAAATAATTAATTGGTGGTTAGAATGTTACAAGATTTTCCCTGACATATCTTAATAATCGTAATCATATCTAAAGGGAAAGAAAAAAACTCTATGAAAAGAAATGATATTTTTAATAGGTCTAAAACTCATGACCTAAAAGAACGTAAATGAGTAAAGATTAACAGTTTAATTAACCGATTATATATACTTACTCAAAATGTAACAAGATTTAGATAGAAGTGAAGCTGAATTTTCCATACTACAAATATTTATTAGCTACTCAAGATCTAGATGGAATGGTGTTTTGGCTGAATGTCTACTCCTTGTACAAGCTTCCGATGCTTGGTCTGAAGGATTTGACCACCTTTTCAATGTCCCTTTCAACGAATCCTAACGACTTTATCTGTGTCTTCACCATGGAGAAGTGTTCGGGTTCAAACAACCACCGAGGCTAAACACACCTCGTTGGATGGACTTCTGAGGGATCTAGACAGGCGGCAGTGCTCCTCCTACTATGAGGCTCACTGTTGCCGATTTAAAGCGTTATTCTTGTTGGCCCTCTAAGCCTCGTTGTTTCTATTTTCTGTCTATTATGGGCCTTTATTTAGACCGTTTTCTGTTGAGTCTTCATGATTTACCTATCGTTGTATTTGGAGGTTTTGTTTAGAATGTCATGGTGGACAATGGCTCACTTAAGAATATATGTGGTTTTGTAATAGAGAGTAAGGGTGCGTTTTGTAATAGAGAGTAAGGGTGCGTGTTTTAGATTATTCGATCTGATTTAGTTTGAATTTTGGATTGGTAATTTAATAATCTGTATTGGATCTAAAAAAATTGGATATTTAATTTTTTGGATATTCAAAATTTTAGATCAGATTTTTGAATATACGAATATTTAAATTTATAACTTAATTTAAGTATTTTTTTTTTAATTTGACGGTCTTATCTATGAAAATTTTGGTTTTCGAATATAACAATCGATAAATTATTGAATATAACAATATTTGTATCCATGGAAATTTTTATATATAACAAGTAAAAATATTAACTATAACTAAATCCACACCTATAAAAAATTTAAATTTTTGGATATCAAATAATCGGATATCTAATCCGAAAGTAAAATCACTATCTGTATTTAATCCGAATTTTCGAATATTTGATCTGAATTATCTAAAAAATAAAAAAATAGAATATTTAAAATTTCAGATCGGATCAACGGATCAGATTTTTTGCGCACCACTAATAGAGAGGGAATAAGGGAAAGAGATGCTAAGGAGGGAGAAGAAAGATGATGAGATATTTGGAGTTTGATCCAAATATTTGATGTGTAATTTCAAATTAATACAAAATCAATAGAATATTCAAGTTTTGAAAACTAAATTTATTATTATAATAAGTTAATAATTTTTAATAACTAAATAGAATATATAATATTAATAATCAAAATAAAAAAAATTAGTAACTAGATTTATAGAAAAATGAATCACTATTACCTAATTCATTTTTTTTTCCAATTTCATCCTAGAATATTAAAATTAATACTACAATTCTTACTACTTCTATAATAATATCGATCTTGTCGTATTTTAATATCATTTTAACCTACCTCAAAAACCCACGAATGGCAGGAAAAATGAATCCAACAAATTTCAAATTGAATTAAATTAGGCCAAATCTTAATTAGGTATGTTTTTCTTTCAATTTTTTGCATATCAAATTAGGTCAAATCTTAATTAGGTACATTATTAAGTTTCCAAGTCAAATTTAGTACGGATAAGATACCATTTAATTAGATATTTGGAATTGTAACGGATTCGGGTTCGGGTTGGAGGAGCAAAAATTCGACCCCGTCGTCGCCTTTATGAGGAGGTCCCTTTTGGTCTTTATAAAGCTTCAAATTCCATCACATTTGAACGTGTCAACACGTTATTTGCCGCGTCAATCCATATTGTATATACCGTCTCAGGAGAACAATCCTCGCTCTCTCGTCTTCAAAGGTCAAATTACCTTCAACGGTATTAACGACAATCTAACCAATTAAAATGACGGTTTTATCCTCATCGGATCGCAAATACCGACGGCCTCCTCGAACTCCGCTCCTACCTCAGAAGTCGGACGAAGGATCTTTGGATGCTCACGGATCCGGATTTGATGGGGCATCTACTTCAGGCGCCGTCTTCAACCTCTCAACCACCATCGTCGGAGCTGGAATCATGGGGCTCCCAGCCACTGTCAATCAACTAGGCTTGATCCCGGGTCTTCTAACAATCATATGTGTTTCTATGTTAACCGAATCATCAATCGATATGATCCTCAGGTTTAGCCGAGCCTCCAAGTCATCCACCTATTCGGGCGTTGCCGCCGAAGCTTTTGGTGGAACCGGCCGTAACATCCTACAAGCCTGTATCGTCATCAACAACTTGGGTATGCTCGTGGTTTACATGATCATCATAGGTAACTTATGTAAACTGCACAATTACGCCCCTAATTGAAACGATCAAGCCGTTTGATCTCAACTGAATTTGAAACGGTTGGCAGGTGATGTGTTATCGGGAACTTGGGAGGATGGAGTCCACCACAGGGGAGTAATGGAAGAATGGTTCGGCGAACATTGGTGGACCGCTCGACCGGCTGTACTCTTGTTAACCACACTTTTCGTTTTCGCTCCCCTCATTTCATTCAAGCGCGTTAGTAAGTTAGAACTCACTAATTTCAACTTTGTCAAAAATTCTATCCCGTTAAGGTATTAATTCTTTTGGAGCTTTAAATTTTAGATTCATTGAGATACACATCGGCGTTGTCAGTTGGTTTAGCGGTTGTGTTTGCGGCAATCACGGCGGGAGTTGTGATTGTTAAGTTGATGGAAGGGAAAATCGGAATGCCTCGACTAATGCCGAAAGTGGTTAACCAGGCATCGTTTTGGAAGCTTTTCACCACTGTCCCTGCTGTAGTTACTGCTTATATATGCCACCATAATAGTAAGTCATACTAGATAAATTCTTTCCTACTCTTTGGTACCTTCAAATTTCAATTCCGTCTGTTTACTATTATGTTTTGCTTTTGTTTAATTGTGTTGCAAACTTATTGTAAGCGATCTGCTAAACTTGATTTACTTTCCACCTGGTATGTTGGTTGAATGCATTAAGGGTAAGATATGTGTAATGTGTAGAGACATAAAACTCAGCAAAAATCAAGTTGGGACTTTTATGGCTCAACATTACATGGATTATTGTTCGTGGTCCAGACTAAGGGACCGTTCAGCAGGGAGTTTTGAACGCAAATTCCCTGTCAAATGGCCTTTTCAGAAAAGCTGGGAAAACCAGATGTGGTGGAACTCTAGCTTGAGCGCTAAATCAGGCGGAGAAACGCCCATTCAGCGTGCATAGGGTGCCTGTTTGGCATTGCTTCTTTTTGCGCCCCAACGCCTGTTGGAGAAGCATTGCTGAACGCAACCTAAGAGAGATTCAATATGTTTATATTAGTCCTTTTATTACTATTTGGTACGAAGATTTTTAAATGCTTAGTGTATGATTGCTTGCTTCTATTGCTATTGACTAGTGAGTACTGATTAACCATTTCCCCTCTTGAATAAATTCACCTTGCAGTACTCCCAATAGAGAATGAACTTAAAGACCCTACACAGATGAAGTCAATAGTTGGAAAGTCCCTCGCATTATGCACTTTTGTCTACATTGCGACCAGCTTTTTTGGGGTAGTCCTCTTTGGGGATCATACTATGGATGATGTACTTGCTAATTTCGATGGTGATCTAGGAATTCCATATAGTTCATTGCTTGATGATCTGGTCAGAGTTAGCTATGGCCTTCACCTGATGCTTGTCTTCCCGATTGTGTTTTTCTCCCTTCGTCTCAACGTAGATGGTCTTTTATTTCCATATGCCATTCCTATTGCTTTTGAAGATAGGAGATTCTTCTCGGTGACAGTAGCTCTTATGGGATTTATACTTATAGGAGCCAGCTGTGTTCCTAGTATCTGGGATGCCTTCCAGTTTACTGGTGCAACTGCTGCAGTTTGTGTTGGCTTCATCTTTCCGGCAGCAATCACCCTTAGGTGAGCAGTAGTTACACATTCAGCTGTCCCTCAAATCTAGTGTCAAAATTATTTGATGTGCAACATTATGTTAGGATATGATGTTGACAATGGCAACAACATTAGGTCCTAAATTAGATCGTTGGCAGAAAAGAAACTGGAACCCGTTTTCAGAAAAAAAGAATAAACAGATTAATATGAATCTTGTGAACTGAAAACCTTTTTTTCTTGTTGTGATCTAAAACCTTGCAGGAACACCCATGGAATTGCAACAAAGAAAGACTAATATCATGGATGATGATTTTTCTTGCTGTCTCAACAAGCACAGTGGCTGTGACTAGTGACATATATAGCTTTTTTAGTGTTGACCAAGGAACCACATCATAGTAGGATCATTTTATAGATGGATGTATACTTATCTGGTTTTCGTGGTGCATTGAGATAGTCGGAAACTCTATCGGACAAATGGAAACAATCCGGGTTTCTTTGGTTCGGTTTATACTCAAAGCTGACTTCATGATTCTGGTATTTCAGTCGACATTGAGAGCTATAAGCCTTAGGAAAAATAAGTGAATGTATGAAACACTGGTTTAATTATATTATTCTTTTGTGGTAATAACACTTGAATAATGCAATATGGATGCCATTCTTTCCCGGTCGATCGTTTGATTTAAAGATGCATGATTGGTTAGTAAGAAAATATGAGGAAACGGAGAACTTGTATACAAGAACTACAATTTTCCAAGCTTTCAAAATCCAGCAAACCCCTACAGAATGCCACAATGAACATAAACCAAAAATCCCATGAAAAGTCTTGTGTTTTTGGTCTTGAACAGACATGATGTGTGATGTAATCCCGGGCAATTCATCTTCCCTTGTCTAAAAATTAGGAAAAAGAACTTGGAAACTAAAAACCACCTATACATGGCTCTGAATAAATCCCTTTCATTTACTCGATTCTTGGTTAGGAGGAACTTAGCTTTTTAATTGGAACGTCTTCCGATTATCAGAGCCCGGATTTTAACCGACCTGAAAATGATACCAGCTCCAGGTTAAAACATGGATATAAAATTTAACTCATATTTTAATGAATAAAATACCAATTTGTCCCAAACCGCTCATGGCTGAACTCGAGTCGAAACCCATTTGAAGAAGATTTTGAAGCTCATTGTCTAGTACAGTCTGTAAAACGAAATGCGTTTGAATCACATGTTTTGATGAGAAGAGAGTGAGACCAAAAAAGAAAGAAGATTTAGATCCTTTTGATTAATACCTGAGGAGGCAAGGGAGGGAATTGCAGATTTGTACAAGGGATGCCTGGAATTGTTCCTGGAAAGATACCCGAGGAGAAAGGGTGCGACGAGTTTATCCCAGGACCAATTCCGAGAACTGCAGAACTTCCGCCTTGTGAACGAAGAATCTATTACAGAACCAATTCATTATCATTACTGGCAGTGATATCATTTCTCTAGAAAGGAAGATTAACTTACATCTTTGGATAGAATTCTCTCCACATCAATGTTTAACTCTGGGTTGACAGTGGCCAGTTTCATTGACAAGAACTACAAAGAAGAAAGGAGCAAGTCACTGAAGTATAGCGTGTCCGGGTCTAAGAAACAATGTCACAATCAATGATTCACTGATACTACATCACAAAATTCCTTCATACATGTATAAATAAACCACATAAAGTCATGTCCTAAACATTTAGTATCATACTGCAAAAACTGTAATACAACATTCGCAAGGGATTTAGTTACCGGTGTATGCCAAGGATTTATGATCCATTTAAACCTTTAACCGAGGAATGACAAAGTTAATCGTGATTGAAAGTTTTCATTTAGCTCCTTAATCGTATCGGTGTAAACCAAAGTACTATGCCCCAATAACATATCAGGGAACTACAGAAAACCATAGAACAAAAAACATAGTTTACAGTCATGGTTTCATACCTCAACTTGCTGTTGCAGTGACTGGACATAGTTGATTATCTCATCAAGCATTACAGCTTTTCCAGTGATCTAAAACAATGAAACCACGGCAAATAATCAAGAACTTTTGAAAGAAGTGTCTACTATGAAGCCCGGACCCTATAGTTACCTTATTGCATCCTGGTACAAGTTCTTGAAGCAATCTCATTCTCTCACTGATCTTTTCTCTTCTCACCTGCAATCATGAAGATTATCAGATTCAATATGAAATTAAGAATGAAAAACATTGTTCTTTCGATATGGAAAGTGGAAACAGTAAGTTACCCTTTCGGCCAGGCTGTGACTGTTAGTAGCCTGGCCCCTTCTTGCTCTCACATGGATGTAATTCTCTTTATGAGCTTCCCCAATTTGAGAACCATCTTTAGCATGTTTTGCAATTTGCTTACCACGCGAGTTTGCACCCCTATTTTGTTCGGTTTTCTGTTTCTTCGCGTCTTGTTCTTTTGGAACGTCACAGCTCTCTCCCGAAGGCTCCTTCTGCGGCTCCTCATCAACATTCTAACACAAATAACAAAGCCAAATTGCCAAGTCAGTGGTGCCATTGATTATCATCATGCTTGAAAATTGTGATTAAATCAACAATAAACCTGCTTTGATTCAGGCACTCGTTTTCGACACTTTCCATTAGGGGAAACACCTAGAACTCCCTCTGAAATTCGGTGATCCTCACCAGATTGTGTACTGTTTGTTGAAGCCCTTTCAGCACCACCTTCATGATTCAGAGCATAACTTGGGTCACCCCGAATGCTAGCAGCCGGGCTGCTCTGCTGCAGACTCATTGGACTGACCATTTCCAACAAGTTTCCATTACCAAATCCTGGGGGCTTTGACACCAGCTCAACAAAGCTCGGATTAGATTGATACTGGGAAAAGTGTGAAGTCCCACAAATACCCTGATTCTCCATCAAAAGAGGGTAATGAGAATTGGTAAATTCACCATGAGAAACCATTGATGAACCTACAAGGTTTTCACTCTGACTCAGTGAAACAATGGGATCCCAACCAGAGCCAAAGAAAGGATCCGATGAATTCGAAGGCTTGCTATACATGGATATTGAATTCATTGCCATTCCATCAACTTTGTCACACAAAGGGTTCATCTCTGAAGATGAACAATTCATAATGTTCTGGTTTATAAATCCCACATCATCATTACCACCACTAGCCATGCTTAGATTCCAAACACACAAAAAACACCCAAATTTCAAGGAACTCAACCTATCTACCACTCAACGACTAACCTAGACCTGTGCTAGGAACATAAAACAAGGAGGAAAGTTGATTTGACCAAAACTAGCGTAGGGATATATACTCTTTGGCAGCTTTATAGAACTGAGAGGATGTTAAAGTAAAAGAAACCTCTCATTGCAGCCCCTAGAGACAAAGTACAAAGGAGAAACCCAATGCTCAGCCATAGAATCTTACAGAGACCAACTATCGACCTCATCTTCCAAAAAGCCCCATGGATCAAATCTACTCTGCTGCAAGGCAAAGAAAAAAGAGTGTGGTTTTAAAAACAGGACCTTGATTTTCAATCAGTAATGGATCTCAAACTTTGCAGGAGTTCAACCTTTTATCTTTTTTACTTAATTTCTTTCAACCAAACCAGATCATAGATTGAATGCAACATTTTTTTTATAGAAACACTAAATTCAGAGGTTAAGGACTGGCAATGGACTAAAAATAACTGCTTTGCTAAGATCAAATTAAGGTAAAACAGCTAGAGTATTCCTAAATAAAGAAAAAAAAAAAAAGAAAAACCCAGATATGCCAATTTGATAATATCATAAATCGACAAATTTCTCAAAACTAACAAAGACCCAAGAGAGTTTGGAAGGCATAGATGTAACAAAATGTTGCAGAGATGACGAAAGGCTTTAGTGGGAGGCAAAGCCAGAAAAGAAAAAGTAGAAGAAAATGGAAGAAAACATTTGATGTAACAAAATGTTTAAAGTTTTGAATCAAGACCCAACAACTCTCCAAGAACAAAGAAAAGGAATTTGGAGAAACCCTTTAGAGATACTATCAAACCATCAAACTCTAGCTTAATTATGCAATAACTGAAATGGGGCAGAGTCTAATGGATAGTCCCCCCTAAATTGGGTATTTTGACAGTTACCTCTAAACGCACCAAATGTTTGCTGAGCTTAAATTCCACCACAGGAAACCAAATTCACCAACTTGGCATTTCATTTGCATAGAACAAAGCATCAAATTCCAACCCTTTTTTATTTATATTTTATCTTCTCAGAAATGCAAAAGAGAGCCTATAACTTGGCTATAAGGCTAGAGAGAGAAAGCACACAAGAGACTGTTTTTGATGTTTTGTGTTAGAAAGATTAAAGATTGAAACTTTGCTTGTGTTCGAAAGACAGACTAACTACTGCCCAACTGCTCTTTTGTTCCTAAATTATTACAGAACCTAAGCTTCTTTCCTTTTCCTCTTTGTTAAATTTCTTATCTTTTTATTTAATAATAAGTTTATTTAGACACTTTTTTTTATCCTTTTCTAATATTTTACATTATTCATCTCAGATGCCATTGGAGATGTTCTTCTCTTCACGCCCAAGCTAGCTTGCTTCCTACTTTGATCATTTTACTTTAAATTTTTTTATCCTCACTGACACATTTGGCCAACTATTCTAAGACAGTCTTCTCTTTGCTGTTACTCACTTGTTGCTCTCTCATTGCCAACTAACATCTCTTCATTTCTTTTCATAACCTTTTTTGGGATATTTAAAAAAATCATAATTATTATCCATTAAATTATTTATCATATTTAATATTAATTAAAATTTTATTTTTGTTATAATTTTAAATTAAGGTTCGATAAGTTAGAGGGTGTTTTGAAAAGCTAAATTTTTTAATTATTTTTTAAAATAGATGTTTAAATACAGCAACAAATGAATGAATATTTAAATGTAGATTATTTGAGGTTATTGTTACTGTTGAACAATCATTACCACCACCATAATAATTAAAAGTAAAACTCAATTAGATTTTAATTTAAATATTTATACATATAAAAACTGTAAAAGACTAATTTATATATTTATTGATATTTGGTTAAAGTTAAAGATGAATGCATAAACATAATTTTACGTTGTAAAATAAACACTCAGTAATAGGTGCTTAAAGTATATATATTTTTTGAAATAGGTATCTAAAGCATATATTTTTTCTGAAATAGATACCTAATATTTTTTAGTTGAAGTAAGTGCCTAAACTATATATTTTTTCTAAGATAGGTGCCTAATGTATTTTTTAGCTGAAAATAAGTGCTTAAAGTTTTATTCTCTTAGTGTTTTAAGGTAACACTGTTAAAAAAATATTTAATTTGTAAATAAGTACTTAAATTATACATTTTTTTAAAAAAAAATAGGTGTCTAGTGTATTTTTTATTAAAATAAGTGTCCAAAAACGAAAAAAATTAAACACTTATTTCAATAAAAATATATTTGATACTTATTTTAGAAAAAAATGTATAGTTTAAGTAATTATTTATAAATTAGATATTTTTTTAACGGTGTTACCTTAAAACACTGAAGGAATAAAACTTTAGACACCTATTTCAGCTAAAAATACATTAAGCATCTATCTCAAAAAAGAATATATAATTTAGACACTTATTTTAGCTCTAATAAACATTAGACACCTATTTAAAAAGAACTTTAAATACATATTACTGAATTAAGCCTAGATATTTAATCTGTCCCTGGTGTAGGTCATGTCACATTATTGATAAGAAGATTCTTTCATTAGATTATCATGTTTGGTTGAACTTTTTCCCGTGGGTTCCTATAATACAATATATTAATAGTCAGTTTTTGATAATACTAGCACAATCTTAATATTGTTTATCTGTTAGGAGATTTTATATTAAGTAACTAATGTAAGATTTTATAAAAAAATTTAAATGAACATAAAACATGTCATAAGAATAAAAAATATATATTATAAATGCACAAAAAATCACAATAATATATAAAGATAAAAAATAAGGATATTTTTATTTAAAAATCAATAAAATTTATAAAAAAATAACCTTTATTTGAAAAAATTAAAAATGTATTAAACCTGTATTTTATCATTTTTAAATATTAAATCCGTGAGTAACAAAAATATTTATTTCATCATTTGATTCACATGATAACGTCTCCCACCATCTTATTTCCTATCCATCCATCCATCATGATTGGATTTTGGCGCTGTGATTGATTGGATGAAGTCAGCAACGTGACAGGTGCTGGTGGTGATGGGACAAGTAACAGAAGACGATTGTAGGCTTTGGAGCATAGGATCATTTCCAAGAATAACACGAACTTTAGAATAGAGCACCATTTAAAATCTTATTTCTTAAAATAATATTCGAAAAAAAATCATTTTTCAGCATACGCAACGAAATTAATAAATTTATTTTTTAAAAATTAAATACTCAATTATTTATATTAAAATTTATCATGCCTACAATAAAATTATTTGTATGACTGTTATGTTAAAAATATAATTTTAAATTATGTTATTTCGAAGATAATACCTCTATAATAAAATTAAGGGAAAATTACTATCTAACCCATCCAATTACGATAATTTTTTTACTATTTATTTTTTCTATAAAATAATATTTAATATTATATTTTTGTTATGTTTTATGACTTTAATTATTCAAAAATAATAAAAAGGATAGAATGAATCAATTTTAATTGAAATAATAATAATATTAGGCTAAAATTTTATATATTAAAAATGGCAGAAATAGTAGAGATTGAAAAACATTAAAAGATGATAAATTTTTAACTTTAAATGTGAAATTGTTGTACATGTTATTGAAAAAGAGACGAAGCTTGATTTGTTTTAGAAACGAAATTACCATAAATAATTTATTTTGAAATTAATTTTTATTATTTTAACAAATTTATTTATTTTCTTTCTAAACAAAAATCAACGAAATCAAAACAGTTATTATTTTAATTAAAAGTGAGTCGCACCATATTTTAATTAATTTTAATAATTGGATATTAAAAAAATAAAATAAAAACGTAATATTAAAAAGGCTTTAAGGGTCTAATAAGCCCTTAAATTTTTACAAAAAAATCAAATAAGCTCTTTAAATTTTTTTATACTCAGTTACGCTCTCAAACTCAAAAAAAAATTAATTGAGCCCTTAAATTTTTTTAACACTCAATTAAACCATTAAACCCAAAAAAAAAACAATTTGATAATTTTATCAACTTTAACCTTTTTTATTTTTTATTTTTAATTCATGTTGCAACAAAATAAGTATACTTTTTCGTTTTTAGGAATTTTTAAAATTATATAAAAATCATTAAAAAAATATTTTTAAAATATAAAAAAATAATTTTAAAATTTAATTTAAAATAATAAATAATATTTTTTAAAAAGATTAAAAAATAAAAAATTAAATATTACTTTACAATTATAATTTTTTTATAATTTAAAATTTTTAATATTTTTTTATAAAGTTTTAGATTTTTTTATATATTTTTAAAATTTTAAAATTTCTTAAAAACAATAAATGGTATTATCTTGTTGCAACAAGTGTTAAAAAATTTTAAAAAAAACGTTAAAGTTAACCGTCATAGTTGATCAAAGGGTCAAATTAATTTTTTTTCTTGAGTTTGAGGGTTTAATTGGATGCAAAAAAGTTTAATGGCTTAATTGATTTTTTACAACAGTTTAAGGGTTAAATTAGTTTTTTAGTGAGTTTGATGGATTTATCGAGTGCAAAAAAGGTTTAAAGACTTAATTGATTTTTCACAAAGATTTTTCACAAAAGTTTATGGGCTTATTAAACCCTTAAGCCTATTAAATATTATTTTTATTAAAAAGGGTTTTGGGTTAGGTCATGTTCGTTTTTAGATAAAAAAATTCGATTCGATTTTATATTAATAGTGTATTTTTATATATATTTATATTTGTAAGAATGATCTTTTTTAGTATATATTTTATATAATTATGTTATTAATATTGATTTTTTATAATTAAATCATTAATATTTATTTTTTACAGTTAGATCTTTAAAAATTTATTTTTAACGATTAAATCTTTAATTTTTTTTCAACAACTCAGGATAAAATTTAAAGTTTAAAATTCGAGTTGAATTGAATCGAATTATTCTACTCTAAACTCGAGTTGAGTCAAATAACGAATAAAAAATATTAATATTTGAGTTGAGTAATCCAAAAATCTGAATTATACCCATCTCTAAACGAGTAGGCTTATAATACAAGTTTTTTTGTTAGCTTAAGACTTAAGTCTATTAAACATTTGTTGATAATTAAATCAAAAATTGACCCGAATTGGCAAGAGTGAGGATTTATCTCGTAAAAAAGTTTGATTTTTTAAATAATACTTTCTACATTTTTTCCTGAAAATTTTATTGTTTCCAATATTTCTAATTAATTTGTAATTTTAAAAATACTTCCTATCATTTTTAATTATTTTAAGCATCTTAAAATTTATTAAGAATTAAAATTTTCAAAAATAATTCCTATCATTTTCAAATATTTTTTCTTTATCGTCCGTAATTTCGGAACGTTTTCCGCGAGATGTGATTTTGATGTGATCTTTTTATACCGTCTGATTTTCAGAATGGACCCCACTTCAGACACACTGGAGTGGTCAAACATCGTATGATTGAGGTGATGAACCATATACTTCCACGTGTCTAATCATACAAAATCAAATACTCCAACTAAATAAATAAAACACAAAGATTCCATGACGCGGTCTTAATTTAAGGTTAAAAATAATATAATTATAACATTCAAAATATATAATTTAAAATATTATATAAATAATCAAAATATAATATTTTTAAAATATTTTAAATTGATGGTAAATTTTGAATTTTATAATTAAATTTTAAATTTATTATAAAAAATACTTAAATAATATTTTATATCATAATTTAAAATATTATAAAAATAATAACATTTCAGTTGCCTAAATAATATTTTAAATTTTATATCATGTCCCAGCAACAACACTATTATGCTACTCTATGTCCCATGCTCTGAAGGCAAGGAAAATGTGTTCCTTCTTTTCTTTCGTTGTAATAACAAGACTTGATGCCTAATTGACTTAAGATTCTTAAAGTCTGTAAAATGTGAAATTCCTTGTAATTGAAGTACTTGAATGTATGGTCCGACTCTATAAACTCTATGCTACTTTGGAGTTTAATCTCTTCACTTTTATTCTCAAGTGTCATACGTTTCAAATTGAAAATTTTAAGTGATATTTTTTTCATGTTAAATTCAAGTCTATTATAACATGTTTTTTGTTACATGACTTCAAGTTATTTTATTTTGAAAGTTGACCAAAAAAATTTGAGAAAAAAACTTAACAATATTATTATTTGAAGTTGAATTTAAGTAGAGACTAAATTTTTAAAAATAAAAAGTAGGAGTAGATTTCAAATGTATAAAGAGAAAAAAGAGCATGTTTTTTTTTTATTATTTTTATGATTTTCAGGGTCTTGTCCTGATTAATCTGGACTATCCCACGTCTAGGGACAGAGTCAGGATTTGGGATTGAGGAAAAAAAACATAAATGTTTAAAAGTATGGGGTAAATTCATAAAAAACAAATTTTAAAAAAAATTAAATAAGGGGAGAAAAGTAAAAAATATCTTTGGGGTGGGGGAGATTGTCACTCCCCACTCCCATGTAGTTTCGTTCCTGCCCACGTCGCACACTTAATTTTGGTGGGTGAGTCTCCTAGTAGGAATTTTCTACGTACTTAACGTTTCGAACTTAAAACTTTCTTAAACGAAGTTAAAACTACTTATCACTTAGACCAACCCATGTTCGTAAAAAAAAATAACATGTTTTAACCTTGTAAGCAAGTCATGCATTCATGAAAAAGATTTTGACGAAGTTGAAAAAAAAACTTGAGATATTAAGTCTTCATTTAGGTTTGAGTCTTGCTTTGCATAAATTTTAATGCATAAATTATTTTAGTTCACAGTCATAGTATTAGTCCAAAAATTATAAAACTTTAGGTATAATATAAAGACCTAATGATTCTATTTTATCTTTAAACCGCAAGTTCATCCATACACATAACATAATTTTTAAAACAAAAATTTTATATTAAGATCATTTGTCCTCTCTTTAATAGATAATAGCAATAACGTTTCTCTCATTCAACGATTCATCGGACATTAAGAAATTTGATTTTAATCTCAGATCTTGACTTGGGCCGCTTTCTCATCAGGCCCGTCATTTCCCTTCTTCCACCCTCCAGAACCCTAATTGCCGATCAAGAGAGATTCTTCTGTGGCGGAAGACTTTCGTCGGGAAAATTAGTGTCGATAACCAGTAGGCTAGTTTTATTTGATATGGATATGAAATGGGAACTAAAATCGTCTGATTTTTTATTTTTAATATGAAAAAAATAAATTTTAAATTATAATCTTAAATTTTAAACACTAAAAATACTTCTTCCCCAAATTATTTAAACCCTAATCTTGAACTCTAAACTTAAATTTTTAATATAAGTACATAAATAAGAAAAAAAAAATGACAAGATTTCTATTCTTGAAATGAAAGTTATTGTCATGTTTTAAGCATTGATTGGATAATAAAATATTTTAAACGGTTTCTAATCACTATGCGCCTAAAATTATAATGTTATAAACGTTATGTACTAATTTTTAATAAAAATAATAATTTAGGCACCTAAAATTAAAAAAATATATATAGTATAATCAATTATTTAATTTTTAATGTACAATTATATACTATCCAGCTAAACTCCTCTTCCTCTATAAATTAGAGGATATTGAGTTATCCGAGCAGAAATCATCTACCTCTTTATTATACCTTCATTCATTTCTCATGTTAAAAGAAATTTAAATTAAATTTTAAATCCTAACCCTTATTTTCTATATCCTAAACCCTAAAAAATATATCATAGCCCTAATTTTTTAAACCTTAATCATAATTCCTAACCTATAACCCTAAATCTTAAACCCTCTAATTTATAATGGAGGCATGAACGGAAGAATAAGAAAGAGATGGACGATTTACACCACTTAAGCATACTCAATCTCATCTTCTTATGCATATTGTACTAACAACATATCGATCAAACTAAACTTTGATAATTCATATCTTTTCTAAATATATGCTAATTATCATAAAATCAAAATATTATACCATATTTTCATATATCTGTAACAAAAAAACAAATGGCTGAGGAATCCTATTACACTGGTGATTAATCCTATCCCCTGCAGCAAATTGCTACAGATTCAACATGATATTTGAGGGTGTGGGAAAACGGAGAGTAGACAAAGTGAAGATAGGGCATATATCATGCATGCAAATAGAACAAAAGAGAAGACAAATTTACAGACAAGGTTCACAGCCATTGTACCAATCATACATCAATATCACGTTTATTATATTGAATGAATGAATATGAAATCTATCCTATTTCCAGGGTAAAAAAACACTGTTTTTGTAGCAAAAGTTGGACCAAAGATACTCTCGTAAGATTCGGGACGTTGACAGCTTTGATTTCGCTTCCATTTCAATCAAATTATGGCCATACAGCACTGACTCTGCACCAGAACTGAAACTGGGCGGGCTCTCAGCTATGACCTAGCCTATGAGAAAAAAGAAATACAGGCTACCCACCTGTACGAAGCTTTTATATTTTAGGGTTTCATTATTCAGACAGAAATCACCTTCATTTCCAAGTTTTTGAACCCACCTATAAGAAACTCCATTGAAAGGGGGAACATGTACGGTATACTGTCAGGTGGTATTTAAGACTTTAACATGCATGACAAGCTAAAAAGACACAAGAGGGGAAGTGGGGACACTGATAATGCCTGCAAGAGACAAAAATTACCTAGCAATGCAGCACAGTTAGAGACAAGTGAATGCAGTGTATGAATGAAGATGATGACAAAAGTATGCATGTATATAGCAGTAAATGCATGTCCTGGATTCTGAGAAGGAGCAACCGTGTCTGGTTGGCCAAGTGACAACCTTATCAGTTCACCCCCTATTTATTGTTACATGTATTTTGAAACACACCCAAATTTCAAAACTTGAAAAATATTGAACCAGGAACTTAAAAGGGTAAATGTAAAAGGAAAGGATATGATATTGGGACCCGACGTGACAATAAATGGTGGCATCAATCCAACATTGTCTTGTTAGGTGAACTTTCATCTACCCACCTCAGGAATTGGTCCTAAACTTTTATGTCCTTGAACATTTTGGCTTCTGAGTCAAAACTTCGCCATTATATCGACAGTGTTATCAAGATTCTTTCAGACACACAAAAAAACATCCTACAGCCATGCACCTAGAGAGAAAGAAAACAGGAGAAAAGTCGAAATCATATCCATGCAAGACATCCAGTATCCTTTCCCTATAATTGCTTTTGGACGAATGCATGAGCTGTTGCTCATGAACCCTAAAATTCATAGGAACCTTCATTGTCTCAACCCTAAATTCAGCTTGTTACTGGTACAACTGCGTGACAATGTGATACGGCATTGGAGCTTTATTTTTTAGTTCGAATAATTTGCAGCAGGGACAAACTTAAAGGTAAAGTATAAATAATCATAAAAATGGGGGACAAGTATCAAACATATTTAAATTTTAACCTTGATAGAAAAAAATATACCGTTTCTTTCTTTTTATTGACAATGAGATTTTTTTATTGTTTAAGGACTTAATATATTTTTACACCGAGATTTAATTAATATAAGAATGGATAATATGAGAATCTTTATTCATTAAGTCATTAGGGTATTTTATCGATTTTGATATTACTTTGGTGTATTATATATATCTTCTGCTTTAAATGCTAATAGAAGATTGAGAATGGACAATATGAGGATTCTTATTCACGCTTTGATATAGTAGTTAAGAATATTTATATTGTATAAGTTTAAATCATGATATAAAAAATAATCTATCTCTATTTAATAAAAATAAAATTAAATAATCAAAATATAAACCTAAATAAATTTTAATAAAAACTATTTACCAAAAAAGATAAACATATTTTTATTGCAATTTATTGCAAACTCAGGGTTATGATGTCATATTGTCACACTTATGAAATAAGATATTTATCTTGTTAGAAAAATAGTATGGTACGTGTACATTTTGGAGATTGAATTTGAATGAATTCCATTAGTCAAATTAATTAGGACTAAGTGGATTATAAATTTATTATAAAAGTGGATGAAATTTGTATATTTACATGCTCAAAATGTTCAATGGGTGAATGAAAAATTGTTGCTCAATGTAACACCTATAATGTTGAAAAAAATGAGATGAAAAGTAGAATATCTCAAACTTGTTGGGAACATAGATTTGGAAAGCTTTGTATATAGAAGCTCTTCATGTTATTATTAGAAACAAGACAAAGGCTTGGACTAGACCTTTCAGTTGGTTGTAACACATTGAAACAATAAAAATCTTCTAGCCAAATTCTTGATAGTGTTCTGTTTTTGTAAAGTTCGCCGTTGCAGTTAAAGTTGTGCTGCTCTCTTTGTTGTATTCTACCGTTGTATCCTGAGACGTTTCAAATCTGTTTTAAGGACACTGTGATAGCACAGACCTCGGTCCATGTTTTCTGATCGTTTATTGTTTTTTTTTCTATTATCTTTGAATTTTTATTTTATATGTTATATTTAATTTTATTTAGAGAAATTATTCTTAACATTTATTAACTTGCTTCGTTTATTTTATAACAAATCTTACATAATTTTTTTTTAAAGATAGGTAATTGATAATACTAAATATTTGATACCAAAGTAGTTTTTTGAAACCTGATTTCACTTTCAGCGTAGGTTTAATGTCAAATACTCATGAGCAGGGTAGGCAAGATGACCTATCATGAGTGTGGTTAACTCATAACAACAAAATTAAATAGCGGAGAATATCACGCATGAGAAAAAAACATGAACATTAATCCTAAATCGAAAAAAAAAAAAATCTTAAAATATATAATCAATGACGTTGTATATCCTACCTATTAGACATGTTTTTTAGAAGCTGGTAAACATATATATGTAATAGGATCAAGTTACACCATATAAAATTTAAAGAATTTTACACCAATTTATGATAATTGGTTCATATGAGTAAAATAGATGAATGAGATTAACAATATAAAATATAAAAATTATCACATAAACAAAAAATCTTAACCATTTATTACCATCACCAAAAGATTTAAAATTAATATAAAATTTTTAAATTTTACTAACTTAATTCTAACCCTATATATAATTATTTTTATCAATTTTAATCCCATTTTCTATCTTATATGACTACTTCCAATTTTCTTATCTTGCGTACATTAAATTTTTTTTGTTCTAGACCCAAAACTAAGAAAAAGAAAATAGAATAAATTATCATATCAAAGAAAAAAATACTCGTAAAACTTTCAAATAAAAATTTTATGTCTCTTAATCATATTATTTTTAATATCTTATATTAAATATTTTAAAAATTCATATTAAAATTTAAAAATTTAATCCTTAATTTTTTAAAAAAAATTTAAATTTTCTCTCAAATATTTTTAAAATCCATATTAAAATATTAAACATCTTTAATCAAATTTTCTCCCGTATTAAAAAATCTCATTAAATCTTTTAAAATTATTAAAAATTAAATTTGCACCAGTCTCCAAGAATAAACTAATATTTTAAGAAATAGTTAAGACTAGTTGGCTATTTCTATCTTGGAATAGGGGAATTTCTTCCCTTATTTCCTCCATGATTTCTTGCCAAAAATCTTTTCTTGTCGTTTCTTGAGAATTGAACTGAAAGACAAGTTCGATCTATATTCATGTTGTTTCTTGAGAATCAAACTGAGACGTTTGATCCATACTCACCACATCATTATTATAAGTAAAATTTCTGTCTTTTTATTATGTGTATCTTTTATGTTTCTTTTGGAAAAAATTTAAAAAAATAATTTTTAATCTTAACCCTTATTTTCTATATCTTAAACCCTAAATTTTACACCCTAAAAAATACATTTATCTATAATTTCTTAAATTTTAATCACATCCTCTAACTTTAAACTTTAAATTAATTAATTTAAAATAATAAATTGAATAAAAACATAAAAAAAAGATAAGCGATTTATGCCCATTATCGCTTACTTACGTGACGAATCCTTATGGATAGAAGTTTTTGAGTTGTCCCTAGAGAGCAATGATCTAGAATCCAAGTTGCATTCCCTTGGTGGTCTGGTTCATGTTCTCTCTCTAGAGCTAGTACTTTGTTGGGGAATACATGGCTTTCTATGTAGAAGATTGTAACTAGATATTTACAAGATTGGAGTTTACATATACCCACGAATATAGATTAAAATTGGGTAAAATCATTTACACTTCTTTATCATGTCTCCATCTATGTCATCTATTAAAAATTTTTTAAAAATAAATTTTAAACTCGACACTTATTTTCTGTATCCTCTAAATCATAGACCCTAAAAAATATATCATACCCTTAATTTTCTTAACCCTAACTATAACCCTTAGCATTAAACTTAAATCACTTAAACTCCACGCCCAATTTGAAATGAAGATACAAATAGAAGTAAAAAAAATAAATAAACGATTTATACCAATCAAAATTATACTAGAATGATGAATTTAATCGATAGACAGCAATTAAACGATTGAATAGCATCATTTCATGGAATATAATCATTAGGCGCTCTATGTCTGTTAATCCCATTCTTCCATTTTGTAAAATTTTCATTCCAATATGAGCCAAAAGATTAGAGCTTTAAAAAACAAGTCTCCTACACTTGGGTTACAAGACAGACGACTCTGGTCCCACCACACTTTCTTTTCATTCATCCCAAATTCCCTCCAGTTAACTGCACTTTAAAAAAACAAAATCAAAACTTTGCTTTTTTTCCTCCCTCCCCCCACTATCTCAACTGGTCTCTTCATGCAGACTTCATTTTTTTCAGTAACAGGAGAAAAGGGTTGCTACGTTTCGTTCCAGGCAGAAAAAAGGGGTAAGTGAGCCATTGAAATGGCAGGAGCAGGCCTCAGTTGAGCTGCTGTTGATGATGGGAACCAATTAACACCATTATTTGTTGGAGTTATGAACTTTGATGCCACGGGTGGCTTAGCAAACACCATTGCAGAGCCTGTTTTATCGGGGTTGGTGTCTCTCGAAATGCCAACACTGGTTACCAACGACGATGGGAAGGAATAGTGAGTCCCTAGCTTGGATGACTCGTCCACCATAGGCTGCGTAGAGCTAACTAAATCAACACCAATGGGGATCTTGGTGAGCCATCGAGAAGATCGGGTTTCCATAATTACCAGCACTCGCGGACTTCGGTTCAAGTGGCTCTACAGTGCCAGAAACGCTTGCTTGTTGCTCTGATGATTGACACAATGCCATCTTCCAATCCGAACCGTTCCCGTTGTTACCCTCAGGTTGAATGGGCTCACCATTGGTTGGCGTTGGTGTACTGGCCTCATTGATTGAACCAGTGTCTTTGTTTCTCCTAGCTAGCTCCCCGGCAAGCAGAGTATTGCTGGCCATGATCCTTTCAACATCATATCTAGTTATGTCAAAGTTTGTTACAGCATTAACACCTCGGAACTTGATGGCAGCAATGTCATATGCTTCAGCAGCTTCCTCTTGAGTGCCTAGAATACACAATTTTTAAAGCAACATAGGAGTAAAGATGCCATAAAAAGACCTCTTTAGGCCATGCCAGAGCCAACATAATTACATACAGATTCAAACACTATCAAGAACTTACTGAATGTTCCGAGATAAAGATCCTTGTTTCCAGCAACTCTTCCAATGCGAGCTTGCCATCTTCCATGCTGATGATGTCTGAAGAAAACAAAGGAACGGATTCGAGAAATCTAACCAAAGAAAGAACAAAAAGTATTCAATGCATGAAAAGCAATAATAACCTTGTCACTCCTCTGTAAATTGAAGCCCCTCTGGAGAACCCACTACTTTTCCTGCAAATCAAGTGAAAGCATTAGCTTCTCAACAACGGACGGTAGGCTAAAAGAAAATCAGAAACCAACCTTCTTAAATGAGCAACATATTCCTGGCGGCTCATGTTCTTCATTTCCTCCACTTCTTGCCTGTAATTTTCAAGCTGCCGAGACCCAAAACCAAATGATTCTTTCTCTAGTAAGAGTTTTGCAAAATGAGATGAATAAAAGTGGTTGATATTTAGACTTACGGGAAAATTTATATGAGTGGAGGGTCCCCAATACTTGAGAGCTGCAAGATCATAAGCTCTAGCAGCTTTATCTTCCATGTCATAACCCCCTGAAACACATGATTAATAAAACAAAGTATTAAAACAAGAAGATTATTTTATTTCAATGGCTGATTAGCTTACTGGTTAAGAGAATGCTTACCAAGATAAACTGGTAAGGCATGAGTTGAATGAAATGGCATCCATAAGGCGAACCAACATGCCAACAGGGAATAAATAAACACAAGTCAGGTCATTAAGATAGATGGACCATGGATTGCACTGAAAAGAAGGAATACTTCCAAATTGATACTGTAAAAATGTGTTTTCTTTTCTTGTTTTTGGCATTTTGCTTTTGAGACAAACCTTGCCTCCCTTTCCTGGTTTGCCCTTCCTTCTTGCAACTGTTATCCCATAGATGAGCTTCATATCTACCCGTCCATCTATGCCTGATATTTTAAAGTTTAATGAATATTCAGAGACGAGAAAAAAACAAAAAAATATTTCAGATTATGAACATGTGAAACAGTAAGAGGCTATGAAACAAGAATAAAATGTAGTGTGATTAAGGGAACGGTATGAATGACCTGGTAACACCTCTATACTGAGATGTCCGTTGTCCAAACGTGTCAATGGACTTCCTATGAACCGGTTGCTTTTGACCCTCTTTTGCAGGCCCTCTCTTCTTTGTTACAGTGGCCACAGATTCAGTGGCAGTAGGTGAGATCTGTCTTTGAGCTATAACGCGACTGGATTGAGAACCTGGGCTCATTGACAAGCTTAGAGACTGTAAATCCCCACAACCAATTGAACCAACAGATACCGAGGCCGGTGCATCATCAACCATGCTAGTAGTCATCTGCTGTTCAAGTGATGTATGCGTAGAGTAGTGCCTAGCCACCCAGTTTGTTAAGCACGGCATTGAATCACAGTCTGCAAGTTGACCATCCTTGTCCTCTTCCTCCAATGGTGATGATTGATACAGGCCTTGCATAGTATAATAATGATGCGTTTGAACAGCAAAGTCTTGACCATGCTGGCCGAATGGCTCTTGAAGAAGATCCAAAGAATGTTGCCTGTTGGTTTCTTGGTCTGCATTTTGGTGGTAGTACACGCTGCTGTCTAAGCTTAGAGCCATCGTTTCCCTTTCGTGGCTTCCATATTGATGTGTATCCATTGTTGCACCACCCAGAAAGTCCTCCAGTTTTGGGGACGAAGTAGGAACAATCCCTTAACACAAAATAAATTAACATTAAAAAAAGCAAATAAGGGAAGCATGCAAAAATGAAAACGATGATACCTTCCGACTGTGATCTACTAAGAGCTTCCATGATACATAGAGAACCATCAGATTTAAGCGGCATAACAGACAATGGAGCGTGAAAGCCATGGCTTTCTCCAACTCCATAGCAGATTCCAGACCCGTTCAAGTAAGAAGACAAGTAGAAGCTTGTAGAAACAGCAGCTGATGAACTTTGACTATGCTGATGGTAGTGATCAGCAGGTACCTGGGGTGAAAGAGAGAAACCCAGCCAGTTATTATCACTACCATTGTTGCTACCGTCGTTCATACTCTTCATCTTCTTCTTCTCTTTCTTTTTCCTCAGCAGTTTATGTACCCAGATTCAAGGCAAACTCAATCATTGAACCCAAATCTGCTGCCTCTTTCTCCATCCAAAAACTTTGGTCTTTTGTTGTTTACTAGAAAGAAAATGAACTCATTGCAACAACATTTTCAATGGCCGAGAACTCTCTCTATCTCTAAAGAGAACAAAGCCGGTCTCTTTAAACTAAACAAAAGGAATTAATTCAAGCAAACAATGCTGGAAGGGGGGAGGGGTTGTCCCTTTTATTCCATAGGGATCTGTGTATATGAGAAAGACCGCGTCTTTTTTACCATCGTTTTATAAAATGATAACGCATACCCTAGGAAAAAAAACCCTACAAAAGACCCAGAAACAAACAGATGCTGGAATCCTCTCCTTTTACACACCGAAAGCAAAGAACTACTGAAATTATGAAGTTGATGGCAGCTTAGTGAAAGGTATTAATATTTTACAGTTCAACAGAGGTGGTGATAGATTTGACGTGCAGACGCTGCTTCTCCAGTCACTTCATATGCACAGTACAGCTCCTCTGTATAACCCTGCAATATCAAACGGATCCAATGTAAAATCTATATGTTTTTTGCTGGCCTTCTTTCAAAACTTCCATTGACAAGGATAATTATACTCTTTTAGCAGCGTAAGTTTCATTAAAAAATGGATCCAATTTAAAATCTATAATATTTTAAATTAATTGATTAGGACACTAATTTTACTGTTATTATTATTAAATATTTTTTTTCACTTTCAGTAATTTTTTATATTTTTTGATTTTTTTAGTTGTTACCGGACTTTTATGTCAAATTAGGATTTCAGTATAGTTGCTGGATTTTTTCCTTTCATGGTCAAACTTTCCTTTTTGATTTTGAAGGCATTTGTACCTAAAAATATATATTTTTAATTATTTGTACCTCATTATTTTCTTTATTTTCTCATTTTAGTCTTTACTAATGCAGCATTTGAAAATTTAATAAATTTAGGTCATTAAAAAGATATATTTGATAGAATATATTTTTTAAAAAATGTTTTTTCTATAAATAATTTTTTAAAAAATAACATTGCTGAGGTAAAAATGATCTAGAGTAAAAATCTTTTAACTCTTTATCATGTCTTCATCCATATTTCATGTTAAACTTTTTTAAAAATTTAAATTTTAACTTTAATCCTAATTTTTTATATCCTGAACCTTAAACCCTACACCCTAAAAAATACACCTTACCCCTAATTTCTTAACCTAAAACGTTAAACCTTCTAATTTAAAATGGAGGCATAACAAAGAGTAAGACGATTTGCATCCCAAGATGAATGCAAAGTTTATTTTTTATTTAATTTTATTTAGGTTAGTTATGGGTAAAAATCATCTACCTCTTTCCTATGCATCTTTTGATGCCACCTTTGAAAAAAATTTAAAAAAATTCAAATTTTAACCATAACTCTTATTTTTTATATCTTAAACCCTAAACCCTAAAAAATACATCATACCCCTGGTTCTCTAAACCTTAACCACAACCCCTAACCTTAAACTCAACCCTAAACTTCTAATCTAAAACGGATGCATAAAAAAGACGTAGATAATTTCTACTGCAATTATTGTGGGTTTTTAAATAAAAAAGTAAAAACTAAGTAAAAAACCCTAAAAAATACATCATACTCCTAATTTTCTAAACCATAATCACAAATTCTAATCCTAAACCTAACTTAAAACTTCTGATTTAAAACGGATGTATGAAAAAATATATATAATTTCTACCGTATTTACGGTGGGTTTTAAATGAAAAAAAAGAGTAAAAAACTAAGTGATGGATATATCTTGCATGGAGTTGTGACGAAGAGGGTAATCATAGAGACAGTTTTTCAAATGTAAATCATTTTGTTTGAACCCATCAATGAAAGACTGGATTTTTTTGAGTTGTGAGCGCAGATGTGGGAGAAGGAAGATTGATTCTTTTGATTATATTGCAATCATGAGTGAATCCATCAACACACACATCTCCATCTCCTTGGGGTCAAAAGAAAAGCACTGAGCTTTATTTTTATTCTTTTTCTTTCTTTATAACAAAAACACCTAATTCATGAATTAGTGCATGGCCTTGGGACCCCTTGCCAAGGACCTGTCTCCACCCTCTATAAATTCACTTTCATTCTTCCCAGTCTCCACCAACCTTTTCAGTGAGAAGCAAATGTGGTAGGGTTCCTCCTGTTCCCTCCACCGGATCTCTCCTTTCTCCGCCTCCACCGCCCGCATTACGACTCTAATTCAGGTTTAATTGTCGGATACAGATAATTCATAATATATTTAAAAGATTTTTAAACATGTCAAAACCTACCTGCCATTTTGATTAAGAGAGTGTATTATTAAAATCAATATGAAATCCTATTTGTCCTAGCCAGTAGGAGCCAATATCAATACGGAGAGTGAAAGAAAGCAAAAAGCAAAAGTCAAAAGCTATTTACAGTCTACAGATTACTTCATTAATGTTTTACAGTACTTTGAAGAGTAATTGTGACATATTCATATATACAGTTTCTAAGATAGCTCATGTGTACAAAGAAAAATGAGATAAAATTCAGTAGAATCCAGTGCAAGACAGCAGCTCATATGGTATCTGTTTCCAATATAAGCATGTTTTGCACTAATGAAGTCCATTATTGTACAGTGGAAACACATGCTAATCTTCCAATATCAAAGGCTTAATTTAAGTAAATGCTGAGATAGTAGTTGTAAATGTGGTGCAAGGGAAGGGGAGTCACCTAAAAAAGCAAACAGTAAGAGGGAGCCAATTCTGTCCCATTGTTGAAAATATGCATGCAGGCTTGTATTTAGTCAGAGATGTGGACCTTACGAGCTGCAGGAAAAGAAAGCAAAGAAAACAGCAGGAACCACTGTTTCAACACAGACAAAAACAGTAGAAAACAGTTTGCATTAGAAAACGTTTTTATCCTCAGTGGGAGTCTGTCCATTTTTAATGTGCTTTCAAAGGACAGTATGGACTTTGTCACATACAGAATTTGAAAACCAAAAGGAACAATTCAATGCTTTTTAAGGTACGAAGAACCAAAAGGCAAAACCAGCATTCATCTAAACGTGAACCCCAAATTATGTTTATCAAGATATTGAAATACTTGTACTAAGTAGGTATTAATCATAACCAAATCATGTGGCTTTATTTCTCTGAACAAACAGCTTTCAGCAAAATCCATACAAGTTAGAAACACTGATGAGTGATGTTCAGAAGACCTGTTGGTGAAAAAATTGTTTAAATCAACATATGGAAGACAGTCTGCTTACAGCTTTGCCTGGTACTAGTTGGCCCATGTAGGTTGAAATATTCAATAGGGAAAACCCTTTCTAAGTCAAGCCGAAATCCTAAGGATAATTGGAGAATTCATTTATTTACTAATGCCGAAGGGGTTTGTATGGAATCAGACAGGTTTTTCAAACTACTGAGCCTAAGGTGTAGCTGAGACTTTGAGACTTTAATGGTGGGTGGAGTTATGAGAATCACGTGAGACACACAAAATCCAAACAAAATCTAAAGAAAGATTCACAACAAGAGCCGGTAGCCAATAAGAGGGGCCAGCAGAAGAAAAAGGAAAGTGGGTTATGGGATCACTGAGTGAGAGATTGATACCCCAATTCACAAGGACAAACAACAGCTGTGACTCAGTAACTCGCTAGCTGGTTATTTAGCTGCTACATTAGTAAATATCCACTGTCTCTCACTATCACACATCATATCCTTTTCATGTTTTATCACTCAACCATAAGGCTAAACTAAGAAGACCTTTTAATCTGGCAATTAAAGTTAGTTTTAGGGTTGTAAAGGAATGACCAGTTTGTTTACTGTCACTTATTAAATTAAATAAATATAAGTCCACAAAACTTTTTCCTATTTGTCATTTCTTTAGCCTCCTTTAAAACCAGTGGTGACATATCAAAATCTAAGTCCACATCTCATGTCATAATCAGCTTAGATTCTCTCTCTTTCTTTGTTTCCTCAGGAGAGGTTTTTGAGATAAGCAAGTTCAGTGACAGCTTAGCAGTGATGCACTACGACAGACTACTAGCTGCTTTTGTCAACCTAGCTTTTACCTAAACAAACAAAAGAAGCCTCATCATTTTTATCCAGAATCAAGAAAATCAATGAAACTAGCCATATCCTAAGACATCCCTCTATGCTCTATTAATTCCCTAAACAATGAAAAATATATGGGTTAGCATTAACTTCTGGTATGGATGAATTCAAAGCTAAAAACAAGAGAAATAAAGAATGGTGGATGGGGATGTGGGGCTTCCTTTTTCAGCAGTAATTTCCCCCTCCAAGTTACCCCATAAGTCCCACATGTGGCTTTAATGCTTTTTAATATACTATATGTGTTTGAAATGATATCCAATCTCCTTTACTCGTTAATTGCAGGAAAAAAAAGTATGAAGGATGTTTCTTTTATAGTAGTGTTGGGTTTTTAAGACCAAACATGTTTTTGGGAATGTGAAGATTAGGAAAATCATCCATTCTTGGTATTTCAGAACTTCATGTGACCATAGTTAATGGTCAATTAAAGCTAAGAGCTCCCTCTTTTGTCCATTGCTATCAGTTCCCCCCCTCCCCTGTATTTTCCAACACCTTTGTTGGTATTGGATTTGGTTTCTTAAGCTGGATTAGAAACAAAATTAAGAGGAGGGTCATAAGTCATAACACCGAATGATGATATGATAAGGTGATGGGTTAACCAAATGATACACATCAAGAAGTGAACGCTGGTCAAATAGAAAAAAAAACAAAGAGGGAGTGGGGCTGAGCCATCGCCCATCAGTTGCCTGGTCCTAGACAGAAGAAAATCAATGAACAAAACCAGTGGTTTTGGTTTTGGTTAACATACACTTTAAGGCTGATGGGACACCTCCTGAAGCTATGCATCCAAATAAGATGGCCTTTTCATTGTGACGGCTTATCTTTAGATATTATAAATCTACTCAGTCACTGACTCCTCTATTGTCTTTACCATAGCCGATTAATTGTGCTCCGGCCAACCCCAAATCCACAATATATGCTATTTTTGCTGCCTGCAGGCTGCAAAGGCCTTGTCAAATCCATCAAGTTGCCAATTGGCTGAAGAATCTCCTTTTTCAAACACTGGGTAGATATACTTGATCTCTTTCTCATGCAAGGAACGGTCTCCTAAGTTACAAATACAATTGTGATAAGGTTATATATATATAAGTATTATATATATATTAAAATTGACTCGAAATTGTAAAGTCTTTTTTCGAAATGCTCTTTCAAAAAAAATTGTCAACCTATGCATAAAAGATCACAATTCCGCACGTCGAACTAACAAAACTTAATAATATATTTCTACTCTCGTAAATTATGAATATCATAAAACAAGCATACATGATAATTTGATTAAAAAGGCACAAATAAAGCTTTACGGTCTAAAAATCATCTTTTAACCTATACTATCTAGAGTTCACAACACTTATTTTAATGTTTTCACATTTGCATTTATTTTTATTTTATTTTCTATTTTTCTAATTTTACAACAAATATATATATTTTATTTTTTAAAAAAATAAAAATTGTCAATCTTTTCTAAATCCAAATGAATCATAAGCTTGTAAATTTTTGAGTCTGAGAAATTGTGTTTATAAAAATCCTAGCCCGAGAAATTTCAAGCTCATTACAACTTCAGCCCAAATTAATCTAGTTCGAGTCCAAGCTAGATTCAATCCGAAACCCGAAAAGCCCGAATTTGTAACTAATTATGCAGTGGTATATTTATACGGTAATATTTTAAAATAAAATATAAGTTATTTTCGTGAAAAGTAATTAATATGGATTATAAAATAAAATAAAAACTCTTTTTTTAATGATTGTAGACATAAATCATAAATTAATTTTATAATTGGCTTTGAGTTAATTTTAGAAATTTAATTATTTAATGTTTGTATATTTGGGTTGGGTATTATATTTTGTTTTATCTTTGATTTAAATAAGTTTGTTTTGGACTCTAAATAAATAGTGGGTTTATCCTTTGATAATATATTTAGATTTGGGTATTATATATTAATATTATCAACGATATGATCAAGTTATACAATGTAATTTTTTGTGTTTTATACGTTTTTTGGATTTAAATTATTGAAATAGATGACTCGGATTAACAGTTGATTATGTGAAGATTATCATTTGAGAAAAAAGTAAAAAATTAATCTGAATCACTTGTTTTAGTCATCCAACGATTCAAAAAATGGATAAAACTTAGAAGCATTTATATCGTATAACTTGATCTTATCTCATATTATTAAGTGTATTATATATACAAATTATTTTTACAAATTATGTATATCTAATTTGTATATCTAATACCCTTTAAACAATTAAGAGTATACTCTAAAATAAAATGTGAGTATTAGATATACAAATTATTCCTACATTAAATATATAAAAATATTAACGATGCTTATAATGTTGAAATATACTACATATTATTTTTATCTTAAGGTTGATATACATTCATTAATCATACATTGTATATAAAATATAGTTTTATATATATTATAAGGGTATTTTTTTTGGACTTACAAACACTATGAAAAGAATAAAAGAATGTATTAAAGTTCTGTCTTTTCTGTTTTATTTTGATTTCTTAAGATTTTATGATTAATCTGAATCAATCCACGTCGTATATTTAATTTTAATGAATGAATCTTTTAAAGGAGAATTTATTTTACACATAAGGTCTCGAACTCTTGACCTGCTTAAAGGATATTAAGTTGTTTATCATTTATATCAATTCATTAATATTTTTTTAACCAAGATAATTAAATTGCATTAAAAAACATAAAAAATATTGTAAATACAATAAATAAATAGATTAATTCACCAAATTTCATAAAAAAATCAAAGATATAATGAAAAGAAACTAATTTAAAATAGCTTTCCCTCTCATTAGTTTAAAAATTGAGTAATAAAGGAAGTATTTATTTTATTTTGCCAAAAACATTTATAATAAAAAAAAAATATGATTATACAGCTCAAGTTCAGTAGGCAGCGATGGTACCTTGCAATCAGTAGACACAAACATCAACGTTTGTGGACCCTGGCCTGTCCCTGTCCCCACATTTTCAAATTGCTACTAAATGGACCCTAATGCAAGGGATTTGATTTCCCTTTGATTAGACAATTCGATTGAATTTTAATTATATTTAAATTCAAATTAAATTAAAATTTTAATATGTAACATTTTTTTATTATCATTTTATTTATAATATTTAAAAATTATTAAAAAAAATTATTATTCAATTCAACAAACATTAGTCTTGATTTTGATGGATAAAGAAGCGTATAAATTTGTCTCGTTAAAAACCTCCATAAACCTAAATGAAAGAAAAAGAGTGCACAAGCGAGTACTTACAAGATCTGTGACACAAACGGCTACAAGAAAATAGGACATTAATCAGGTACCAAATTAGTCTAGACTAGTTGAATAACCTCATTAGGTGGTATTATTATAAACACACAATCCAATCGATTTACCTCTCATCATCCTAACAAGACAATCCGCAACCATGTTCAGCTATCGACTCACCCGCTTCACGCGCACCTCCCATTGCCTATCAAGCAAATCATACATCAAATCCACAATCGCTGCACCTTAATCTTGATTTTAAGATATTTAGATATAATTAATTTAATTTTAATTGAATGTAATGAATATTATCACCAAATTTTTATTTTATATTTCCACAAATTCAAAATTAGACAAGGCAAAGAAAAGGTTTAAAAATGATAAAAATTTGGTGTAATGAATCTTAGTCTTGATTTTTTTATATATATAGTACAATAGTCGAGACATTAAACTTTTGTATGTAAATATTGGTAGGTATCTCAATCTCGCCCAACCTTGGGGAACTTAATAATCTTCATCCAATTATATAGATACAATAATAGAAAAATATTGAATTTTAAAGACCCTTACACTAAATGATTTTTTGAACTTTATTATTTTATTTGAGTTAATTATATAGGAGGTATTGAGGTAAATGAACCTGTTTCACATGAACGTCCAGGTACGTTGCTTCCAGAATGTTCTCAGGTTTCTTCTGATCTTGCTTATGGTTTGTGTTGCTGATTGTTAGCTGATTAGTTGGACGGTTAGCTCTCTAACTGAACTTATAAATGTCAGTTAGAGCACCAGATTCAACTATATATTAAACCTTTCAAGGGATGGCAAATCATCTTGGTTTTTCATTGCCTACACAGTAAAACCACTCCCTCTCTTCTTTTCTTCTTTACTTTTGGTTTTAGTTGTCTTTTCAACATGGTATCAGATGCTGAAAGGTCCCAGGAGGTTGTGTCCATGGAAAATTCTGGCACGAATGGGCACATGTTTGCTTCTAAGCAAATTAGTATCCGGCTTAATGAAACCAATTTTTTGCTTTGGCGACAACAGGTGGTTCTTCTGCTGCGAGGATAAGAGCTTGATCATTTTCTTGACGAATCCACTCCAATACCACCGAGAGTTGTTCGTGGAGATGATGGAGTTCTGGTTACTAATCCAGAATACAAACGATTTGCCAAACAAGATAATTCGCTTGCCTCGTGGATGTTGTCTACCATCAGTCCCAGTGTCTTACCTTAATTGGTTGGAGCCGAGTCTACTGCCACGATCTGGAATACGATTGTTCAGCTTTACTCAAAGCTCTCAGCTACTCGGGTTATGCATCTTCATGTTAGGTTGCGAGCGATGAAGAAAGGTAATCTTTCGATTACTGAATACACAACCCAAATCAAAGAAATTTGTGATCTCTTAGCCTCTTGTGGTCGAGCTATTGATGAGGTTGAACAAATAGCTACGATATTGAATGGTCTTACACCTGAATTTGATCCTTTCACAGCTGTGATCACAGCTAGTCGTGAACCTTGGACTCTTGACGCTGTTATTTCTGTACTCAAAGATGCTGAGACCAAGCTCAGTGATCCAATGCGGCAACCCATTGGTATTAATGTAACTCGGTATAAAGGTAACAATAGAGGATACGAATCAGAATTTCATGCTAGATCTCAATCACAGCGATATGATTCTAGAGGGTTCAAAGGTAAGATGCGTCCTCAATACCAACTATGCGGCAAAATAGGGCATCTTGTAGATTGATGTTGGCATCGATTTGATCAATCTTATAAAGGTGTTTCTGGTAATCGAGCACGTGGTCCTGATGAATCTCAGGCGAATATAGTTCACTTTGAGGATGATGTCATTGACTCCTCCTACACTCCATGTGTTAACTCTTTTAATGAACAGGCTGAAGAACCTTTTGTTTCAGCACAGGTGAACTCTCTGGTAGCTCCGTTTTTTGCTCAAGATAACAGGTGGTACTTGGACTCCGGCGCCACTCATCATGTAACAAATGATGCTCATTGTGCTACCAGTTCTCAGGGGTACTCAGGTATTGCTCAAGTTTCTTTGGGGTGATGGGTCTACGCTTCCAATATCTAGAGTTGGTCAGACATATATTCCTACTACTGTTCGTAATTTGCATCTCACGCATCTTTTACATGTTCCTAGCATAACTAAAAATCTCTTGTCTGTGTCTAAGTTTACGAGAGATAATGAAGTGTTTGTTGAATTTCATAGTGAAAAATGCTTTGTGAAAGATGAAGCCACCAACAGGGTTCTCCTACAAGGACAACAGATCAATGGCCTGTATCGTTTTGATGAAACCTCCGCTTGCTTAGCTGCTACTGTTTCTGGACTTAATAAAAATACTGCTGCTCTTTGATGCTGAGTTTTGGCTTTGGCATCAGAGGCTTGGTCACCCCTCCTTGCGTGTTGTCAACTTAGTTTCACAAAAAAACTTTACTAAGAATACTATCTGTACAGCCTGTCAGTTAGGCAAGGCTCATAGTCTTCCTTTTCCTAGTTCAACTACAATCTATGATAGACCATTTGAATTAGTAGAAGCTGATGTTTGGGGTCCTACACCAATGAAGTCTGCTGGTTATCAATACTATGTAACTTTTGTGGACATGTACAATCGAAATTGTTGGTTATATCTCTTAAGGAATAAAGCTGAAGTTGCTGCAGCATTTGAATTGTTTTGTGCTTTGGTTAATAATCAATTTCACACTTCAATTGTTGCTTTACAAACAGATGGGGGGGTGAGTTCAAAGCATTACAAAATGAACTAGCTAAAAGGGGTATCCAACATAGGGTTACATGTCCAAAGACCTCTCAATAAAATGGAGTGGTCGAACGGAAACATAGACACATAACAGAAACTGTGTTAACTCTTCTAGCTCAAGCTTCAATGCCTCTTCACTTGTGGTCTCATGCAGCCTTAAGTGCTGTGTACATAATAAGCAGGCTTCCTACATCATTGCTAGGAAATATCTCTCCCTATGAGAAGTTGTATGGCAAGAAACCTAATCTTGAGCTGCTTCGAGTCTTTGGTTGTAAATGCTTCCCGTGCTTAAGGCCCTATAATTCCCACAAGTTCGACTTTCGTAGCAAGGCGTGTACCTTTTTGGGCTATTCACCGC
Source organism: Abelmoschus esculentus (assembly GCA_035048815.1). NCBI lineage: Eukaryota > Viridiplantae > Streptophyta > Magnoliopsida > Malvales > Malvaceae > Abelmoschus > Abelmoschus esculentus. The sequence goes on from JAUCBN010000026.1 coordinate 14,544,703, forward strand.
AACATCAAGGTTACAAGTGCCTAGACTCCTCTGGTAGACTCTATATTTCCAGGCATGTGACTTTCGATGAGACTTCTTTTCCTCTAGCCACTAAAGAAACTGTTGAGAAGGTTCAGGAGTTCTTATCTTGTCCGTTAAGTGTTCCCACATCACAGCCGGTTACTAGAACTCAAGTGTTAGACTTTGAGGAACAAGTTCCAACCTCAACAGTTGCAGCTCCTGTAAGTGAAGTTGAAGCTACTTCTCAACAATTTTCTGGAAATGTTAGACAAACATCTCAAGTTGACACACATGGCAATGAGGAGTCAGGAGTCAATGTTCCATCACCACTTCAACAGCTTGATACTTCTTTGACATCTTTAAGGCATAGTACAGGTGCACATGAAACTGCAGAAATGGATGGTAATAGTGCAGACGTCTCCAGCAGTGTTCCTATAAACAATACCCATGAAGAAACTTCGAATTCAGGTGTACAACATGAGACTAGTGATGCTTATGTTAATGATGAGATTTCTGATTCTGTTCTTTCTCTGCCGCAACCAGTCAACAGGCATGGTATGGTAACAAGAAGCAAGGCAGGTATTTTCAAGCCTAAAATTTTTCAAGTTGAAGCAACTAGTATACCTACCACAGTCACAGAAGCCTTTCAATCACCACAGTGGACGACAGCAGTAAATGAAGAATACAATGCCTTGATACATAACAAGACTTGGGAATTAGTCACATTACCACAAGATAGGAAAGCAATTGGGTGCAAGTGGCTTTTCAGGATCAAATATAATACTGATGGTTCTATAAATCGTTACAAAGCTAGGCTTGTTGCAAAAGGTTATGCTCAGATTCCAGGTGCCGACTTTCTTGAAACTTTTAGTCCGGTAGTTAAATTCTTTACTGTGAACATTTTCTTGTCTGTGGCAGTCACAAAGGGTTGGCAGGTACATCAAGTAGATATCAACAATGCCTTTCTTAAAGGCGAACTCACAGAAGATGTGTACATGAGTCAGCCTTCTGGCTTTGAGAAACATCTTGGTGTCAATGGTAAAACAGTGTGCAAACTAAGGAAAGCTTTGTATGGATTAAGGCAGGCACCCAGAAACTGGTTTAGCAAGCTAAAAGAGTTTTTGCAAGTGCTTGATTTCAGGTCCTCTCATGCAGATACCTCATTATTTGTACGGCTCAAAGACTCACATATTTTGTATGTAGCTGTGTATGTTGATGATATTCTGATCACTGGTTCATCCGAAGAATTGATTCAACATATTAAGAATGAACTACATGAAAAGTTTTCCTTAAAGGATCTTGGATTGGTTCATTATTTTTTAGGTTTGGAGGCAATTCGAACTAAGGAAGGTTTGTTTGTGTGTCAACGGAAGTATATTGGAGAGCTACTTGATAAAACAAGCATGAGAGATGGCAAATGTGTGGAATCTCCCATGCCAATTACGCCTAAGCTGTGTAAAGGTTCAGGTTCATCAGCAGCAGATGTTTCTCTCTACAGGAGCACAGTTGGTGCCTTATTATACATATGTCATACTCGACCAGATGTTGCATTTGCAGTGAATAAAGTCTCCCAGTATATGCAACAACCAACTGATGAGCATTGGGCAGCTGTTAAACGTATACTCAGGTATTTACGGGGTACGATAGAGTATGGAATGTGGTTCTCGGCTGAAAGCTCAACACATGAGATCATAACCTTCTCAGATGCAGATTGGGGAAGCGATTCTGATGACAGAAGATCAGTGTCTGGGCATTGTGTGTTTCTAGGCAATCACTTGGTTGCTTGGAGTTCCAGGAAACAAAGGTTTGTCTCCAGATCGACTGCGGAGGCCGAGTATCGAAGTTTAGCAGATGCTTCTGCTGAGGTTCTATGGGTTAGATCTGTTCTAAATGATATGGGGATCAATTTGGAGGACATTCCTAAAGTTTGGTGTGACAATACTAGTGCCGTTGCAATGGCAGCTAATCCCATATTACATGCCAAAACGAAACATGTAGATCTTGATCTACATTTTATTCGAGAGAAAATTTTACAACAACAACTACAGGTCAACTATGTACCAGCACAACATCAGGTTGCAGATATTTTTACGAAACCACTTGCTATAGCCAGGTTTCAAGAACTTCGACATCAGCTATATGTGTTTGCAGGGAAGGAACAAGAAGAAAGAAAACAGGTAGGGTGAATATTGAGGTAAATGAACCTGTTTCACATGAACGTCCAGGTGCGTTGCTTCCAGAATGTTCTCAGGTTTCTTCTGATCTTGCTTATGGTTTGTGTTGCTGATTGTTAGCTGATTAGTTGGACGGTTAGCTCTCTAACTGAACTTATAAGTGTCAGTTAGAGCACCAGATTCAACTATATATTAAACCTTTCAAGGAATGACAAATCATCTTGGTTTTTTATTGCCTACACAGTAAAATCACTCCCTTTCTTCTCTTCTTCTTTACTTCTGGTTTTAGTTGTCTTTTCAACAGGAGGTACAACATTATAAACTCATTGTACATTAATTCTTAAAGTTTAAAACATTTTATTTTAATTCTCAAATAATTGTTATTATTCCAATTAAATCATGTTGTATTCTTTTTTTTACAAAATATATTTTTTTTATTTAGCTACAATGATTACAGTAGTATCTGTTCTAGAGTATATACTCTCAACCGTTAGATATTGATCGCTCAATCACTATGCTAACAGTATTAGTGTTCGGATTCGTGACTTTCAGGAACAACAACTGTTCCTTCAACCAAGGCTAGATGGTTCGTGCATATTTTCTGCTTCTACTTAAAGGGTCAAAGGAAAGAATCTTAAGAAAAGAATGTTTCTGTTAGGTCTTAAATCTTATCTAAAAAAAATAAAAAAAATAAACAATTTTAACTAATTAACAATATTTATTTAATTTTATATTAAACTAATGCCACGATACATCTCCCGAAAAATGCTTTGGTAAAGTCTTAACATAATTTATTAACCATTTTGACTCCCAAGATATGAACCCACACAACCCCAACTTATGATATAGTTTTGGATTATTGGAATGAAACGATTTACCGCTTATATCTGCATGCGTTTGTTGGAACAATAAATTCAAAATTATTTGTGCTTAAAGTATAAATTGCTCTCTAAACTATATTGATTTATCACTTTGGTCCTTTTAAATTTCTTAGATCAGGGCTTAAGGTTATTATTTTTCTAAAATTAATCCCTATCATTATTAATACGGTTAAAAAATTGGTTGACACATGGCAACTATAGAACATGCCACGTGACACCTTCCATCTAAAGTTAAATAACTAGTACGGGAAAATGAGTATAATATAGGGACGAAATTCTGCATTAAGCCTTAAAATATATAATTCAAAAATTATAAAAATAAAGTAAATAAATATAGAGAAAATATCTCATACTCACTGCGGAAAACAAAACTTTTCATAAATATTCTTAATTTTAGAATTTAAATTCTTATTTAAGATTTAAAGTTTAAGGGTTTAATATTTAAGGTTTATAATTAGAATTTACGGTTAAAATAATATGTTTAAGAACTTAAGATTTAACTAATAAATCCTAAATTTAAAATATCTACACTTAAATTCATAAATATTAAACATTAAAATTAAAGTATTTGTAAAAACTTTTTATTTTTATCGTCTATATAAAAAATAATTACCTTTAAATATATATTAAAACTATTTTTATCTTCTCGACTTATATTTTTTATTCACATTAGTGTTATAACTATTAACCTTATTTAAAGATTTAAAATCTCATCTTATTAGACTAACTGATTATTAGTTGTCATTTCGTTGATACATTTTTTAAATTTTGACAGCTGTTTCAAAGTTGAGTCATGACTTTAAATTCTCAGGACGACACCACCATTTAATGATTACTTTCATGTTGGAACTACTGCATCCTTCTTGTCTTTGCCTGGCCTCTAATGGACAATGTTCCACTGCAATTAATCAAAGTTATTACAAATCCTAAAACTTGTTTGTTCAGAATCACAAGTCTGGTTGGCTTTTATGATGTAAACTCTGGTTTGGAAGAAACATGTATTGGTTTGACCCAGTGGTAAAGTAGTAGGTAAAAACGAGATAAATTCGAGTAGTATTGATTTGATTCAGATTGTTAAGAATTTGAATTGAATTCAAGTTTGAATAGTTTTTAATGAATCTGAATAATTTGAGTTTGACTCGACTTGTTAGTTGTTAAGAACTCAAATCAAGTTCGAACTTGAGTTGAATTCAATTGAATCAAATGTTAATTGAGCTTTGACCTAATCAAATTTGACTAACTCATAATCTTTGTTGTCTCATTTAAAGTTGTCGCGTCCATTTTAAAAACGAAACGTGTGAAAAATAGCCTGGTGAGTGAATTTTGAAAAAATCGAGTTTTGTTGCCTTTAAATATAAAAAAAACAAATTTTATTGATAACATTTGAGTTCTAAAATTAATTTGGAGTCGCCACCGGCCACTTTGGTAGGCCAGACACAATAAAACAAACCAGAGATTTATTTTTAAAGCATTGGGTTCGGGAGTCGGTTACACGTAAGGACGACCCTTACGAGCGCCCGAAAATCGGTACCTTTTAATTACACGTGGCATTTCGGTATTTCGAATAATAATAATAATAATAATAATAATAATAATTTAATCCGTTATTGGCAAATAAATATCGTTCGAATAAGAATATCCTTTTGGATAAGAAAATATATTTCTTTTAAATACGAGCTTAATAAGACGTCCTCTAGATAGGAAACCTTAACTCGTATTTAAAGAAATATAAGTTCTGCCCCAAAAGGTTTTAAAATGCATGATCGATTTTTAGCTTGTTGATTTTAAGTTCTAACCTAAAAAGACTCCATCAATTTAAATATTTAAATCCTATTAAATTATTAATTTCACCAGGTGTATTATGATAACATCTGAATGCACGGACACTACCATTTCGACACCAAACAAAATTAATAATTCTATTGGTGCTACTAATCTTTATCTAATTAATTTTATTAAATTCTAACCTTAAATTATTTATCATTTTCTATGTTTCGATGACGCGCCGAATACAATACCGAAGTACACTCTTGGCCAACATAATGTCATTTCATAATACTGACCACTTAGTGTATCCCAGATATAAGATTAGAACGTCATCGTTACTAAATTATATCCCTACTTAATTAATTATTTAATTAAAGTGACTAGCCCTAAAAAGGCTCCAATTTAATTTTTTAAGTTTAGATTAAATGTCACCCTAAATAAAATACTATATGGTTTCAAAACACGCAAATAAATAAATAATTTAAATAAAACGAAAGGAATAAAATTAAGTGCGAATTGGAATCAAATTAATTCACGACCATCACTTACATGAAAAGATTGTCCTTTTCACAGACTTGCTGTCAGTGTTTTCCCCTGCACCGAATTGCGAATTGCGCCAACCGTCTTGCTTTTGCCTGTTTTGCTGTCGAACATTTCTTTGTTTGCAGCTCTGATTGTTTCCACAGTGAGTTTGTCATGTACCATTATTCAATCAAAGCATTATGTTGAAGTTGCTGACAATCCATTATCCTTTGCTTCTTGATTGTTATATTCTCGGATATGTTGAGTTCCATCACCTTTTGGAATGAACAACCGCCTCTTTGGTGAAGGTCCACCGAAGAAAGTTAATGCTGTCATAATTTAGCCGAACATGATTAAAACCGAGAGATGTTGAACGATCAAAGAACTCTTGTCGATGGTTGAATCAATGGATCTAACACCAGCCTGTGAAGAAGTTTTCATCGACTCCACACACTCCATTCTCGGTTTCTAATCGAAGACCCGATCTTTCTTGTACTCTAACCATTGTTTCCTTCGAAGCTTTCTTTGGAGTATCAAATATGAAGACAACTAGAGTAATCCCCGTTTGAACTCTCCATTTGCTTCCTTAGAGACCATCGTTCTCAAGCCTCTCCTTCTGCGCATTTTCCCCTTTCATTCTTCATTGCTGAAGAGAAGGAAAAACCACCCCCCTGCAGCATGCACCGGAGAGAGGCGAAAAACCAGGCCCCCCCTTATGTTTTAATAACTCCCTCATCCAAATCAATAACCGATTCCAACCTTATCTTATATTATTATATTATTTTTATATATATTTATTTATATTATATTATATATATTATATATATATTTAATATTTACTTGTGACCTTATTTTATATTCGATCCCGGACGAAATTCGGGTATTACAAAAATCTTATTAAAAAAACTTTGATATAAAGTTTACACAAGTTTCATAATTTTAGGGTTTAGAGTTTTAGGTTATTGGGTTTAAAATATAAGATTTATATTAATTTTTTAAAAATTAACGTATTATATTTTCGAGTACCTCACAAATTTTTTGAGTCGAGATATTTTTGAGTCGAGTATGGAGTATCTCGACTCAGCTCGTTAAAATTTCAAATTGATTTTGAATTTAAGTCAAGTCCATTCAAGTCAAATATTGACCGACTCGAAGTTAAATAATTCGCGATCTATCTTGTCATTTATAGCACTAGTAAACATCTTGGTATCGCTTAAATATGTCTCGAATTTGAAGTGTTATATATGCATAATATCTTTATTGAAAAACTCATTCACCAAAATCAAACATACACTAAATATCAATCCAAATTAATCAAAATAAAATCATAAAATCCGATAATTCAACCCAAGTAAAAGAAGTTGTCTTCCACATCAATCACAAAGTAAGCTGTCTTCACGACTCTTATTCATTTCCATGTCTCTTGCTTTAGAACAAAAATAAATTTACTGCGTAATCAATTCAACAATAAAGAACTGGATTCTCAAAAATCTTGAAACTCAATGATCTCGATAAAAAAAAATTTATAATGGGCGTCGAATATTATTAAATATTATTAATATTGAATATCGTTAAATATTATTAAATAATTAATAAAAATTAAAAATTTTAAAAACTTAATATATAATTAATAAAACAATAATACTTAACATATAATTAATAATCGTATATTAAAATCTTAAAATTTTTAAACTTTATTAATAAATCTAATAATATTAACTGTTACGAAACAACCGAAACTGTTGGATGTCAGGGTGGGATATTTCGGTCTATTTCTAGAATTTTGTTCTTTGTTTGATTTTATAACTAATATGATATTCCAGTTTATTTTTTGTTGGATATTATGATGTACTTATTTATTTTTAATTAAATTTATTATTTACTTAATATTATAAATAATAATAAATTAATTTGTAAATTTTAAAAATAAATAGGAGTTGTTTGTAGATTAAATAAAAAAAATTAAAGACTAAACTGAATAAAAGTAGAATCAGAGAAACTTAACATAAAATTTATTATTCCCTCCGTCTCACTTTTTTAGTCTATTATTGACTTTTTTAATTAATTTTTTTTAATTTTGATTCATTACAACTTTAAATCTATTATTGATAAAAATATAAAAAAATATGTTTTAAAAATTTTTAATCAAGTAGTTTAAAAATATATATTTTATAAAATTTAATAAATTAAAATATTTGAAATAACTATAATCAAAGCTTTAAAATATTAACTTTTAAAAAATCAATAATAGATATCATATACGAGACAGAGAAAATACTTTTTATAAACTAAATATTTTTTTATCCGAAAGTATCGCATGATGTATTCTGATTGACCATTTTTTTTTTCTAATGAGCGTTACAAAAATAGGACAACAAAAAATAACATAAACTTAAAAGGACAAAACATCTTAAAATATCTTTTAGGGGACAAATTGATAAAAAAAAAAGCATATTTAAGGATCAATAGAACCTTTTAAGCATTAAATAAATAATAAAGCTTCTTTATTACTTGTTTTTTATTTAAAAAATTATTTTATACTTAAATCTTTGAGGATCAAGTAACAAGATCAATGAGATAATTACATGAATATCAATATTTAATCTATCACGTTAATTTTTTATTAATTTTTACATTTGATTCATATTATTTAAATAATTAAATAATTTAATTAATAAAATTAAAAATATTAATTAAAATAAAATCTAATATGTAATCGAGTGATCATAAATATAACTTACCCTTATATATATTACTCTCAATAAATATAACGACCGAAGTATTATATGAACAAGTGGTAAGTTGAACTCAAGTAAAAGCAACGTGCCAAAAGACGAAGGGAAAGTATCAAAGTTTGCATGTGGAGGGGTTTCTGAAATGACTCATAAACCCTTGTCGTGTCTGTCAAACAAAGTGTATGTCTCAGTAAATTATCAAACTTGTCGAGGAGGTTTCGGTACTTATCTAATCCTCATGGCTTTAAAAATCTTATGAAGCTAATGAGTTGACGTCTTAGGGCCTGGAGGGAGGCAGATCTTTTCACTTATATTGATTACTTGTCGTTTGCTTAAACAAGGGGAGACCCAGGTTTTTCTATAATAAAATAAAACTTTAAATTCAGTAAAAAAAGTGTAGATTTTTAATATTATTAATAAAGATTTATTAAAAAATATTTGATTTTTTTTTATGGAAGAAGTAGCATTTACTACTAGCTTTCTCCGCTCTGTTTTCCTATAGGATTCTCTCTCCCCTGATTATTTAAATGTTTCTTTCTCGAACATCAATCTCTTTATGATGAAACGATGTCTGGTTTGATGGTGATTGGTGAGCTTAAGCTTAAGCCTAAGCCATAACTCTCCTTATTAACCAACTACTTAAAAAGTGAACCTGTTTGTACCTTGTGAAGTCCTTGTCTTTAGTAGTGCTGATAAGTAACCCAATGCTCCATTTCTTGAGTCCAGAGTTTGTGTAGGTTTGGTGGGTGTGTTTCTCGACATGGATTATGGGGTGGTGGGTTTGGAGGGGGTGGTGGGTTCGGAGGCCATTACATCCCTTGCCTCGGATCCTCAGACAAAGGCTAACTTGTACGGATCTGTGTTCCTCAAGCAAGACAGATCCGACAATAATGAAGATGAGTGGTGGAGGAGTCCAAAACTGGCCAAAGTTGATGAATCTTCAACCTCCGAGGCAATGCTGCTCCACCACAGAAACACCTTGTTCAGATCTAATGCTGAGCAACAGATGCTAAACTTCTCTGCTCCTAAATCCGAAGCTCTTCAAGTTGATAGGAGCTCCCAAAATGTCACATTCCCTTACTTTCACCTCACATCACCTGCTTATACTAGAAATACAGGTATATATGTGTGACTGTTAAGGTTCTAACATGGTTGCCATTGAATATCATTTGAGGAAAGTATGAACTTTTTTTGTGAAATGGGTGGCAGTTGTATGTTTAAACGCATGCTTATTGTGAGTTGTAGTAAAGATTAGACACGTTTTGTTGATTGGTTCTCTGGTTCTGAAAGTGAGGGGTCTTTTCGTGGAAATCTACGAGCCAAAAAAAACTTTGATTTTAAAGTCTTGTCAATGCAAAATGATGGTTTCCATTTTCCCTCCCCTTGAAAACGATTACTTCCTGTTTTAGGTGTGAAACATTTTTGGTAGGAATCAAAGACAATAGATCCATGATTCTTGTAGCATCCGTAAATGTTGCAGACAAGTTTTGGCTTCTGGTTTACTGCACACACCTCTTTCTATATACCTTTATTCCCCTTTTACAATAGACTAGAGAACTGCAAACCTTTTTTATTTAATTTCCACTATGCTGCTTTGGAAGCCTTTTTACCTCATCTGTTTTTCTTCTTCTTCTTGGATTTGGGTGTTCAGGCTGCAATACCAGAGGATTCAATGGTGCAAACATGCATGGGATGCTAGGAGGAGAAAGAGGACCGTTCACTCCATCTCAATGGATGGAACTTGAACACCAGGCTTTGATCTACAAATACATAAATTCAAATGTGCCTATACCATCTAATCTTCTCATTCCTATAAGAAAAGCCCTTGATTCTGCTGATTTCTCTAGCTTTTCCGGTGGACCTCTAAGACACAATACATGTAAGTTCTCTCTTCTTGGACAAACAAGCAAAACCCACTTCTTGTTTTAATTAAGTGTCCATGTAAACTTTCATGGTTGATGCAAAAGTTGCAGCAAACAGTGTTGAGTGTTCTATCTTTCTTTATGGAAACATTTGTCTTTACTGATAACGAGATCATGCTCTAATTTTCCTCTATTATCTTCTTGGCTAACAAGCACTTTCCAGGTTTTATGAATGGAAAAAATTAATACATTGTGCTAATTAAGACACTGAACTAAACAGGTCTAACTTGACTTGCTTCATTGTCTGTTTCAAACAAAAGCATCACTGTCATGGCGCTTAAATTTTAAACTTTAGCACATTGCCACTTTTGTTTTCGTCCCTACAAGCGACAAGGCAGCTTTTCCCTGCCATTTTAAAGTAAATTAACACTGTGTGTTCATCAAGGTGACAATTTAATACTAAAGCAGAAAGTTAAAGATTTGTACCATACAAAGATATCTTACAGGAAAGGGTATTGGCATGCATGCTTACAGTTGGGGAAGAATCTGTCTTAAAACTTTTCTCCGAATTGTTTTTGAAGTTAGAATTTGGTTGTTTCATTTTTTTTTAATGTTCTGACAGTGGGATGGGGAGCTTTACATCTTGGATTCTCAAACAACACTGATCCTGAACCAGGACGGTGTCGTAGAACAGATGGAAAGAAATGGCGGTGCTCAAGAGATGCTGTTGCCGACCAGAAGTATTGTGAGCGGCATATGAATAGGGGCCGCCATCGTTCAAGAAAGCCTGTGGAAGGTCAATCAGGCCATTCCGCTGCAGCCACTGCCACCACTAACTCCAAGCTGAAGCCTACTGTCTCATCCTCTTCAGCATCAGTGGTAGTGCCAGTCAGTGGCGGCAGCGTGTCCAACAGCCTTACTGTTGCTCAGCAGCAGTTCAAGAATTTGCAGGCAATTGCAGTTCCAGTTAACAGGTGGTAGAATTAACTTCCCAGCATTTATTCCATGTTTGTAAGCTGCATTAGATAACTTCTGCTCATCTAGTCATCTGTTACTTTTATATACTGCTTTCCTTTGTAAAGGATAGTTTGTAGAATTTACTTATTTACTGCAGTCTTTAGAATCACATAGTTGCTGATCTTATTTGTTACTGTTAATTGAAATTTAAGTAAAAGTCGGCAGTGACTGAGTTGTACTTCATATGTTGGCTACCCATTGATGGATTCTAATTCTATGGTTAATGTTGTTGTTGCAGGTTTCTTGTGAACAAAGAAACTTTGGATGGAAGATTACATGAACGTGCACCAAGGCTCTCCTTGATATCCCCTAACATTGATCTAAAATGCAAAGAAAACCCTTTCTTGATTCCCGAGCAGCATCCGATCTTGTATGGAGAGAACTCGAGAAATGACTTCGGAGTTGTTTCCTCTGACTCGCTCCTTAACCCTACCCATAAGGATTCTTCCTTGATTAACTGCAGAAATTTGGGTTCTTCTCAAAACCTTACTCGTCAAGCAACCGAATCACAGCATTCCCTTCATGAGTTCATGGATGATTGGCCTAAAAACCAGTCCCATGGTCCAGCCATTTCTTGGCCTGAAGTTGATGTTCAATCAGACATGACTCAACTTTCCATATCAATACCAATGGCTGCCTCAGATTTCATGTCCTCAACTTCCTCTCCTAATGAAAAATTGTCCTCATCACATCTCAGATTATCAAGTGAATTCGACCCTGTACACATGGGATTAGGTGTAGGCGGTGTTATTAACGAACCAAACCATAGGCAAGCAACTTGTAAAACCATCTCTTGGGAGAATTCCATGGGTGGTCCCCTTGGTGAGGTGTTGCACACTACAAACAGCACCATAGCAGACTGCAACAACTCATCTGCACTTAACCTTCTGACAGAGGACGGCTGGGATAACAGTCCTGTCCATGCATCATCTCCCACCGGAGTCTTAACGAGGACTACCTTTGCTTCCCTTTCTAACAGCAGTGCTGGAAGCAGTCCAAGAGCAGAGAATAACAAGACTCATGAAGACGCTAGCCTTTGCAACAACCTCCTTGGTTCAACCCTCGCTCATTCTTCCTCTTTGCCTACATCATAAAACTCGGGTCAATTAGTAACGAAAACTTAAGCTATTATGTTAATCCTTTAGAATTTTCTGTAATCCGTACTTTAGATTGAACTAACCGTATGTACGCTGCACCTAGGCAAAGGAAGTTTGTCTAAATTTTGATTTTCAATTACATTGCACATGTACTGGCTTGACTTGAGTTTGATGAGTAATGGTGGTTGGTAAGTATTGCAGTGGATATGTTGTCTGTAATGGTCTGGACAAGGTTACAATTTCAATATACACTGAATTCCACTATTCTGAACCACGCAGTATGGCCCCAGCCATTAATGTGTCTAGGAAAAAAGGAAGCCATATCCAGGAGTATCTTTCCTTGAAAATTGAAACTGTTAAAAAGTGTTAGGTCAGACTTAACAACAATAGTAATATGTTACTTTCATAGGCTCCTTTATGTTAAAGAGTCCAACCAACTTTGAACTAGCCTGGTCCCTGGATGTGAACAATGGCGATGGGATATTTCACTTTCCACTTCTAAGTCCCAACTACCTATCCAACACTGTTCTGCAAAAGATGAGACCCCAAGCAATAATCATTGTCCTTGCTTGAATTTCGATACTAGTGTTTGAAACGAATATGCTCAGTTTTTATTCCCCAAGTTTTTCTTGTGTTTTAAGTATCCTTGGAGGGTTGCATTTTATGGAATATGTTGTTACTGCAGAAAGGTGACATCAGTTTTCCATCAGAGTCCAGCAATATTTCTCCAATTTCCATGGTTTATGTCGAAGATACGAAATTTGCAACAGTTGAACAACAAAGGATAAAGCAACCATTTTACAGGGCGGTTAAAAGATTTTGAGTTATTGTGCAATTTATTAAAATGTGACCTTAGAAACAATTGTTCATAACTTTTAGTAGTTCTAAAAATATGACTCTTAGAAACAATTGTCATTTTTAGAGTCCATGTGCGACCGTTTCTATTGTATATGTTTAGAATTTCACTAGTTTTATAAAAATAATAGTAATAAAAATAATCAATAAAATTGTATAATCAATTATTTTTAACAATTGTAACTCTTATTTTTTTAAGATCATTTTCAAAAAAAAAAAATGAATTTCGTGATTAACATATAATTTATCAAAATTTTGGGCCTTCTAAATTTAGGGAGGTTTATACGGTCTCTTCTATTGTGTCTATACAGAACCTCTACTACTACTATATATAAGAAACATGCACCCTTGTTCGCCTCAGATAATGTAAATAATGTTATACATGTACTCAGGATGGACTGAATGGTGCTAGGGGCAGTTGCAACCGTTGAAAATTTTAATTTTTTATATTTTATATTAATGATTTAGTCTTGTATTATAATAGTTTTAAATTTTTATATAATTTTACTAAATTTAAATATTCACATCCCCTGACATAAAATCATGTGTTCGTCTCTTCTCTTCTCTGTGGTCTGCTTCATGCTTATATTTTTATGTGTGTCGATGTTTTTTAGAGAATCATTCAGAGAGGCATTCTTCTTATCATCATACATCTTAACCCAGCCTTCCCCTCCTATTAAACTTTGCCTTATTAGAGAAAAACAAAGTCTCTATACCGATACTTTATCCTCATTTTTTAGTTACCAATCCAACTAAAATCCAAGGGGAAATCTGCTGCATCTCTCGCTACAGCAAAATAGTTTTATAGCGACGTTTTTTTAGGTCTATACCGACGTTTATAAACGCCGCTAAAAGACTCAGTGACGCATAGAAAAACGTCACAAGAAACGCCGCTGAAACAAGTGGGTGAAATATAACCATTTATTTACTGTTCATCTATGGAGTAAACAGTCAAAAATAAACAACTAAAACACCGCTCTCCTTCAACCTTTTTCTTCAACGTTGTTTAGGGTTAAACGTATTTATTCTGAACGACGGATGACTTCATTTTATTTTGTTTGTTCGCTTTCTGGCGATTTTCTAATTTTATTCATGTATCTTTTTCTGGCGTTTTTGATGGGTTCAGTCAGTCTCGACGGTTATGGTTTTTGTTAGAAGAGAGAAATTAAAATATATATATATATATGAATTGAGAATTAATATAATGATAATATAAAAAATTGTTATTCTAAAAACCTAAACCGCTTTTTTTAAAAATCTTTTTAGTTTTTTTTATTTTTATTTTGATCGATGATCGGTAATTAATTTTAATATTAGTTGTCGACTATTAAATTTATCATTTTTTGTTTTTAATTTTAATAAGATTTTTTGATTCTATAGTACGTTCTTTCTGTCTTTATGATACGTTTTTCTTTTATCTTTTGACAAGTTTTTTGTTTCTGTTTTGTGATTTGGTTCATCCCTCTTTATGATATATTTCAGCATACCTTAGCAATTGATTGTTGTTCGCATAAAGATTTAATCGATGCTAATTTTTTATAGATAAAAATATAAATGATCATAACAATCGAATTTAATATCTACTAATCAAATTAAAAATGAGAAGCAAATGTAGTTTTGGCGTAAAATATTTAAAACTTGTTTACATATTTTCATGTATAAGGGCGTAGAAAAGAATGTCATGTTTAAAAAAGTTAAAAATAATAATCTTACATTAAAAAGAGAAATACAAATTAAAATACATAAACAAAGATATTATTTATGTGTCATACATTTTTATAAAGAGAATAATAAAAATCGTAATAAATGATATAAAAAATAATTATTTAATTACCTAATTTACATTGAACATTCATGAATAAGATAAATAGGATAGAGAATCATAACACTGACCCATCATAAGTGTAGTTGACTTATGATAAAAACGTTGTAAGATTAAGGCATAAAGATAACTTTCATCCTTAACGTTTATAATTTTTATCATTTTAGTCCCTATTTTTTTTAGAATAAATTTAGCCTTTGATCTATGTCTTTTTAATAAATAACTCATTTTTTAACTATCATAATAATTGAACCGTTAAAAATTTAATAATAATAACATATCATATATATGTGATAATATGTTTTAAATGACATATAATCTAACCTATTAAATATATACATATATATAATATAATTTTATTCCAGTATAAAATATAAAACAATTAAAATTTAAATAAAATATTAAAAATTAATTAAATCCAAAACAAAAATTTACTAAATATTCTTGACCCTAACTAAAATATCTTTATAAAACCCTAAAACTCTAATTTAAATTAAAACTAAAATACTTAAATTTTAAACTAAAATAATAAAAATATAATCGATTATTATCAAAATCTTTTATCTTTGATTCACCGGTAATAAACTATACAAAATATTTTTTTTTAGATTATGTTCATACATTTTTAGATAAAATTTTGATTTTACTATAATTAAGGTTGAGAATGTTTAGTAGCATTTTGTTTTAGATTTAATTAATTTTTAATAAATAAAAAAATAATTTTTAATATTTTATTTGAATTTTAATTATTTTATATTTTTAAATTTAAATAAAATTATATTTCGCGTATGTGTATTTAATATATTAGATGTTAAGTCATTTAAAATATATTATTATATATATATATGATATGTCATAATTATTAAATTTTTAACGGTTTAGTTATCATGATAATTAAAAAATGAGTTATTTGTTAAAAAGACATAGATCAAGGGCTAAATTTATCCAAAAAAAGAATAAGGACCAAAATGACAAAAGCTACAAATATTAAGGGTGAAAATCATCTTTATGTCTAAGATTAAATACAAAAGAATTTAACATCTCGCAAAAAACATACAAAAAATCACATCTAAAAAACCCGGCAATTATCTTACATTAAAAAAGGAAAAAAAAATAATCCATGACAATGTTTATATTATTTATATTATTATGCAAGGAATAATTTTTTAATGTAAGAGAAAGCAAAATGAAAATAAGACGAAGAGGATGAGTGGAGAGAAGGGGATAATGATGACGGTGTCGAAATCATTCCCGATCAGAGAGGTAGTTAGAATACATTTTTAAATGTCAAATCATCCAACTAATGAACCAATAAGGTTAGTAATCAAAACACTTTTCATATACGAAGATCAAATTAAGATTTGACAAAAAAAACATATGCCATAAGTTACCCTTAAACTTCTAGTGTTAGAGACTAATTATTAATTGCAGTTGCACTGTTCATTTTATAGTCAACACTGGAATCTGATGAAACATTTCTCTCCCAAGAAAATTGCTATAGGGTGGTCCCTCTTTCTTTCTTGTTCCTTTTCCCCCGATTTCCCAGCGTGTATATTTTATGAGGGTTTGACCAGAACCACAAGAAAGTGTTTATTACTTTGTAGCATAACATATGGTAGATTAGATACAGAAGGATGCAATCACAGACAGCAATGGGACAATAGAGCTATAGAAGAGAGGTGAATTTATGCATTTCCAGGAGACTATAAAAGAAAGATCAACACTCAATAAATTTAGGCATAGCAGACCCTGAGAGAGGGTGTTTCAGCTTCCAAAATCACCACTTACAAAAGGGGTATTTGACAACAGAACAATTTTAATGTTGGCTCAATCCACAATTCAACACCACAGTTCGGAAAAGCAGAGGCAATATACATTTCCACCTTATATCCTACTGTACATTCAGGCATCTTTAACCTTGACCATGGTGCTTCAGAACGGAATAGGTAATATTACATGTCCAAGTCCAACAGAATGGAAATGGATGAAAAATACATAAATACTCAACATCAGCTGCTAGATTTGAATAAATGAGAATCAGACATGATCAATGAACAGCTACATTCCTAAATTACTCAAATTATATCACATATACAAGAAAAACATGAACAAATGAAAGCTAGAAAACTTGAGCAGCAACTAGTAATACTGTTCACCAGAAAGCAAAGAATATAATTCAATCAAAAGTCCCATCTTTCACTCATGGATAAATCACCTTTTCAGCACAATTAACTTCAGAATTAAAAAGACCAAAACCTTAGTAGATATAGCATAATGTTATGGAAGGTTTAAACTGTGAAAAAACAAGACAACAATTACCGAATTTAGAAGAAACTCACAAATCAGACTTTGCTAAGAAGACGTAGAATTCGATTTTTTTGTGCATTTGACTAGAGGATTCATACTCTTTATCACTTTTTTACGTGCCCTCTTCACAGATTTAGCTTTCTTTGCCTTGACTACCGGCATTTCCCTTATAGGACCTGGAGGTATCCCTTGCTTAAGTGCACTTCCTCTAGGAGTAGCAGAGGGGGGTAACCTCAAACTTAGTGGAGGTAAAGGACTGTGGGGCTTCCAAACAACGTTGTTTTTCATTGAAAATCTTACCCTCTTTGTGCTATTCTCACAAGTTTTCGCAGTTCCACCACCTTCACCATCAGCTTCACTGGTTAGCAGCCCATTCTGAGCTTTTTGGCCATCCATGCTCTTTGCTCTCTTTCTCTTCTTGGATACAGCACCATTAACTTTTGGCAAATCGCAGGCACTTGCAGCATCACCATTCAAGCCCACTTCTGCAGCAACCTTCTCAAATTGGTGCTGAAGGTTTGAAACAACTGATTCAGTAAATGTTATAGAATCCCCACCACCATTCCACTCGATATTAGAACCGGCACCCTGTGCAGGTAAATTAACATCATTCTCTTGATCTGCCGGGCTACATTCAGTTTTCTTGCTTTTCCTCATATTTTTACTACTGCCCCAAGATGCCTTTTTGTCCTTCTTGCTTTTCTTCACCGCCTTCTTTGCAGGACCATTAATATCAACTTCATCTGGCTCCAAAGCATCATTAGAAACATCCACATCACTAGCAATAGGTATTAATTCAGGCACCTCATCTTTTTCATCACCTTCATAAACCTCGGGAATCGAAATATCAATACCCAATGAAGTCAAATCCTTGTCCAACTTCAAGAATTCCTCATGTAGAGCTAACACAGTCTTCCTATTGCCCTGACAGCAATCCATTGAAGAACCCAATTCATAAAACTTAATGGAGAACCCCATCACTAAACTAATGGTCCCCAACACAACCACATCGTCGCCATCAACAACCTCACCCCCAGACCTCTTAAGTTCCAGCAATCTCCTTCCCCTTTCAACAAACACATCAAACACATTACTTCTTATCTTCCCAACCAAAACCTTATCACTCACCTTCCCCAAGATTCCAAAAAATGGTTCCAACAGAACCTCAACAACCTCCTTTCTTAAAGGTAGAAAAGGCCTAATCTCCTCGAGAAAAACTGAAGCAATGTGATAATTAACTCCATTCCCTTGAAACTTATCATCAGCAAGAAATGTTCCATCAACTAAAACCCTAATCGAACGACGGGTAAATTCCAAATCCCAAGAAGATTTCTTCAACATAACAAAAAAGCAATTCAAAAACCTACGAATTAAGAGATAAAACTTATCTAACCTTAACTTATCAATTCCGGGCCACTCGCGACGCATTGTAAGAAGAAAAACAGAGAAATATTGTAGAGATAGACCTGGTTCGAGCTTCGGAAGAACCGATGAAAGCTTTTCGATGAGGTCGGACTGAGCCGGCATCTTGTCGGCATGCCAAACGCAATAGAAGAGACCTTTCCAGAGCTTCTTCATCTCCTCATCGGAGACTTCACTCTGTGAAGGAAGCCACGAATTGAGGAGAGACCGTACGGCTCTGTCTCGGCTCGACTTGTCGCAAGCCGCTAGTAGCTTTATCAAGGCCGGGCCTTCTCCGGCTCCGGATCCGGTCATATTGAGCGTGTTTAGAAAGAAATTATTGGGATTGGAATTCGTCGGAATTGGAGGCTTCTTTGTATTTGTTGCTAAAGAAGAGCGAGCAAAAGAACCCTAGGGGTAATTTTGTAAAAGGGAAACCTGAACCGCCAAAAGATGAAATTACTTCACAACTACAAATACCGTTCTTTTTGGTCACCTCGGGGCACAATCAAGAGCGGTTTTATAGAAAATTTTTGATACCGTATAAATTTAAATTTATATAAATTTGATATTTTGTAATTTAATATAAGATTTAAATTTTGTAATAGAATTTAATATTTATAATTAGATTAGAGTTTAAGTATTATAATCTGAGATTTTAGATTTAGATACCTAAATTTTAAATTTTATAATTTAAATAAAAAATATTTTTATACATTATTTATAAGATATAATTTTTAATCGAGTGATTTGATTTTTTAATTTAATCTATGATTTTTCTGAATTTTTTATTTATTTGAAGCCTATTTTAATTAAATTTGAATCATATTTTCTTTAACCATAACATATTACTTATGTAACTCCAAATCCTATTTTTAGCAACAATTTAGTCCATTAATTTTATATAATCTTCTTACCTCTTCGATTCATCATTAATTTTAAGTTAATTTTAGGGTAAACTATACCAGTGACCACCCAACTATTTGGGGATACCTATTTTGACCACCCAACTAAAGAACTCGTCAATCAGGTACCCCAACTTTGAAACCCTACCTATTTTGGCCACTGCCGTTAAAATTCTGACGGAAAAGTTAACAGTGATGACGTGACAGTTAATGGTGATGACGTGGACGTTAACTAAAATTTGTAAAATTACATATTTAATCTCTCTAATTTATTTATTATTTTAAATTAATCATAAAAATAAATTAATAAATAAAATTAATCACCCAACCGATTTGTGAAACGTGTCACAACAATATTGGGTGATTAATTTTATTTATTAATTTATTTTTATAATTAATTAATATATTTTTCTTTCCAGTCACCACCTGGTTGGTGAGAAAGAATGGAAGAATGAAAATGAAGTGATTATGCCTAAGAGGGGATTTGAACCCTTGACCCTTTGCTTGAATAGCAAAAAGCTAAACCACTAGGCCAATAGAATTTTGTGATATAAAACCCGAAAACGTGTTATTAAATGGTTATCTCTTAGTATTTGAATTACTTTAACAAAGGCCAACTGTTTAAATCAATTAATATTTAAATAAAAATATTAAATATTTAGATTTTAATTATTCAAATAAATTAAAATCTAAATATTCAAATAAAAATATTTAGATTTTAATTATTCGAATATTTGAATTTCGTTGTTTAAATATTTTTATATTTTTTGTTCGAAAAATTAAAATCTAAATATTTTTATTTGAATATTTTTAAATTCAAATATTAGAATACTCATGATTTTTATTCATATATTCGAATAAAAAATATTTAAATATTTATGATTTTTATTTGAATAAATTAAAATCTAAATATTCAAATAAAAATATTTAGATTTTAATTATTCGAATATTTGAATTTTGTTGTTTAAATATTTTTATATTTTTTGTTCGAATAATTAAAATCTAAATATTTTTAAATTCAAATATTCGAATATTCATGATTTTTATTCATATATTCGAATAAAAAATATTTAAATATTTATGATTTTTATTCGAATAAATTAAAATCTAAATATTCAAATAAAAATATTTAGATTTTAATTATTCGAATATTTGAATTTCGTTGTTTAAATATTTTTATATTTTTTATTTGAATAATTACTGAAACGTTATCCCTTAATAAAACATGTGAATATATTTAAACACTAAAGGTAACTTGGTTTAGTGGTTTACTTGTCGATAGGGTGTTAGCTATGCTGGAGGTTGTGAGTTCAAATCCCCTTGCATGCAAAAACCTCTACATTTTATTTCTTTCACTAAACATTCACCAATCCGGTGGTGACACGTGTCACCACTCGATTGGAGAGGAATATATAATAAATAAAAATAAATTAATAAATAAAATTAAGATTAAATTAAAAAAATAAATAAATTAGAGGGATTAAATATGTAATTTTACCAATTTTAATTAACAGCCACGTCACTGCTGTTAACTTTTCCGTCAAAATTTTAACGGCAGTGGCCAAAATAGGTAGAGTTTTAAAGTTGGAGTACCTGATTGACGAGTTCTTTAGTTGGGTGGTCAAAATAGGTATCCCCAAATAGTTGAGTGGTCACTGGTGTAGTTTACCCTTAATTTTAATCACATTTAAATCGTATCCTCTTCAACTACTTTAATCCTTCCTTTGATAGAAAGGGGATCTTCTACCTCCACTAAACAACATAGCAAAAATTGAATTCCCGATACAATACAATTTGAATATAATAAAATGATTGAGAGTTCGAATCAAATTAAAAATTTTAAGTTATTCATGTTAAAGTATACATATTTTTTATAATTTAAATTTTATTTAATTTTTTTATTAGAATTGAATTTTTGAGTTATTATATAGATTTAATTGTAATTATTTTTTATATTATAATATAATTTGATTTTAATTTAAATTACTTTCTTTAATCATAATATATATATCATCGTATTTTTATATATGACGTATATTTTTACATATTTTTTTCATGTTGGTATATATATTTGAAAAAATTAAGAAACTTGAACTAAAACTTAAAAATCAATCTATTAATGGCTAAAAAGTTCAAACTATATAAATTTTTATTTTATAACTCAAATTTTATTCAGTTTTTTTAGTTTTGACACCTAAAATCGAATCGAATTTTTTTTAACCCTGAATATCAAGATAAAAACAACAATAATATCCATCAAGGTTTATTTATACAATTATGGTTTAATTATCTCTACAGTTCGGATATTTCATTTCTCGTCATCATTTTGTTGAACTTCAGTGATAAACTTTTTCCAGCACATCGCCGTGGACATGGGTGGGTGTAACAAGAAAGTGAGGTACAATTAACCCCACTTGATTTGTTGAGTATGAGATCTTTAGTTCAGTAATATAAATATTTTTATAGAAAATATTAGATTTGATTCCATTTAATTTATTAAAATATAAGATCAACAATACTTATCGTAGTAATATAAATTTTTTATATCTCATATTTTACTCTTAAGCCCACTAAATAAAAATATTGATTTTGTCCCTTCCCGTAAATAAAAGTTTTAACTATTCTACATCTTCGTCGGTTTACGTCTCATAATTTTAAAATATTTTTATCTACCTAATTATCATCCCTAATCAAATGAGATATTATATTACGTGCTCATCTCATCTCATCATTCGTGGTCTTAATTAATGAAAATCACTCATTTTACCGTTAATAATGTATGTTATTAATCTAATTTTAAAAATATATTTTTTAAATGACATAAAAAATAAGTGAAGATTTATCGATTAAAAAAAATGATTTAAAACATAATAATAAAATAAGTAGTTATAATTAAATAAAATCATAATTGATATAATAAATTAGACTTGTAATATAATTTCTTACATCGGATCATGTCTCCGACATGTACCAACAGAAACAACGGTAGTGAGTGGTTTCGTTCGAAACCATATCAACGAATCTGGGAGAAGATAAGTTGTACTTATCAAATATTATAAAATGGCGAAGTCGACAAATAAAAGGTTAAAATACACTTTAGACCATTTAATTATGTATATGATTGTAAACGGGTCATATATTTTTTAAAAATTACAATTTAGTTATTTAACTAAAAATGTGTTACAAATAAGTCACTTCTCGTTAAATTTGAACATGACACACCTAATGATATTTTTAGTCATTCAAACATATATATAATCTAAAATAATTTAATAAATTTATATTTAAAATTTTTAACATCGATCACATCCTCCGACCACCTATTGTATTCTATAATTTTATTTATCAATTTAATAATTAAAAAATATGATAACATGATAAACACAATAACTTTACTACTAAATAATTGATAAACTAATAAAACAAATTCATTATATCTATAATATTTCTTATTTGTTGGCATATTTATTTTTCTAATAAAAATTAAATTTAAAGATTAAATTTGTTAAATAATTTCAAATTAAAATTATATTAAAATATATAAGTTTTATAAAATTATTATTATTCAAAGTCATAATTGGTATAAAATAATTTATTTATAATAAAATTTTAACCGAGTAGTTAAATGGTAATAATTAAACCATATGATTGAAATTTGAATGATCTTGCACTTATTTTTGAAGAATAACCTTCTAGTAAATTTTCCTGAAGAAAATATTTTTCCTCTTTATTCAACATAAACCCTAGAACCTGAAATTTCGCTACTGAGATCAAAACTGCCCCTTAAATTGGAACCCATTCATCCGCGCTTGATATCTGTAAGTATTAATAATCCAATTTAAATTCTTTATTCCAGTTATTTTATACGATTAATTTAGAGTAAATTTGTTTCTGGCATTTTCGGGTCTGGATTTTGATTATATCGGGAACTCTTGGGACTTGGATGCTTTCTCAACTAGTTTTTTTTTTTTTTTTTCTATTTTATTTTGTTTTTGTAATCGTTCTTAATCGATTCTTTTTGCAGGCACTTGAGGTAAACCTTGCATATGTTCTTGGAATGGCCAACAATTCTCAACCCTCTAGTGCCCAGGTATCCTGCTTTTTAGGTTTAGTTTTTCTTGGTTTTATTTGTATAATCTAGATTCTTGTCTAAGATTATGTTGTCTGTTGGGGTTAAATCGTTGTTGCTGGCTGAACTGTTGCCATGTTTTGTCCAAATTTATGTACATCACCTAAGGCTTAGAAATAACTTGAATGTACCCATTAGAAGCTCCGACTTTGATGAAATTCTCTTGGTGGCACTGACATTATTGCTTTTAATATTAATGAGAAATGGATGCTGCTTTTGCCTGAAGTTCATACATTAGTAATCCCCTTTATTGTAGTTTTTAGATGAAGGTCTAAGATGTCTAAAACTTTTTTGCTATCCTCTTTCTTTCCCAGACACATTGGTCTCCTGCAGTTGGATCCATGGGTCCTCAAAGTTATGGCTCTCCCTTAACTTCACAGGTAGTTGCTCCTTTTTTAGCGGTTTTTTTTTTTTCCATATTGCGATAGCAACTTATTAAATGCATTGTGTGTGAAATTTTCCATCACAGTTTTGACCAGGGGTGCCATGTTTTTATTAGATCAATTGCAGAAGAGAGCACTAGGAGAGAGATCTATGAGGAATACATTGCACACTTACAGGAGAAAGCTAAAGAAAAGGACCGAAAACGAGAGGAAAAGGTTTGCAAAATTTTAACTATATTTCCAAGTGGTTGGTGGTTAAAACTTCCATAAATCCATAAAATACCTTTGATACTAATTCAAGGTTTGCAAAATTTTAACTATATTTCCAAGTGGTTGGTGGTTGAAACCTCCATAAATTCATAAAATACCTTTGATACTAACCCACTTTTTGGGCACTATGAAGTTTAGTTGGTCTTAAAAAACCCAAGTATGTGCACTTGTACAATTAGATTTTTTTTTGTGCTCTCTCCATTTAATTTTCCTGAGCTATGATCTGCATTTCATTATATTTTGCGTAAAACTGTAGATTTCTTCTAAATCAGAAGATGTTTATCTTGTTGTTTTCAGGCTAAGAAGGAGAAAGAGAAGAGAAAGAGAAGCGGAAAGAGAAAGAGAAGGAGAGGAAGGAAAGGGAAAGAGAAAGTGAAAGGGGAAAAGGTAAGTATCGAACTAAAAAGGATGAGACAGATAGTGAGAATTTAGATATATCTGACAGCTATGGTCATAAAGAAGAGAAGAAAAGGAGGAAGAAGACAGGAAACACCGTAAGCGACATCAAAATGCTGTTGATGATGGGAGTTCTGATAAGGACGATAGAGAGGAGTCCAGAAAGTCTCATAGACATGGCGGTGACCATAAGAAATCAAGAAAGGTGTATCTACCTATATATATCAATTGATAATATTTGTATATTTGTCCATCTAAGTCATAATGTTCTTCCAACATTCCTTTGGCAGCATGCTCATTCTCCCGAATCCGACAATGGAAGCCGACATAAAAAGCACAAGAGAGATCATGATGGGTCACGAAGAAGCAGTGGTTATGAGGAACTCGAAGACGGAGAACTGGGTTAGGATGGTGAAATTCAGTAGTTTGCTATCAACCTTTCTTATTCCAAAATGCCTAGGAAACAGAGTGATTGAACTAGCTCTTTAATGATTTTAAATTTACATTGGTGTATTTTATACACCGAGTAACCTACAACTCTAATAACTTTTTAGCCCTGATAAAAAGAAAAACTCGAGGTTGGTAAAAACAATAGATCATGGTCACTCGCACATCAAAAGCAACTTATTAGTCTTTTAGCTTATGCTGAATGCATATTATTATTATGTTTTGTCTTTACATCTTGTCACTTTTTTTTGTTTTGGATGTTAGGAGGTGCAAGAAATAGAATGGCATCCCTTGCCTTTTGGAATTTTCGATCTTTATTTAGGGAGGTAGAATGGGGCCGTTTGGTTTGATGTAAAAAGCTTTCTTGTTGGCTTCCCAATATTTCTTTCTCTTCCTACTTATTTATCATTCTACTATTACCAGCATTTATTGTGCTACATATGGTCCTTTTGTTTTTGTCTCTAAAGAAACTGTCATGTTATGGGGCAATCGTTAATGTTATTCTTTTGACATTCGGCTGGCATCCGATGTTTTAATCAAACATCTTTGAATGAAGTGCAAGAAAATTATCAAAAGGAAAAAAGGGTTCTTTCACTTAATGGTGGTTTTGATGTTATTTTAATGGATGCATGCATTCATCATAAATATCCCTCCAAGACTATGGTTGGTTCCATCATTATATACTAAATTCTAGATGAAGCCTAAAGACCAAAATCCTTTCTTTCATAGTGTAATAAATCTATGCCTAGAGAAGTTCAGAAGAGCCGACAGAAAATCAAATTAGTTATTGAACTAAGCAAGGAAACAGTTTACATCTACATCATATCATGTTAGATGTTATTATTAATCATACCCATGACAACTTCACTTGTAATCTCCTCAACAATGGCGTTTCCCAGTAGTATCCCCATCTCCCTTTTCCAGGATTCAATCTCAAAATCATTCCATTCCTGTTTTGATTCCATTACATCCAATTCCAACATCTCGTTTATGTTTGTTTCATCTCCACATCGTTTCCCCCATCGCCTTATCTTCTCACATATAACACTCCCAATCTCCTCTGACCCTATAAACCCTTCCTTCCCATGCCCCTTGTTATGATCCATCAACTCTCTAACACAGTCCAAGAGAAGCTGCTTTGTTTGCTGCAAAACCCTTTTCGACACCGAAATCGGGGAACTGTTACACTCTTCTAAATCTTTTAATCCTTCACAGCCTGCTTCTTCTTTTGCTGTTGTCTGGTGAAGTAAACTCCATAACGTAGCTGACAATATAGACTCCTCTGTTATTAGCTTAGGCAAAATGAAGCTTTTCTCCCTTGTATTGGAAACTGTTTTAAAGCAAGAGATTTAGTATTCAATAATGAATTTAAATCACAAGTGAAGTCATCGAAGATACTTAACTGGTATCCAGTGGGGAACCTGTTGAAGTAGATGTTGCTTCTAATAATAACTGTGGGCTGTGTTGTATGCTGTTTTCCATGCATGTACTCAATTGAAACTTCGTATCTGCAGAAGCCTATAAGAATATCAGATAGATTCTGCTTCATGCAAAAATGAAAGTCTTATGGAAAGCCTTTTCTACCTTTTTCTCCCTTTCGGCATTGAGTTCTGAAGGCTTGGGATTGGGATTGCGAGTAACCATAGATGTTTCATCTGTGTCACTATCTGAACTTGAATTATACAGTGCTGAGCAGCTACTAAAAGAAAATCTATCTGCCTCTGCAGGTTCTTGGTTATTTCCATCTTCATCATAGGAATTCTTGGTTCTTAAGCCTCTGATTGTAAACAATTTGCTACATAGTATAACTTTAAGTACCTTGGGGAAGTTCAGAATACCCTTGATTCTCTTGTTTTTGTTACTACCAGACATCTTTAGAAACTTGCCTGAACTGCCATGGCCGTGAATGGAAGTTAAGTTCTTTGTCCCACACCCTTTTTCTGAAAGGTAAACCTCTAAGGCAAAAGGCTCTTGCTGTTCTTGGAGGAGTTCTCCAAGTTGCCTTGCAGGCTTGGATGCTATGGTCCTTGTGGCCATGGGTGGCCACTGCTAGGCTGAAAGCTTGCAGGAAGGAAAAAAGAAGGGAAAACAAGAAGATAAGATGCATATGCAAGAGTTGGTATTAAATGGAGGAAAAACATACATATCTATTAGTTTGGGAATGAAAAATAGCAGAAACACACAGAAGATTGGGCATTTAATGCTATGAAAAGGAGAGAGAGACTTAATCCATACAATACCAAGCTCACATAGCTTTAACTGTTAATCAGGAGGTTTTAGTAGTAGTAAACACCCAAGTTTCAAAGATTTTGGCTGGACATACAGTTTTAAGGTAGGTGTAAAGTGTAATATAGCCTTATAATCTAGCATCTTCTATTCCAGTGTTTTGTTTCATTTCATTGCCTCTTGTCTTTTTACACCCAGATTTTGACACCTTATTCAATCCTCCAGTTCAATCCCTTTCATATCATATGTACCCGAATCAATCTTTTGTTTTTGCTACTTAATATGGTCCCCAAAGCACCTTGTTTCTTTTTGACTAGCCAGAGGCAAATTGAATGATAATTCCTGCACAGAAACTGGCTATACTCTCTTTGTATTTACTTGCAAAAGCAAATCTCAGATGATATACATGAACAGGTTGACATCCATGTGAATTTCCTCTAACAAAAGTACATGCATTCAGCCAGTCCATCTCATGGTTCAGTGTTCATAGCATTACAATTAATCTTCACCTGTGAGCTTAATGCTCAAAAACTGGAGAAGAGAAGTTCTGTCATGTTTTTTCATTGTTTAGTTGTTTTCTTGATGAAATGGTTTGTGTTTATAAAGTGAAAGGGAAAAGTAGGAGCCGCTTTGCTTGGGGATTTGGTTTATCAGAAATGATACAGGTGTAGTTTCAAAGTTTTGGAAAGGAAAATCTGTCCTTGTGTTGAAAGTAAAATTCAGAGAGATATTCTTGAGTTGATGCAATGACAACCAATATCAGTTGTCCTTTCTTTTCCACTTTGTTGGCACTGTTATGGTTTTGGGAGTAGGTTTTCATATATGAAACTTCTGTTGGGTGTATGGATATGGTAAAATAATAGAATCGAGAAAGGAAGAAGAAGAAAAGGATAAGTATGGTATAGCCATGGTTGATGATTTTCATATCCCTGTGAGAATGGCTGGTTTGTTGCATTACCAAGTATGATGAAATGTCACCAAACAAAATTAAATGAACATCATATCAGGTGGGTGTTAAAAAAGGAATATCCATCATTGATGAGAGAGGATATGAGGCATTATCTCCTACTAATGTCCTAGTGTGTTTGAGATGATCAGAAAGTAAAAATTAGGTTAATGTAAAAGATAACTAAATTTAGTTACAGAGCCAGGATTTGGGTTGAGGGGTAAAACATAAATGTTTAAAGTAGAAAGGATAAATTCATAAAAAAATATTTTTAAAAAAATTAAATAGAGGAACAAAAGTAAAAAAATAAATTTTCGGGGTGGGGACGATTGCCCCTCCCCAGTCCCCACCCCACGTAGTTTCATCCATAACTAAATTCATTATTATTATTATTATTATTATTATTATTATTATTATTATGTTAGAAATTTTAAAAATTTTGATAATTTATTAGTAACATTTTAAGAGTTATTATCTTATACAATGATGCGGCTTCCATAGCGGTTGCGGTTGCAGTCACGGTATTGCGATTGCGGACGCTGCGGACGTTATGTAACGCGTAACGGCTGATGCGGTCGTGATTTGATTTTAAAAATTCATAATTTTTTAAAAATATTGTTTATATGTATATTTTACAATATTGAGAACTTTATCTAGGATAATATGTATTTAATTGGTAGAAATGAGAACTTTGGGATAATTTACTAATTTTGTTATTATTTGTAGTTAAACTATACAATTATGAACTTATAAAGAAATCATGAAAGTGTTTTATTTATAGATATTTATATTTTAGATTATTTTTCAATATTTAATTGTGGTGATACGGCGTTGCGGTGCAATATATGACATATTACGGAGTTATCTAACGGTTTCATACTATAAAAGTTGTGATGCGATTCTTTCATTGCGTTGCGCTTAAAATACGTCACGGTGATCTTAAAAAACGTTACGATACAACAGTTGCACTGCGTTGCGGCACATTTTAATACTATGAGAGGAGATTGTTGAGAGATATAAGGCAAGTTTAATCGCAAAAGGCTACAATCAACCCGAAGAAGTTGCTTATGCCGATACTTTCTCTCTCACCAGTAGCAAACTGGTCACTGTTAGAACAGTCTTGTCTCTTGCAGCCTTATTCAATTGGCCTCTGTTTCAAATGGATGTCCATGACGTATTCCTCCAAAGAGATTTATCTGAGGAAGTGTATATGAACTTATCTGAGGGATTCAACCACCATGGAGAGAATATGATATGTAGGTTGCAGAAATCTATTTATGGCCTTAAACAGGCATCAAGGCAATGGAACATGAAATAACAGAAGCTTGTGGCAAGTGGCAACTGGTTACCAACAAAGAAAATATGACTACTCATTGTTTACTAAGAAGCAAGGTAAAAAAAAAAGTAGTCATGCTTATCTATGTTGATGATCCATTACTGACTGATAATGACATTGGACTGGTTAGTGGGTTGAAACAAATTTTTAATAACAACTTCAAGATGAAGGATCTAGCTAGGTGAGCTGAAATACTTTCTTGGATTGGAAATTTTAAGTTCTAATGAAGGTATCTTGCTGAATCAAAGGAAATATGCCTTGGAACTCATTGAAAGTACTGGTTTCAGGAGCTAGGCCTGCTCTAAGCCTCTAACTCCTTTAGAGCAATATCTGAAGCTTATACAACAGTTTTTGATGAATCAATGCAGCATGAAAGTGATGATCTATAAAAAACAGTCTTTCAAAGATTAATTGGAAGGCTGATTGACCTTACACACACTCCTGATATTTCATATGCAGTTCAACATCAAATATTAACTATTGGCTAGAAAAAATATGGCGGAAATAATGGCAAATCTTTTTATTTTTTTCTAGGAAACCAAACATCAAATATTAACTTACCAAATTATGCAATGAAAAAAACTTTTCCCAATCTTTATTCTTGAATAAATGCGGCTCCTTTCTCTCCTCTGCCTCTTCTCCTACTAGTGGTTCTATATTCACGCCTCACGTTCCCATCGCTGTGAATCAACGGCAAGTCGTTCGCATCCTCGCCGTCGTCCACCGTGCCTATACGGATGCAAGAACATCGATCCAACGATGTGAAGAATGCAGTCGATACACCGTTGACGAACCACATGACAACACCGTCTAGCTTTCCGCACCCTGACCCAACAGCAGCTAGTTGTGAGCCATGAGCTAAGGATGATGATGACCGGACCTCCCTCGGCTTGACTCTGTTTGATCCAAGGTTGAAGAAACATGAGCAATTACTAGTATTGGTGGTGATAGTGGTTGACATGCCTATGAATTCAGTTGGCAATACTAATGAAGAAGAAAGCTTTGGAGTTGCCCAAGGGAGAAGGGAGAGGTTTGTTGGGCTGAAGTTCAGGGATTGGGTGTCCCTTAAGTTATAAATATGGTTGGTGTTTGCTTAGTAGTAGAATACACCTAATTCCTACCTATGCCCTTTATTTGTTGTGGAATTACAAGGCTATTTTATTCAAAGTGGATATATTATAAATATATTAATCTTATTAAAATTAGGGGTGTTAAAAAATACTCAATCTGACTTACTCGATTTGATTATCTGATTACCCGAACTTAAATACTTGAGTGTTTATTCGAATTTTTTTATCCGGGTCGGGTATCCGGCCCGTCATTTTCTGGGTCGGACTCGGATTATGAAATTAAAATTTTTTGGGTATTCGATTACTTTCGGGTACTCAGTTCTTATATTTTTTATTTTTAAATATAATTATTATTTAAATAAAATAGTCTTATATTCACTATATTTTCAAATTTAAAAACTTAATTTTTAAATATTTATCTCTTAAACTTAATTTTCAAAAAAATGTAGGCACGTAAAAAGAAAATTAAGATTTATTATAAAATAATAAATTTAATTTTACGAGTAGACAAAATTCAAACTTTACGTGTTTAGATATATATTATTTTATTAAAATAAATTAAATTAATTAAAAATTTAAAATAAATTAAAAATATTAAATAACAAGCTTTATTTTTTAACTTTTATGTCTTTTTTATTATTTATATATTAAAATAAATTAAATAATTAAAAATATTAAAAAAATTCTTTAGTCATATGTTTTATTTCAAGTTAGATTATGTAACGTGGGTCTTAAACTTTAGGTTTAGATTATGTAATTAGGGTATTAAAATTTTATATGTTTAGATATTGAGTTGTTAATTCGAGCTTTTAAATTTATGTATTTTTTAAGATTAAATTTAAAATTTATATTAAAAAATAGATACTCGTTACCCGAATATTTAAATACCCGAAGCATCGGTACCCGAAAAATCTAAATCAGGACACGAGTCGATTTTTTAAATACCCAAACCTCCCAGTACCCGATACTTCGGGTACCCGAATTTTAACACCCCTAATTAAAATATATTCTATCATGATTGACATTTTATTAAATTATTTATGCTGTTTTTCATATTCTAAGGACAAAATTAGAGTGGTCCGGTAAGGTCCATGACCCCTAAAATAAAATTATGTTCATAAATTCTACTAAAATCATAGTTTTAATAATTTATGTATTAGTGCATGATAAAGTTACATTCTTTTTAAATGGTAAAAATTTAATTTAATAATTCCAAAAATTCAGATATTAAAAAAATGATACAATAATATAATTATATTCATTTTCATAAAATATATAATCCAATTTAAAAACCTTTAAAAAAAACTATACTAACTTTACCTTACATCCAATTCTTATGTTCCAATTTTAATATAATTGACAAGTAACAACTCTAACTCTCTTTTTTTTTACTGAGGAAGAAGATATTATTTGTATTTTAAAAATTATATGTGTGGTTATAGTAGTTGTCGGTAGGAGGCTTATAGTTGTAAGAATTGATGGTTATGATTTTTTTAGTTTTATAATATTAAAAATAGATTTAGAGTTTATGGTTATGATCATATTTTTTAAAATTAAAAATTATTATTTTTAAATATTATTATAAAAAATTATATAAAAAATAATGAAAATTTTTATTTTGACGGTGATATATAAAATAAAATAATATGGATTGAAAGAGAGTGAATATTTCATGATATAGACTTGCCTGGTGGTTGTTTATTTTTGGGCTGATGATCCTTATTCAAGAGACGTTGCAGTAATTACTATGAAAGTGAGTTCACTCTTCAGACTGGGTTTTCAATCATACAAGAAGAGAGAGAGGATACATTCTATGAGGTTTATAATTTAAAATGATTAGAGAAATATCTATTTAGGACTATTTTATTATTTTTAAATATATATATTTTAACTTAATTATGGTGTTTATAATAATATTATTCTAAAATATACTCTTAACTATTAGATATTGAGTGCTCAATCAATGGATTGTAATATTAGTGTTCGAATTCATAACCTCTAAGAATAATAAGCATTCCTTTAATTACTGAGACAAGATGATTTATATTAGAAAAATAATAAAAAAATCCGATTTACTATAATACTTTCTTTTATTTAAAAGAAATTTTAAATTTAAAGTTTTAGGGAATATAATTTTTATTTTTTAATAAAAAAAATGTTTAAATTCGGAACATAAAAAATCTAACTTTTAAGGAGCTATATTAATGAATATTATAGATTAAAAAATAATCTGATATGTATATATTTTAAAAATTAAAAATTACAAATATAATATTCCACTGATTTCACCCTACTTAGCTGATAAAAATATGTTTAGGGATACTTGATAACGGAAATGAAGTTTGAAATTTCAAATTGACTGAAAAATAATTAAAAGTAAGTGTGACATCTTTTATTAAATATATTAAAATATTTTATATATTTTTATGTAAATTATTTTCAGAAGGATTTTTCATTTGAGTACTTAATTTAATTAATTTTTTTTATAATTGTTTTTTAATTTATTCGATGATAAATTTAAATAAATTATTATAGAGGTCTATTATAAATAATCCTTCTACTATATTTATTTCATTTAAAATGTAAAGATTTGATCACTTAATCTTACGTAAAAATTTAATATCTTGATTTAATCAGATGACTCACTCCGAACCAGAATAAAATCAGGATTATATTTTTATTTAATAATTATATTATAATTACCGAAAATTGAAAAATAAAAAAAAAATTGAGTCTGGATAATGGTGTATAGGGAACAGACTGTCCAGCACAAAAAATTGGGCTATACCTCTAGGTGTAGCCCATTCCAGTTGGACCGTTGGCGTACCCTTGATCCACCTTGACATTTGGGTTTGTACTCCGACCGATGCTTAAAATAGATGTTCAAACTATATATTTTTTAAAATATGTGTTTAATGGTTTTTTAGATAAAATAAATATTTAAAATTTTATTCTGTTAGTATTTTAAAGTAACACCGTTAAAAAATTTCATTACTCAATCATAATTTAACATGTGTTTATTTTAAGTTTTTATAAAAAACTAAAAAAAAAAAATTAAGTTTGAATAAAACTTGAAAAATCTTTAATTTTTTTTAAAAAATATTAAATCCTAAAACTCAAATCGTAAATTCTCAAAATTAATATAATTACCATCATCGATAAGTCTCATCAAATCTCGTTGTCATCTGAGGTCGTCGTCTGTTTTCCTAATCATCCATCTCGATAACCGACGAGAGACATTACAATCGGATATTGAATGATTAGAGCCTTTTGTACTAGTTGTTTGACGTCTAATTGAAATCTCTTGTACCGATTATTGACGATGGGTGTTTGAAAAAAAATAAACGGTGACATTAAACAATGGCAACGACAAGGTTGAACAAAGCTATCGACGGTTATAGTAATACTAATTTTGGTTTTAAAGTTTGAAGTTTTTAAAGAGTTTTGAGACTATTTTGTGATTTTTGAAAAATTTAAAATATTTTTTAAATTAATTTATTTTATTTTCTATTTATTTTTAAAATAAAAAATAAAAAAAATAATTTATGAGTTAACCCTATATTATATTATGATCGCATAAAATATTTTTAAAAAATAAAAAATTTTATTAAATAAAAGTATTACATTTGATATTAAAATTTAAAAATATAAAAATAAATAAATATTTTTAACTATTAAACCGTAAATCTTAAATTATAGTAATTTCTTTTTCTTATCCTCTTAATTACCCTACACTTTATTCCAAATGTGTAGGTAAAACGTCAATAATCATTAAGCCTGTATTATTTTATTGAAATTCCAGGTGAGCATATTTGAAAAGAAATTCTTCGTCTAAAAGGAGAGATTATTAGGTGATTCTTTTTACATCGTTATTCATAGTTTAAGTAATCAGTACTGTTAATTTTTAAATAATCACCTAATAATTAATTATCTACTCATTAAATACATGTAGAAAAGATATGATAATTAACTTAAAAAATTACGATCAATAATCTTGATTAATTGAAATCATAGATAACGTAATAAACATGATTCACCTAATAATTTTTCGTCTAAAAGCAACCCGCGTAGGGAAAATCACGAGTCTCATGTCCGCGTAGGGTATTGTAAACATGGAAGTATTTGGTGAATCACCTTTACAATTTACGGGTTTGAATGCCAAAAAGAGATTTTATTTACCATAATCCTTAAATCCATGGATATCCCATAATAAATGACATGCAAAACATCAAAGCTCAAATCTCCACGCATGTCTGAAACTATCTGGTTGGGGGTTGACATCCAAGTTAACCCAAATTCAGCACCCACCTACTCACAGCACAGTGTATCTTTTTTCTCTTCTCTTCCCTCTATAAATTGACCCTTTCTTTACCACTTAAAACCGCCTCTGTAAATTCTCTTCCCCCCTAAGAAAAAACAAACGTCTAGGCTCTGTACCCTTTTCCTTGCTGCCCTTGTTTTTAATTTTATGCTCTGTCATGCTGCTCGGCCTGACCCCACTCTTCCCTTAACCCAACATGAGGTATGTCTCTGTTGTTCTCTTCTTACCAAACCCAATCCTAGGTTTCCTGTTATACGTTTGTATATATTGTTTTTCTGTTTGATGCAGGGGGTTGAAGCAGAGATTGTGGATGTTGATGACAACTGTGAAGGGATTGGCAAAGAAGAGTGTTTGATGAGAAGAACTCTTGTTGCTCATGTGGATTACATTTATACTCAGAAACATAATAAACCATGAAGTTGGAATGATATGTTTGTGATATAAATAAACGATTGGTTCAATTGTAGAATCAAGGACAGTAATAAAATCCAGATGTTTCTATGTTCATGTTGGGTTGTTGTATGGAAATAGTTTGGTTTCAACAAAAAAATGTTTTTGCAGTGATCTAGATTTTCAATGTTCAACAGATTTACCCCCTTCTATCTCAAGAGATGCATGCATTAGGTTGTCTGAAAAATATTATATTTTCGGTAAAAATCATCTCTTTATTACGACTCCGTTAAAAATTTTTAAAAAATTAAATTTAAAAACCTTAATACTTATTTTTTATATTTTAAACCCTACACTCTAACCTTAATTCTACAATCTCTAACCTTGAACCCTAAACCTAAACCCTCTAGTTTAAAGCAGAGACAAAAATGAAAGCATAGAGAAGAAGCATACGATTTGCACCCTTATATTTTATATTTAGACTTAATCTCATTTAATTGTATTTATAGTTATTAATTTATAAATTTTTATTTTATAATTGGGTTTAGCCTTGTGTTTTGTTATTTTTTTTTAAAGAAAATCATAATTAATTTTGTTTTATTTTATTTTTAGATAGAGATGAATCGTTGAGTATACAGTTATTTTGAGAATTATTAATTATCCACTCTAATTTAAAATTCAAATGAAGATTTCAAAAATCTTTATATAAACGCGTCATATTTTCATGAGTAAATTGAATCTAAAAACACAAAACAATTCAATAATAACGTAAATACATATTCGACAATCATCAGTGAGATGAACACACCAGCTTTGTAGCTTTAAATGCCAGAGATACAGCCTCCATTAGTTTATCAGAACTTGGTTCTTACAGGATATAGTTTTCAATTGAATTTAATGTAAAGATGATACTTTCAACCAAGTCAGTTGTGGAAGAATTAACTTTATGATATAATTGGATGTAGATGAAAGTAGAGGTCTTCTCAGGAAGAAAAAAGTTTCAATATAAAGATGGTGGAGGACCTACAAAGTCAGCTCAGTCAATGAATGGCAGGTAGGGTTGCACTTGCAAATGGAACTAGTAAATTTCCTAGTAGAAGTCAGCCACTCAGCCCACTATCCGGACTGCATAGTCCATGCAGACTCATCATTCTCAGAATCAGCAAAACAGATGACTGTCACAATCACACAATTCACAGGTTCAACCTTAACAATTTGACAAAAATGATACTAGTTATAGTATTAACAGTACAAGCCAAAGACAAGTTTTCCAGGATTTATCATGAAAACCAGAGTTTAGTTAAAAATGAAATACTGAGTAAACAAAAAAATAGACTAAGTGACTGGAAAGGATAAGGAAAGCAGAAGTAAATGCTGAGATTCAAACGTTATATCTAATGGATGTTATATTTTAAAAGTGATTGCATGAACAACTAGACTAAGTTCCAGCTAGGAAACACTGGTTCATTACTAGGCCAAAGGGTTATGCATAAATCCATTCAGCTCATTGGCTGCAGTGAGTATGATAGCTCATTAAGGTTGATCAATCTCCTATATTTTTTAGATGATTGATCATCATAGATAACACATTATCATGTAGAATCATATATTCGAAAGGCTCTAAATGGAACTGACTGCAATAGGTATAGTAATAAGTAATTGAATTACTGTGGTATAACATACAGCAGGAGATTATTGAGTATACATTTGAATCATTCAATAATTTTTTAGGAAACTCTGTATGTCCTAAAGCGAAACACAGTGATATAAATGAACTACACGACCTTAGTTAACACGTTTTATTTGCAGGAGACAAATACACTCAAGGCTTCTGCTATAAGCAACTTTATTAAGTTTTCATTGTATTTCCCACGAGAAGAGGGAACAAACCTAT
The DNA here is from genome assembly GCA_035048815.1 of Abelmoschus esculentus. Classification (NCBI taxonomy): domain Eukaryota; kingdom Viridiplantae; phylum Streptophyta; class Magnoliopsida; order Malvales; family Malvaceae; genus Abelmoschus; species Abelmoschus esculentus. The sequence continues at coordinate 14,581,856 of JAUCBN010000026.1, forward strand.
TCAAGCCTGCAAGAGAACCCTGCCACCACCCACTATATGTAAGTAAAGCGCGAGACAAATGGTGATAATAATGGAAGACTTTGCACTCACGTATCTGATAACATCAAGTCCCCTTTCGACAACCTCATCACGAACAACATGAATGCTTCGTTTTGAACACTCTAGAAGCTTCCATACCAGAAACTCCACCACAGTCTTTATTGTTCCGAAGGTCACCCTTCCGGTCACATCACACACAAACTTCCTATTGCTGGGAACTGCCAATGTTGATGAGACCTTATCAACCCACCCATCATTCTTAACCCCATCAAACGAGCTCCCCTGTTGCACTCCATTTAAATATGCTTCATTCTTAGAACAATCATCCTCGCTCTGTTCTACAACGGAACAAATATTCGATTTCGAACTTGTCAACACTTGATGAGACGTTGTCACCAGTGTTGCCACAGCACCATTACAAACAGAGACCAAAATGTCTCTCACATTGTTTCGATGGTTTGGATTGGTCATCCCCGCAAACAGTTCATCATAGGTATTAATATCCATTGTCTTGTCAAGATAAACTGCAATACAGGTGCTTACAAATCTTTGTATGCAATCAGCCATTAGCTCTTTACACTTATCATCATAAAGCAGATTAACCCATTTGGGTACATCAGATGACCCACCATTCCCACTCGACTCACTGATTTCTCCACCATTTGAGTAAAACCCCAGAACCAGATTCCTAGCAAAGCTACCAACCATAACAGATACAAAACCAGTCCCAGCATTAGAAAAAACCCTATCCAATACCCTATCAGTCAAGCTAGAATTCCCCATACCCGTTGCCAATTCACTCTCCTTTCCTGACTCTCGCTTGCACCCTCTTAAAACCCCAACTGTTAAAGCCTCATTGAGCCTAATAAAAGACTGGGAAAATTCATCTGATCTCACAATCTTTGAAATCTGCTTCAGGCTGTTAGGAATTTGATCAGATTCAGATTGCAAAAATTCCCTCAAGTCCTTAGAGACAACACTGAGTGTCTCCGCGGATTCCGAAACCGATTCAGCTAAAGAAACCAGAGCTCCAAAGAGATTCAAAAGCCTCCTCCTTCTGTTCACCACGGAGGGTAAATTATACACCTTGTAAACCCCATAACCAGAGACTCCACATATAGCTAACAAGATAAGCCATTTTTTCTTCCTACGTGAATAAGTCAATGCCCTGTTCACCAATTGCATATCCATCGACCCAAAATAAAAACCCTAGAGCTACAATAATTAGAACCCCGGATCTTTTCAAATAAGAACAACAACAACAAAAAGAAGATTAACCCCGGAAAATAGAATTTCAGAGCAGATACAGATAAAGAGGGTAGTGGTGGTCAAAAAAGAATGCCTTTTTATTTTAATTTAGTGTTGAATTACGATAATTCCTATTGGATTTGCAGAAGAATGGTGGGAAACAAACCTGGATGCAGAAATGAAGAAAATATCAAATGGAGGAAGACGACAACGAGATTGAGGTTTTCTTTCGTTATTTCAGGTCCAGAAAATCTCAGGGCTTTGATTTTTCCAAGAAGGCGGGGTTCCTGCTTTATTTATTAAAAAACGCTGCAGCACAATAGCGTTTATTGATTTCTTTATTATGATAAATCTATCATTGTATTAAATACGTTAAATATAATATTAATACCGTTAAATATTATTAAATTAATTAATAAATATTATATTTTTAAAAAAAAAATTATTTTTATTAATTAATTTAATAATATTTAATGTTTCCGATATTCAACGACCTACTAAAATTTTTTAATTTATTATTATATCACCATCATTTAACAACCAAGATTCCTTCTTTCTTTCTTAGTCAAAATTCTAGTTTTGATCCTTCAACTATGTTTGTATTTGAGTCTTGGTCTGATTCTTTTAATTTCACCTAATTTGATCTTCAACTTTTCTAATGATATTGGTTACAAATAATTATTTTCATTACCTTTTGGATTTACCACTGCACATCAAAATTGTCTTTGTTCTTTTGACTCCACATTTGTGCTTTAACAATATTTTACCCTAATCCTTCATTTTAAACCAACAAAATTATCTCTACAAGCCAACGTCGAGTAGCCACAGTTTCTTTAGCTGCGACCTCAGCAGTTGGCCGGGTTCAAATCTTAACACCGTCTCACCTATGATTGGATTGGAAGTCCTTTTGGGCATACATGCTTGCATGGTACTCCTGATTGCTTAATTTTATTGGAAAATCACTTACATTCGTAATGGCCGGGGTGATAACGAGCCGAGTTCGAGTCTGGCGAATTTGGACTCGGCTCGACTCAAAATAGATAATTTTGTTATATTTTTCCTATAAAAGAGATAAAATCTTGTTAAAAACTCTTTTCATAACCAACAACGAAACAAAATAAATATTGAGAAAAAATATTTAATTTATTTTAGTGAATTTTTCCTATTTTATTTTATTACTTTTATTTTACTAAAGAGATTACTTTTAATGTATATGTAGAATATATATAGTATAATTATTTCGAGCCTGTTCACGAGCTTTTCGAGCCGAGTTTCGGTAGGCTCCTCGTCAAGGTCTTGAGCCGAACCCGAGCCCAAATCAAGTTCACTCGAGCTGAGCTTTGACCGAATCGAACCCAAGTAACTCGCGAGCTGGCCAGACTCATTATCAACCGTACTAACTACCTTTTAATCAAAAGTATTCCTAGAGCACACTTGTTAACCATGGAATCCTTAGCAGCTTTTGGTAATGGAGTTCTATACTTTCTTTTTTCCTTTTTTTTTTTTTTCTCTTTATCTTGTTGCACTTTTTTAAACAGATAAGTCCACTAAACAGTTTCTAGGTACAACATAAATGTGAAAAAGGTGCATAAAATTCATTCCCAAGGTTAGATCCTTGCAGCTATCCTTATTAAGCCATTCATATTCATTATTCCCAAAGTTCAGAATTTGTAGCGTGGTTATTTATTTACCAGTGGATTAATGAAAACATACTTTAAAAAAAGCTTGTATATCATTTAAAATTTAATCTTTTATACTTCAACTCTACAACATTGACTTTCTATACTTTTTTTAATTTGAAAATTTTGATCCCTCTACTAACTTTAGTTAAATTTAAACGTTAAGGGTTGATCTAACAACCATAAAAAAGGTACAATAAATGTAAATGATGATATTTCTATTAATTTTTAAAGATTAAGGATCAAATTGATAAAAATGAGGGACTAATTAATTATATTTTAAAATTTCAATTATCAGTTCGAAAGTTTCTGCAAGCTGTGGGTTTCGAACCCACGCGCACTTGAGTGCAGAAGATCTTAAGTCTTCCCCCTTAACCACTCGGGCAAACCTGCTGAACGGTTTTTCTTGTTATCAGAATTATATATATTCTTATACATTGTCTTTAGTTATTTAAAGAATTAAATTCTAAAAACCCACGTTTTTTAATCCTTTTAAATAAGTTTGTATATGTTTTATGGATTATTTATAAACTTTCTTCTCTCGATTGTTCCTTAACTCAGCGTATATCATTTGTCCTAAGGGTAAATTAGTGCAGAAATTACTTAATTGTTCTTTCTTGTTCATTATTATTTTTATTTATCTGTCATAGCATAGAATGAGTTATACTGAATTGATATTTTAAATAAATAAAAATAAATAATTAATTTTATTGATTTTTTGTATTATAATTAAATTAATTAGATGTGCAAATATATAAAATTAAATATATTATTATATTAATTTTATCGATTGTCACATTATCAATCTTTAAATTTTTAAAGACATCGGATTACTTTGTTATTTTTTAAGTTGGTAGACAACTTTATAATTTTTTATAATTATAGGACTCAATAAAATAATATTCTATAACCGGGTGGTCTATTTATGCATTTTACCCTTCTTGAAAAGTGGAGCTTTCAAATCTCTTCTGTTTGACTTTGAAATTTCGAATATCGTTTACGAAAATGTCTCAAAATTTTTAAAATAAATCTATTCTTGACGTCAATCTTTACCAGTCTGGGCTTGAAGCTCATAAAGCTGGAGGGCTACGCAAGTTAAACACATTTCTATCCAACAATGCACGTATCTTACAGGTAAAATAATTAAATCCGATTTTCTTAACTTACAGTAGAAATATAAGATTATTTAAATAAAACTACATTACAATTTACGATGCATGAATTTAGAATTATATCTAGCACGAACCATTTTGTTTTAATATTTAAAGGAATAATTATGGTTTGTAGAGATTAAAGGTTCGGATATCAATAATATCAATACAATAATTCTATGAATCAAACTCAAAACAATTAGTTTAAAAAAACATATTTTATCTTGAATAAAAAATATTCGATTTTAATATAACAGAGTTACCATCAAACATTTTGGTAGTACGACGAAACACCTCAAATATATCTGTAAACTTTTATATTCTAATTTTTGAATTATATTGAATTGGTTTTTCGTAAGAAGTGAGTTTAATATAATATAATGATGAATTCAATTTTTCATTAAACTTGCTATGCGCAAAATATTAAAATATTTTTTCAGATATTATATTAGATTATCTGAAAAGTTAGAGTCCATGTTGGAAATAACTCCTTTGCTGCAAGAAAAGAGTTTTTTTAAACGATTTTATAAAACATAAGATATTTTTTCGTGGACGATTTAAAAATTATTATTTTTTAAAATATTTTGGAGGAAGATTGTTTCTCAAATTAAAAAATATTTTTTTAAAAAAACGCCTGTTCTGGGTTGACCTAAATTAAATTTAAAAAATTCAAATTAACGTTTGGTTCGAGTTAATTGATGATTAAATTAATTAAAATTGAGATTTATTTATTTATTAAATTGGGAGTTTTTTTTATTTTGACTTTGAATCATTTAGTTTAAGTTTGAGCGATTTAAATAAGATTTAAATTAATTTAAATTGTATTTTCTATCCGTCGAATTAAGTCAAATTTAAATTGGTTTAATCGAATTTTGGACTGATTAGAATAGGCAGATATAATCAAAATATCTTCGATTGCGTTTTCGCATGTTTAACCGTAAAACCAAAAATCGAACCGGGGTATTATGATTTTATAAATTTATGAATCGTAATTAATCGCGATTAATAGAATTAAACCGAATTTAATTTTTTAATTAATTTTTAATTATTTTTATAATATAAAAATATATATTTTATACTTAAAATATTATAGATATAATTTTATTTTTTATTTTTACTTAAAAATAAATTTTTATAAAAAATATTTTAAAATTTTTACCTTTTAATGTTTAAAAATTATAAAATAAAGCTATTTTATCAAGATAAAATATAAATTTTTAAAAATTAATGTTAATATAAAAAAATCGAAAACTAAGATTAATCGAATCCACGATGATTATTAAAATAACTTATCAAATTAAATCGAATCTAAAGCCAAGGCAGCCATGTGAAAGAACTTATTTTTTATAGGCGGGTCCAATTTAAGCACCGCTAACTGGGAAAAATAACCCACAAAGCTACCACACTTTACAATGCACAGACCTCGTTTTATCAAATCTCTTACCACAATCAGCCACCTGGAAGTGGAACTTCATTTCTCTGTACAGATGAAACAAAAGTTTAAACCCCCAGCTTCCCTCCTCCAATCAGATTCTAACTCATCCGTTTGCATGCAGTAGGAAACTATGCTGATGACACGTAGAGGGACGACCGTCAAAATGAAACCGACAGACAAATGTTGCTGTTGTGTCGTAACATGGAAGGCCCGAACACAATGCTCCACCAAACCAAACTCTGATAGGTGTAGCAACGCATGACCGCCAACTTGACACGCGTAACAGTAACACAGAGGGCGTTTCTTATTGGTGTAAGAGCGGTTCTAAGTTGAGTGTGGCATGGAATTCAAAGGCTTGCTTTTGCTTGTCATAAATTTCTTTATTTCGTATTTGAATTGTGATGTGCATTGATCCATTTGATGCTGCGAAAGCCCCTCAAACACGTACCCCCATCATTCAATTTCCAAACGCCAACATCTCCCGACTCTTGTTTCATGTTTGTTGTTTAACTTGTTTTGAACTCATTGGCTGGTTTTCTACTCTTTCAAATCACCCCTTTCGAAAGCCAATCATCATTTTCAGTTTCTAAACTATAATCCTAACTCTTGTTCTTCTTCTGCTCCAAGGCATGATTAAGACGTTGAATCCTTGCTCCACAACAGCTGAAATCATGTCAAGGTACCGGCCTATAGCTCCCAAGCCTGAGGTGCCTGCAAACTCCATAGATGAGAAGAGCTCAGCTTTGTCTCAGAAGACGAAGCAATCATCTTATGCTAGGAATTTGTGGCCTCAGCTTCAGGTTAGGCCTACTAGAACTAGAAAGAGAGGTAGAGCTGCTTTATCACCACCAACAACACTCAAGAGAGCAAGGACACATATCCCAGGGCTTTCTTCACCTACTCCTAGAAGCCTCTCTTTGCAAGGTTTCTCTCGTCAGATTGAGATACCTCAGTTTTCTTCTACACCATCAACAGGTTTGGTCACACTTCCTCTTCTTCCATGTTGCATGGAACCTTGTGGAGGAGAAAAGGTGACAAATTTGAAAAAAATGGCTGAAATCCCAGAAGAGAAGGATTTTTTGAAGCTGTTCCAACTCCAAGATCCTCCCACCAGCAGCCTTATAGCACCTCAGCCAATTCGACCTGTAGGCTCAAGCATCTTTGTTGGGTGCATCAATGAGGAACCTAGCATGAACCCATCACCAATGCAAGTCCCAAAGAAACCAGAGGAGATTGAAGATGATGTTGAGGTCGAGACCTTGCCAGCACTGATATCTGATTCAAACAACAAAGTTAGGCTAGCAAATTCTGCTTACAAGGAGCTAGTGGGTCAACCAGAATGTCCCTGGCTCGATTCCATGGTAAAAGGCACTGAAAGAAGATCCATAAGCAACTCATGCAATAGAATCTGTGGGGAAGTGACCCTTAATCTATCTGACTCTAGGGTTCCACTTAATTCAAAGGGGTTTTCTTGCTGGGTGAGAATCGAGTGGGGAAACGAAGGGAACAACAAAGGTTCGATCACAACTTTTTGTGATGTAGTCAGATTAACATGTCAGTCAAAGGATTATCTTTTCACATGGAGGTTCCATACCCACAATAGGGAAGCATCTCAGTCTAACTCCAATCTTTAAAATTAGAGAATGTAAAAATGTTTACTGCAAAATGCAACCTTAACTAGCAAGTACTATATCTATAGCATATATGTAACTTATAGAACATATATCTATCAAATATTGCAGTAGTTTTTTTATCAGTACATCTTTTGCTTTCATACATATATGCAAAAACATCCAGATCCTATGGTATTTGCCATGTTTTCAAGCAAAGTCATTAAGCCGGAAATATAGGGAAAATGAAAAAGAAGTCTTAACAATTATGCCTTTTCTTCACTAGAACATCAGAAACGATGTAACCCTTTTATCAACTTGATCTTCCATATCTCGGGCAACCCTTCTTAATTGCTTATGATAAAAGATAGTATGATTTTTATCATCTTTTTGGTCTCATCTGATAGTGAAATAATCTCATGGCCTGTTGGGTCAGCCTCGGTAAGACCTGCTGGTTTGCAGCATGAAGAAGGAAGAATTTGGCAGTGTATGTTAATGGAACAATGGGATTTTTTTTCATGACCATGTTATCATAGACCTGAAACATAAATTTCAAGATGGTTTATCTTGATTTAATCAATTTCTTGTAAATGTGATCTATATTTTTGGTGATAAATTTGTGTACAGATTCATTTCTTTGTGGCAGAGTAAAGCTTTGGCCTTTTTGAGTTCCTCATGCCTTTGGGAATTCCTAAATTCCTCTCTAGTCTCCATTACTTTCCTTGTTTGAGCTTGATATTATCTAGTATTTATGACAACATGAATGTTTATCTAAGCAAATATTCTCTTTCAATTGGGCATAAGGCATACAATTTATGTTTTCCTTGCTCCAGGTCCCTCAACAGTCCTCTTTCCCCTGCTTTTACCCTTCTTTTTCATTCAAGTATCTAATGGAAAATTACAACTGCAAGATTTCTCAAGTCTCATACAATCTTTGAAAACTAGTAGTTTAGTGCTTAAGATTATAATAGTAATGATAACAAGCATTGACAAAGGGTATTGCCGACACTCATATAGGTCTTGGCATCTCATTTGACTGCAACATGCTGCACAATAGCATTCAAATATAACAAACAAAAGTCAAACACTTCTATTACATTATCAACAAATATGTCTTCTAGTCTTAAAAGGAACATTTGAACTGAGAATGCAAGACATTTGAACCGGGTGGAAACATGGAAAAACAGAACATGGGATATATGGAAGAAGGGACCAAACGTTGATGACGGAGACTAGGATTCAGCAGCAACCTCGGTTCCATTAACTTTCTCCTTCTCACGATCGCCCTCAAGCTGGCTTAAGTTCCCCTTTTCCTTGATGAGTTGACCATGGTGGTGTTTGCAGTAAAGTCGGCCTTCATGTGCAATATAATTTGAAGGGCTGATCACACATCCTCCATGTGTGCATTTGAAGCAACTCTTGTGATAGGGAGTTCCATTCACTGTAACCTTTTGATGAAACAAAACAATGTTTTGCAGCTAACGCTTGGTGTAATACTATACCAAAAGCTAGTACTTTAGCAGAACAGAACATTATGTCAAATTCTTACCCTCTCAGTTGGATATACAGTATTTTTACAGCCAAAACATTTATCTCTGGTTCCAGCAAACATGCCTGACACTTTAGTTGCTGCAGGTTTCTGTTCAAAGTAGCTCATATCATAATCATGGTTAATCATAAATATGCTAACTAAAATACAAAAACTTGGCATAGTAGCTTCAATGAAATTTACCTCCCCATCAACTGGTTTTTCTGGTTTTGCAATTTTTGGTGTACCTAGAAAGAAAATCGATGTTGGACATGAAAATCAGTTAGATCTGTTCAAAAACAATACTACTTGGAATCTATTTTAAAAACCCTGAATTTGCCTACCTTCAAAACTTTTGTCAAGACTTCCAGTTCTTTTGAAAAGTTGATCAAAATGAGGCCTGCAGTACAAAACTCCTTCAAAGGAATTGTAGTTGCCAAGCTGTCAATCAAAATGTATATGTCAATATCGATTTTCGAGATACAAAAATAGAGATAACAGATGGAAAGTTATGTCCTAAACCATGCAAAAATCATCAGATGGGAACATTTAGAAGTTATATCCCAAAGATTATGATATTTGCAGCAAAAGAACAGTGACATACAGGAGGAATCAGATAACAGTGAGTACAGCATGTAATATTAAGTACTTACCTTCAAAGTACCTTTGCAGTGATGGCACCTGAAACATGCCTTGTGATAAACCCTGTTGTCAGCAGTTAACTTGTCAACCAGATAGACCGTTTTGTCACAAGCCATGCATTTCTGGGTTGTTCCTGCAAATGCCATGGTCTCAGCTCTCACCTCACCACACAATCCAAAAAATCTGAATAGTATGTTAAAATATCTCCTCTCTTTGCTCCAAGTTTTTCAATGGGGACTGGGAAAAGAAGATAAGATAAGGAAAGGGAAGATGGAGAATTGGAGAAATTTAAGATGGATTGTGGGGACCAAAAGCAGTAGTATAATTTAAGTTTCTTCTCCCAATCATTTTTGTCCAATCCTCAAGCACATAACTACAGACTACACACACAGAACAGTAGCTTGAATTTGGTAACTTGTTGAATCATTTGATGTAATGATTTAGGTGATATAAATCCCACCCATGTCTTGTTTTAGGTGAAGTGTTCCAAAGGGTTAATGTCCTGTCTGTAATTATTCAATTCTCTGCCACCATTATGGAGATTCTTTGCCTTAGTTCACCCAGACAGAGACAGCAACATAGGGGCCATGTTTTGTAGCCTAAACTATACATTGAAGCTCAATAATTTTGATGCAAACAGTAGGAAAAAGGAAGAGTGGAGAAATGGTAAATAAGTACAGCTTCTTTGGACAAAAACTTGACTTTTGGTTCAAGAGTTTGGGGACCCCATGAAATGCCATCCCACACCAGCTTTAACCTCAGAGGCATCTTTCCTTCTATTTTTCTTCTTTACTAAGTTATTGATTTTTTAACCAAAAAATTATACCAAACCATTGGTATAGTTTTAGAGTTGATTCAGATGATTCGTTAAATTATGGTTTGGATTTTAAATTAATTTTAAAATTTTAAATTTTTAATTAAATTCTTAAAGTATTAGTAAATATTATATTAATGATGTGGAATATATTTAAAATATGTGAGTCAAATGTTGAATACATTTGTACTCGCTTAGTGGACAACATGTATCTAAATTGATATAAAAATGACAAGATCAACAAAATATTACTAAATTTTAGAAACTCTATTTTTTAACATGTCAGCTGGATATATATATCTGAAGAAACTCTATTTTTTAACACGTCAGTACGATCTCGTTTTATGATTTTTGTCGGTGAAACATTTTAATTTTAATATTAATGATTATTTTCAAATTATATATTTTTATGTCTATAAATAAATAATTCGATTAAATTTTGTATGTACTTCTCCGATACGATTCAACCCAGAGATTCTACTTCATAATTGTGGCTTGTCAAGTTCACTCCCCTTAGAACCGAAAATACATTTTTAATCTTGTCATGTGCCTGTGCCTCCATGCATTCCAGGTTGTGAACCATGTGGCCTGGACCAACTCTGTTTTATTAATTGAACCCAGACCAGGGTCCACTCACCGGCTGGATTGATGACACATTTTGTTGCTTACTTGCAATCACAACATTGCATGATTGGCCTGCCCGAGTGGCCGTGCATCGCTGACGAATCACAGACCCTTGCCAGTGGCTGAGCTTTAAGGTAAGAGAATCGAGTGAGGGGGACATCACACCATTTTTTTTAGAAAATTAGAAATTGGTCTCGCAAAAGTTTTAAATATTTTAATTTAGTCCCTTCAAACTTTTTAAAATTTTAAATGAAATATTATTTTATTTTAAAAAATTTCATCAAGCATCTCAAAATTATTTAAAATTTTAGTACCCATATTTTTTCTTGAAAGAGTATAAATTAAGTACGTTTTAACTTTAAAAAAAAAGTATAAGCCTTTCTTTTTCTTTAATTTTAATTTTTCCCATTTTTTCCAACATGTGTAAAAAGCATTAAAATACAAGATAAAATTTATAAATAATCATTAAACTATCCTAAAATGTTTATTTTTGTTATTAAACTTTTAAAAATTATAAAATAAATATTAAAATTTAAATAGTGTTATAAAATGGATATTAAATCATTAGATGTCATTGACAGTCTAATGACAAGTTGACTGGACAACTAGAGTAATATATTAGTGATCAATAAACTCTGTAAATGCTGTAAATTGGATATTAAACTATTTTCCCCTTACATTACGATAAATTTAGATTTCATTTATAAACTTATCATTGAACTATTTAATTATTATAAAATAATTATTGAACTATTTAATTATTATAAAATAGTTATTAAATTATTTAATTATTATAAAATAATATTTTATTATAGATTATACTATAAAATTTTTATTATTGCTGATTTAAAGATAATTTATTTCCAAAAATATTTCAAATAAATGAATGGAAAGGTTTTTGATCTCCGAAAGTATTTCTTAAAAAACATTTAATTTATTTCACATAAAAGATTTCTAAAAACAAAAAGCACTTAATCCCTTTCGTTTAAAACATTCTTGAAATTTAAAGTCTTGAAATCAATAACAAAAACACTTGTAGCATAACCCGTAATAAACAAATATTATGTAATAATTAAATAATGTAATGATATTTTTTATAATAATTAAATAATTTAATTATTATTTTATAATAATAATTAAATAATTCAATGATATTTTATAATAATTGAATAGTGAATTTACAATTTTGCAATAATTACATTGTTTTAGACTATTTTATAACATTCATAAAGATCAATTATCATTTGTAACAATTAATATAATACAATGTTCCCAACCAACTCGTTGTTAGAATGTCAATGGCATCTAACTCTTAGTACCATTTTGTAACATTTTGAAAATTCAGTGACTGAAATGGATATTTTAGGATAGTTAATGATCATTCGCGAACTTTGTCCTAAATTTAAAAGCCAAGAAACTAGTATCATGAATCGTTTAGGTTTAATAATATAACGTACGCCATTGAGGCATCTGGGCGTTTGGTCTAGTGGTATGATTCTCGCTTTGGGTGCGAGAGGTCCCGAGTTCGATTCTCGGAACGCCCCTTTTTATTTTCATTTATTTCTTTTGCCCTTTCCCTTCCGTGCGTTTCGGTTCTGAACACTTTAGAACCCTCATGGACTCAATTATGCTATTATCTTATAGCTTTCCATTCAGAATAATATACCGAAAAGCTTTACCCTTTCGAATGCCAGCAGCGAATTAAAAGATTATCCTATTTAAATATCTATAGAGACAACTAGGATGGTGTTTTGGCAAGTTGTGATTGGTCCACCTGGATCAGGAAAAACTACTTACTGCAATGGCTTGTCCCAGTTCCTACAACTTATTGGAAGGTTGTGTCTTTTCCTCGTTTCTGGTTTCTGAATTTGTTTATGCTCTCGTGTTAGATATGTTTATTAAATATGGCAGAAGTTGAGTGTTCCTATGGCATTGTTTTGCAGAAAAAGTTGCTGTTATCGATTTGGATCCGGCCAATGATTCGTTACTGTATCCTTTGGATTGGAAATTTAGTTGTAATGTGTTTTGCTTGCCCTGAAAGTTTGATCCATATGGATTTTCCTCTACATGGATACAGTTATGAGTGTGCTGTAAAGATTGAGGATCTCATAAAACTAAGTGATGTGATGACAGAACATTCTTTGGGACCTAGTGGAGGTACTTTTGGTTCACTCAGTTACCGCTTTCTTTTAGTCTACAACTATACAATGGGATTTAGAGGTTCCAATCGGATAAGTTATAAAATGAGTAAATGAAGGCTGTGATATACGTAGAAGTGGTTGCTGTTTTACTTATCCTTTAATGGATTCTATGTTGAGTAGTAAGAAATTCGGTGAATCAGAGCCTTAGATTCCAGTTTTGTTAATATTTCATAAAGATATCAGTGCCTATACACTTGTGTAGTATTTGCGGGTTTGCTGCAGGATACAAGGGTGTTTATATTTGTTATGGTTTGGTTATTTAATGGTGTATGTTTTTCATGTCCAATCAGGTCTTGTCTATTGTATGGATTATTTACAGAAAAATATTGATTGGTTGCAGTCTAAACTGGAACCTCTTTTGAAAGGTTTGTATCTTCTGCCTTCTCTTCTTCTCAGAAGTTTAGGCTCTTATATCATAGCTTGCATCCAGAAATGAAAGACCATATGACTTTCACAAAAGAAGATGACACATGGGAATTGATTTATGCAGAAGGATTTGGTCTTGTCTTTCATGTGGAGCCTCAAGCACGTTGAACTGTCAAATTTTACTCCCTCTAGGAAACTAACAATGGGATTATGGGAATATGTACAGGGCAGTAACCTGTAATACATATTATGCAGGGATTAGTAGGCTATTGCAGTTATTGCTGTTAAATTTCTAATGTTTTCTATAATTTGCAGATCACTATCTTCTTTTCGATTTTCCGGGGCAGGTTGAAGTATTTTTCCTTCACTCAAATGCCAAGAATGTTGTCATGAAGCTCATTAAAAAGTTAAATCCCAGGGTATGCTTACATATATTCCGAGTCATAGGGTTTTGGTAGTTAAGGGTGATCACAGTGTGGTATCTTGATGTTAGGACTGTAGAAAACTGAGTGAGTTATTTATTTGAAAACTATGGAAAGCTGGGTTAGTGCGTGTTAAGAATTAATTAATCATGTTATTGTATCTATCAGTTGCTTGTTCAGCAAGTTTTTCTTAATGAATCAGTTCACAGCTGCAGCAGTGCAAGAGAAGTACATGAAGGATGATGAAGATTTCGATACAGATAGTTGACAACGCGATTAATGGTGCGCGTAATAGCCTACAGTGAGTTACTTCCTTTAATGTGCTCTTTTTTCCATGTTTATATTCGATTTTTTTTAATTCGGACCAAGTTTATACGGCTTTCGATGTTCTTGTGTTATTCTAGTCATCAATGGTTAGATCGAGAGAATATGCAGATACCTTTTATTTGTTTCTTATTAAACCTGAAGTCGATTCTTGAAAGAATAATAAACTAAAAGCAACATGGAGACATGATTTTCTTTATGCAATAAACGTTTGTTCATGACTCAGAGTTTTCTTTTCTGAATTTCAAAACAAAGTCAATAAAAGTAAGCCGGGATTGTGTTTGACTGTGGAACAATCTACATGTTTATTACAGTAGTTTTTCTGAGAATGTTCTTACCAAGTTTCAAACCAACCGATCGTTTACGTATCAACGAGGTTTGTTTAAATAGTAAGTGGTTTAATATCGTCTAAGTAAGTTTTGAATTTAAGATTGTTTATATATAAAAAAATTTATCAGAAAATTTATCTAAATATACGATACAAATAATTAAAATTAATTAAGACAAAACCTTGAGAATAGATGAGAAAAACACCCACAGTTTTTGTACTCCATAGGATGAATTCAATGTGATAATGTGATTATGGTTACCATTACTGACATGGTCGTGGTGTAACCTTATTACCTGAGAAGATTTTTCTATATGCCACGTGATATTCAAGTGTTTATTTATATTTATTTTTTTATTTTTCTGATGAATTCTCGATTCAATCCTTTTCTTTAAAAATTAAAATATTTTTTATTAAAAAAAGTCTAAATAGATGTTCGTTCGTTGAATGATTGCAAGAAAAATCTGAACTTTGGGGTAAGTTGCTATGTCATATACATCTAACTGGAAAATTTTAAAATCACATGATACATTCTTATCATGTGTTGATTTTATTTGTTTTTTTATTTAGATATTTTAGATTTAAATAACATATTTATTTTTTTATATTCGATTTTATATATTATAATCGAGAATATTAATTTGATTTACCCATTAAAATTAAATATATGATGTGAATAAAGATATTAATCTGGACAAAACCTTAAAACCCTAAATTATAATTAAAAATTATAAATTAAATTTTTAAAAAATAACTTATATCCTATCTCTCTCGTCCAAAATTTCAATTTTTTCAAAACATCTAGAAGGTGTTTACTTCATAATTACAGTACAGATTTCTTCATCTTTCTTTATTAAAAGTCAAACCCGCCACCATTTCAAGCCCTCTTCCCCAAGCAATACTCCGTCAAAACGCATAGCTTCCTAGTTATTTTATTAATGTAAAGATTTCCTTCATTATTCTCCAGGAAACTTCTCTTTAGAAGCAAGAATTTCTTCGTTTCAAATCATAAATTGGTGGATGCTGGATCTATTCATCTCAAAACACTTTATATTCAAGTCCCAAGCTTCAACTTTTTCTCATTTTCAATTAACAAAATCCAAAACCCTATCTTTCTCCATAAACTCAGTTTCAGATGTTTCAGCCTTTAATCTGCGGAGCTTTCAATCATCAAGAAGACGATGACAATGAGCTTTGGAACTCACCGAATTCAACACCCAGAAGATCAAGGAAAACCAAGAGCCATAACAAGGATAGCAAGAATCCGTATTCAAATCGAGGGCTTGACAAGTTTTCTGCACTTCTGTCCGAGCTTGAAGACAAGAGGCAAAAGATTTACTTACAGACAGGTTCCGAAGACATATCGTTAGTTCGTTTTATGTACAAAAACTCGACGGATGTTGTCCCGGTGGTTGTAAAGCTCAAAGACAAGAAAGAAGAACCGAAACCGATACACGTTGAAACCAAAGATCAGCGTCAACTGGAAGATAAACATCCGATCCAAACCTTGAATGAAGCGAAAGATGTAATAAAGAAGATATCAAGATTGGAACCAGATATCGAAAACACCCACGAAAAGAAGACGATGATGATGAAGAAGAAGAAGAATAGGTTTTCATGGAGGCGGCCTTCTTATTATTTACCAGCTTTCTTCGTCTTTATTTTGGTGTTGTTAGTGTTCTTTGGAAGATCAGCTTCGATTTTGTTTACATGTATTGGATGGTACATAGTTCCTACAATACAAGGAGAGAGTTACAGTTCGGTAAGAAGAGCAATGAAGAAGAAAGATTCTGTACAAAACTCGAATGTCAAATCCGAGGTTGTCCGAAGCAAGGGTTCATCTCCTGTTCGTGATCATCAGATGAAAAGCTGATCATCTTCTTCTGAATTTTTCCTTTTTTGGTGTTAATGAATGTAAATTTCGTTGTGTTTTAGGGTTGGATTGAAGAATTCAAGTCGCTGACAAATTCTATGGTCTAAATTCTTGTCTGTAAGTTGGATTTGTTTGTACAGAGATAAATTGGTTTTTATGACATTTTCTTAGTCAAGAAACTTGATTATGGAATTAAAGATGGTGGTTTTGAATGTTAAACTAAGAATATCATGTCAAAGATGCTAGTAAATAAAGTTTTTTAATCAAGTTGATTTATTAAAAAAGCTTTTAAGATTTAAACCACGAGTAAATTGATCGGTTTAACTATTTGATAATTAATAAATATTTTTTAAAAATTTTGTTATTAATTAATTCGGTTCAGAATCAATTAATTTAGGTCAAAGGTACTAAACTTTAACTACTTATATTTATTCCACAAAATATATTAAAATAATATTAATTAAATTTTTAAAATTTATCTTATCAATTTCACACGTTTAATATAATTAAATCATAATTTTTTAAATAAGAACTCTACAAGCTAAATTTTTTAAATGAATATTACTTGCCGTGACCAATCTCAAACAAGTGATTTTTGTTGAGACAGGAGAAGGATCCATCGTTTCCAGAGTCATGCACTGGGCCGCGGATAATCTACACTCCAGGGGTCTCGTTATATTTTTATAACGAATATTATTGAACTCGGTTTAACTCAAAATTAACAATTTTATTAAATTTTTATATAAAAAAATAAGGTTTCGTTAAAAAGTTTTTCATAATCGATATCAAAAAAAAATTCAATATTGACAAGGAAAAAGAATTTTCAATTTATTTCAATTTATTTATTTTTAATAAATTTCTCTTATTTTATTTTATTGTTTTTTTTATTAAAAATTACTTTTAATATATATGTAGCATATATATAATATAATTATTCTGAGTATGTTCACTAATTTTTCGAGTCGAGTTTAAGTAAACTCAGCTCGATTTATTAAAGTCTCGAGTCAAACCCGAACTCGAATCGAACTCACTCGAACCGAGCATGAATAACTCTCAGGCCAGTCAAGCTCATTATCACCCTAACTGCGGTCTTTATATATTTTTATATCTATATTTACAAAAATATTATTTAATACATAGATAATATATTTTATTTACACAAACCGATGATATCATGTATTCTTAATTAAAATTTAAATAATTATTTAAATACTAATTTAATTAAAAATTTAATTATATATGAATTTATAATTGACATTATAAAATTAATTTTATTATTAAATTAATTACATTATATCTTTATTTAGATCACCTTTTTTTTTGAAAAGCTACTCTATAAAAAAGATATCCGGTACCACAGAAAAAAGGTTATCCTTGGGAAAAAGAAAACTATCACTTCTTTTTAAAAGAATAAAGATCATATTTTTTGAAAGTACATTTTTATATAATTTTTTCAACAACCTTTTTCTGGTATGACATTATCTAGGGAATTGTGACTTCCCCATTAACGTGGATAGAATAATATTTTTAATATAAGTTTTATAATATACTTTTTAAAAAATATTAGTTAAAAAGAATATGATAGAATTTTTTTACGATAAAATTTAATAAATAATTTCAATAAAAAACAAATAATATTTATCTTAAAAAAATTTCAGACAAACAAATTTAACTTAATTAAAATTTTTATATCCATCACTTATTATCAATTAATATAATGTTTTATTAGTTTTAAACTTTCAGAGAATTAAATAATATAATACATTTTGTTTAATAAAAAAATAATGTCATTTTTAATTACTATTATGTAAATAGAACTAATCTCGTCTCTATCAACAAGATCACCTACTCTTTCAAGAATAAAATAATATTAATTTTGTAGAATATAATATTATCTTCGTTTTTTATTTTAATAAAAATATATAAACCCTAAACTTTATAGTGAATAATGACTCGAAGAACCATACTGATGAAGAAAGAAGGTGTAGGTTCCACCATAACGAATGGGAATGCAGCAATCTTGGGAGGGTTCCTCTATATCATATTTTAAGTTTCTAAAACCATATGATATGGACATTACTTCTTGGTTTTGTCTCAGTGTCCATTTAAGAATTTTTTAGTACCACTAACGATGTTGTACTAATCCACGACTCATTTAATTAAGTTGTCAAATGAGACCCAAACCTCTAAAAGCTCCAATTTCTAATAAAAAGTTGTTAATTTTCGGATTGTTTTTTTCCGGACATCGATCGTTGATGGTTTAATTTTATTTATTTTTAGTATAAAGAAATATTTTTTATTTCAATGAATCGTCAAACACTTTTTACGATCGATAACAGTATTTTGGGAAAAAAGTAAACAATTTATACCATTTATTCGCTTGGTTTTGTCCCGCCTTCCCGTGTAACTTTTTTAGTGTTCATGTGCTGTTGTTTTGTTTGGAATGTTTGCTTCTCTCATTTAAAAGATTTAGTTGAAGAAACTTTTTTATTTCAAAAAAGAGGGAAATTAAAACTTTTGGATGGTCCAACTCCCGATAATAGTGGATGTTATTATTCTTTTTATAAGATTCAGATTCAAATAACGTTATACGTATAATGTGAATATATTTTTAAAAGATTATAAATAAAAATATATACTATTAATTACTCATGTTAGAATATTAAAGTATTAAGTAAAGCTAATCATGAACTCAACGTATTGGTTGAAGTTAGCATGAAGTTGTACTAAACTTGCAATTAAGTTTGGCACACGGAATCAATATTAAAATACTTTATTGTTTTTTAAAAAGCGTTTATCGCATATTATAACCGTTAAAATTAATTATAAAGAGAAATAAATATTTAATGAGTGATTTTCATAAAAAAAGTAATAATATTTATTTTAAAAAATTTAAATTTGAATATATATATGATTAAAAAATTATAAATATATTATCACGCAATCATATTTGTATATTAAAAATATATAAAAATAATTTTAAGTATGCTTGATAATTTAAAATTTATAAATTTTATTTAGTGTTTAAAATTTGAAGTATTAAAATTTAATGTTTAAAGTTTTAAATTTTAAGATCTGTGATTAAATAAACCAGTTTGGCCAAAATATAACTTTTGCATAAAAATAACTATAAAACTGCTTAATTTTATGGAGAACTATGTGGTATACATCACGCGTAAAGTTTATGTAAATATATAAATATGTATATTCATATATCTTTAATATTCCTAATATTTTTTATATTTCAGAGTAATTTTATTTAAATTATTCTCTCGAATTTGCCTAAAAATAATAATAATAAAGATATAAAGGGACTTCGTCTTCGATAAAAAGACCTTTATCGAACATCGAACTTTCTATGCACGCGCTTATAGAGGGAGACCATTCGCACGTGCTCAACCCAGGCTTCAAATTTTGGGTATGGTCAAAATCGTCCACGCGTCACCCTATAACCCACTGCATTCGTCCAGGTGTACCAACCTTTTGTCTTTTGCCTTCCTTCCTTTATATTCTCTTCCATAACACTCCACTATTTTTGAGCCCATCTCAAATAACCCGAAAAACTTCATTTTTGGATCCGGGTTGCCCGCTTTAAATACCCGTCCTGGACTGTTGTCTTTGATTTATATCCGGTGAGATTTTGATGTGGTGAGAGCGTGTTGATTTTCATATGGAGACAGAGAATGCCGTGAATTACTCGTATATGGGGAGTAGCTTCCATGGTTTGAGTATCAACGATGATTCTTCCGCTTTCAGTGATTGTAACAGCGACAGGTCAGGGGAGTTCCCGACGGCGGCGTCGCAAAGTCGACGGTTATTTCTCGCCTGTACTAATTCTGAGAACTCCGATGAATTTATACGGCAACTCGTATTGGATCTTGGTTCCTGTTCAATTGACGAGCAAAAACACGCGGCTTTAGAGCTTAGATTATTGGCGAAGAACAAACCGGAGAATCGAATCAAGATCGCTAAAGCCGGCGCGGTTAAGCCCTTGATTTCGTTAATCACATCCTCCGATCCTTATCTTCAAGAAAACGGCGTGACGGCGATTTTGAATCTTTCTTTATGCGACGAGAACAAAGAACTTATAGCCTCATCGGGAGCGATTAAGCCACTGGTTAAAGCTTTGAGGACAGGAACTGCGACGGCTAAAGAAAACGCGGCCTGTGCTTTGCTTCGTCTGTCTCAAGTAGAAGAAAACAAGGTCGCAATCGGACGGTCAGGAGCCATTCCACTTTTAGTTAATCTTCTAGAAAACGGTGGATTTCGCGGGAAAAAGGATGCATCAACAGCTCTGTATTCATTATGCACAGTTAGAGAGAACAAGATCAAGGCCGTGGAAGCGGGGATCATGAAGCCACTAGTAGAACTAATGGCCGACTTCGGCTCAAACATGGTTGACAAGTCGGCTTTTGTTTTAAGCATATTGGTGCCGGTACCGGAAGCCAAAACGGCATTAGTTGAAGAAGGAGGGATCCCCGTTTTGGTTGAAATCATTGAAGTTGGATCGCAAAGGCAAAAGGAAATCGTCGTAGCGATCTTGTTACAGATTTGCGAGGAAAGTGTGGTGTACCGTACTATGGTGTCCCGCGAAGGAGCGATTCCTCCCTTAGTCGCTTTGTCTCAGTCAGGCACCAATCGCGCCAAGCAAAAGGTAAGTTACGAATAACGGTAATACTATTAAAGTTTTTAGTCCTTCATTATCTTCAAATTAAAGATTTAACCCACACATTTTAATTTCATATAAATTGGTCCTCTACTCTTACGATGTTGGACTAATACTTTATACTCTTAACTATCCCACTTAAATAAAGGGACC
This sequence comes from Abelmoschus esculentus, assembly GCA_035048815.1. NCBI lineage: Eukaryota > Viridiplantae > Streptophyta > Magnoliopsida > Malvales > Malvaceae > Abelmoschus > Abelmoschus esculentus. The sequence continues at coordinate 14,602,959 of JAUCBN010000026.1, forward strand.
AAAACTATAATTTAACCATTGAGTTTTAGATGAGATAGAGTCCATTGCGGTTGGTCAGTCATATTTTTCCGGACGTGGCACGGCTGCTTTTGAACCTGTGGTCAGTTTTTGTGGCTGTTTTCAGCCCCAAAACAAACTAGACGTAACGTGATTTGCCCATTGCCACGCCAGTCAAAAAATTCTCTTCCATTTTTGTTTACCTGAATAGAATAAATAAATAATAAGCCGTGAAGAAACGAACAAAATTGACACTGTCCACGAACGCGTAAAGCAGCAAATTAGGCCAAACTGTCATTTTGAAAATAAATTATATTTTTAGAATTTTGCAATCTGTTTGTTGGAATATCTTTTTCTATTTGGATGAGGAGTGGTGGTCGAGAGGGTGGAATAATTGGTTGTCGTTTTGTTTGGCATTATTGGTTTGTTTGGACAGGCAGAGAAGCTGATAGAACTGCTCCGGCAACCGAGATCCGTCAACGCCGCCGCCACTACCTCCGATTTGCCGGTATAAAATGTTTCCATATACCAAATAGTCATTGTAATTAAAAAAGATGTTACAAGAGAACAAAATGTATATATCTTATATTGAAATCGAGCTTATGTTATGAAAGTGATGTGAAAGTTGGGGGAGTGGTTTTATTTCTATAATTTATATGTGAATGATGATATAATAAAAAAATAATTTAATTTTAAAATTTTATTTGATCTTTAAACAAAATAATTTAAAATAATAATTTAAAAAGTATTTCAAATATTAAAAGTAAATATTTTTTAAAACACAATTCAGTAATTCACCGATATAAAAACCTAACATAATCAATGCGAAACACTACTTAAACGTGTTGGAACGTTGACTTGCTTTAGATCAGATCTGTTATTCATCACGAATAAGATATTTGATTTTAGTAGAGTTAAATTTTTTTTAAGTTAATTGAGTTCAAGAGTTATATTTTATAACTTAAATTTTATTTAAATTTTTTAAATTTTTATTTAAATTTAATTATAAATAATTATAATGATGATATTAATTAATTATATTTTAAAAGATTTTCAATAACTATATACAACACATATGTATATATCAGACAAAGTCAAAAGATGTGACTTGAACTTGAATAATCATCCGTTAATTACTAAAACTTTATAGTTATTGGAGTTTTATTTTATAACCCAAATTTCATTTAAAATTTTTTTGAGTTAAGTTTATAAAATTACGAGTTGAATCAAGATGAGTTAAGTTAAATAATTTTATTTTTTTTAAGTTGTGTTTTTTCCGCCCTAATTATAAATATATTTTGTACTCTATTTGGTAAGCCATCATTTAATTTTTTATTTGAATATATAATTCGATATAATATTTATACTAAACAATTTTCTCTCTTTATATAAAAAATATGATATTGAACACTTAAACATATTTAATCTCGTGTTCTCATACATATAATATCAACAATCATGGCGACCAAACTAAATTTAATCTACCCTAATTCAATTATTTTTTAAATTATTTTTATTTGACTTAATCAATAAAGAAAATACCGGATATCAACCATTCTATAACCACCAAAATCTGTAAAGAGTCTGCACAAGGTATAAGTAAACAAAAAGCACAGATCCAAGGCAATGCCACCCAAGCCCAGCAACACCATTCCTTAATGCAATGCCACAGTCACCGACCGTCAGAGACGAGTCAAAATTTGGGATTAAAGCAACAAAACATAAATATTTAAAAATAAGAGGTAAATTTATATAAAAAAATAATTTTCAAAAAAAAATTTAAATAAAGAGACAAAAAAAATCTTCTAAGGTGGGGCACTTTAATTCCGTTCCTGCCAACTGTCCAATTTTATTCGAATTGAAGTCGATTAGGCATTCGAATCTCCACCTATAGTCTATAGATACTGTACAAACTACAAAGCAGTATCTTTTCTCTTAAAACTCTTTCATTTTTCAGATTCCATGTTGATGTCTGAAATATCTGATCCAAGGGAAAATGAATTGGACAAAAGGGTTGAGTGGTTGGGCTGAACTGGAGACACAAAACTGTGCCGCTTCTGGGGTCAAGCAGACCAAAGTAACTGAAACAAAGTATATCCGGTGGAATCACTTGGGTCAGGTGGAGGTGAAGGTTGGTCATAGCATAATAAAAACGGATTAAATGTTTTTTAATAATAGTTTATTTTATTATTAATGTATATGTCATTTATAAAATAAATTGAGTGACATGGAAAAATCTCATTGGTTAATATATTTTTAAACGATATTATTTTTTTGAATATTTTAAATAATGATTAAATTTTAAGAGTAGAAAATTCCAAAAAAATATTTTAAACATCAAATTAGAAAAATAAATAAATATTTGGTGACAAAATATGTGTTAACCCTAATCTATACAATTGTTTCAGTGGGGCAGGGTTGGATAAAACTCGATTCGACTCGAAAATAATTTGAGATAAAAATATTCTATTTATTTTGATTCGGTTCGAAATTTTATGAACTCAACTAAAATAACTTCAAATAAAGTTCGAATTTTAAAACGAAAAATGGAATAACCCAAAAACTTTAGTAATAAAATGATTTATTTTTTAGTTCGAGATGAGTCTCTATTTTTTATTAAATATATATAAAAGAATATTTATATATATTATATGATTAAAAAAATAGTTTAGATTAAAATTAAATCATGTTATAATACGATAAATAAGCACAATTAAATATTTATAGAAACTTGACTCAACTTGCATAAAAGAATTTAAATATAGTTTGAGTTATAAAATATGAATTGTCAACTCAAATATATATTTTTTTAATTTAACTCGACTTAATTCAATCAAATACTCACCTCGTATTCCAGTTCGAAAGATCATCCCTTTCCAAGGTCAATGTTTTATATTTATGAACATAAAATTCCCTGGTTCATTGGACTGGCTGACAACCCGGAATGACTATTTTCACGCCTTTCTTTTGTTGCGCATTGAACTGCATGAAGCACTCAAAGCCATCATTGAACCCTGCTGAAGAATCACAAGATTCTCAACATTACCATTTCTGGCACAAAAAACATGGAAAATCGAGTACTGAAAATAATTTTTTTAAAGATAAGTGTTTGATCGAATTTAATTAAAAAATAAATTATTTAAATTAAAAAGTTTAATTTTATAATTTAAATTTTATTTTAATTTTTTAGTCAAGTTGTTTTAGTTTCACTTGAAATTTATTGAAATCATTTATAATATTAGTTTTAATTTAAACTAATTTATTTAATCATAATTGGGGTTATAAACGAACCGAAGTTCAGCGAATCGTTCGACAGGAAGTTCGTTTATTTATTAAAGGAACAAATATGAACATGATTTTTTGTTCAATTAATTAAACGTACGAATACAAACAAATGACTCATTCATTCATGTTCGTGAACGTTCGGTAATCCGTTCTTTTATGTTCGTTCATTTATATTCGTTAACATTCTGTAATTTATTCGTTTACGTTTGTTCATTTATGTTCGTTCGTTTATGTTTATTTATATTCGTTTAAATTTATTTACATATGTCTAAGGGTGAGCTTTAGATCAAGTCAAGTCGAGTCAAAAAAATTGAGTTACTTGAGTTAAAAAGTTCTATTTTATGACTCATTAAAAACTTTCTTGTTATAGGATTGCGGTGTTTATTATTTCGTTAAACTGAACTAACCAATCAAAACAAAACAAAATTGGTAAATTAGTTAAATTTTAAGTTTCGTACAATGATTAGGAGTTTTTTTATTTTACTTATTGATTAATTTGGTTTATAATCAATTAATTAGCTAAATTAATCGAATTAATCTAAAATATTAAATATTTCGCATATTATATATATATATATATTTTTTACGTTCATTTATGCTTGTTCGTTTACATTCGTTTATCATTTAAATGAACGAACATAAACGAACACGAACAAGCTACAATCCTTAATGAACGAATACGAACAAAAAAATTTGTATTTATTTATGTTCGTATTCGTTTATTTGTTTGGTTCGTTTATAGCTCTAATCATAATATGTACATATTTTTTTCTTTTTATTCTTTTTTTCATATGCGTAAGTATAATGCTATTTAATAAATCAAATATCTTCTATAATTATAAAATATATTTTTAAAGAATATTTTTAAGACAATATTATTGAAAGTATAAAGGAGTCAAGAAATTGATAGAATAAAAGAATCTACAAAAATGCCGTTGAAGGACTAAATTGAACAAAACATAAAGTTCAATAACTAAATTAAAAAAATAAATTTATTGTTAAAAATATGAATTAAAATTACATATATATTTTACAATGGCAGTGAAGCACATGGTTCAAAATTAGTTAAATATGAACTAAAAAAACATATAAAGTTAAAAAAAATTATAAAAAAAATATTAAAAAAAATTAAAGTTGCATAGATATTCAAATCTTGACCAAATTTTGTCAAAATAAAATCAAAATTGAAGAATTGAAAAAAAATAAGAAAAGAGAATAAAAAATCCAATGTTTCGAGTTGATAAAATATGGATTTAAAATCTGTCATTCGAGTCGACTTAAATTACTTGAAATAAAAAAAAACATTTTTATATAATTGTCGTAAATATACAAAAATCACTTTATTGAAAGTGGTTAATCTATATTTTTTATATTTTATATTAATAAATTTAAATAATAAAAAATTATCGATAAAAACATTTTTATAGTGCATAGAATATTAAATTTAAAAATCAAATGGAAAGAACGAAACCAGCGTTCCAAGAGTAGAAAGTATAGAAAAAGAACATAGCGTCATCACGTGAGTTTCACGTGGTTGTTCTTATCCTTTTGGGGATGATAATACGACAAATTAATCCTACTGACTCCAAGGACCCTATCCTCCACAGATTATTTTCCCTACGTATCGGCATCAAGTCAAATTTCTCATGGGACCACACACCCCTACTGAAAGGAAAACCCTAGAAACTCACCGGGAAAGGGCTCGCCTCAGCACTTGAGCCAGCAACGCCGGCGCTGTCAAGTGAGGCAAATGGCCTTCCGTTCTCAACATCTCAACCGTCGTTCTTCCCCCTAGATGGGTTCTTAAATACTCTGCCACAGAAGCTGGAACCGACACATCTCTGGCTGTCTGGATCACGCAACACGGTACCCTCACCAACCCAAGGATACCTCGCAGATCACTGTTGAATACGGTCCTGGAAACGAACAAAGATATGTCCGGTCTCATGTTGAAAAGGGTCCGGCTGAACTCTCGAACCGCTGTCGGCACATCTGCCCCCACGGCCAGTGGAGCAAACCCGTTGACCCAAGCTTCATAATTCGATTCCATTGCTGAAAAAACCTTCTCAATCTCACCTAGCTCGAACCCGCCGTGGTAATCTTCGTCATTCAAGAACGTGGAAACCAAAAATCCCGTTCTCTAATTCTGATTTCAATCTTTCTGAAATTCGATACTATTTGTATAATTTAACCATCCCATTTCCCAGCAATATTTCGCCGGTAAAGCATACTATAATAAACAAAAGGAAGGCCAATCGTCTTAATATTTCTTTTACCTGGGAGAAGCACCGATGAGGATGAGTTTGGAGAAGAGTTGAGGTCGGCGTATGGAAGCTAAGATACCAATCATGGCGGAGACAGAGTGGCCGACGTATGCACAACGGTCAACGCCGAGAGCTTTGAGAATATTAATCAAATCATCAACATATGGATGTAGAGTGGTGTAGCGACTGAAATCGAAGTAATCAGGGTCGACACTGCCTGCACACGCGAGGTCGTATAGAATTATACGATACGAAGGTGTGAAAAGCGGGAGAATTCGTTGCCAGACCGATTGGTCCGTGCCAAGACCGTGTGCAAGGACCAGGTATCTGTCGCCGGAGCCAACAACCCTGACGTTCAAAGCTTCTAAAAGGTTGTATCCCATGTTCTAAGAGTCGTTCTATGAATGCGTTATGGTTATGGGTAGGTTCAGTTTTAGTGGCTGGCCATTTATATTGGTGTAGAAGAAGCATATTTCCTCCTTTAATCTTTATGCTCACCTAAACGGTCCTTCACTGGGTGGAAGGTTTAATGACATTGAGAGTGACGGTTTCATCAAAGGGAACTAATTGGGGGCAGGCAACCATAACACTGGCGAATAATGATGCAAAATACAACCACGACAGTTCATTCAAAGAAAACAAAGAAATTAAAGACAGGCTCAGTGGGTCGATCTTTGTACCAACGTATGTAGCTGTTTTATACCTCCGGTTCGGTAATCCAGAAGACTGGCTCAGTGTATCGATTTCCAGAGCCAGTGTTACTTCATATTAGTTGGTGGTAACTATCCATGTCCATCTTTAAAATAAACCTCCATTATGGTCCATCTTTTTCTCTGCACCCCTTTTAAAATATTTGTTCATATCGTCTGCTGTAGATTGGAGTTGACAGTACTAAGCATTACCCTGTTTCATGCAATATTGATGGATGGACCGAACATAAAGGAATGGAACAGAGGAAAGGTAGAGACAAGTCAAGCATCACAACAGAGTGAAACTGTAGTGGTTTTGTCATGTTAGGCTCGGCCTTGAAGTAGGGCTAGGCATCTCTAATTTCAGGTAAAAGGAAAATAAAAGCATGTGAGGAGAGGGATAGCATCTGGGGTTGAGTTTTTAGTCTATTTTCACTTGATTGATCTGAATTCTAACTTAAATTTAAAAGTAAAAATTTAATATAAAAAATTATTGATTTTTATTATTATTCGATAAAATAAGGAATTAATTTAAAAAATACAAATAAAAAATATTATAATAATTAAAATAAGGAAGTAATTAAAATATATAGAGAAAGGAGTATTATATAATTATACTTAAATATATAAAATAAAATAAAATTATTATCTTAAATTAGATTAAATATTTTTTACCTTAAACTCAAATCCAATCTATCGTAAAAAAGTCAAACTTGAACCCATTTTTTACCCAAATTTTTCTTAAAAATCTCGGCCATATAAGATCAAATCAGGTCGGAAACTATCGAATATGAGTCAAATATTCATTCCTATATAAAGACATAAAGTTGTAAAATTTGCAGATAAGTCATGGCGTTTGGGACCCTCTTCATGTACCCAACACTAAGCATATTGTGAAATAATGAAGTGGAGGGAGAGCAACAGTGGATGTGTACGTTATTTGGGTGTAGCTTACTTATTTTCTTCACTGATATTGGGTATGGTTAAGAAAGAAAAGTTTTAAATTTATCAAAAAACTTCAAATATTATTTAAAAATTTAATATTTTAGGTTAATTTCTAACAAGTTTAGATATTTAAAAACAATTTTTGATATTTTATTTAAAAATCCAAAATCCTATAAACGTTTTAGAGAAAAATCTATATATTATAAAAATCTTATATTTTAAATTTTGAATAAATTTTAAAATTTATTATATTTTACTCGTACCTTAAATCTATTGTACCTTACCCTCCCCTTTTAGGATGAAACTACATGGGATGGGGAGGGGTAATCGTCTTCCGAAGAATTTTTCTTTATTTTTGTCTTTTTATTTAAATTTTTTAAAAATTATTTTTTATAAATTTATAACTCTACTTTTAAACATTTATATTTTTATTTTTTAACCTGACTATATCTCTTGTTTACTCTTTGTGGAGGGTATGTTTTCTTAGTGTCCTTTATTTGTTTGATGGGTCAACTCACACCGGATAAGGGCTTATCCCATCCATCCATGCTTTTGATTCTTCTTCTTCTCTCTCCAACCCACTCAAGACGTTTGTCTAGCTCAAGAATGGGATAAGATTGTAGAGGAAATAAAAGCTTATTTGGGGGGTCAAATTCCAATTTCAGTCCCTTTATTAAATTTATTTCTACAGACAAATAGTATGTAATTAGGTAAAGCATTTTCATGAAACCTTTAAAAAGTAAACAAAACAAAACCCAAAGTTTTATGATGCTCATAACTAGGGAATTTAGCAGGAAAAGTAAAAAAAAAAAATCTTTTTTTAGTTTAACTGAATAAGATTATGTCTAATCATTATTTTGTATTGGAGGATTCTGCAGGTGAATGTCACCTCATCATCCATTACTTGAAAAAACTTTATGCTGAATAGGAAAAACATATGGTTAGGAAAGGCACTTTTATCCAATATCTAAGCTGCTGTCGAATATAAATTTTTCGTGCAAAGGTTTAAAGAATTAAAGTTTTTAAAATTTAAAACTTATATAATTAAGATATATAATTTAAAATTTTAATATTAAAATATAAAAAATAACGTCGAGAAAGTACAGAAGATTTTTATTATAGAAAATATTGAGATTATTGTAATCCATGTGTTTGAGAATCCAACTGAGTGCTTCTCTTTGAAACTTTCATCTTACTCGTATCCAGCATATAATCCTTTCACTGTTCTTGAACTGAATACTCTGCAGTGTTCGAATTCCATGACTTTGACATACATGATCCACAAACATAGCATATTTCTAGATTTTTCCATGGATAAATTTTCAGACAGACAATATGGGATATTGAAAAGAAAAAGGATGGTGTAGTTCATGTCCTAAATAGATATTGGATTCCATTATTGACAGAAAGAAATATGGGGCGTTGGAATTCCTTGTACCATTGCTTAGTACATGATTAAGATTAAGAACACATTTTGGACATAATCATTTCTCTTCTTCTTTAATCTTCCTTTTCTTCCTGTGATGCCAAGTATTTCCATCTACTGTTATACTTTTAAGTGTGTGTTGTAACTTTTTACTGTCACGCCTTGTGTCTCTCACATGACTTAGATTTGACATGTCTTGTTAGTTGGATAAGGTAGGTTGGTTCCAGTTTTCAACCACCCACTGCTTCAAAGTCTGGTGTTTACCTCCACTTATATTGGCTACATTCAGACAGCTGGTGCCTGTACTTAACGACAATATCAGTAATGGATTGTAAAATTGTAGAGAACGGGCTTATGGAAACTGAAAGGTGAGAGACATGGGAGGGGCCGAGAAGTTTTTTGCCCTAAAACAAAATAAGGACAACATTAGCCCACGCAAAAAATATTGAACACAGGGAATGGAATCAGGCTGCCTTGACTATATCCTGCTGCATTTGAGCCGATGGAAGTCGTCGAAACTACTTGGCTGATAAACTGAACAACGCATCTTTAATAAAACTTATGGTTGTGAACAGTAAGGATTCTAATACATATCCTGTTAGCATGCCTGCAGAAAGCTCTACCTGAAGAACATCCCATGGTTGCAGCTCTCTTGTTACAGCTTGACCTTGTGATAATTATATACCAAAACCAATACCTAAATATCCATTAAATCTCAAGCAAGCTTCCATGAAATCTAAAGGGATTCATTTCACAGGAAGGACATAGGTGATGGTTTCTTGGTACGCTTGTGATATTGTTGCAAGATATCAAACTCCATGTGCAGCTAAAATTCTGCAGATACTTATTCTTTCTTAACATCTGTTGATTTATTTCTTTTGGTTAGTACGAAGAGGAGGAAGCAACAGAAAATTGGCAAAGGGAAGCTGCACGTGCATTGCTAGACAATGGAAGCAAGAGTCTTGGCCGCTCTACCAAATTTCATGACAAAGGGCATTTCTAGTTTAGCATGAGAGAGCCTGGTAACTGCTGCATGGATGAGACGTTTTATGAATTCAGTTAGACAGGGATTTTCAGGCCAGGGAAGCTGTAGTATTATAGAGGGAAAGGTTAAGTTTGAGGATTAAATTTAAAATTAATCCTTTTAATTGACGTAACATATCATCATATATTAATAAAGGATTAACGGTTGGGTTATCAAAACGATGACGATTTAAAAAACATGAGAATAATATTTTTTTTTCACTTTTAGTGACCAAAATGAAACACTAGATAAATAAAAAGGACCATCATTAAAAATTACCCTAAATTCATTGGACTTTTCGGATGTAAAAGCTTTTGGACTATTAAGAAAAAAATTGTGTCCGATAAAATTCAAACCCGAAGAGTAAACACCTTAACTAGGGGTGAATAAGACTCGACTCGAATCGAAAAAATCGATTTTTTTTTAATTTCAAATTATTCGAGTCGAGTTATTCGAGTCAAATCGAATAACTCAAAAAAAATTAGATTTTGAGTCGAATTCAAATTTTCAAAGTTCGAGTTACTCGAAAAATTGAAAAATCAAAAATTTTCAAGGTCTAATTACACATTTAGTCCCTGTAATTTTTAGTCCCTGTAATTTTATTTTCAGTTTTATTTCAGTCATATCTTCTCTTTTTTATTATTTTTACCTTTTAATTTTTATTTCTTTACAATATGATCACTTTCCAAATTTATTTTTTTATTTTATTTAATACAATTTTTATTTAAATTCTTTTATATTTTTTTTAATTTATATATTTATATTATTGTATTTAATTTATTATTATTTTTATCTCGTTTTGGCCTTTTATAGATAAAAAAAAAAGTTTTTAATGAGACTTTTAATTTAATAAAACGACATATTCATACCTAAGGTATATGATAATAATAATAATAATAATAATAATAATAATAATAATTTAAAATCTTATTTATACATGTAAAAATAATATAAAAAAATATGTATGTAGATTTAAAGATAGAGTCATTTAAATTAGAATCAAAATGTACAATAATATTTTAAATAGTGTAATTAAAATTTCTACATAAACTCGAAAAATTAAATCGACTCGAACTCGCAAAAACTGACTCGAATAAAAAAAATTCAAAAAGAGTTTAAATTATAAAACATGTTAACTCAACTTGAATAACTCAAAATTTTTTAGTTCGACTCAACTCGCCCGAACGTTCACCCTAACCTTAACCACTTTATGGCAACCCCTTTATTGTCGTATAATTTTATTTAAGAAAAAATATATTATTTGATATATTTATTTATATTTATATTTTAATATTTTATATATATATTAATAAAATAATATATAATATTACATTTCGTTTGATTCTGTTATCTCACTATTAAAAAATAAAGACAAATTGATTAGAAAGAGAAAATCTCACATAGTAAACTATTATATTATTTTTTTTCTAGTTAACATGTTAATTTTTTAACAGTAAAATTAAAAATATAACATTATATATTATTATTTTTTTTAGTATACGACGACTTTAAAAAATAATTGTACTATTTTCTTACAATAATTATAAATTTTGATATATTTTTTAATATATATCAAAAAATTTATATTTTTATTAAAAATAATATATATTAAAATTTTAAAAAACATAAAGATTTTGGTATATAACATTTTTTTTTAAGAAATATAATTATATATATATTAAAATATATTAATTTTTTTTATAATTTTTATAAAAAACGGCAAAACATTTTTTAGTCTGCCTCTTTCCCGGTTGGGTTGATGACTGAAGAACATTAAATTGTGAACCAAGTCCGAGTGTTTCTGGTTGACTCCATCAATGCATGAATTACTGCAACCAATGACAGAGATTCAACCCATCTACGACAGTACATCAGCATCTGAGTGACCAATGTTAATTTCCCCAACCCCATGTGCTAACCTAACCCAGTCCCAGTCCCAGATCTAGTATTGTTGGTTCCAATGTTGTGTCTCAATTATTTATGTTGGTGTCACGTGACAGACAATAACATAACACAACTCTCACCTATTTCTTTTTAATTTATTTATTACGGCCAACTCTATTCAAAAGTAATAAATATAGAATAGTAATAGTCATCTGCATCTAAAATCTCATTTAATAAAAACAGAGAGAAATACTACAGTTCATGCTTGTTTTGGACCAACACTTGTTTGATGGACTTGATTCCTTTGTTATTGTTGTTATAAATAGGGGTTCGCAACACCAAATACTTGATTAATTTGATTAGAATTGATCTCAATCGCAATGATTATTGATTTTTAAAAATTAAAATTATTTTTGATTTTGATTGCACTGGGTTTTAAAATTTAAGAATCAATTTTGTTATTGGTGGGAATTGATATCAAACACTGGGTTCTCAGTCAATTAGTTTATTATTAAGAAAACTTAAGTAATAGAAGAAAAAAATCAATCACCAATAATAATATTAAAATAATAAAATTAAAATATTATAAACTTAAAAAAATTAAAATTTTAAACGAGTGAAATTCAAAATTTTCATACATAAAAAGAAAATTTGATAAGAAAAATAAATAAAAGAACATTATCTACTATAAATAAAAAAACTAATATTAGATATTTGGTATTAGTCTCGGTCATATTAAGTACCCATCGAGTACTGTATCCAAAAAATTAAAATCTATCCCGATTACGATCGAAATCTAAATTTTAGATCTAATCCTCATCTTACCAAAATTAATTTTAAATAAAAATCTATTGAATTTAACCCGATATCGGAATCAAATAATCTAGTCTTTTGCCTAGGATATAAATCAACGTTAGACGTTTTAACGTCTATTGATTAAAATTTGAGTTTTTTCAATAGTCATCAAACGTACGTTTAAATCATAAAAATAATAGATAAATGAGCATTGAAAATCAAGTCAATATTTATTTAATATAAAATAAATTAATATTAGAGATTAAATCGACAATCATTTAATGTAAAAATAACAGATAAAAAACGTTAAAAATTTGGCAGAAAAAAACAGAGCCTTAAATTTTTTTCTCTTTCATTTTTAAAATTATGTATTGTGATTCTATTATTTTGGTGTAGATAATTGATTATGTCGACGGAACACGTGCTATGATTTCTGAGATCCGACGGTTGTAGCGATTTGGCATTTTAGTGTATAAATATACTTTTAATTTTTTTACATATATATTAAGAATATAAAATCATGATCAAATTGCTATAATTATAAATAGTAAAATTTAGATGATAATTCCGATGAGTTAAGTGATCAATATATAATTTTTAATAGTTTAGCAATTAAAGTGTTAACTTATTATTAGTTAAGTTGTTGGATGTATTTATTTTATCAAAAGGAAAGTAGTAATAGAAAATAGATTTAGTTGATTGTATAGGGTATTTAGAAGAGAAATTATATTATATGTTATTTATATTATATTATTTATAAAATCAATCAATTAATGTATTTATTTAATTATTTTTTATTTTATAGTTTTCTATTAAATAAATTTTTATTTAATAAAATCATTTTTATATTTAATTTACGATAAATATTAATAAAGATTTATTTAATAAAAATAAGGTAAAAAAATAATTAAATGAGTGTATTTAATTGATTGATCTCATAAATGACGTAATGAGAATAATAAATGATATAATTTTTTCGTTTAAATACCTTATTTAAAAAAATAAAGTGTTTGAGGTTTATTTTAAAATCTAAACCAAAAGTTATATAGTACACGTAAAAGAACGTCAACTATAAATAACGACTTAGGGAGAACATTACCTACAAATAATAATATAAAAGAATATCATATGTATTTATTGTTATTTTACATGTACGGTAAAAATTAATATAATTTTAAATATATTTTAAAATCACTTATATTTTAAAATAAATTTTTAGATTAAACTAATTTTTTTTATTTTTTAAAATATAAGAAAAATGTTATTACTATTTTTATTAAAAAAGAGAGATTGTTACAAACGAGAAAACATGGAGAAAGTCTCTCTTAGAAATAGTACTATTTGTCAACTCCGGTCTTTTTATTCTCTTTCGCTTTCCTGAAGTATCAAACACTTGAAAAGAATCCAAAATTATCTTCAGATTTGGTGGAAGAATATAATTTTCTTTTCTCTGTTGCTTGAGCTTCTAAGTCAATATTGGCAATTTTCATCCTTGAAGAAGTAGAAACGTGAGGGATCTATTTTATTAACCTGATTTTTTCCCTGAAGGGAAAAACATTAGAAAATGGAGAATTACTTGAACGAAAACTTTGGAGATGTGAAGCCGAAGAACTCGTCGGAAGAAGCTTTGGAAAGATGGAGGAAACTTTGTTGGATCGTCAAGAATCGTAAGCGAAGGTTTCGTTTTACGGCTAATCTCTCCAAACGTTTTGAAGCTGAAGCTATTCGTCGCTCCAATCAGGTTTTCATACTTTCGTTTTGGATTTTCAATTTTTTTATTTATAGTTTGTTTTGTTTTCTTCTCAAGGAAGCTTAATAGAAGTAAAATCGAGATTTTCCGTTTGGATCTATTCAGACTTCTTTATTTTCACATCTAATAAAGAAGATATAAGCATCCGATCTGATCTTATAATTTTTAAGCTTTTATGTAATATTAAATTAGTAACTTTTAACTTGCCTGAGATTAAGAATTTAGAAGTTGAGTCTAATTAGGATTAGATCAGCTGATCCATTTCTGCCTAATCAACTTTTTTCAATGTTACAAATTTCTTGTTGAGAGCTCGCTTTACTTGTGCATTTATTTGAAGCCTGGATTTGTAAATCAAGGGCATTGCGGTTTTAATCTAGAATACGATGTAAATATCTTTGTTCTGAAGTTTTTTTTTTTTTGACGAAAATTAGATTGTCTAATTAGTGTTTTATGGTCTAAAATTGTTACTATATTTGTTACTGAAAGTATACTTGGTTAGCTTTCTTTTGATGGTATTCAAAATTTCAAGCCTTGCACTGTATAAAGCAAAAATTTACCTTAAATGAACTGGTTTTATGAGATACAAGAGTACTTGGACTTGAAATTCCATGAACTATAATGATGAAATACAAGATCTGTTTGTGCATAATTTTGATGTTAAGTCTTTTATTTTTTTTTTTGCTTTTTGTGTTATAGGAAAAATTTAGGGTTGCAGTTTTGGTTTCACAAGCTGCACTTCAATTTATCCATGGTAAGAGCCTGTCATTCTGATGCATGTCAAGGTTTAACGATTTTCCTGGTGTTTCCATTATATGTTGATTCCTTTAATCTCCAACAGGTTTAAACTTGTCTAGTGAATATGAAGCACCTGAAGAAGTTAAAGCAGCTGGTTTTCAGATTTGTGCTGATGAATTGGGGTCTATTGTTGAAGGCCATGATGTGAAGAAGTTGAAAATTCATGGAGGGGTTGAGGATATAGCAGCCAAGCTCTCTACTTCAATTGTTAATGGTATTCCCACTTCCGAGCATTTGATAAATCAAAGGAAACACATTTATGGAATTAATAAATTCATCGAAACCCCTCAACGAGGGTTCTGGGTGTTTGTGTGGGAAGCCCTTCAAGATACAACCCTTATGATACTAGCTGTTTGTGCCCTTGTCTCTCTTGCGGTTGGAATCACGGTGGAAGGATGGCCAAAGGGTGCCTATGATGGCCTTGGAATTGTTTTGAGCATTCTTCTTGTTGTGTTTGTCACTGCCACTAGTGATTACAGACAATCTCTGCAGTTCAGAGATTTAGACAAGGAGAAGAAGAAAATAATGGTTCAGGTTACTAGAGATGGGCTGAGGCAGAAAATATCAATATTTGATCTACTTCCTGGTGATATTGTTCATCTTGCCATTGGAGATCAGGTCCCAGCTGATGGACTCTTTATTTCAGGATTTTCAGTTTTGATAAACGAATCTAGTTTAACCGGAGAGTGTGAACCCGTTAATGTGAATGCAGTAAACCCTTTTCTCCTATCTGGAACCAAGGTGCAGGATGGATCGTGTAAGATGCTTGTGACTACTGTAGGGATGAGAACTCAATGGGGGAAACTCATGGCCACTCTTAGCGAAGGTGGAGATGATGAAACCCCATTGCAGGTCAAACTTAATGGAGTTGCCACAATTATTGGGAAAATAGGTCTGTATTTTGCTGTTGTGACATTTGCTGTTCTAGTACAAGGATTATTTAGCCGCAAGCTAAAAGACGGCACACATTGGACTTGGTCTGGAGATGATGCAATGGAAATGTTGGAATTTTTTGCCATTGCTGTTACAATTGTTGTTGTTGCTGTTCCTGAGGGACTGCCTTTGGCTGTTACATTAAGCCTTGCGTTTGCCATGAAGAAAATGATGAATGACAAAGCACTCGTCCGCCATCTGGCTGCTTGTGAGACGATGGGATCCTCTACAACTATTTGCAGCGATAAAACAGGTACATTGACTACAAACCACATGACTGTTGTGAAAACATGCATCTGCGAGGAATTCGAGGAAGTGAGTAGCTACAACAAGAGTAATCATTTTAGATCTGAAGTTCCTGAATCTGCTGTGAAAATTTTACTTGAGTCAATATTTAATAATACTGGAGGAGAAGTTGTTAATAACAAAGACAATAAAATAGAGATACTTGGAACACCTACAGAAACTGCTCTTTTAGAATTTGGGTTATTGCTTGGTGGGGATTTCCAAGCAGAACGAAGAGCGTCAAATATTGTGAAAGTTGAGCCATTCAATTCTGCAAAAAAGAGAATGGCTGTAGTTATAGAGTTTCCTGAAGGAGGTTTCCGAGCTCACTGCAAGGGTGCTTCTGAAATAATCTTAGCTGCATGTGACAAAGTAATAAGCTCAAATGGGGACGTTGTTCCCCTTAATGAACCAACCGCCAATCATCTAAAGAACATAATTGAGCAATTTGCTAGTGAAGCTCTTCGAACGTTATGCCTTGCTTACATGGATATGGGAACTGATTTTTCTGTTGACAGCCCCCTTCCCCTTCAAGGATACACTTGTATAGGCATTGTTGGTATCAAAGATCCGGTACGCCCTGGTGTTAAGGAGTCTGTTGCAATATGTAAGTCAGCTGGTATTACTGTTCGAATGGTCACTGGGGACAACATTAACACGGCTAAGGCTATTGCAAGGGAAATTGGAATTTTAACCGACAATGGTATAGCAATTGAAGGTCCAGATTTCCGGGAGAAATCTGAAGAGGAATTGCATGAACTTATTCCAAAAATACAGGTGCATTCCTTTGTTTTTCTTTCTACATTAACTCTATAAACAATATTGATTATTCTGTTTTTCATAGTCTCTAGGCTGTTGTTGACTTCATATTAAATTTCATCCTTAAAGTGATTGCTTTTAAAAACGTTGTGCTTCTATGCAGCTTATCATGAAGTTCTGTTGTTAGGTTGCTATGCATACTTCATAGACACTACCCATGATTATAAACCTTTAATATGAACCATCGACCTTGTATTTCAAATTGGCTATGTTTAGACACTATAGATTAAAATACTACTGTTTGGGGAAACCTATTGAATCGTATTTCTTTAATACAAAGTTTCCATAAGTTAAACTCTAAGGTGAATATGGTAGTAATAAAGAATCAGGCAATCAGCACTGGAGCATCATGCGACAGTAAGATTAGTCTGTTACCTTATCTTGCAGTGGTCCAATGTAACGATTTGTCATTCAGATGCATATAGTTTAGAAGGAACTGTCACCAACTATATGAAATTCGTACAGGTAATGGCTCGATCTTCACCTATGGATAAACATACACTTGTCAAACACCTACGGACCACATTTGGAGAAGTAGTTGCTGTCACCGGTGATGGTACAAATGATGCTCCTGCACTTCATGAGGCTGATATTGGGCTTGCGATGGGCATTGCTGGGACCGAGGTATATCTTACATGTTGTTCCTTCACTTTCCTCTCAGAAAAGATATTAACTTCCAACATAAATCTCACTAGTGGCTAAGTTACAGCAATTTTTATTTTATTTATTAATTTCATTGAAGATGCTATGAATTTAGACTAAATGTTATGTTGTTATATTCTTTTTGCTACCTTGTTGCTCGTCTCTTTTTAGCCATGCTTCATTAGAATCATAGAATTTTTACATGCTCAGTCTTTAGCTGCTTTGAGGGTTTGCTTTGCAAGTTTGCCCAGCATAAGTAGGTTATGATTAATGTTGTTACTTTATCAAAAAGGAGCAGGGTTCTAAGTTTGTACATTATTGCAATTGGATGATCTGAACATTGTAGATTGTCCAATTTACATTCGTCTTTTGTCACCATTCCGAGTTCTTCCTAGATCCTTAAAACATGTGATTTGCTTAAACCGATTCGCAATTTACAGGTGGCCAAAGAAAGTGCAGACGTCATAATCCTAGATGATAACTTCTCCACAATTGTAACAGTGGCTAAATGGGGACGTTCAGTTTATATAAATATCCAAAAATTCGTTCAGTTTCAGCTGACTGTCAACGTGGTTGCGCTAATTGTAAACTTTTCTTCGGCCTGTTTGACTGGTAAGAAACCCTATTGTTTTCACTTTAATACGGGCTTATGCGGTCTTTAAATGAATTTAACTAAATTGTTATTCCCTACTAATATAGGACTTGATATGATTTCTTGTTTCTCAGGAAATGCTCCACTCACAGCTGTTCAGCTTCTATGGGTCAACATGATCATGGATACTTTAGGGGCACTTGCATTAGCTACCGAGCCGCCTAATGTTGACTTGATGAAGAGATCTCCAGTTGGTAGGAAGGGAAACTTCATTAGTAATGTAATGTGGAGGAATATTTTAGGGCAGTCTGTATATCAATTTGTGATTATATGGTTTCTTCAGACAAGAGGAAAGGCCTTTTTTCAACTTGATGGCTCGGACTCTGATTTGATATTGAACACGCTTATTTTCAACTCGTTTGTCTTTTGCCAGGTAATGCTATAATATTTTTTTATTTGATTCTACTAGTAGTCCTACTCTTGCATATAACTGTAGATACTTTGATCTAAGTTGGAGACTGTCCTATATAGAAGAATGCAATTCCAGTTCTTTGTGCTTTCTTTTTCTGGTAGCCTATGAAATATATATGATCAAACATTTCCTAGCTGACATATAGAAGACAGCGTCCAGTTGATGATGATGTATAGAACTTACATGGAGCGGCTTTACTTTGATTTATATACGTTTGAACTTCGAATGTTTATAAATTGTCGATTTGTGTTCTCTACTTGACTACATTTTTTATTCTCCACCTGCTTGGGTTCTTAATTAACATCGACCGGTTTCATTTTCTTCAGGTTTTCAACGAAATTAGCTCTAGAGAAATGGAAAAGGTTAACGTTTTCAAAGGCATACTAAACAACCATGTGTTTGTGTCTGTGCTAAGTTGCACCATCATATTCCAGATCGTAATTGTTGAGTTCCTCGGTACTTTTGCAAGCACTTGTCCTCTCACGTTGCAACAGTGGTTCGTCAGTGTCTGCCTCGGATTCCTTGGGATGCCAATTGCTGCTGCTTTGAAGCTGATTCCTGTAGGATCAACATGAGATCAGAGCAATATCGAATAGGTAATTTTCGATGTTTGTCTGAGTTTTCATCTTTACGTTGGATTTTACCCAATTTTCTGTGCTTTCTTTTACTTGATCACTTCATCATACAGCACTAGATTAGCATCTTTGAGAACTTGCTAAAACATATTCTTTCATCAAAGCTTTAGTTAGAATGGAAGAGATTTGTACAGACATTTGTAGTTTGGATTTATGAATCAGAATCTTTTGAAAGTGGATTTTTACATTCAACTTCTAAGGTATTGTAGTAAATGCAATATTTCGGGAATTAAAATAAGGACATTTGGATTCAGCTGAATCCGACTTTTAAGGTACCGTAACAAATACAATCTTTTGGGAATTAAAATGAGAAGATCAATTTTTTTTGGGGAATCCTAAAACTATATTAAAGTAAAAGTTTTAGAGATTTTTTAAAAATATTATTACAATTTTAAATATCAATATTGTATTTTATTTCCTTAAATATTTTTTATGAGCCAATGAATTTTAAGAATTATAACCTTTGTACAATATGTAGATATATATTTCATAGGACCCAACTAATTATGTTAAGTTCCAATTCCATCACTAAATATAGAATAATATAGAAACCAAATATATTACAACAATAATATTTTTCTTTTCATTTGTTGAATTGTTGTCAACTGTTAATTCTGCATAGGATAGCTCCTTTTTGTTCCAGGGTCATAAAAGTGTGGAGATCTTCTTGTTGAGACCGACATCGACGCCATTGTAAGCAATGGGAGCATACATCCATAGATCATCAGAACTTAAAAGCTGCAACAAAGGGCAGTCTCATATCAGTAATTATGATTTAAATCACATACTTTGTTTTAATCAAGGTTTTTACTACATCCATCTCCCCTCAGTTACCTTGATCTGTAGCTGCAAAAACTTCACATAATGAACAGCCTCTTCGAGCATTGTGCTGATATCAACCTGCATTATTATCAACATAAATGCCTGAATTATAAGTAATTCAAACCCCATATACATGTATAAAGATTATAGAAGAAGAATACTCCCATTGGTTAATAATTACCTTTGTTCCATTGGGGACAAGGTTTTGCAAAATCCTTAACCTCTCATTAATCCTCTCTCTTCTTTTCTGCAACAATGGGAGCAAATATGTACTTAGGTATATGAGGACCTGCAGCTAATGAAGCAGGATAGGTAGGGTAGAGGCCAGAGGGTGACATAGCAAATTCATAGTTCATACCCTTGCGTAAAGACTCTGGGGATCAGTTGCTGTTCCTCTACTGGCTCTGGTCTTTACTTTGGAAGCCGAGGTTGCCACGCCATTTGTGTCCTGAGAAACAGTGTCATCCTCTGAGCTACATGTTGTGCTGGAAACATCTTTGGAAAGGCGTTGTCTTTTGTTTGTGTTCTCAGTTGAACTGCTACTGATTTTACTCCCTTGGACATGCATTTCGGCCCTCTTGAGCGACAACTCGTAGGGCTGATTCTGAAGAGAATCGTAGTGAAAACTAGAGTCAAGAGCATTGACAGTAGGCATGAAAATATCATGGACTTGGGGATTTGGAAAAAAGCTAGTGGGGTTTATAAAGCTCAAGTCCTCATCATTCTCCATAGGAAACGAAAACTGATGAAGAAATGGGTTTGAGAAATCAAGATGATCTTCAATGAAGAACAATTTGTTGAAAGAGTCCCACTCTCCATCAGGAAAAGCTAGAAGCGACTCCATTGCTAAAATGATATGCTTGCAACTTGAAGCTCTCAAAAATCAGGGACATATTTATACCCCAAACCCTGAAAAGAATGTTAGCAGGGGATTGACTTACAATTAGTTTATTGAGTTCTTCGTTCCCAATTATTATTCCAAGAGTCCACTGTGGGCCAAAACCAGGCAAAGTACAACTCATAAGGTCGCCAAGTTCATGAATTGATACATTTAAATAATACCAACTCCAAGGGTTCATGACTCTTCAACACCTTGGACCTGTACCTGTTAGAAAATGCAATCAAAATGGTAGAGAAGACCAATGATTAGTTAGTTTAGTCGGACGTAGCCTTACGCAAGGTAAAGTGTGAATCTTGACGTTGTGAATAAAATGTATTTAAGTCGGGAAGGTCGCCCTATAACGAGTCTCTGATGCTTGATCTGAAGTGATTATATAAAAAATGGTTGATGGGGTCTAACAACAATCATTGAGAGGTGATTAGTTAGTCATTAAAGAGGTTAATTAGTGAGGGATGAGGGAGGCTGCAAGGCAATGAAGCAGGCGTAAGTCTTAGTTCCCCCATTTTAAAATGTCAGGAACAGAACGTGGAGGTCTTCCACTGAATATAATAAGCACGAGGAATGTAATAATATTAAAGAAAAGAGTGCAGCAAAGGGACGGCCAGATCGTGGGGACTGAGAATGACGTCCTTTGAAATGAACTTAAAATTCCGACAGGGTGACCGCCAAACTCGCTCCCTGTCCTAAATGAGCAACTGGCGTCAACCTAACTGTTGTATTCGTAAATATATAGAAAGAGATGAACATAATAATTTAGAAAACTCGAGCATAAGAATACATCAATATTGGGTGCAAATCGTCCCTTTTTTTCACGTCTCTTTTTATGCCTCCGTCTCAGATTAGAGGGATTAATGTGTAGGTTTAGGGTTTAAGGTTAAGGGTTGTGGTCGGGTTTAAAGAATTAGGGATAGGGTGTATTTTTTAAGGGGTAAGGTTTAAGATATAAAAAATAAGGGTTAAGGTTTAAAATTTAATATTTTAGAAAATTTCAACAGACATGAAAGGATGTATGATAAAGAGGCAGATGATTTTTATTCATCAATATTAATCTTAATTTAGGTAAAAAATTTAAAATAAACATAATATATCGATATATATCACTAATTATATGTATTGACATGTATCATTAAGTATTTTCATAATTTTTAAAATTATGAGTACCGAAAGCGTAATTATTCCTTTTTGAGAATAAAATAGTTTGAAACACTATTTGGGTCACTTTTTCATTTTTCTTTTTTAATTCAAAACTAATAAAATTTTTGTTAAAACAATAATTACTACTTTAATCTTTAAATAAATTCTTTTAAAAACAAATAAAAAAACATGAGAAATAATAATTCTCAAAATGAAATAATCATGTTTTAATCTCATAACTTTAAAAATTATTAAAATAGTTAAATATACATATTAATACATATAATTAGTAGTGCGTATAGGGGTGTAAACGAACCGAGCTTGAACGGATAAAGGTATGTCCGTGTTCGTTTATTTATTTTTGAAGGTGTTCAAACTCTGTTCGTGTTCGTTTAAATTTTTAATGGTATGTTCAAGCTTGGTTCGTTTAATGTTCGCGAACGTGTTCGTTTAATGGTCACGAATGTGTTCGTTTATATGTTCGATAATTAGTTCGTTTAACGTTCGTGAACATGTTCGTTAAGCGTTCGCGAACGAGTTCGTTTGTATATATTCATCAACTTGTCTATTTAGCGTTCACGAACATATTCGTTTAGTGTTCATGAACATGTTTGTTTACCGTCTGTATATAAAAGAACATAAACAAACCTATAAACGAGCTTATAAATGAGTATATAAACGAGCTTATAAACGAACATAAACGAGTTTGTTCGTGAACATAAACGAGCCGAATGTACTTATGTTCGTGTTTGTTCGTTTATTAATCGAACATAAAATATCTATTCATACTCGTTTATTTAACTTAATAAACGAACATAAACAAACATTATACAAACAGTTCACGAGTAGCTCGTCGAACACCCTGTTCATTTACGCATATAGACATCAGCAGAGGGAAATGGGTGAATGACGTACCCAAAATTTTTTAAATATCCTATATAATTTATATAAAAGTATATATAATTAACACTGTTTTAAAAAGGATATTAACATTGATTTAAAAAGTAATTAAGATTTGTTAATGAAGATCTACACACATCATTTGATTCTGTCCATTTCTAATAGATTGAGTTAACAAAGAAAATTTTGATATGATATATAAAATTTTCTGACTTCGTTTTTGTACATCGATGCATAACGTTTATTTTAAACTTATCTAATACGTATAAAGTTGACTCTCATTACCAATATCTGTACCAAAAGCATGCACCTGGTGAAGAGTTTCTATCCCTAACCATGTGAAACTTACAAATAAAATGCAATTATTCAGCAACAAGTGATTAAATCATTTAAAAAAGAAAAAAATGAGCATCTTTTTCCTTGGGAAAATTCATGAATTCTTTGCATAGACATCATCTCCATTATCCCTACAGAAAAGGGCATAAAATCTTTATCAGATTTGTTTAACAGGCAAACTATAGATCATATAAAGATCAGAAACTTAATGAGAAATAAATAAACCCAAGAGTCCACACAAAGCTGAAGTACAATATCTATGGAAAACTCAATATGATCCCAGATGTAAAATCTTAGTTAAATATAAGGGACTAATATTTGCTGACATAGGGGCGGATCTAAAATAATTTTTTGAGGATGGTCGCAAGTTAAAATATATTTTTTAATGTGAGCATAAATTATAAAAGTCTTAAAGTCTCAAAATTTTGGTTGGATACAAGTTATAATTTTAAAGACTAATTCATAAAAATTATAAAAATTAAAGTAAAATATAAAAAGTTTAAAAAGTTTAGGGTACGAACGTGCACACTTAAGCATATATGTGGCTCCGTCACTAGCAATACTTGTACCAAGATGATTGATCTAAGTGATAAATAATTTAGTATCGCTTAAGTAAGTCTTAAGTTAGAGATATTGTGTATATATAAAATTTTTATTGAAAAAATTATCCATAAAAATTAAATGTACAATAAGAATCGGTTTGAATTATGCGATGTGTCCTATTATATTTATTTTAAAAATTTAAAGATAATCAAATTTAAAAGATAAATAAGTTGAACAGGCTATTTTAACATTGTTTGTGCTTTTTTTACTATCGATGCAAATTTGGAGTAATTCAAATAAATTCTTAAAAACTCATTAAAAATATAAAAAAAATCATTTTTTTTCTGAAAAAAACACATAAATTCTTAAAAACTCGAACTTGTAATTTATTTAATTTTACATTTTCAGTTTTTAATGTTTTCTAAATAATTTTAACGTTTCTTTTTGTTTTCTTTTTATTTTCACGTGACAGCCTCCAATTGAACAACATGTTTTTAATCAAAAATAGTATTGGAGTAACGGATAATAATAATAATAATAATAATAATAATAATAATAATACAAGGAAAAACTTAGAAAAAAATGTACAAGGGACAAAATTTGAATTAGCCTATGTAGAGAGATAATGATATATTAAGTTCTAAATTAAATAATTAATTTTATAAATACATATTCATTTAAACATTTATACAAGAACTACATGAGGTGAAAAGGGTAATTGTCTTTTACTCAAGATTTTTTTTACCTTTTTTTTTATATATTAAAAAAATATTTATTAATTTATCCTTTAATATTTAAATATTTATATTTTATCTTGTATTAACCTATTATATTTATAAAATAATTAAACATCTCCAATCGAATAATATGGAGCCGTGTGTCACTGAGTCCTCCATGTTTGTGTTTGGTATAACTCAGCTGTCTTCTTCGTCAACATCAACAGAATAGAAGTTGGAGGCAGGAGGGAGGGTTTCCCAAACAGAGATTTATTTTATTGAAAAAATAATAACTTCAATTTATTAGAAAATAATGGAATTTATTAATTCTTGTTAGAAAATAATGGAATTTATAAATTCTTGTTAGAACATTAAATTCTAACTCATTTCGCTCTTTCCGTCTAACTAAAAGACATTAATTATTTCAATTTTGATCACAATTATTTTTAGTTAACTAAATTTAGTAAAATATATATTTAAAAATAATTTGATTAAATGTTTTTAAATTATTTTTATTAATAATATATTTTAAATAATAAAATATTAAAATTAAAAAATAGATAAAAATATCAATTTGGGATTTTATAATAAAATATTAATCATCTCAATTTTAGCTACAACAAATATGTATTTTATTTATTATAGGAAATTAAATTATAAAATAAAATACATAAATAACCATCGAACTATCTCTACAAATATAAAAATATTATTATTATACAACAAATATTAAATTTTATTATTATAAAATAATCATTGAACTATATATTTAATTGAAAAAAAAGGCATGTATAATTTGGATATTGTTCAGGAAGCTCTAGTCTAGAATGGGAGGGTTTTAGAGTCGAAGTGTTCCCATAGTACGAGACCTGTTGGCTGTCATTTATTTAAATTTTCGATGCATCTCTGAAAAACAAACGTAAGAATTAAAATTCAATCAAAAAATAATAATATATTAATATATTATATAAAAGTTGGGTTAAATTTTTTAACCCAAAATTTAAATTCAACCCAATTTTTATTTTGAAATCCACTCTTCACTTTAATATCTAAAATTTTCATTAAAATATCTATTCGAATCAAATTTGATTTGAGTATTTTTATCATCCCTACTCTATTATTGATCGTGAGATAGATACTTGTTTCTTTGAACTCGAAATGATTCCCATAATACACAGAATATCCCGAAATGTGGCGATAATCATCAGCATCCCTATCCCAGTCAACATTTCAATATTCCACACACTTGGAACATACAAGTGCATGCGGTGCAAATCCTAGTGATTTTCTTTATATTCTTGAGTTGGACCAGATAGGCCCATGTTTCTACCATCTAAGAGGGCCGAGTAAACATGGGAGCAGTTCTAGATGAAGTCCAAGACATCTGCCACGGAACTTAAAAAAAACCTTCAAAATCATGAATTTGAAGATCCCAGAATTCCAAGTCCATGAGAATCGATATGGATGCCGTGAAGTAGTTTGTTTTCCGACATAAACTAGTTTGGCCTTTTAAACAGAACATTGGAAGCTTTTAACCCCCCCCCCCCCCCCCCCCCCCACATGTTTTTCATTTTCTTAACCAACTTTTGTTATTGAATGAGGTAAGTTCCCTGAGTGTACCCCACAGTGTGACGGCTTTGCATAAAATTTAAAACGAGAAACTCATGCTTGATGCCTCGGTTTCTGCACCCAGGTTTCGTAGGTGGACTGAAACGGAACGAAAAAAAAAAACCATTTCATTAGGTAAGCAATGACTTAGGGCGGTTTTGCCTCAACATATTTTATTCATGCTCATCTGATCTTCTTGTCTTGTTTGTATGTAAGGTCAGGGTCAGGGTCAGGCTAACTGTAAGCGCTTAAACATGTTATGACCTTTGATTATCGGTTGAGGGTTTATTTTAGTTGTGGATTGTGGACGGATGTTTATCATGGTAAAATTGTGGTTTTGATACCCAATTATATAATTTTTTAATTAGCTAATAATGATTAAATTAAAAAATTTAAATGAGTGTATAAATTATATTTTAAACCAATTATGTGTTTAAGAGTTCATTTTGTAACTTAGTCTTTTCCGGACCATCTTAACTAAAAAATCTATCATCTCGACGTAAAAACCCGATAAATGTATCACTGATTACACCATTGATGAACACCCAATAATAAAAAAGAAAAAGATAGATTGGGTTCCTCCAACATGTAGAGGATAGTAGATGTCAAATGATGAGGTACATAGCACTTGAACGATGAACAGTGAATTCTTACTTGTGAAGATATAGAACAATGAGAAAAAAGTGATTTAGGGTTTTATTAAAAAGTAATAACTTTAGAATTTTTTTAAAAAATTTGGATCTTTAAAGAAATTCAGAAATTTTAAAAAAATAAAAAGTTAAGTGTCATGTTCTAATTGAATAATAAACTTTTTAATGATCATAAATTAAACTAAATCTTTAAGTATGTCACAAAATAAAAATATATATATACACCACCTATTTGGCCATACCTATAATTTAAATTATATCTATATATCTATATATCTATATATATAATTTAAATGCTTACTTAACTGTTCAACCAAAGCTTTTTATAGAATAATTTTTTTATCAGGAATCTTAAATATATTTTAT
This sequence comes from Abelmoschus esculentus, assembly GCA_035048815.1. Classification (NCBI taxonomy): domain Eukaryota; kingdom Viridiplantae; phylum Streptophyta; class Magnoliopsida; order Malvales; family Malvaceae; genus Abelmoschus; species Abelmoschus esculentus. The sequence goes on from JAUCBN010000026.1 coordinate 14,630,167, forward strand.
GTATTGTATCGCTATGGAAATTTTCTTAGAAATTCATGTCACAGTTTTAATTAAAATAGTTAATACTATTAACGATTAGGACGAATAGATAACAACATAATCAAAATTTAAGTATTTGGTTGTTTAGCGTGGTGGAGGAACCAAAAATAAAAAATAAAAGTTGAGGTTTCGGATAGATTTGGGGACAAGCTAGAGGAGTCGACGGGAAGGTAATCTAGTCTTGATCCGGAAGTTTGGCGTAACTTCCCGCAGCTTTCTGGACAGACAATTCAGCAGGGAACTGTTTTTTCTCGTTTTCAACTAAACAGACTTGTCCGAAGACAGTGAATAAGTTTGGTCATCCATTTTTTTTTTTTACTTTTTGCTTTTTCCAACATAACTTCCTCTTCTTCACACCAAAAATGAATGGAAAAAGTCTACACTGTAAAAAATTCCCACGTGTTCAATCAGTTGAAACAACAAAACTGCCAAACCAAACCCTTAACTAACATGTGACCAATCACATAAATTCATGTGAATAGTAAGTCTATGGTATTCGTAATTAATAATCTCTCTGACACCCGATTTTTAAATGTATTTTTATTTTATAAATGGACTTACCATCATACACAGTACATTAAATACAACCAATCTCGTAAATTTTGAGTTCATCGGCTAATGCCAAGGAAACAAACTCAGCAGAATCCAATCAAATCTTGATCCACCAGAAGTGGTGCGAAAGCTCTTGTCTACATGCATGTATTAGGTTTCACCGCCAACATCTGTTATTATTACCGACGGTGTCTTTTCCGCTCAAAAGCAAAACGAAAGGAACCATCTTTTTATACGCAGTAGGATGCGTAAGAATCGCCACCTCTGGGCCCTGGCAATGATAAGTCTTGGGACTTGGCTTAGATCTGGATTTATGATTTTGAAGTGTGTTTAGGGGGTGTGGGTATTTGACTTTAAGGTGTGTCTTCGTTTCCAAGTCTTAAAAAAAGAAAGCACAACTCATACTGGCTTGCAATGGAAGGACCCCACGACCACGTCAGTGTAGTACCCATTCCTTCACAACTTCTTACTATTTTTCATGGATTCAATTCTGGTATCCTTGACCGACTCTAAGGAATCGCCTCTTAGCCACCAAGATAACTCAAACAAACGCGCCACACCCACTTTTTATATTGCTTCTATCACTCCCACACACAAATAACCAACTCTGAATCAACCTTTGCTTTGCTTTGCTTTACTTTCTCACCACTTGTCACGCAACTTCCTTTCACCTACGATTCCCCTTTAAAAACTCATCACTCTCACTCTTCAACTCAAAACCCAAAGCTTCAAATTTCCCTTTAGCTTCTCTCTCGGCTAAACAATCTTCCTTTTGTGTGTTCGGATATGGCTTTAGAAGCTCTTAACTCTCCCACTGCTGCCTCACCTCCTGTTCCCTTTGAAGATAGTGATCTACACTGCTTGGAATCATTTACCAAGCGTAAGCGCTCCAAGCGACCGCGTTTCGACCAAGTTACCACCGAGGAAGAATATTTAGCTCTATGCCTTATCATGCTAGCGCGCGGCGAAGCTTCCTCCACCAACTCAAATCGCCACCGTTCTACTATTCCAACTACTGCACGACCGCCAGCGACGGAATCCAACACGACGGGGCAGAAACTGAGCTACAAGTGCGGCGTTTGCAACAAAGCCTTTAACTCTTACCAGGCTTTGGGTGGACATAAAGCCAGCCACCGTAAGCTTTCGGGTGGCAACGACGACCAGTCAACGTCAACAATCGGGGCATCTGGTGGAGTCCTCAATTCGGCCGCGTCGACCAACCCAAGCGGGAGGTCACACGAGTGTTCCATCTGCCACAAAACCTTCCCTACAGGCCAGGCCTTGGGTGGCCACAAGCGATGCCACTACGAAGGTGGAGCAGGGAAAAGCGCCAGCGCCAGCACCAGCGCCGTCACTACATCTGAAGGAGTTGGCTCAACCATTACCACAACCCACATCAGCAACCGAGACTTTGACCTCAACATGCCCGCGTTAACGGAATTCCCACCGACTAATTTCTTTGCTTCTGCTGCCGGCGATGATGAAGTCGAAAGCCCACACCCTGCTAAGAAGCCATGTCTCTTTATGCGACCCAAAATTGAAGTCAGCTAAACAATTAAAACCCTTTCTTTAGTTCTTCGTAGGAATCAAGTCTTAGGCTCCATTCCATGTATTTCTTTTCAATTTTCTTTGTTTTTTGAGACAATTTTTTCTGTACATAGAACTTGAACAATTCTTCAGTCTACTGTTTCGATTAATGAATTAGTCAACTCAATTCAATTAAAACAAAATAGTTGAACACCTCTTCCTTGCTTCAATACTCCACTATTCTATTCATGATTCATCTCCAGCTCACTCACTGTTGTACATAAACCCCATAGCTTTACTGTTAAGTTGGTGGTGGCTAGCAAGTGGCAAAGGTGGTTGAAGCTTAAGTTCGGTGCATGAAAGTGACTGGTGTTTTAAACAGTTCAGAGTTTGTGGTACATTTACAGAGACAAAAACCAGATATCCAGGCCTAAAGTTACATGACACCATAAAGATCACGTGCATGTAACGTGTTTTATTGTTTTCGTTGGGCTAATAAATAAATAAAGACGATCTTAATTATGGTGCGTATGAAGTTTAGAGCTGTAGGGGGGATGTTTGGTGTGGATAAGAAGATAGGCATGAATGGGATGGGGGCAGTGGGTTTTGTTTTGGCACGCCATTTACGTTTTGGAAATTCATAGGCAGGAAGAAACCCCTTTTCCTTTTTTTACTCTCAATTTTTAAGATTTTATCTTAATTAATTTGAATCATTTCAAATTCAATACATATATTTTTATGTGCTATTTGTTGCAATGGATTCGATGCGTTTTTATTTGATTTGATTCCCCTTGATTTCCATGTTTGAGATTCTTGAGTGTTATAAATAAGCTCTGCCACCATGAGTATATTATTTGTGCCGACAACGTGTGAACCGTGAAGGGCCGAGTGCGAGCTGTATCAAGCCAGTGCTTTCCCTTGTTTTGCTGTCCTCCATGTGTCTCCTCTTTGGTTACGCGTTTAAACCTTGTTTATTTTGTAATTAATTAGTTTCGAATGATTAAGTGGTACTTACATAAAAGTATGCGCACTGAATCAAATGCTTAAACTTGCATTCCGACAGCTGTTTAATGAAATGTTTGATTTGATATATGTTTAACAAACATTATACAGGGCACAAAACTATCGTTGATAGCAAAAATCTTTTGCCTATTTTCTGTATCTCTTTTTATATATTTTTTAAAAATTTATTAAAAATTAAATTTTAAACTTTAATCTTATATCTTAAACCCTAAATCTTATATCAAAAAATACATCTTATCCCTAATTCTCTAAACCCTAACTAAACTCCCTAAACTAAAACCTTAAACTCTAAACCCTAATCCTCTAAGCTGAAATGGAGACATAAAAAGAAGTATGAGGAAAGGATAAACGATTTACATCCTTTGTTCATCGTATTAACTAGGTTTACAAAAATAAAATTTAAGTACTTGACAGTATTTTTTAAAAAAGAAAGTATTTTATAAGGTGTAATTAATTAAATTACTTTAAATCATATAACGCTAGTTCACTGTATTTAACATATTTTATACGAATAAAAATCTTCTTTCTCCTAATCATATTCTCTGTTAAAAAAATTAAAAATCGTATTTTAAACATTAAACTTTTTTTGTCTTAAACCTTAAACCCTATACCTTAAAAATACACTCTACACCTAATTCTCTAGCCCTTAATCTTAAACCCTAAACTCTTAAAACTACTAATTTAAAGTAAAATACCAATAAAAGCATGATTAAGAGACAGACGATTTACAACCATTTTATATGTACATTATAAAAAAAGAAATGCGTGTAAACCAAATTTGAACCCAACAAAGGGTTTAGTTTTAGGCTTAATTAGAGGATATTCCTTTTTGATTTTTTATTTAAAAGATAACTTCCTTTAAATTTTATTTTGAAAATAACTCTTTTCTATATCGACTTAATTCGCATCTTGCACGATACGAAATCATATTTTACGTTTTGTAGAACGCATAGTTTTTTAACTCTTCAAAATAAAATGACTTATTTTAACCTAATTTTGCGTTCTATAAAACACGAAGTACGAATTCATATTATACGGGATACAAATTAGGTCTACCTACACAGAAAGATGGTTGTTCTTCAGAATAAGGTTTGAAAAGAATTATTTTTCAAATAAAAAAATCAAAAAAAAAAAAATCTTTTGCCTTTCATAATTATCAACCTCTAATCGGACACACACACATAAATGTATATGTGTGATATAGGAATGCGATGTACAATGGAGATGTTTTTTTGTTTCTTTAACAATGTGAGTTTTCATTGTCTAGATTTGAAGGCTACATTCTCCGGAATGGATACCATTGTCCAGTTTGAAGCTTCATGTAAATCTTGATAAATTTGAAGGAAGCTTGTAGCAAAAACTACAAGAATTACCATAGAGTTAGATTTGTGATGGAGCTTTATTCCAAACTTCTGGACTAATCTTGGGTTGAGTTTTCTTGTGAGATAATTAAGCTCTTCATATTGCTTAGTTCATCAGGCACACGCAATCTATGCTAGTTGCCCTCATCCCCTGGATGGGAAGGTAAGGAGTGAATTTCTTTGAATTGGGGGAGTCGGCTCCGAGACTTCAGTTTACTTTTTCAAAGCAAATGTTCCGCCGAGAGTGATTCAAATACAAGACTTTGAACATATTTGACATTACAATACAGAACAAAAATCATCCCAGGGTGGATTTATACCGGCATAAATATGATTTAATTAATTAGTTATATTTAGTTAATTAGATGTGGTTAAATTTATACCACGGTAAATATATTATATATGTATTTGATTAATCAATAAAGTATTTAAAATTTTGCTATTATTTACTCTTTACATAATTCATATTAGTGGTTGTTTGTGAGACGGGTATGGACGAATACGAGATGGATAAGCGTGTATCTAATGACTACATTGTAGAATGTGACAACAATGACGGAATTGACTTAGCGAAGATTATATCTCTCCAAAATTTTTGTATCAAATCCTAAAGATCAAGATCATCTATATTTATATAGTTAAATACTTAATTAGAGATGGAGCTTTTTATGCCCAACACTTCTCACTTATACATGAATATCAATTTATTTAAATAAATTTAATTACCAAATAATTTTTGATCACTAAAATTATAATAGATTAACTATGAGTCCACCAAATATAGCTCATGCTAGTAAGAACACTAGGGGGCAAAGGGAGTGTTAGAAGAATTAATAAACCTAAACCCATTACCCAATCCTCAACAGATGATATTTTTATTGTTATATACTAGTGAAATTAATTCCATGTTTGATCTATTTATGCAGCAAAGAGTATTTAGACACCCCACAGGGGGAAAACACTGGCAATATATAGTTAAGAAGACAGAATAGAACATGTCACCAATATCAAGTATATTCCCACAATCATCATCATCCTCAAGTTAAATAAATACAGTTAATGTGGGTGACGATACCAAGTTAGTTCTTACAGTTTTAGTTGTTAGAAGAAGGAAAAAGATAGGGAGATAAAATACTATAGCATACCTAATGTCTCTAGTACGGGGACATATCCAACTGATTAGACAATAAGTCTAGATCGAGTTTTATAGAGGGTTAATATAAGAGTTCCTCGCAACCTAATTTTATCTATTCACAATATCAAGATTTAAATGTAGTTTTCACTCTAACCAAAATACACAACCAGTAATTAGATGAACACAAACAAGAACAAAGCTTAATACCTAAGGAACCCCAATCAACACAGTTGGAAAGACATCATTTATACATATACATATACTTTCCTTTGCCCTATAGTTAAAAACCGAAAAAAAAGTACCATGTAAAACTATCTAACTTCACAATGAGAAACACTTCCCCTAACCTACTGATCAAATTACACCAAACCATGAATTCCACATAACAAACAAAGACCAAATCATTGAAAACTCAAACCAACCGAATTCAAAGCTTTCTTGTTACCTATTTGAAGCCACAATTTTGGATGAAATGGAGATGGGGGAGGTTGATTGTCATGTTAGTATTGGAGACGGCAGTGGAAATCACAAGCTTTACAATTTTGTCGTCGAGCCAGAGGGTAAGCGATTTAGTTGTGAAATGTGTGTTCTCATGCTACATTCTGTCACCTGGTCATTAGAACAATTAGGTTAAAATCAAGCAATATAGTGTAATTCATCTGATAAAAAAAAACAAAACAAACAGAGATGGTACTTACTTGCACAGCAGCAATTGCTGACAGAAGTTCTTTGCACCGATTAAGTAAAACAAACTCATTTGCACTTAAATTTCCAAGTTCTGCCACCAAGGAGTTAAGTTCTGCAACCTAACAACCAAAATTAAAGAGACAAATTAGATGCTCGAAAAAGAAAAAAAATTCAGAATATCCATTGTTATCATTGTCATCCAAAACCCAAAAGGGAAATTCCATAAGATCAATAACCTAATGCAAGCAGCAAGACAGGATCAAACTGTCACTTCCAATGCTGGTTTAAGTGAGCACATAAGCAAGCCAAATAAAAAAAAAACATAAATTCAATTTGATCACAATTACAAAACTTCAATCTCTGAGGATCATAAAGAATCTTATGCCAGACACCGTCAATCTACTCAACTAAAAGGATCATATGTCAAAGAACAAGCTCTAAATCTTAAGCTTATACCAAAGGCCAAACTTGGACAAGGGATAAATGTCATGTGATGAAACTTGAAACTTCTTTACTTTAATTTCTGGGATTAATAAAATCAACTAAATACCAGGCAAACCACAGTATAAACTCATCACGCAACAAGATTAACAACCAAACTAAGGCCACAAGACTTAAACCTAGCCTGTTATAAAAAAAAAAGGAGAGTCATAAGATCATCATACTTCTATCATAGCTAATCTTTAAAACACGTACATCACTAAATGTAAGAAATCTTTATACATGGTCAAACCATTTATACAAGGCATAACACCCAATAAGAAAGTAGTAAATAAAAGAGTACTCAACTTTGAGATTTTTTTAACTGTCAGGTGGACATCGACTTTTTTCATGTTACATCGTATCTAAAACTAAGATTTAAGATAACAAAAGGTTTGTTCACAAAATAGGGAGAAAAGGAAAGATAGTCTGCATATAAAATAGAAAATGAGGGGAGGGTGGGGTGGGGGACAGGGGCTAAGGATGAGTCTGCGGAAGAAGAAAAGAAAGAATTACCCTTGGTGACAATGAGCATATGGAGGATGCCATTGCCTGCATTACATCGACCACTGAACAAATTGCATCCTTCAATTTCAGCACATCAGCCTGTAAGAATGAAGAGACAAGCTAACACATCGGCAACTGAGATGCCACAGATGAAATGGCATACACAAATGTCAAAAGAAGCAACTTACCCTTGCCCCACAAACAACTGGAAGGCGGAGCGTGCTAGCCTTCAAAGCTTCAGTAGCCCCAGATAATGAACTGAAATATTCATGGTCCAGCAGAGCCCATTTGTCCAAAAATATCATCTGCACTCACCAATGAAAATAATATGTACTTTTAGTAGTCAATAGATGATAAAACATCTGATTGCATGAATCTGAAACATGCAATTCAGAGTAGATACTGGAAAGTTAAAAGAATATTTCTGGTTTCTTCAAGTGAAGTAAAAGTTAGTAATTTATATTGGTGTGAAAGACATTCAAGTTCCAATTTCAAGCATAATCGAAGAGGAGGTGGAGAACAGAAACATCAAGATAAAGCAAGACAGAGAATCTACAGTTTAAAATGCAATGCCTTAAAAAATATCTATATTGATAAAAGAGTCAGGATCTGCAAAATGATGAGATACCATAAAACAACTAGAGAACATCAAGTCAACAAGATGAAAAACCACAATAGAGAGATGGTTCTTACTTGCCCCTTGAGGATGGAAATCAACTTCAAGTTTTGCCTCAGCAGCTGTAACTCGGTTCTTTTAGCTCTAACTGATTCTAGCAGTTTGGAGGCAGTTATCCATGCATTATAGAGGCTTTTCTGTTACAAAAACATGATGAAAACAAATTTTGTCATATTATAATTAAAATGAGGATAACTACAGACAAACTATAAGTAACCGGAGAAACAATAGGACATTTAAAAATGAAGTGACACACAGAAACAATGTGAAACGATAAAAAATAATCTCAATGCAAATAGTATTTCCCGTGTCTTTTTTCTCAGACATCAACATGTCTTCAACCACAACTATTTTTAAGGCACATATAATCTGCAACCACTGATTGCCTCTAGTTGATCAAATAGTTACAGATTTGTGACTGCCTTCTTTGACTTGTTCCTTTGTGCAAGAAGATCAACAATTAATGAGCCCGTTTTTTCCTCTTAGACATTAGCTTTCTTGACTAGCAATCATAATTAGAAATAAAAATCTAATAAAATCAGTGTTTCTCACATGGCTTGTGAATTTTGTGTGAAGGGAAATTATATTCAAAGCAGGCAGGCTCTGTTCTCATCCCTCTTTAATTCTAGATGTGCATCCACTTACCAAGGCTGTATTATTATACCTTATACACAGCCGAAAGAAACATCTTGGATGGAAAAGCTGTTTTACCAAGGGGAAGAAAAACATGTTTGCAAGAGGACTAAAAATGGCCAACACCAGACATGTAATCATCCAGCACTTGACCATTGCTTCAGCTTCTCCACTCTCAACATGATCAATGACACAAAGCCATAAAAAACTCTTAAAAGCAGCCCGCACACAATAACAGAACTGCTTCTACACCATAGAAAGCAATTCTCACTGAATCAAGACTCAAGAGCCAAACCAGAATGCCAAGCTTCCCAAAGCAGAAGCATAAATGACCTAGAGAATTCCATTTCTATCAAGAATCTCACTGTCTGTTTAGCATCATAGAATATAATTCATCTCACAATTTTGTTCACTTAGTTTCTTGAGTTTCTGATAACAAAAATCTGAAATTCCAGGCAGCTGGTGCAAGAAATATTACATGTACCCAGGCTATGTTCATACAAATACTCTGTAACATATCAAAATCCATGATATCTAACTTGCATTGTTGTCAACGCAAGGCACTCTATGTGCTAAAATACTATACTGTCTTAGAAAAAATCTAAGTTAAGACTCCCATAACAAAATCCACATACAAATTTCCGTCTTTTTTCACCTATAACCTAGGTAAAAGAGCATGTCTAGTAGCACCAGGTGTTCCAATGCCTTTGGCCGAAAAGATATAAAGGAAATGGATCCTAATCGTAACCCTTGACCAGTTGTACAACCAAATTACAGTAATGGTGAATTTCTAAGAGTGTTGTGATGCATGCAAAACAGAAGCAGAAAAAATTAACAGTATAGTAGCATAAATCAAGTAATTATAATGGAAAATCGTGAGAAGAGAAATTCAAAGTCAAATCTTATAGCCATACCTCTGCATTATATCTCTGGGAAGACAAAACAACATCTGCTTTGGCATTAACAAAACGCCACTGCAACAACCGGTTATGAAGTAGCCTCAAGAAATGAGCATTCGAAACTTTGTTCTCCCCAATCTTACCCATCTTCAGAACATCACCAGCAAAGCTCAAAATCGACGGAGTATTTACCAAACTACCACCCAATCCATTCCTCACTTTAGATGGACTCATCCCCCTCAAAGGAGACGAAGTTAAAGATGCCCCAAGCTTACTCGGTGATGCAGGCCGAACAGGCCCACGAATTGGCGATAACTGTTGCCTGCTGTTCAATACACCTTTGGGAGATGACAAAGGACTATCAATTCCAAACTTGTCTGCTGCAATTAGCTTAGACGGCGCTGTATTTTTCCTTAAAACCGGCGAGCCAGAATCAGAGCGGCGTAAACGAATAGCTGTCTCTTGCCAGAACCGAGTTGGGACAATTATCCCCCGAGGCTCGCGCTTAACATCTCCGTTACCGTTGCAAGGACTTTCTAAAGCTCCTGATGTGCAAACAGAAGAAACACTTTCAGTATCAGAATCCGCGATATCAGATTGAACTTCAGATCCAACAGCTGTTAAATCCCTATTATCAATCATGGAATTTTGTAGCGCCCTAACTACATTGATGTTAACAGATCCGTTTAATCTCTTCCTTTCGTCGGTGCAATCCACACTTCTAGTCAAGGAATCGGGTTTCCTTATCCTCGCCGGCCAGCGCTCCGTCTTTGTATTCTCCATTTGATTTGTTCCTGTCACCGGAGTCGTTGCCGCCAATGACTTCCGCCTCTCCGGCGTGCCTTTTCTAGCGGGGCTTGGAGACGGAGATGGTTTAGCTTTGCTAAATTGATAAGAAAACGACTCTCCCTGAAATGAAACAGATAAGCTTCTCGTCGAAGTGAAGAGCAACTTCTGAGAATTGGATAACTCGCCGCCGTTTTTGTTGCCGCAGTTGTTACCGTTCAAATCAGTAGAATTATAAGACCGCGGCGTTACAGCCGGTCTCCGTCCCACTGACTGCGACCGCTTGACAGCCAACGAACCCGCGTTCTTCGGCGTTGTAATAGTCGCCGAATTGGAAGAAGACCTCGAAATTGACGGCGACGGAGAGGGACAACGCTTAGTAGAGGCTTCGGAAGAAGATGAGGATGACGTGGAAGAATTAGACGATGAGGACGTGGACAGATAACGGGAAGTGACTTCTCGGGATTTTAGACGGCGCGGAGGCATGGCATTGTCGGAATCGGAAGGTACTAACAGAGGCCGAGACGAATTTTGACGTGGCTGTGAACCTCCGTTCCGTTTGGAGTTTACCGTTGCGGACACTGCAGCCGCCACCACCACCATGGCGTTCACTCCCAAAATCGAATTTTGACAGTCTGATTCTTTATTTCTACTCGCATCCAAACCCCAATCACCCCCAAAAGTAAGAAAACAAATCAGAGTTAATTAAACAAATTCCACAGATTAGAAGAATTTCCTTTTTTAAACCTCAAAGTGTGAGTTTTGTGGAAGGAAACAAAAGCAGAGCCTAAAAAAGGACCGTTGGTGAGCCGAAAAGAGAGTGGTGACTGGTGAGAACTGAGAAGAGGGGAGTGGGAACTGTTCAGTGTGCAGTGCAGACGAAGATTTGAGAGTATAACGGTCGGACTAAGCATTTTTGTGCTTGGATTTTGCTATAACATGAATACAAAAGATAGATTTTAGGTAAAAATATGATACAGACCCTTATACTTGTTGAATTTTAGGAATTTAATCCCTATACTTTTCAAATATAAAATCTAAGTCCCAACTTTAAACCCGTTAAGCTAAAATCATGATCCTAGCTGATGTGGAATTTTGAATTTATAAAATATATGCATGGAAACCATCTAATAAAAGTGATGTGGCCAAATCAATAAATTATAACATCTTTGCAAAAAAATTTAAAATAATCATCATATAAAATCTCATAAATCTATAAATAGATTACTTTGTGTGTCTTGAATTCTTTATAATATAATTATTCAAATTTTTGCATATAAAAATTTTGTTTGAGACTGTCACAAAAAATTCTTTATTTAAGATAATAAACAATAATTTATCCAAAAAAAAATCTCATAAATCCTATTATATCTTCTTCTCCGGCTCGAAGAAGAGGATAGTAGAATTTCGGGGTAAATAAAATTTGACAAGTTCAGGCGTCTGTATCATATTTTTACTTAGATATTTTTTAATCATTTATTTTTAAATGTTTTTTTAATTGGCGTAGAGAGTACTTGACTCGTGTGGAGGAAGGGGGAGCTGGGAACATGTGTAGGTGACGTAAGGAAGTTAATTGGATGAGTGAACGTGGAGAGATTATTAAGTGAACTTTGTTTACCATGTTATTTATGGTTTAAATAATTAATATTATTGATTTTTAAATAATCATTTAATAATTACCACTCACTAAGTATATATAAGAAAAAAGTGATAATTTACTTGAAAAAAATTAAGATCAACGGTCCTGATTAATTGAGACTATAAATGACGTGATGAACATGATTCACCTAATAATTTTTTGCAGATGTGAGGGTGCTACCTAGTCAATTAACTTCGGTCGAGTGACCTGGATATAAAATTTAAATTTTAACTTATAACTTATAAGATTAAAATCATTCTCGTTATATATATAAGTTTCGAGACCTTTTAATTTCAACTAGATTAATTTTACGATCTATTTTATATAATATTTATATAAAGTGTTTGTTAAATAAATATAAACCAATTTTTATAAAAATATATAATATTTGTCTTTCATATTCATATTATATATGTGGCATTTTCTAACCGATAACATTTAAAAAACGATATTAAACCGTAATAACTCTTCAATTTATAAATTAAAATGTAACTTCAACATGACATTAAAAATCGAAAAATAAATCCTTACATAACATGGATTTGAGAAATTGAAAGGGTGAGATATGTGAGGGTTAAAGTTGTGTGAGTATTGAGAAATAATTACATTGTGTTTAAATTGATTAAAAAAATAAGGATAAATAATTATTAAATTAATGATTGATTTATTTTTTAATATTATATTATTTTTTATTCGATTTAACTCAACCGAGTACTAATCTTATTAGTGATGCACAAGACCCTTGGATAGCTACGATTAGGAGTGTTCAAATATATTCGATCTGATTATCCATTGATCTGATTCGAAAATTTGGATATTCGATCTAGTTTTTATTTTGGATTGGATATCTGATCCGATTTTAAGTTTTCCGGATCAGATATGGATCATAATATTTTAAGTCTCGGGTTATACGTAAATCCAAAAATACAAAAAATTTAAAATTTTATTAATATTAGTTTTGTTATATTTAACAATTTAGTGTTTGTTATATTCAAAAAATTTAAAAATTGAAACTTTTATAAATGTGAATCGTGTTGTATTTAGTAATTTATTGTTTATTATATTCAAAATTCTAAAATTTTCATAAATAAAACCTTCAAATTTGAAAAATTAGTTTAATCAAATTATATATTCGGATAATCAGATATCCGATTATCCGATCCGAATATCCAATATCCGAATATGCATATATCCGATTTTTTTAAATCGGATAGGAATCACTATATCATCGATCCGAAAACTCGAATATTCGAAAAAATCAAATCCGATCCGATTTGATATCCAACAATGAACACCCCTAGCTACAACCGCTCATTTGCCTCGGCAATTGCCAATTTTACTATTTAGCCTAACACAACCCCATTAGATGTGATTTTTTAAGCACGTCGAGGGGTTTCATTAATGATGTTCGCCTTAGAAAAATAAATATCCAATGAAGTTTATTGTTCCCTGTGGTCCTAAAGGCTATTTGTTTATGCATCACTCAAAGAATCCGGCATGAAAACAAATTTGATTCGATGAACTACACACACAGATAGAGGGACAATTCCCCCAACATGAGAATAACATTTTTGAGACACCCACACATGCTTCTATGCCCTCAGGACCACCACAAAAACAACACCAACCTTCCTTCTCGGGCACTCCATTTTTGCCGTACCATGCGTGCAATTTGATTAAAGAAATGGGGTTCATTACTAAGTTGAAAGAAACACTTGATCAAGTAATGGCCTAATGGGGGTTGGGGGAATAATGATGAACCATAAATTTCTTTATCAAACAGTACTCATGACAAACCACTCATTATAGGCTTAATTAAGTCGAGTTTTATATATCCTTTGGAAGTAACCTGTAATTTGCCCCCACTTCGAAACATTAGCAAAACACCTCATAGGTCATTATGGTTTAGCCAAAAGCATTCATCTTTTTCTAAGATGATTCTTCCCATACTGTCCATGTCCAAATCATCTTCCCCCTGCTTTTGTAATACCATGGCTTGTAGGGTTATGTGTTTTGTACATAAAAGAAAGTTGAATTGTGATTCAAGCATAAAATTAAAGCAAATGGATAAACATGGCAGAATTCTTTACACTTTTGGGTCAGTTTTAATCAGAGAGGATCAAAATCAAATCCCACTTCTGATACAAAACAAAGACTGTTTTGTCTCTTTGTCTTTGTCATTTTGCTTGTAATGGAAGCAGAAAATATTTGAGTTTTAATAGAAATTTTATTAGATTGAAACCCATAATTAAAGTTTACTCCACTGCCTGTTCTAGCCAATGATTTAGCAAATTACAAGGTTTTGTTTGGTTTCAAAGAAAGTTCTGGAAAAAAAAAATCTCTGTTGTCTGAACTGACATCTGCCAAAACTATAGCCAACCAGAGATGACAGCAAGTTTAAAAAGATGGAAACTTTATTTTATAATTGTAGTTAGAAGTAACTAACTAATCCTTTATATAATCAGTGTTCTTAAACCCCAACATGTGGTAGCTGAACATGATTTTTGATTGGTCCCCATTGCTTTGGTGATTATGATGTCTACTTTCCACTTTGCAGAATCCATAAACCCAGGGAATGTAAAAGAGTGGGATAAGATGGGACTGAATGAAAACAGTCACCTTTTTTTCCAACTCTTTATCATGGACCTTCAGTGTCCCATTAAGCTGTTGGGAGAAAAAATAGCACTTTGGCTAGGAAGTTGATGGATATGAAAGAAACATAACAAAGATGGTAATGGTAATGGTAATGGAATTAACTTGAACAAGAAGGAACATGTTCTTTACTTTTTTGTGTTATTGTCAATGAAGTTGCTGGTATACACAATTGCAGTTTGGTTGTGAATTTGGTCACCCTTTCTTTTGTATCTTCCAACTGAAACCACTTTTCAAGGTTAAATTTAGGTAGGGACGTAAATGGGACAGGTTTTACGGGGATTCGCCTCACTTGACATTCAATTAAATAGAAATGATTATAAATTTTGTGGGTTGTGACACATAAACGAAGATAAAACTTAGATTCGCTGTGAATAGTGAAGAATGTGTGAATATATCTTTATACTCGCCATATCCTCACCCGTCTTACATCATCGTCACCCATCGAAATCGTTCCCACACGCCTTAACAGATCTTATAACATATCTTATAACATGTTATTATATAGATTTTCGTTAATATTTTTTATTTAATATTAAAAAATGATAAATTTTCGTTATTCATGGTATTTTTTTTTCATTCCTTTCAACTGTACCTTATCATGTATGGCAAGAGCTAAGTCGAGACGAAATTCTCTGTTTTCTGTAAAATTACCACAAGATTTTACCATTTGAACTAGTTAGTATTTATCATCTTTTTACCTTTTACCTTTGCCCATAATTCAAGAGCCTCGAGTTGATGGAAATGCAGACCAAAGAAGAAAGAAAACAATAGTACTGTAAGAAAAAAAAGCTCTGCATAATAAAGAAAGTGACATCAAGTCAGTAAGTAATACAAAACACTAACATGGATTCATGATTTCATGTAATGATGACATTGGATATTGTAATTTCTGCATGTTATGGTTTGCATTCAGTACAATAGAGTCCTCACAGAACCATTTTTGTCAATAATGCTGAATAGACAAATGCATAGACATAAATTTATGAAGTAAAAGACCAGATTCTGTCCTGAAACAGTTTCAGCAACATTCAAAGTAAAAAAATATTATAGTAAGAGAGTATTTGAAGTGCAAATTGGCACTGTCTAGTAAATATTGATTAAGAAACCAAACAAAAAGTGTGTGGGAGCCTTCAATGAGGACATAGAAGCATTTATCATAATGGGGTTCTTGTTACAGCAAGGAGACAATCTTTCATTTTCAAAGCTATGCAGACAAGGGACAACACAAGAGCAAGACATGACACCAAATAAGCCTAACTGATTCATGAGGCAGACAAGTAGTACAGATGTCAAATTTGGAGAATGAAAATTACAACTAATTTGTGGAGAGACCACATTTGATCTCAAGTTTTGTATGACCAAACACCAAATTGGGACAAGTTCGTAGCTGTTAAACACTGTTTTGTATTGATTTCTTGTTGTTAACTTAATGGTAATAATCTCATGTTGTGCAAGTAGATATGTTAGTTAGATAGTAATGATATTATATTGTTCGAATAGTTACGCTAATCATGACTCGGGAAAAAGGAGAATAACACTTCAAAGGCATACAAAAAAGGTTGTTATTTCTAGACAGAATACATTCAAACACTAATGTAAACTGGCATACATAGGCTACTTGAAGCAATAGTCTGGACTTTTAGCCGATACAGATTCATCAGATGATACAAATGACTTTCAGAGGATCACTAACTGGAACCATCAGTTTTGGGATGACCTGGAGGTGAGGGTTTTGGTATGAATGGATTAAGAGGAGTACCATGTTCGATAGGACCAGGCTTTATCGATGCCTTTGAGCTCGGAACTGGGTCAATACGATGGCGGTAATCTTCTAGATCAACTTCACTCTTCTTTTCATTTCTCGGGCTGTATACCTTCAGCTTCCTACTTGTTCCTGTTATACTCAAAACATCACCATTCTTGGAAAATTCCGTATCTGAAATGAGATTCAAGAAGCCGGTATCTATTAACATTTATACAATTACGGATTCCTACAATGATATGTATATGGTTGCTGCTCTTTTACTAGATTTACCAATGAACTGCATTGATTTTAAGAATATTTCTTCTTCACCTAAGCAAAGGAGTGCCGATTTTACCGGTATAGCATGAAATTGAGTTGACATGCAAGCTGCAATTTAAGCTTATGAATTACTGGCATTGATTTTAGATGAACCAAACAAAGCCTATAAGCAGATCAAATAGGAAGAAACTAAGAAGGAAATAGACCAATCAATAATTGAGTCAATCCCCCTATCCCTATAGCCAACAACCTAATAAAGGATGTAAGAAGTAAGAACACAAATTATTGTCGGCAGATAGATTGAAACTACACATTACTATCACATACATGGACAAATATGGGAGGTGAAGAGAGATTCATTTTCAAGATTTTGAGACAGTTGACCGAATCTATAGACAAACAACAATACGGGAAGAAAGAGGATGTTGGTCAGTCATTTTCTGTAAATTGCAACAAGCCATGTTCGGCTGTCGCAGAAATATCAAAACAAATTGCTTAAGTTCATAACTGACAAACTTCATTTCTGAAAAATAAAAACTTGACTCATCTTAAAATTACTCTAAAATAAAAGCTGCATAAGAAACTATATCAAATCCAAGTGAAAGTCAGGACTAATTTGATAATATCAGCAAACTAGCGTATGGATTCAACCAAAGCTAACATGCAATAACACATCCTCCTTCAATGCAGCAATTATCCGTATTCGAATTTCATGTTAAAGGGCATATAATTATCTATTGCATTAATAAATCGAAGTAACAGGGAAAAGGTTAAGACATTTACTAGGAAAGGAGGTGGTGTTGGAGAAGGTAAAGGCAAGCAAAGCTGTCCCGACCACAAAGAAGAAAAACCAAACCACAGGAGCCTTCATCATGTCAATGCTATTGTCAGTTGAGGGTTTCGCCTCCAAACAACGAGTGTGTATTTTTGTTATGCAATTACACCCTCGAGAAGACCTCTCAAAAACTCTTTACATATGCAGCGATTCAACTCAGCCCAAATCCCAGATTTCAGAAACGTTAAAGGCTAGTAGAAAGGACTAAGGAGTGAGCAGTGTCTGTCTAGTGCCTAGGAACGGCATAAGAAAGAAAGAGAAAAGGATTCAATATTGGTAGACATTAATGGTGTGTAACAGGGTAAGTGAATAATAAAAGAAAGCCTGTGAATTTCATAGCCTGCGATCTTATCTAATGCAGAGAAGGGAGTAATTGCCATTGGCATTGCTACTAGCTGTGACAAACAGCGGAGGGAACAGTGTCGCGGCGACGAATGAATGAAGAGACGTAAATGCGGTAAGAGAAAAACATAAACAAGTGTGCTGGAATGCGAGACATAGAGGCACGTTTTGAGAGTACGCACTTGGAACCTCTTTAGCACTTGTTTTGCGCCAGCCAACAGCCATGCACCTCCAATGTTACAACTTTTATTTTTTCTGCGTTACTTAAATGGAAGTCTGTTCAAGCCCCATGGAATATTTGAGAAGGACACTTATCCAATGTTACAACATTGCCTTACACAGTTACACCCCTTCTCGACCGTGAAGGTCATTCTCATTCGAACAACATCGGCCTCAGCCGAACCAGTAGAGACAGAAGAGAAACCCTTCCCTCTCATGTCTTTAGACTTGCACGACTTCTCCCAACTTAACAATGCTCGTAATTACACAGCTGTTTCTGAGATTTCAGTGGCCCGAATTTTAAAATTAGGATCCTACTAATAAATATCAAAAAATATTTAAAATTATATTCATAATAACAAACATTAGAAAAAAGTTATATATCGCTAATAATAAATATCGAAAAAAAGAATTTAATAGTAAATCTCTAATAATAAATATTGAAGAAAATATTAGATCCCTAATCACAAGTGTTAGAAAATTGACTCTCTAATGACATATATTGAGAAAAAATTAGACTCTTAATAATAAATATTAAAAAATAAATTTTAAAAGTGTTCTTATAATAAATATTGAAAAAGTTTCGAATCTTTAATAACAAGTGTTACAAAATTTTAGACCCAAAAATAAATTAAAAAATAAAAAAAATAATTTAACTTTTAATAAAAAATAATAAAATTTAATTTAAAAATATATTTAAAAAATAAAATCATAACATCGATATTAAAAAAAAAATAGGGCCCAGACGGGCGCACCTCCGGCGCATGCCCAGGGACGGACGACACTGCTCATAAGAATTACCCCACCGAAACTTCCTTATTAAGGAATTGACCCAGCTGTAAAAATAAGTCGGAAGCCATTCCCTCCCGGTAGGGGCGGGTAAAACTCAAATTGAATTGAATAAAAATTTTAATTTTTTTAAATTTTGGGTTATTCGAGTTATTTAAGTTTATTTTAAATTTTTAAAGTTTAAACATTTGAAAAAACGATATTTAATTTTAAAAATTTTATATTTTATTATTATTTTATAACCTTTTTAATTAAACTCCGATTCAGTCATAATTTTTTTAAAATTTATTTTTTGAGATGAATGTAAGATTAAGAATAAAACCTACTAATGAAATGAATATTTTTTTAGACCTAAAACTTTTAAAAATTTATTATTAGGTCCCTAAATTTTGTAAAAAATAATTATAATTAAATTTTTACAAAAATTCAAAACTCGACTTGACTTAAAAAAATATTTAAATAATGTTTAAATGGTAAAATAAGATGTGGCACTCGAATAACTCAAATTTCTTTTACTAGGCTCGATCAAATATCCAGTCCTACCTCCAGTCACCACTAATGGCACCTGCTCCTAGGGTTAACATGATTAACCGCAAAATCGAAAATCGAACCGAACTGAAGTATTATGGTTTATAAATTTACGAACCATGGTTAATCGAATTAAACTGAATTTGATTTTTAATTGATTTCTAGTTATTTTTATAATGTAAAAATATATATTTTATACTTAAAATACTATATATGTATTTTTTTTAATTTTTTTACTTAAAAATAAATTTTTAATAAATATTTTTAAAAATATCTCAAAAATTAAAAAATAATAAAATAAAGCTATTTTGTCAAGATAAAGTACAAAATTAAAAAAATTAACGTTAATATAAAAAAATTAAAAATTGATGATTACTAAAATAACTTACTAAATTAAACCGAAACCAAACCGAATGCACCCATTGGCTGCTCCTTCTTCCTCAATCGGTTGCAAATTCCACATAAGCTTGATTTAAACAGAACCATTAGATTCAAAAGAAAAAAAAAAACGTTTTCCACATTAAAAACAAAATTGCTTTGGTAAGATTCGTATAAACAGTCCAAATTAAAAAGATGGAATTACTGCAGGTGGTCCCACATCGAGAATTCCAGATAACTCATACCACCTCAGACTTTGACAAATCAGCATACCAAATGATGGACCCTAACCCAATACAATTTTAATGGCCCAAAGCAGATCAATTTTTACAGCCCATACGTCATCTGCTGTGTGAAGGTCCAGACCCATTATTCAAATCATCTATTTAAGATGCCAATTTCATTACCCCTCTGTCCCATTTAAGAAGTTCAGTACTGATTTTTTAGAGTTAAAATTTTAAAATTTTAACCATAGTTATTTTAAATATTTTAATTTATTAAATTTTATAAAATATATATATATTGAAACTATTTGATTAGAGATTTTTAAAATATATTTTATATTTTTATTAATAATAAATTTAAAATTATAATGAGTGAAAGTTAAAAAAAAATTGATTAAAAAAATCAATATTAAACAAATAAAATGGGACCGACTTAATATTTAAACTTTTAATACAAGATACTACTAATAAAGCCAAAGCCATCTTCCTCTTAATTAATCTTTAAATACTGAGTCTACTTTGAATTTCTTCCAGCAAGGAACACAATGCTTTGAAAATAATAAAGTAACGACGCAGAGGCCAGAGGCCAGAGGCAGCTGATGGACAAAAATAAAGGTTTATTTATGGGGTCAGTAAAACAAGTTCAAACTCACGATCACTAGTGTTTCATTAATTTGTGACTAATTTGAAACGTGTTCGTAAATAGGCACGTGCTCAATCTTCATTCCCAAAAATAGCCCCCATATATACTAAATTCCCCAAAATAACACCCAAAATTAAAATAACTGAGAAAACAGAAGAGTGAAAAAATAATGTCTAAAGTTTAATTATTAAATTAAATCTTTTAGAATTTTAGTGACTAAACTAGAAATGTAAAGAAAGTTCAGTGATATATTATATGTTTTATCCTAAGAATTATTATTGTAACAGACACGCGCCATCCATGCAAATGGGGAAAACTGAAACAAGTAGAATCATTAAAATTGAGGAAGCTTGACAGTTATCTACTTGTTAGATAACGCCAACTGTCGCCATGTCAGCTAAATTTGGGAGCTTTTTATCATAATTTTGAGAGATTTAATTACACATTTTTTCAAAGAAAAAAACTTTATAATTCAATATTACATTTAACATTACTTTAAAATTTTTGGTATTTTTTAAAATTATTTGATTTAAAATTTAAATATTTAAAATAATATAATATTAATTTTAAATATATTTTTTACTACAAAAATCCTTTTAAAAACAATAATACTAAACAAGATTTAAACAATATTAGCAGCTACTTAAAGGGCCCCACTTCCGCCTCCATCTACGATCCCAATCCTCCCCGGTTGAAAGCCGAATATGCTTTGCTCTCTCCTACCAATATCCTTTCCCCTTTTTCTCCCCCTTATTTAATACTCTTACATTTCTTGCTCAAAAAGTCCCTATCTATGTTACTGTATTTCATGGTTAATCCACTTTATTTCCCATTATTCCCTTCTTTTCTTTCTGCTTTAGTCTTCGGGTTTTGAGTTTCATTTGCCATAATCATCATGGAGCTTTTTATGACAGCTTTTATTGCTCTTGTTTTCTCCTTCTTGATCGCCAAGATTGTTTCTTTGGTTACTGCGGGTGGTGGTTCTGTTTCTGGTGTGGATGGAAAGCTTGTGACTGATGCTGATGATGCGATTATCATGAAAGAGTTGGAATTTGCTGACAGATTGAAAGTTCAGGGATTTGAAAGTGAAAAAAAAGTTGATTTGGTCAAGGAAAGTGGTGATAATATGGTTGATGTTTTTGAATCAGAACAAATAGGGGTTGATGATCAGGGTTTTGAAAGTGAGAAGCTAGTTGAATGCGTTGAAGAAAGTAGTAGAAAGGGTGTAGATAAGTTTGAAGCCGGAGAAGGTGAGGTCGTTGAGGGGTCGAAAGTTGAAGGCTTTCAAGATGAAAAGGAAGTTGAATTTATGCAAGAAACAGTCAAGAAAATCGATGATCTTGAACCCGAACAAACTGGGGTCGTTGAGTTGAAACTTGATGATATTCTTGTCGAGAAGAAGATTGAAGAAATTGATGAAGAAACAGAGGCTGGAAATGAAACCAAAGTTCAGCCTGAAGAGGGTCAAATGAAGGGGCTTGGGGAAGAAGAAAAGGAGGTGAAAGTAGAGAATGATGATGATGATTGGGAAGGGATAGAGAAGAGTGAATTGGATAAGCTTTTCGGAGCAGCTGCCAAGTTCATCGAGCATAAAGGAGATTTGGGCATGGGGAATGATGTTCAAATGGAACTTTATGGACTCCACAAGATTGCTACAGAAGGGCCTTGTCGTGAGCCTCAGCCACTGGTTTTCATGGCTTCTTCTCGCTCCAAATGGTAGCTAACTACCCCTGTATCTAATATCTGACTATTTAGTGATTTGATCTTTCATTTGCAATATCTTTATTGTTGGTGTTGAATGTGGATGGTTATACATAACTTTCTTAGGTTTAAATGCATCTGTTGTGTCATTGTGGAAGAAAAAAGATCAATGGCCCAATAGACTAAAGCACAATTAATGTTTGTTAGTACGTCAGAGAAGATAAAATTTCTATTGTTTGGTAAAACAACCAAGTAATATTTGAAGTATAAACAATTTAGCAAGTTAAGGGTTGATCAATTTTGAGAAAACTCAAGTAAATGAGAAGGTAAATAAGAAGGATGGGGAAGCTTATGTTTTTGGTCATTTGTTTTCCATTGTTAAAATCAACCAGTAGAAGGGTTGTTGAGAATAACATGGTCATCATTTTACAAATTTGAGCACCGTCTCTTGTGTGTGTGTGTGTGTTCGTCTTATAGACTATAGCTATCTGAAACACAGTTAAGTGTTAAGTCAATGTAGAATGGCACAAATCATTAGAGTTTCTACAGTGGTTGAATTTGGATTGGCCGGTATAACCAGGAGATTTTGTCGAACTTAGAAAACAAAAGAGGAGCATGAAATACATTAGGGCGTAGCCTATACCAAATGACACGGTATAGCTTGATTGGTAGTTATAATAACAAGGTTGACAGTTGCTATGTATGAGTGATGGACAGCACTGCTTGCATTGTGCAAGGAATGCTTGGCAAAGGCTGGGGAACATGAATCCAGAGGCAGCTATGGAGCAGTATGTTACCCTTCTCTCAGACAAAGTTCCAGGATGGATGGAAGATAATTATGATGTCAGTTCCTTTCTGGTTTTGTTTGATTTATTTAGTGACCTTTTATAGAGAATATTTGGCAAATTTTATATTGACATGATTCATTGTATAGGGAGATCAAAATTTAGGATCTGCAGACGGAGGAGTTCCCGGTTCCATTGCTCCAGATATAAATTCATTTCCAGATAAGCAGACCATTTTTACACATCAAAGGTAGTCTGATGTTTGCAATCCTCAATTTTCTTTTGCCGCTAATGTCATCATTATCACACCAAAAATTTTGAGCCTCTACAATTATGCTGCAGGAATGCAGACTTGAAATCTGCTTCAGGTGATGGTCACATAACTGAGAGCACAAGCTTTGAGAAGCAGGTATAGTTTTCGTCTTGCCTCTTCCCTGTCTATTTTGCATGGAATGAAAGATGTTCTTAGACAAGAAAAGCACACTGGAGGGTCTAAATTGTCTTGAGAATGTAGTAAAAAATCTAAAATATGTAAAACATCAAGCTCCAAAGTAGGAAAAGGATCAAAACTGGATGGCCTACTAATTTACATGGCCCTGCATGTTTAGAGAACTTCTTTTACCATGATTATGCCTTCAAGGGATACTTCTTATATATTCTCTTAAAAGATGACAAAATCAACATTTTTTATATCATTCTTCAACACATTGAAGAAAGAGCCGCTGAAATCTAGTAACAGAACATTTTGGCTAGTCTACTAACTTGAGAATAGATAACTCAATTTCATTAGTTCTTCTTTCTGGGGTTCCAGTAGCTGAATTGCCTAGATGGCAATAGCTCTATGATGACCCAATTTATATAGAAAACATATTTATGAGAGGTGAAAAACATATAAAACGGTTTTGTTATTCTGGACCAAGCTCCCCATCGCCTTTTTTCATTCACGGAAACAACTTGATTCGTCCTTTTAGCAGCAGTCATTGTTACAAATGAAGCTATTTCTGTTCATGTTAGTAAAACTTAAGTAGCCATTTCAGGTTACATGAAAGAATTATCTATTCCAGTTGTATATGCAATTACAACAAGCCTCAAGGAACATAAACAAGTTCAGGATTTTGTGTTCTTTGCTGATCTGAGTAACATCTAGCCATCTAGGACATGGCTTTCTGAATACTTGTTTTATCAAAATGTTACTTCTTGTCACTAAATTAGATTATATATGAAATTTCAGGGCGGAGACTGAGTAGCATTGCCCCGACTTCATCTCCCCGACCACAGGGGCCATTCTCCTGTGTTTGCTTTGGGAAAGAACAAGACTGTATTTCACCCACCAGTTATAAATATCCACCTAGACTGAATAATTTATCGTGTTGTTTATCTATATCCTGCTGTTAAAGGATGATGTGTGGTTAAAATCAGAAGTGTTGATTGTAAATCAAAGGGGAAACACCCATGTTTCAAATAACTCAAACTCAAATGTTGTTGTGTGACAATTTACCATAAGCTGTCCTGTTTTAATGCTTTAACCCTTTGTTTTTGAACAATCAAACTTTTTTTCTGACGTGAAAACTTATACTTTAGGGTTTTCTGGGAACTTGAAAAGACGTGAGGGTAAAGAAATGCGTTTGATTTTTTTATTGGCAAAAACATTTAGAACATGAGCTTGCATGTGTTGTAGTAAAGTGCCCCTCACGTTCAAAATTCCGGAGGCGTGACCTTGTGGGAATTTTCGTATGGTTGATGATGCTTAGGCACTGCTAGTTGGCTCGAGATTCTTGTTAGTTGAACGCCAACACCATGAGGGAGGTCACCAACTTGCTTAAGTTTCAAGCTACGATGGAATCATAATTTTTCGACTCGACTTGAATTGTAATTTCAGATAATGTTGATGAAATACAGTTAAAGATGAAAGCATGAGCCAACTAGCGGAGGGGCAACCAATGTGGAATCACTACATATAAGCAAACTAAACCTTCAGACTTCAGATCTGCAGTACAAACCTTAAGACTTCAGCCCCCTTCCAAAAATCATTTAACAACAGTCAACATGACTACAGCTTGGAGATAAACGAAAATAAAACACTTGCATTTAAATTGGTGATCAGAATTCAACCACGAACTCGAAAACAAAATAGAACTACTGTGACAAACGATTGTCCTAGGTGTCTTTTGGCATTTCTCTCGACTCACCATTCTGTCTTGGGTCCTCTTTGCCAAATTTTAAGCCTTGGAATGCGACCCTAGATGATCTGTACTGGCTACCGTAGGCAGACCCAAAGCCAACCCCACAACCACCACCTTCACCATACACAATAATTCATTAGTAACGGCAAAGTGGTTTAATGAAGGAATCATGAGAGTTCAATACGTATTAAACGAATACCTGCACCGAGACCTAAGATATTCAAAGGCATTCCTGCAGGTGAGATGGAATCACAAAAAAAAAGAGAAAGATTACAACCACATTCGTAGAATGAGAAGATATTTATAAAAGAGAAAATGAAAGAATTTACATATATAATAAAGCATGAAAAGCACTCATTACATCAATATAAAGTTCATAATTTAGCCATATGTAATTTTCAATCAAGGGAATGAGTAGATCTACTGCAAACTAAAGTTTAAAGGACTACCATGCATCTAAAATCTGGAACATAAAGAAGAGAGGATTTTGCGCATCCTAGTTAACATAAGATCATTGAACCTCAAAGTTATAAACCTTCATCATCAAAATTTCCAATGATAGTTATTCCACATTTTCTCATTAGTTAATAAACACAAAAGGAGAAGAAATAAAAGGGCAGACAGATCACAGTCCCCTAGTTAAAGAAAAGATACCATAAGACAAACCCCATTTCCAGCAAAGAGAAGAAGAGTCTAAACCTTCAAAAAAAAAAGAAGAAGAGTCTAAGATAAACAGGACACAAAAGGCACACTACCAATTCACTAAGCATCAACACATTTTTTCCTTTAACTGTCTAACAGGATTCGATTATTAGCATAAAATGGCCAGCAACAGCAGACGATATATTCACGGACTAATTTTAAAACATGGCAAAAGGTATCTCCGGCAACATATGACCGAGAGATGAAGCAATGAACAACAAATAACCATCACTAACAGATGATGAAAGGAACATGTTTGGTACTTCATTCTCACGAGACATCCATAATTCAATCTGAAGTGTTATAATCTTCAACATGCAACTAAAATTATAATCTTTAACTGACAACAACCACCAAGGAAAAAAACGAAGTCCCTAATTCCCACTATGTCCAGCCATATGGTCTGTTGGTAGTGTGTGTTGGACCCTTAATTCCAATAACCAGAACATCAAAAAGGAAATACACAAACACAATGTCCAACCTCGCAAATGATGAAAACAAGAACTGGTAACTACTTTTCCTTAAATCAAATAACATGAAAAGAGAGACAAATAATCCACTTCCAGGGTCGGGTACATATAGCGAACAAAAATCTTTATGCATTTAGAAGCTAAGAACGAAAAATTAAGCTGAAACATAAAAAAAAAAAATGAAGGTCTATTAAAGAAAACATACCTCCAAAACCCCATCCAACTCCGAAGCCGCATCCAACACCAAAGCCTGGGAACAAAATTGACAGAAAGATCAGAGACAAGAAATTTAGTTGAATAGAATATCAAAAAGAAATGTACAACAAAGATAGGTATACCAAGGCCAACGCCAGACCCATTGAAGTTGTTAATCATTTTGCATTCTTAGCTGTGAAATGCAAATCAAACTGGGAAATGAGTGAAACTGGGACTTTTCTTCTTCTTCTTTTGGCACAGTATAGCTTCGGGTTTGCGTCTCCTTGTTTATTCCACATTTCAAGGGAGAAAAGGGGGAAGTTCTAACAACAGCTCTCTAGAAAGAGCTTCCCATGAGGTTAAAGAAATATATCCGTCCATGACTTCTGGTCTGGTCTGATCTAATCAAATTTATTTATTAAAATCGGATCAGATATATGTTTAAAATTTTTGAAGTTAGATTAAAATCAAATTTAAAATTTAAAATATTAATTTTGATCTAACTTAATATATTTATATAAATATTATATTTAATATTTTTATTATTTTTTTTATCGAATTAGATTTAGTATTTTATTTAAAATTTAAGTGTTAATTTAAAATGAATATTTTACAAATGTGTCTTACAAAGTGATTATATATGATATCCTAATTAGGGTGAACGAAACTCAATTCAAAAAATTAAATAACTCGACTCAATTCGAAGTAAAAATACTCGAGTTGTTTTAACTCGATTTGAAATTTTATAGACTCGACTCAACTCGAAAAAATTTCAAATAAAGTTTGAGTCGTAAAATGGAAATTCGTATAACTCGAAACTTTTAGTAATTAAAAGATTAATTTCTAAGTTTGAGACGAATCTCTCAATTTTTATGATATATATATTGATATATAAAAATATAAAAAAATATTGTTACAATATAAAAATATATATCTTATATGATTAGAGAAAGTCGTTTATATTAGAATCAAATCATACTATAACATAATAAATAATTATAATTAAATATTTATAAGAACTCGAAAACTCGACTCGAACCGAAAAAATTTCAAATAAAATTTGAGTTGTAAAATATGACTCGCCAACTCGAATAACTTGAAATTTTTTGACTCGACTCAACTTGACTCGATCGAATACTCACCCCTGATCCTAATAACTAAAATACCATCGTGAACCATTTTACCCCAGTAATTAGAGAAACAGTTGTTGTTATTAAAGGTTACGAATTCGAACATTAATAATATTAATACAATGAATGAACGATCAATGTCTAATTATTAAAAATATACTCTAAAACAGATACTATTATAATTATCGTAGACATAAATAATTATAAATTCAGTGACAAAATAAACCCATACAACGAAAATAACCATTTTTATAATTTATCTAATAAGTAAATACACAACAAATTATCAGCAACCCACAATCCACTAGCTCTGCTAAGGAAACGGGCTAATACAAGCCAAAAACTGAAAAGGAAAGAAAAAAATGAAACTGAAAACAACAAAACCCTTCTTTCAACTTAGGATGATACGTAAGGTATTTGATCGAGTCGAGTAAAAATTTAAACTAATTAAATTGATATATTATATTTTATAATTTAAATTTTATTTAAAATTCTTTCAAATAAAGTTGAATTGTTCGTGTTCTTGTTTATACTTATTTGTAAACATTTATAATGTTATAATATTAATTAATTCTAATTTAAATAATATTTTATAATCATATATAATACACAAATATTCTTACATATTTTATATATGATATATATAAGCATAATTAAAAGATAAACTCTAACTTAAAAATCGATTAATTAATTATTAAAAATATTAAAATATTAAAAGAATTGTTTTTATTTGCATCGAGTAGCAAATACTATTTTTGAAGCTTTATTGACCATTAAAAGCAGTACGGACAATGAGAAGACTATAAAAAATTAAAAATTAACTCAAAAAAATTAAAAATTTTAAAATTTTAAGTGTGAATTAAAAAATTTAGGGTAAGTTCTTGCTCACGTTAGGATGCACTTCCATCCGCCGGTGGTTACATAGTAAATTAGTAGAAGACTATATTTAGTGTAGGCTATTGCCTATTAGTGGAAAAATTATATGGTGAATCTTGTTTACCACGTCATCCATGGTCCCAAGCAATCAGGACTGTTGATCTTAATTTTTTTTTTCAAGTGAATCATCACCTTTTTCTTACATGGACTTAGTGGATGGTAGTTATTAGGTGGTTATTTAAAGATCAACAGTCCTGATTACTTGGACTATGAATGACGTGGTGAACAAGGTTGACCGTATAATCTCTCCTACCAGTGAGGTTCTTTTTCATTTAGTTCCCTTGGGCGTGCAAGTACTCTTTCAAGACGGGTTGATAGGTTAAAAAAACTAACGTGAATGATTAACATCTCTTCTAAATCAATGAGGACAAAAAGGCTACAGCTTACAGATCTGTGCATGGAGAAGCAGAGAACAAAAACAGGTTTCTCCCCCCACCCCCCACAAAAAAAAGAGCATAAAACTAATGTCCAGGACCCTTTTTGCTTGGCCCGGAGGCTAATTTAAAAGCCACACTCCTAAACGAATTACCACCCGTACTCGTACAGTTGTTTGCCGATACAGCTAACGTATGAACACGAGCGGCAACTGCTCCACCACATTCTTCGCTTCCTCGTTTAGTACCGACATTGTCCGTCTTCGTTGTCGACGATGGAAGGGATCGGCCATTGACGGAAGTGAACTCCGTTGAAACCAAAAACACCAATAGAACCAACGCCAAAAGAACACTCTTCATTCTCCAGTAAGAAGAAGAACGATGTTATTGCAAATTGCAATGCTACGTCTGCCTGTATATATAAGAATCTTCGCAGGCCAGGACGGTGAAGAACTTTGTGAAAGCGGGACCTTTATACACTTTTGGTGCCAAAATGTAGGTAAGCTAAGACGTGAGTTTGGAAGAAAAGAGAGGTTTTACTTTGAAATTTGGTGTGCTGTCGGAATTTGACTTTACGAATGCTATGCAGCATGGACTGGCACAGCCAAATCGGGAACCCAATTCCAACATCAGACGCGTGTGTTTTCACATCTGGGAGGCCCTCAGGTGGATGGTATTATTCTTGCATTTATTTTCATATAGGATTTAGATTCTGTTAGAATTAAATTCGATCGAAATACTTGTATAATGAGGTTTCAAATTAAAAAGACAAAAAAATATAATAAAATTAAAATTTAAATATAATATAATAAAAATATTAGCGATCAATAATTAACATTAAAACTAATATCATCGTAGATGAAGAAAAATTACGAAAATCGTGGGACTCTTAGAGAAAATTTTGTTAACCTAACAAATAAAACCTAATGTTTTATAACAGTAT
The DNA here is from genome assembly GCA_035048815.1 of Abelmoschus esculentus. NCBI lineage: Eukaryota > Viridiplantae > Streptophyta > Magnoliopsida > Malvales > Malvaceae > Abelmoschus > Abelmoschus esculentus. The sequence goes on from JAUCBN010000026.1 coordinate 14,660,166, forward strand.
CGCATGTATAAAACATCAAATCATTTCTATATTATTAATATAAAATTGTTTAAAAATTAGATTTTTTAAATATAAGAATTATCCTATGAAATTTTAATAATAACAAATATTTCTTAGAGTACGATAACCTGCAAATTTCACAATTTTTTAAAATCATATTTTATGTTTATTAAATACTTATATTCGTATAATTATCTATTTAATATTCAAAATATTATAATTTCTAAAATTTCCGTTTTTTTTAAATAGACATTTTCGGATTTGGTATTTTCTTTTGGATTTCCTTATCATTTGGCATAGATGCTTTGGTTTTCGATGTAACATTTCATATATAATAACAATTTTATTTATTAATGTTACCTAAATTGAAAGATATTAAATGTTTAAATATATTATATTTTATTTTTTCTATATTTGATCGATATTAATAATTAAACTATATTTAATCTGTATAGATTGTTTATTGTTATGCTATTAATTTTTAACGAAAGATAACGATTTGGCTGAAATTTACAAGCTCATAAAGTGCACTACTGAAAGTGAAGTATAGGGATTTATTCTAAGGTAGACTAATTATCGAATTTATTAATATTTTATAACATTTAAATTTTAACCTTGATTTTTACATCCTAAATTTTAAATCTCACGTTTTAAAAATTATACATTACTCTTAATTTTTAAACACGAATCATAATTATTAATCTTAAATTATAAATTTCAATCTCTCTTTCTATTTTGCTAAAGCCGAAAACATTGAGCAGCGTGGAACAAATCTCAAAACGATCCGTTTTGTGAAGATTCTATTCACAAAAGCTTAGCTGTCTCAATCCTCTATAAATTTTTTCAAAGTAGTCCATTAAACATGTTGAACCAGACGGGTCCATTTTCAACCAAATGCACGAGTTGGTTCAAAAATTTCAACAGTCTCTCTTCATTAATATTTATTTTGAATTTGGTCCACAACTGGGAATTTCGTGATTCAAGTCAACAAAGGAACATGAAAAAACTAAAAACGGGGAGGGGTGTTTAATCGGTACAAATAATTTATTTTCTAATTGTGTTTCTATTAGTATCTTCACTTTAAATTAATGGGTTTAGAGTTTAGGGTTATGGTTAAAGTTTAGGAAACTAGGGATATGATGTATTTTTTTAGGGTGTAGGGTTTAAGATATAGAAAATTAAGGTTAGAGTCTAAAATTTAATTTATAAATTTTTTTAACAGGAGACGTGAAAAAATCACCATTAAAAGGTAGAAGATTTCTACTCGTTTAATTGGCCACTCAGATTAATATTAGAATTAAAATTAATTTAAATTATAAAATACTATCATTAAGTTGAATTGAATAGGAAGGATAAATTAATAAAACTAGAATATTTTTGATTAAATCTGAGTTTTTGTTTAGCACGATGTTCCTCTTGATATCTCGAAAGGTTTGTCAAAAACATTAGTCTTGAGAAATAAACTTGGAAAAAAAAACCTTATAAAGTACGAGTGAGAATGAGATTCAATATTTAGGACATGAGTGCGGTCTAACTTATTAAAATTTAAATTCTTTAAATTTTAATCTAAATCTTAATTATAATTATATACTTAGATTATGAATGTACGACATAAATATAAGCACTGAAACAAAAAAAAGGATTTTTATTTGTCACATGTACATGTGTTATTTTCTTAATACCGTAAAATAACCGTATTCTCTAAAATATTTAATCTTTTCTCTTTTTTTCTAAATTATTTTAAGAGGTTACAAATGTCCTACTAAACTTGTCGAATTTATGACGATGAAATTTCTTTTAAAATCCTCAATGTTTGTTATGTGAAAAAGAACAAGAATTTTGGGATCATTTGTTTGGAAATTGTGCTTTCTCAAAGCAACTATGATTGTTGATTGTGCAGATATGTAGATTATATTTTACCACTGAGAATTGGACTAACATGTTTGGATGGGTATTTCAAGCATGAAAAGGGAGATCTATGAAAGCTGCAATCGTGAGATTTATGTGCAATCGTGAGATTAGACTGCAAATATATGATAGATAGACGTGTATAGCAAATGAGTGCTTCTTTTGTATAATCTCTTTATTGTGAAGGAGGGTATTTATCACGGGGCAATAGCCCCTCCTCTTAATATGTCTTTTAGGATGTGTAATGTCACTGTTTATATACCTCAAGACCTCCCTTTTCCCTTTCGATGTGAGATTAATATTCGTTACCTCTTTTCAAGCGTGATATATTATTGATACTTGATTTTATTGATTTTTAAAATTTTTTTGAATGAATAAAATTTTATTTATAAAAAAATTATGATTAATAAACTAAACTGAGTTAAATTTTGATTTGTTAGTTTAATTGAATTAAATAATCAACATATATAATCAGACAGCACAGATTGTTCCTAAAAACACAAATCTAGCTGTAGCATCTATTACATATCCATGAGTAACAGGCAACGCCGATGAACAAGACATTTTTCATGTTGGAATTTAATTCGCTAAAAAATTTTAAAAACAGAATATTGTCAACTGTAATTATTAATAATAAAAATTCTAATGAAAGAGAGTATAAAATTAGAGGGTGATTTCTATTAAGGAAAATAATTAGATGATGATTTCGAGGACACTGTAAGAAAAATTATTATATGATTTCAGATCACCACGTTATTTATAGTCTCATTCAATTAAAAGGTAATATAATGATTGTTCACCTCATCTCTTAATCTTGAGATTATGAGTTTGATTTTTACCGATAAAATTAAATGTTATTTTATAATCAAACGTTTATTTTTCACGAAAATATTAATGAAAAGCTTGACTCAAACCCAAAATAAAAGTTCGCATGTAATATCTGATTTTGAATTTATTTTTAACGATCCTTTTTCCTCTCTTTATTAGCAAAGAAGAAAGAATGGCAACTGCCCTAAGTAAACACCTGGAGCCATCGTGAGTTTTAAGGAAGGGCTAAGCTAACCTGGAGGGAACTTAGTGTTTGAAGTCCACCCTATCAAATCACAGGCGATGAAGTCATTCACATGAAACCATGACATATCATATCAATTAAACAAAAATTCATATATTTTTACTGTTATATTTTTATCTCAAACACTAAAAACTAAAAAATTAAATCTTATGGCATACCATTTCTACATGGATTTTTTTAATTATAAATTTCTATATGAATTTCCTTCGGCTAATTTGTAGGGTTTAAATTTTTTTATCTCTTTCTCATGTCTCCATCTATGTTTTTTGTTTAAAATTTTTAAAAATTTGAATTTTAAACCTATTTCTTATTTTTTATATCCTAAACCCTACATCCTAAAAAATACACCGACCCTTAATTCTCTAAACCCTAACCACAACCCTTAACCTAAAACCATAAATCCTACACCCTAAACCCTCTAATTTGAAGCGAAAACACATATAAAGGTATAAGAAAGAAATATACGATTCACACCCAATTAATTATATTAATTTTCAGCCTTAAATACTTTATCTTTACAATAACTCACTACTTAATTTAGAATAGGACTTGCCAAAACACAAGAAGTGAAACAAATCATTGATTGATGATAGACCTTCATCAGTCAGCTACAGGAAAAATTCTTAGGTGACCGTTTGGTGGTTGTAAAATCAGTTATTAATCTTTTCTCGTCGTAAGTTAATTAAAAACCGATGGCACTAATTGCTAAACAGTACTAAAAACCTAGATCAAACACGACCACGGTTGGGGAAGTCCGAACGGGAGCTTCAGAGTCGACCGTGTAAATACATCTGTTGCGAGCGCGAATCCGTGGTTCCGGGATTGTAAAACACGGCTCTGTCATGTTTCACAAGCTATGATATCTCCGGCTGTCCACATCTCGCCTTTCACGGCTTCAAATTGTTTTCACAGTTCGTTAAACCCTTTATATTTTATTACAAATTATATTCCGTCTTAACCTAGTTTTAATGAGAGCAGATACATGCAAAACAAAAAAACACGAAACGTACGAGGTTTAACCGGGTGTCTTGGGAATAAATTCTCATAAAGAAATAGTTTAATATGAAAGAGAAGACTCGATTTGAAGTTTGCTTATAATATATGAACCCACAATTTGCCAAAGAATCTTACACATTCTTTCTTAACCATATTTTTCTTTCAAACTGACATGATGAAGAATGTTGAACGTATCATCTCTTACGCTTTGCATCACATTATCCTGGTCGCCATTATTGTGCTCCTACTCTCTGTTTTAACGGAGGTGGGGGCGTCTAGGCTTCTCAACCATCCACTTACTCCGGCTACCTTGAAGGCAGCTCAAGCTTACTCTGGACCCAGCAGAGGAGGGGCTGGTCACAGCATCATTGGCCGACGATTATAGTCACTAACGTTACCTTTATTATGATTTGGTTTTGGTATATTTATAATAAAGTTCGGCTTAGCTTATTCAAATGTATTGCAATAGTTTCTCGTGAAAGCTTTATTCAAATATATAGCTTTTGACGCTTATGGTCATTATCGTTGAGTAAATATCGTCTATCTCTTCTATATCTTATATTAAAATTTTTTTAAAAAATAAATTTTAAAGCCCTTACCCTTATTTTCTATATCTTGAACTCTAAACCATACACCTTAAAAAAATACACCATACCCCTAATTCCTTAAACCTCAACCACAATCCATAATCTTGAACCTAAACCCTAAACCCACTAATTTAAAACGGAAACATAAAGAAGACATAAGAAAAAGGTAGACGATTTGCCCCCATTATCGTCACCCTTATTATGATTAGCTTACTTTTTGTCGTTAAAATTTTTAAAATTTTACATTAAGCTTCAAAATTTTAATTTGTATTATTTGTATCTCGTCAAAGAATTTTAACGATAAAAAATAACATGTCTTCTTAGAAGATCATAATTACCCTTCAGATAATTTTCATCAAAAGATTTAAGATTTTAATTTACAAATATATTTAAATATATTTGTATATTTAATTTATTTAATTTATTATTCTTGATGATATAACATAATAGATCTTATATATTTAATTTGATATTTAGTTACTGTTTGATTAAAAAAAAGCGAACCCACGTATCTATAAGGCTGAATTTCAAGATGAATCAATTAATATCTCAAGTGCATAAACAATTACGCTAATCTTCGTTTTTTTTTGACTTCATCACCTCTAAATTTGACAAAAATAATCAAATATATAATATAATTTTCTGAATTAATTTTGTATTTAATACTTAAGGTTCGAACAACGTATGCAAAAATTCAAGGGGTGGGAACCAAGTTCATAATTGGAGCTCTTACTGTACCGTTTCATATTGAAAATCGAAGAGTAACAAAATATTTAAAATTAAGGATTTACATATAATATCGGTTGTAAAAAAATACGTGTGTTTTAGATTTAAGTTTAGAGATTTAATTTATGATTTAGAAGAATATATTTATTGTTTAGAATTTAAGAGTTATGGTTAAAATTTAAAATTAAATAATATTGTTAAAAATTTAGATTTTATACGATAAACTTTAAGTTATAGTCAAAACTCTAAATTATAAACTCTTACACATAAATTTTAAATTTTAGATCTTAAATTATATCTAAAAAAACGTAAAACTAACGTGTTTATCAATTTTTTACACAGATAATGTAAAAAGTAATTATTCTAAAATTAATCTTTAAAACAATAATATTTATGGTCTATCTAATAAGATTTATTTATTTTAATTTTTAAATAATTACACACACTCTTTAAAGATATGTATGAAAGAGATAAAAAATTTTCACTGGATGAGACCATAAATAACGTGATAAATATAATTCATTTAATAATTTTTCAATGAAAAGGGTTTAAAATATTGGGTTTAAGGATGTAAGAAATTTTTGAACTTTTAAAAAATAATCAAGTTATAAACTTTTTTATATTTACTTCGGACTTTAAATTAACAAATTAAATTTAATTTTATTATGAAACCATGATAATTATTTTGTTTAGAAATTACTAGCGCATGATATGTTAAAGTTTTATCCTGGTGTATTTGTAAATTTTTAAATATATTTTTATAATTTTTTTAAAAAACTTTTAAATTATTTTATAAATAAAATAAAAAGAATCTTAAATTAAATAAATCATTATAACATGATACACTGAACCAATTGTTCAGAAAATATTATTAAAATTAATCATTTAAATTGATCAAATAATTTAATTAATTTAATCCTTTTGATTTAAAAACTTAATTGAATAAATGAATAATTCAAAAACTTAAAATTTATCAAAAATTTAAGAGTTTTTTTACGTACTCAAGCCAAAAAAAAAATATTTTTTTATCCAAAATATAATTAATGTGAAAATTATTTAGGAAAATTACCGTTTTCTACGGTAAAAGGGACTAACCACCAGCTGAAGACAACGACCATGAATGTACAGGATTAACCGACAACTGCTTACTACTTAAATCAAATTTATATATTTTTTATATAAAATTAAAATAAAAATTTATAATTAGAAGGAGGAAAATTGAATTTTTTTTTTGAAAAAATATTTTCTTAGTTTAACCTGAATATATCCGAATTAAATGCATCTTATTTAAAATCAGTATCGTAATCTTGAACGGTTCCAAACTCAATATTTGGAATTTTTGCACTCGATTGAAAGAGTTAAGGTCAACTTTCAATTTATATACACTGAGATATAGATAGCTTAAATAAATACTGTATTAAAAGAGAAAAATCTATTAGAAAAGTGGCGATATTTTAATTTTCTCTAATAAAATAATTTATAATCATTAAAGGGAATTATTGAGTTGATTATTTCTTCTTTTCTTTTTTGACTGTAAAAAGTTGATTATTTCTTAAAATACATATTTAATTATAGAGAGGTGACATCATTTAATATGATTGATATTAATAAAATAATACAATATCGTTGTCTTTAGTTGCTTTTTCCAATAGCTAAGAATGAACAGGTTCCGACATATTATCTACTTATTGGTTGTATCTTTACTAATCGTTTTCTCTTGTTTCTTCATTAATTACGTAATTCCCCGGAGTCAATCATTAAATTTGTCCTGACGCGCCGGCTAGTACAGAGGAAATTGAGTGAACCAGTTTATTAATCCACAAAAACGGAGAATTCACAGGTACAAGACTCGGTGAAAATGTTATTTTCATTGGATTGCAATGACGAAGTTAATCACGTCACATAGATTTCTTCCTATGAAACCCTGTTGACGAACCAGATAGCAGAATCATGTTTTGCTTTCAAGTCTGAAACTAGCAAAAAGCAAATTGATGTCTTTCCCTCTCTTCAAATCTTTCACAGAATCCATGGCTACGCCATTGGTTCTACTTGTTTTCTCTTTGGTTTTGTTATGGACTCCGTCGGTTTCACTCTCTGATGGTCTACGGGCTGGCTCGTCAATATCGGTGGAGGCTCCGGCTGAGGTTTTGACTTCACCTGATGGTAGTTTCAGTGCTGGTTTCCACCCTGTTGGCCAGAACGCTTATTCCTTTGCCATATGGTTCAATAAACCGACCTGCAGTGCGAACAGTTGCACCATAGTTTGGATGGCAAATCGTGACCAACCAGTCAATGGCAGAGCCTCGAGGCTTGATGTACTGAGATCGGGTAACCTTGTTTTAAGAGATGCTGGTCATGTCATAGTTTGGGAAACGGGAACTGTCTCGGCTACACCTGTTGAATTGAAGCTTGAAAATGGTGGCAACCTTGTCTTGCGCGACACGGAAGGCCTTGTGTTGTGGCAAAGCTACGATTCACCCACGGATACTCTGCTTCCTCTTCAGCCATTTAATGCGAACTCTAATCTTATCTCGTCCAGAAGCCAAGGGAACTACTCTTCGGGTTATTATCGGCTTTATTTCGACACTGATAATGTCCTTTCCCTTGTATACAAAGGTCCTGAGTTTTCAAGCGTTTACTGGCCAAGTCCATGGCTTTTGACATGGGAAGCTGGAAGATCCTCATACAACAACACCAAATTAGCTGTTCTCGACGTTTTGGGTAATTTTAGCTCAACCGATAATTTAACTTTCTTGTCAGCTGATTATGGTTCGAAGATTCCGAGGATGTTGAAGATGGACGTTGATGGGAATCTTCGATTGTATAGTCTAAAAGAGGATGGCGAAGCTTGGGTTGTTTCATGGCAAGCCTTCCCTCAACCCTGCATGGTTCATGGATGTTGTGGACCAAACAGCATATGCATTTATAGTCCTATTTTTGGGAGGAAATGCAGTTGCAGTCCAGGATATAAGCTGAGGAAGCCTAATGACTGGTCCCTCGGTTGTGAACCAGACTTTCCTCTTTCGTGTAACCAAACTGATCAGCTCGATTTCTTCAAGCTCCGCCATGTTGAATTCTATGGTTATGATTTCACCATGTATCCTAATGTCACCTTGGAGGATTGCAAGAAAATCTGCTTGCAGATGTGCGATTGCAGAGGCATTCAATTCAGGTTTATCAAAGCTCATGAATCTGATGGGACATATTGTTATCCCAAGTCCCAACTGTTGAATGGGCATCGCCCACCAAACTTTAATGCCGATTTCTACGTGAAATTGCCCAAAGCTACCGTCTCTTCTTACATTGACACTGTTAAATATCCCCAGTTACAATGCTCCAACCAAGTGGAGCAGCTTCAACCAAAGTATACCAGAAAGCATGAAAACGAGTCATTGAGATTTGGCCTTTGGACAGCTTGTGCAGCCGGAGGAGTGGAGTTGATTTCCATTCTGTTGGTATGGAATTTCTTCATTAGAACCAATGACAAATCAAGTCCAAATGCAGGCTACCTTCTAGCTACAACAGGCTTCAGAAAATTCACCTTTGGCGAGCTGAAAAAGGCAACAAATAGGTTCTCGGAAGAGATCGGAAGAGGTGCGGGAGGGATCGTTTACAAAGCGACACTATCCGACGGTCGAGTAGCAGCGATCAAACGACTCATCGATGCTAATAAAGGGGAAGCCGAGTTCCTTGCAGAAGTAAACACCATTGGGAAGCTTAACCACATGAACTTGATAGAGATGTGGGGCTATTGTGCAGAGGGAAAGCATAGACTCTTGGTGTACGAGTACATGGAACATGGATCCTTGGCTGAAAACCTCAGCTCAAAATCACTTGATTGGGATAAAAGATTTGATATTGCTCTGGGAACAGCAAGAGGCCTAGCATACCTACACGAAGAATGTTTGGAATGGGTTCTCCATTGTGACATAAAACCTCAAAACATTCTGATAGACTCCAAATACCAACCCAAAGTTTCAGATTTCGGCCTCTCTTGGCTGCTAAATAGAGGCGACGTTAAATGCTCCAAATTCTCGAGGATCCGAGGAACCCGAGGTTACATGGCACCGGAGTGGGTGTTTAATCTTCCCATCACCTCCAAGGTCGATGTGTATAGCTATGGGATCTTGTTATTGGAGTTGGTGACAGGTAAAAGCCCTGCAATGGGAATCAAAATGAATGATGATGGAAGTTCAAAGACTCAGAGAACGTTAGTTACATGGGTGCGGGACCAAATGGCAATAAGAGCCGTAGAGACTGAAACGTGGAAGAATGAAGTAATAGATCCCAAGCTTGAAGGTATATATGATGAGGCCGAGATGGTAACTCTGGTCAATGTAGCTCTTCGTTGCGTTCAAGAAGATAAAGACGAGAGACCCTCCATGGGGGAAGTTGTGGAGATGCTGTATCGAGATGGAACTCTCTCCCTCTCTTAGTATTTCCTTGTTAGAATGTTTCATGTTTTAGAAAACAACCTTAGAATGTTGGAGTTTATGGTCTTGATGATCACATAAAATTGAGAACTGATTATGTCTGTACATGATCTAAAGTAATGTTTTTTCGATATTTAATGTACAAGGAAGATTAATGTATCATGTTAAACTGTTTTATGAACTTGTATGGTTCATGAGAAAGATTAGGGTATGTACACTGAAACTAAGATCAACCATCAAAGGAGAGTGAGGAGAAAAAAGATTAAGTGTGCTTTATAAAACTACAAATTTCAATTTTAAATATTAGCATGGTTGTAATAGAGGAAAGTAAAACTCAATTCAATTCGAAAAAATCGAATAACTTAACTCGATTTGAAGTGAAAATTTACGGCTTAAGATTTTATAAACTCGAATTGATTCGGAAAAATTTCAAATAAAGTTTAAGTTTTAAAATAGAAATTCGAATTTATCTCAAAATTTTTAGTAATTAGAAGATTTATGTTTAAGTTCGAGACGAGTCTCTCAACTTTTTATGATATATACATACGGATATATAAAATATAAAAAAATATTATCACGTATGAAAAAATATGAAGATATATACATATATGATTAGTGAAAGCCGTTTAAATTACTATCAAATCATATTATAACATAAATTAAATTTTTATAAGAACAAGAAAACTCGAGTCGACTCGAAAACTTTTTGAATGATAGTTCAAATGATAAAATTAGATTCGTTAACTCGAATAACTCAAAAAATTTTAACTCAATACGATTGAATATTCACTCCTATTTATAATTAGATTTTTATACAATCATCGATATATCATTATTCGAGTTTCAAGATTTAAATAATTTTAAAATATTCTTCATTCGAGTTTTAAAAATCCGTAATATAAAAAATGATTTAATAAACAATGTTATCTTCCTTGGTTCAAAAAATTATCTAAAGATCCTTAGTGTTCCAACATGTATTATGAACTTTGATTTCTCTACGTCAGCATAGGCTTTTAGTTCCAAAAAAATTGCACTCTTAAAAAGTTCATTTAATTTTTACCTTAGCCGCCATCCTCTGCGATCATTTCTTTATATTTATATGATAGATGATGGTACCAATTTTATAATTGGTTATAGGTCGTCGAAAATTTAATAATTTTATCCTCGTGATATATATTATTTATTATATATATATATATATTCTTTATTTTTTCGTATTCGATTATTTAGCATTTTTTTATTTAATTTTATATTAGGATTAGATTTAGTATAGTTATGAATGATTAATATGATATTTTTTAATTATTTTGTTGAATTTTTTTAATCTAGACCAACAAATTAGATTTAGATACGAATTCATAATTATTGTTTTTGTTCATGATTAAAATACAGTAATGATTGTATTATTATCGTGTCTTATTATTGTAATATACATTTTTTAATATTATTTATCATTAATCTTTTCTCTTTCATCAACGAGCATTGGTGATGTTTTGTATCTATTTTACTTTGAACCTTTGAATTATAATTTTTATTTTTACTTTTTATAGTTAGATATTATTTTATGTATTTTAAATTTTTTAATCTTTTAATAAAACTAATTTAATTATATTAAAAAACTATACTCTTTCCTTGTTTACTTGAAAAAAAAATAATTATTGATATAGACTTTTTCCCCTTTATCAGTAAAATTAATCGTTTTCAAAAAAATATATATTAAAAAAAAAGTCAAATGGATCTGACATTGATATTGTAGTGTTTATTCGGATATTAAGGTTTTGTTGAGTAGGATACAGATTGGATCAGATTTTTAGTTTATTCAAATTTAATTTAAAAATGAATTTTTAAATTTAATCTTAACTTAATTCGAACATATTTTTTTTAAAAAATAACTTGACTTAAAAATAAATATCTTTAAAATTGGTTTTTATCAAATCCAACTTCTAGAAAAAATAATTTTAGGAATTGAATTATAAAAATAATTTTAAGGTACTGAATCATAAAAAAAAAAATAAGGATTAAATTATAAATACAAAATTTAATTTTAAATATCTAATTATAAAATATATAATATATAAATATATAAAGAGAGAGTGTTATTATATATATCCTTAAAATTTTAGGTAAAATTATAAAATTAATTTCGAGTCACACTCGATCAAATATTTTTTATCATAAATTTAAACCTGACTTAACGTCATTTTAATAAAAATTCAATCAACTTTTTTTTATAAAAAAAATTGATATGAACAAGTCAAGTCGAATTAAAACTTGATCACATTAGATAAAATATACTTATTTTTTATTTTTTTTTAAAAGTATTTTTAAATTAAAAAGTATTTTTAAGTTAAACATAACGATAAAAGTGTAACTTTTTAAGTTAAAATATTTTTGAATTGCATTTGAGAAGTACTTTTTAAAAGTTAAAATTTTAATTATATTTTTTAAAATTATTTTTGAATATAATTACTTATTAATTCTTGTATATATTACAAATTATTTTATATTTTTATAAATAATATTTAAAATATAAATTTTGTATATTACAAAAATACTTTTTAACGATATATTAAGCACACATATTAAACTAAACAACACATAAGTACTTTTTAAAAAAATATCTCAAAAACATTTTAACACCACACTTTTAAAAAAATATAAATAGTAGAGAAATAATCGAATAATGACGGCGGGAAACACTGGCTATAACGATTTATGTTTGAATGATTATATCTCGTCTCGATTTAAAAAATTTAAGTAATTTAAATTAATTTGAAATAAAAAATAATTTAATTTGATTAAATTTAAAATTTTAAATAAAATTTAATACAAAATTTCTCATAATTTTCATATTGGTCTGTGTTGTAACATAAGAATTATGGTATAAGAAATGGTGAATGAATAGATAAAAAAGGACTGGTCAATATAAAAGTGAATGATCGTTTTTTAACGAGGCGCGATTATAGATGTTATCTCTAATAAAAATTAAAATCTTTAATTTATAGTTTAATAAATTTGTAAGTAGTTCGTTATTTTTTCTTATAAATTTTAAATATTTTTAGTGTTACCTTAAAAAGTTATGTTTTAAAAAATGTATATGCTAGCTGAAAATTGTTTAATGACTTGTTAGATAATTTATTGATAAAATATTTAATTTTAAAATTTAAAATATCTTATATTTACTGAGAATTTTTAAAATTAATTAGTACTAATAAAAAAATAAATCATAATATTCTTCCTTTCTTTTTTGAAGTGTTTTTTATGATTATTAATTTTTGTATAAAAATAGAAAAAGAAAAAAAGTCTTTAGTTTCCCTACAAAAATAAGATCACAACTCAATATTAAATAATCTCACACTTAAATATTGATTTTATCTCTAACACAATCGTGATATTTATTTTATCTCCTAATCCTCACATTTGTCCCCTAAATTTATATATTTATATTAAGCTCCAATAGTATCATTAAATTTTATTTATATTTTAAAAAATAAGATAAAAATTTAGGCGAATTTAAGGAGAAACAAGTCGAAATGGACAATAAATTTTTAATGAGCACGAGTCAAGTAAAATTTTAATGAGCAACGATTTACGTTAAACAATAATTTTAAAAAAACAAGTCGAACACTACTTAACTCACTATAAACACCCCTACCTATCAATAATCTCTCTAAAATGACGGACAATTGAGTAAAAGTTAATGATATTTTATATAATATTGAAGCATTGTATATGAAATGAGCAATAAGACACATATATAAAAATTTTTAATAAATTCTGATTAGATATTCGTGTCTCTGTTATAAGACGCCCTAGAAAATAAATTTTCTTAAAAATATATTCAACATCTTATTTTTTTAAAAAAAAATACATAATAATCTCTTATAAAACAAATTCAAGAATATTAAACTTATAAAACACACGAAATTCTTTATGTTCAACAAAACTAATTTATTAACCAAAGAGGATGTTTAGGGGGGTTAGATTTTTAGGGATTTCAAATTCCGCTAACGATCGAAAGTGTAAAAATAACGTGTTTTTTATTATTAAAAATATAAAATCTACTTTAAAATTTTATTCGAATCATCGGATATCTGATTAAATATGATTATAAGCTCTAGGCCCGACTCTAAAATTTAGATATTTTAGTGGATTGGATATCTAATCCGAGAAAAAATCGAGCAAATACTTGATATTTAAACTTCAGTGACAGAAATATAACTGAAAAGAAAATTGAGTGACTAAAGTTAGAATTTACCCTTATTTATGATCTGAGAAATAAAGTAAGGGTTTTTTGAACCCAAGCTCTCCGTCTCTGTGCTCTTCTTCTCCTGGTAAGTCTCCTCCTCCCCTCTTGCTTATTATTTGTTAAGTTTTGTGTTATTTCGATTAATATCACTCCTTTGTATTTTTTTCTCTTTAAGGGTTAAGGGTTTTTTATACATCGAAGGAGCAATCCTTTTGATCTGGGTTTTTTCAAGAAGGAAGATAAATGGCTATGAGAAATGGGAATTTGTGTCGATTCTTTTCAACAACTTCGAGTTTATTCCATCAGCCTTTAGCTGCCGCTGCCGTTGCCGCTAAAGCAGCTCGGGTTGGTGAAAAAATTCCACCTTCAACAACCCTCTTTGTTTCTGGTAACCTTCTTGTTTTATCATTTATGATAGTTCTTCGAATATCTTTATTTACATTGCAATCATTATTGTTTCTGGGGTTTTCAGGTCTTAGCGGAAGAACTACAAACCAAAAACTTCATGAAGCTTTTGCTAATTTTGGTGATGTTATTAATGGTAATTTGTTTTATGTCTCTAATGTTGTGCTTGGAAACTTGAATTTAGGCATTTGGATTTGCATCCCATTGATTAGTATAAATCAGATTAGTTTTTAAGACTAAGATCAATAACCAATAATTGGTCTAGCATTCGAATCTCTATATCCGTAATCCGTTCGAAGAGCAATACTGTGATGTTTGTGGTTCAGTTTAACTGATTTCTTACAAGTTTTTGTTAATTATGTTTTAGCTAAAGTGGTTAATGATCGCTCCTCTCTTACTAATCACTGCAAAGGATATGGATTTGTGAGATATTCTAATATAGAAGATGCAGAAAAGGCAATAAAAGGAATGGATGGGCAGGTATGTCTGCTTTTCTTAGTGCCATCACCATTTCTAGAGACAACCAAAAGATTAGATTCTGTTCAGTCTATTGGAAGTGTTCCCCTGTTTCCTACTGCTTTAATAATGGCATGTTTTCGGGTTTTCGCTATCAACTTCTTTACTGTAGTAACTTTGATAGTTGCAATAGATTTAGATTCTTCAACCATGTTTTCGAAGATTTTCATGTTTTAAGTTCCATGACATCTCTTTGGTCTATTCTGGACACTGCAGTTTCTGGATGGAAGAGTGATATTTGTAGAGTATGCAAGATCAAAAGTTACCACCCCATGATAGATCATACATGTTATATAACAATGTATGAGTTCTGCATGAATTTGCCAGGCAAAGGCTCATCTTCTTAACGAACATGCCTCGATTCTATGCTTGTTTTTTTGGTAGATTTGAGTTCAAATTATGAATAGAGAGCTCAACGATAAGTAAAAAGCTCCCACTCTCATTTGTACTCATCCAACAATTCTTTTTGTCCTTTCTAAGAGAGTAATAGAAAGCTTTAAAGCATTTGCTCTGTCTTTCTTGTTTTTTCTTTAATTCTTTGTTCTTGTTGCCTCTCGAGTGGTTAAGAGTAGTTATCCTAGTGTTTACATTTCCGCATCCGTTGAAGCCTTAAGGGCTTGTCCAAACCTTTCCCGAGCAGGAATTCTCGCAAGGTTGGTTGAAGACTGATTTAGTCGCAGAGATCGAACCAAGTAGCATCACAAGATATCTAAGGTTATACGTTCCAGACGAGTAGTTGAATTCTACGTAGGGCTGTAAACGAACCGAACGTTTGGTGAACCGTTCATGAACCGTTTGGCAGGAAGTTCGTTTATGTTCGTTTATTTATTAAACAAACGAATATGAACAAAGGGCTCGTTCGTTCATTTATGTTCGTTTAAATTTATTCACATATATCTAAAGGTGAGCATTAGATCAAGTAAGTCGAGTCAAAAAATTTTGAGTTACTCGAGTTGATAAGACTTATTTTATGACTCGTTAAAAGACTTTCTTGTTATAAGCTAGGGGTGTTTATTGTTCTGTTAAACCGTGTTAATGAATCGAACCAAAACAAAACTAGTTAATCAGTTAAATTTTAGGTTTTATCTAATAACTAAGAGTTTTTTTAAAATTTTAATTATCGACTAATTCAGTTTAAAATCAGTTGATTAGTTGAATTAGTCAAATTAATCCAAAATATTAAATATTTAGCATATTATATATGTTATTTATGCTCGTTCGTTTACGTTCATTTATGTTCGTTCGTTTACGTTCGTTTATGTTCGTTCGTTTATGTTCGTTCGTTTATGTTCGTTCATTTACGTTCGTTCGTTTATGTTCGTTCATTTACGTTCGTTCATTTATGTTCGTTCATTTACGTTCGTTTATCATTTAAACGAACGAACATAAATGAACATGAACAAATTGCAATCCTTAACGTACGAACACGAACAAGAAAATTTATGTTCGTTTATGTTCGTGTTCGTTCGTTTGTTCGGTTAAAGTTAAACGAACGAACATGAACACACCCTCGTTCGTGTTCGTTCGGTTCGTTTACGGCCCTAATTCTACGGGAGGGACAAGTTATTTATGATACACAAGCAATAAAAATTCATTTTAGATAATTTGTTTATTTTAAGTCTAAAACTTATCTAAAACTCTAATTTTAAACTCAAACTTAAACTCTTGTATAAACCATAAAATTGACAGAATTTATTTGGCATGTGTATTAAAAAATAGTTTTCCTATATTAATATTACATTAATTATAATTTTTTTGTAAAAATTAAATAGGGTAATAGAAATAGTTCTATCGATTCTTATTTTAATATTAAAATTTAGTATTGAAATTTTAATTTGTTAAAAAATTAATATATCACAGAGACAATATGATAAAATTTATTTTCATATAATCTTACATGGAAAATTCTACAATGGACGTCGAACACCATTAATGATGAACACTGTTAAACACTATTAAACTGATTTATAAATATTAAAAAAAAATTAAGGACTCAAAATATAATTATAAATTATTTAAATTAAATTTTTATTAAAGTATTTTTTATGTATATTTTATTTTATTAGTTAAATAAAAAATCCTAAACCTAAAAATAATTTAAAAATAAAAAAGCTAAACCCTAAAATCAAAATAAAAAATTTAAATAACTAAACATTAAATTGCAAACCCTAAAATATAATATTAAAATCTTAGATCCAAAACTTAAAACTAAAATCCTAAAAATACTAAATCATAAACATTAAATCCAAACCATAAAATCCTAAACCCTAAAATAACTAAAATCCTAAACCTAAAATCTTAAACTAATTCTGGGTTTTAAGTTTTGGGTTTATGCTTTTAGAGTTTCATAGTTTTTTATTTTAGGGTTTGGGTTATATTTTTAGATTTTATGATTTAGGGTTTAGAGTTTATAATTTAGTATTTTGGATTTTAGAGTTTAAGGTTTAATATTTTAGGCCTTTGATTTTAGGGTTTTAAGTTTTTATTTAATATTTTTATTTTTTAAATTAAAAATAATTTAAAAAATGAAAATAATATATTTTAAAATTTGTATTTTAAATAATTTGAAATTATATGTTTAGTCCTTATAATTTTAATTTTTATTAATTAATTTAATAGTGTTCAACTATGTTCATCGTTAGTAGTGTTTAACAATGTTCGACGTACGTGGCATCCATCTTACATTCATACAATTAAATATTGCATTATTGCTAAATAAATCAAGCAAGATTATGTAATGTTTTTAATAACGTGTCGAATGTTATATTATAATATTTTTCTTTTAAATATTTTGAACGAATTATAAAGTGTTTGTTTTAATGATTTTTTAATTCGTTACTTTGTATTGTTTGTAGTTTGTAGGAGTCTGCAATAATGTGATAACAAGAATTATATCATGGAGGTTTAGTGCGGAAAAATTATATCATGGGTGAGTCCGATCACTTATTTATAAGATCAACTAATAAAAACTATCTATTTTATTAATTTTTTAATGTTATAATTTTTTTCTAAGTGAATCTTCACTTGAAAAATTAAAAAATAATAAGGTGGACAATTTCTATTAATTGGTCTCATGAGTGACGTGGTAAGACTGACTCATGATATAATTTCTTGTGTTTTCGGCAGTCATAAAATTAGATAACTTCGTTTATGAATTAAAATTATATAACTTTGAATATGAAATTGGATATTTAAATTAATGAAAAAAAAACTTTAATACATCTGTGATATAGACTAAAAATACATAATTTTGTTAAATTTAATATTTACAATAGTTAATTTAGAATTTAAGATTTATATATTTAGGTTATAGGTTTAAGGTTTAAAATTTAGGATTAGTATTCTTAAGATTTATATTGTATAATTTAACGGATAATTATTTTATGCATAAATACTAATGAAAACCATCACAAATATTTTATTTTTAAAGTTTAAAAAATTTATTTAAAGTTTAAAATTTAAAGATTTAAATATAATAATTTTAAATTTAAGAGTCGGTGTGGTGTGATTTATTGAGCGGCTGCGAGTTTGGTCCGAGGTGGTTGAACATTGTTTTTCGCCTTTTATATTCCTTTTTCTCCAATTTAAGATTAAGTATTTAATAAGGCACATGTTGATGTATTTTGTAAGATTTTGATCTTAATGAAATCATCTATGCTTTATCAAAAAAAAAATTATTAAATCTTAAATTTTAAATTCGTATATTAAACTTTTAATTCTAAACCTTAAAATAAAACATTGAAATTTAAAATTAATGCATTAAAAAAAATATTGTTTACGCATGAGATAATAATTTAATTTAAATAAAAAATTGTTGTATAATAACAAACTTGTCGAGATTCGGCTAAACTTGCATGTAGAGGTGATAGCGATTTAAGTTTGAGCCTGGTCAGTCTTGGCTCAAGCTCGAGGCTTGGTGGGCTCAAAATTTTAGGTTTAGATTCGGTTTAAAAATAATATTATTAAGTTTCGCTCGGGCTCAAACGAAATTTAATATTAAGAAAGAGAAAAAGTGCTCAACTTATTTTAGTTAATTTATTTTTAGATGGATTTCTCCTATTTTATTTTATTATTTTTCTTTTTCTAAAGATATTACATTTAGTGTATATCTACCATATACATAACATAATTATTTCGAGTTGTTCACAAACTTTTTAAGCCGAACTTGAGTAGGCTCGACTCGTAAAAGTCTTGAGCTAAACTGAGTCGAGCCCGAGTAGCTTGCAAGCCGATCAGGCTCATTAGTATCCCTACATACATGGGACATCTAACCTTAGTAGTTAAAGGAACAACTATTGTTCTTAGATGTCACAAGTTCGAACACCAGTAATACTAATAGAGTGATTAAACGATCAATGTCTAATAGTTAAAAGTATATTCTAGAACAAATACTAATATACAGCTGTTGTTCGGATATTATTTTCCTTTTTCAATCGAATATACCATCTTTTATTATCTGAAATCCTGCAAAACTGCAATTATAATAATATGCCTTCCCCACCACATGATAATCAATTCAGTGTTTAGTTTACAACTTCCTTGTAGTCCTCGTTCCTTATCTCTATTTCTTTTAACAAAATTATAATGTTTGGACTGCCATGTCCCACTGAAAATTTCCAACATGTTTTTTGAAGAATTAAAACTCATTTTCCTTAAACTTGTTTTTCTTTTCCATTCTCATTTTATGTTTTGTTCTCCGAACACCCCCTCATTCCTCGGCCCAACCTAACCCAAGTCATTCCCCCTAGGCCTAGGCCTAGGCCCTATGTACACTAACAAAAGGATTATTTCTATAACCTCAGTAACCAACACAAATATTAAAACAACCAAAGAAATAAACTAAACAACTTTCTGCTTTCTTCCTCCCAGGCCCAGTCCCAGGCTGCCTACTCGAGTTTGCTAATGCCAATACGCTTAATAACAGCATTCCTAAGAGACTCCGTACGGTCCAAACAAACCTCACTTCTACCAACTTCAGACAGATACAGACTCACTTCTTTTCGTATCATATCCTGCATCACAGACAAAAACTCGGAGCTAAAAAACGGCGTATCAAGACCGGTTGTCAAACTTGGGGATATTGAAACCTGGGTAGGACTTGGATCTGGGTTGAATCCGGGTGGGGATACGGGTATTCGGTCCTTGTTTTCGTAACCCGGAAGAGAGAGGCTGAGTGAGGTGGGTGGATCAGCTGTCGACGAGGCCGTTTCCATATGCTGACTAGAAGGGGGAAGCGAATCGGTCATTACTATCGGGGTGGAAACCGGTGGGGGAGCGGGTAAACTCGAGTCACTCAAATCGGATCCTGAAGGACTACCGGGATTCATGTACTGGCCGGATGGGTTATTACCATTTCCAAGACTGGTCGATCTTTTAAGCGGCTGAGGGGAATCATCGTTCAAATCATCGGTCATGGATGAGCATTTTCGCTTTAGCGTGGAGTTCCAGTGGTTCTTAATCGCGTTGTCGGTACGGCCATTGAGTAGTCGGGCGATGGTAGCCCATTTGTTGCCGAATCGGGCGTGGGCTCGGATAATCGTTTCATCTTCCTCGGGAGTGAAAGGACGGTGTTGAACCTCAGGGGAAAGTTGGTTGCACCACCGAAGCCTACACGACTTTCCCGATCGACCCGGTATTGATTTGCTTATCAAAGACCAGTTTCTGGGACCGTACGTTTGAACCAGCCGCTGTAAAGAATCATCTTCTTCTGGACTCCATGGACCCTTGATCCGATCCACATCTTTCCTTGTAGAAGCCATTGTAATTTAAAAAGAGTAGAAGAAGAAAGGAAGGAAACACTAGAAGTGATGACAGAGACAAAATCCAAATCCCAGAAAAGGATTAACCTAAGCTAATTTCGTATCTGTACAGATAAGATATGGCTGTGTGAAATCGGCGGAGGGATGGTAACTACGGTGGTTGAGGCTCCGCCTCACCTTTGGGTATAGAGAGAAGAATAGAGAAGAAAATGAGGAAGGCGAAATATATATGGTATGGGATAAGGATGACTTGTTGAACCGGTTATAAGCCCTTTCTTGTGGAGGACTCTTACGGGCAAGACAGTTACAAGTATACAGCTGTCATAGGACACGCGTCCATTCCTAACTTATTTAACTTACACATACTATTGTTAATGCCAGCCCCATTCCCTCCTAAAATATCAAATAATTGATTACGTGCTGCTACTACCTAACCGACTCCGTTAATTTCACGCCCATATTGGGTAATTAAGTTGGAGAAAATGAAACGGTAAAAATTCGTATCATATATTTAATTTTAATAAAAAATTTATATATAATAAATTATTAAATTTCAAAATTATTTATGTCCAATTAATTAACAAGACCTGAAAGCGGTTAAAAAATGACCGTTTTGTTTTGACAGAAATGACCGTTTTGGAAGTTACAATTTGGAACGACTAATTTGATCTTATTAATTATGAACGAAATAAATGTACAGTTGGGAAAGAGATGACTTTGACTAGAGCCAGGCTGGAGAGCATATCGAAAGATATTTTTTATTTATTTTTATAACTTTTGATATGGGAAATCCAAACGACACGCGGGAGAGCTGAGCTGAGCTGGCGCACAATACGACAAAGTTGATTAACTGATTCAAGTTGCAGTATTTTATTTATATGCAATTTACTTTATATTTCTATTATAAAATTAATTTTTTTATAATTGTATTTTTACTTTTTATCGAATTTATGTTTTTATAATTGTACTGCGATAATCATGTACGAATGGTACTACTACATTGGTGTCGGTCCAGGCTGTCATGGGAACCCCAACGGCAAAAAGGCCCCACTTGACATTAATTTTCTTCTTCCCTAACTGCCTACACCAACTTACCGTCACGTGGCCGTAACGTCCCAATTTGCATCCGTTTTTTCTTCCGTAACTGCCCAATCGCTCAAAACAGACTCCACACCGTCTTATCTGCTTAATTTATTCATTACATTTTTCATATTATTTTCAAAATAACGCAAAGTGGGTCTGATTTATATTTATTTCCATAGACAAGTAACTGCGACATTAAAAAAATCGTCGCCGAAAGATTACATGCGTTGAATTACGGTTACATGGACTAATTTTGTAAATATTCTCTTTTTTTATTTATTTAAAATGATAGGAAAAAATGTGAACCCAACTTAATTAATGTGTGTAGCCTGTAGGACATGTTGCATGAGAAATGAAGAAGAATGTTATAATCTTAAGGTCAGCCGACTATATTGTAAAATCTTACTCTCTACATGAAATTTATCTCTTATTAATTTTATTAATTTTATATATCGTTCTTTTTTTTACTTTAACTCATTACTATTTAAAATTAATATCAAAATCATTAAATCTTTAAACCATCCGTTACCGTCGTCGTATCGTTTTTAGAATAATTATAAATTTCTCTTCTGATTTTTTACCTGATATAATAAAAAGAATCTCCATCTCTCTAGAGGTGAGTATTCAATCGAGTCGAGTAAAAAATTTTTGAGTTATTTGAATTGACGAGTCATATTTCACAACTCAAACTTTATTTGAAATATTTTCAGTTCGAGTCGAGTTTAAGAAATTCGAATCGAGTCGAGTTTTTAAGTTCCTATAAATATTTAATTGTAATTATTTATCATGTTATAATATGATTTAATTTCAATTTAAACAACTTTCTCTAATCATATAAGATATGCATATATATATATTTATATGTAGTAATATTTTTTTTATATGTCAATGTATATATATCATAAAAAATTGAGAGATTCATCTCAAACTTAAAATTAATTCTTTAATTACTAAAAATTTTGAGTTATTTGAGTTATTCGAATTTCCATTTTACAATTCAAATTTTATTTGAAATTTTTTCGAATTGAGTCTATAAAATTTTGAATCGAGTCAAAATAAATCGAATATTTTCACCTCAAATCAAATCGAATTATTCAATTTTTTTTTGAATGAATCAAGTTTTGCTCCCCAGCATCTCTCGTCCTTAGTATTCTCCGTATGATTTTTATTTATGGAAAAGAACAAAGAGTGGCAAATATCGTGTTTGATATCTATGGTGAAAGCAATTATCATAAATTGGAACTCTAAAGACAAGGCAACTATGTAATTGAAAGAAAAAATATGAGGTATACAGTTGTAAGAAATTAGGCCACGATCACGTCAAAGCAGGCATAAAGACAAAAATAGGGTCATTACTTTTTATTTTTAATAAATTAAGACTCAAAAATTTATATTTTCAGGCTAGCATTGAATTCATGCTCATACGCAAGTTTCAAAATAATATTGTACGATTAATTATACTCAATTCTTTCGTATAATACAACGATATTTACTATAGTTTTAGGAATTTTAATTCCAAATCCCACTGTAGGGACGTGATTTAAGTATATTTTTAAGTTGTTTGAGTTTTAATGAATTTTTTAAATATTTTAAAATTAATCTAAAATATTTTTAAATTTTTATATTAAACAAGAATACCAACACTTATTATTGTTCATACTTCACTATTAGTTTCCAGTATTCTTTAAATTTTTTGTTATTTTTTTATTGTTTATATTCAATCGATTACAACAGACAACAAAATTTATTATTGTAGCGTTTAATAAAATTAAGAGGCCGAGTTTTTTTTACAAAAAAATTGAATAAAAAAATCAAGACATCAAATTTTTTTAATAAATGAATATTAATTCATTTAAAACAAATAATATTAATTCAAAAATATAAAATTTTAAATTCAATTTAGTAAAAATAGTATCATTACCTAATGATCCTATTTTTTCCTTTAAGCCGTCAAAGCCTGCATACAACCAAACCATCGGTCGCTGAAATTGAGAGGCCTACAACACCACATCATTAGAGATGCTAATTATCTTACTTTGTTTTTGTGACGTGATTAATCTAAAGCCTAAAGAACCAAAAAGATAAAGAACTATGGCTTTTGACCCCCAAAATGATTTGGGTTTTCTTCTTTGGAGCTATCTGTCTCTCTCTTGAATTATTGGGGTAGGGGCGGATAGGGAGAAAACGTGATAAAAATCAAGGAACTCTTGCTGTACGGGCAGAGCCAGTTACTTTGTCGCCAAGTTAAGACCAACAATGGAACAAAGAAGCTCCACGTGGACATAACAAGGAGGCCAAACCGCTTGGTCAGACACGTATGAAGCGCTGAGAGGTGGGTTTTGTCTGGTGTAGAACCAGAGGGTGAGGAGAGGTTGCAGCCGTGGTGTAGTTTTGTTGGGTAATTAGCGGTGTGAAAGGGATTGCTCTGCCAGCTATAAGTCACTAACTCGTCGTAGCAGCGGCAGAGGGGGAATCATAGTCTTGGGATTCGGGAATCTGAGGATGATGGTAGGTGGGTCCCCGTGATTTTTCGGTTGCATGCATCCATCCATCCATGGTACGACCCAATTACCTGACGTGAGAAAGCTGGACAGGGCCACTGGATTTGTTTCGTTCTTCATGTCTCTTACTCAACTTCTGGACATCCTTTTCTGGCTTAAACTTTGCCCGAGTAAGAAAATACTCAGTGTAAATTATAATAATAATCAATAAATTTTAAGATATTTTATTTTAATCACTAAATATTTCAATTTTATATTATAATTATTATATTATAGTCATTGCGGTTGAAAAAATCATAAAAGTCTTCTCTCAAATCTCCTTATTTTTAGGAACATATAGCCGAAAAAAATATTTTCTATGAATATAGTGGTGTTAAATCGATTTCAATAATTTTAAATAAAATATATTTTTTAAAATGTCAAGTTGAGAACTGTGACACAATATTCTGTTCCAATAAATAAAGTAATTGATAAGATTTAATGATAAAAAATAGTTTAATAATTTAATAAATTTAATTTTTAAGTTTAATAACTTAATTAGTATAAAAATATTTAAAAGATTAATTTTTCTTCAAAACTTTAAAATCTTTTTATATTCTTAAATTTATTTTAATCCCTTAAACTTTTAATTTCTATCTTCCTCCTTTACCCCAACCCACGCCCAAAGGTGCACCAAACACACGCCATCTCTGTCACCGTACTAGCAGCCAAACCGACCCAGCCAGGTGAACTACACAGTCAGGTAACCACTAACAAATGAATTAATGGATGAGGGAAAAAAAAGAAAATTAACTATATTTTTCTCAAAAAAAAATTAATTACAATTAATTATGAGTATAATTTTTTAATTGATAAGAGTGTGCATTCAATCGGTTCGGTTCATCGATTAAATTGAATTATCTAAAATTTTTAATTGATTTCTTTCTTTTTATCATTAACTGAATAAAAGAATAAAAAAATTTAACCGAATTGAAAAAAGTTTAACTAATTTACCCAATTTTTGAATTAACGTTTTTATATATAATTTTGATAAATTATACAAATAGACATTCAACTATGCTAATTAAGTTTAACAAATTAAATTTATCAAATTACTACAAAATATTCATTGAATCATTTCATATTATAAATTATTAATAAATTATAAAATATACATACAATAATTTAGGTTAATTCAGTTAATTAATTATTTTTTAATCAAATTAATCAATAAATAAATTTTTAAAAGTACTCTTAATAATTAAATTTTAAAAAATACCGTTAACTGTTAATCAATATTACTCTAAAATTAATCAATCATTTAATAAAAAAAATTAACTAATTGGATTAAAACCAATTAATACCTCCTACCATTTACTTATTCTTCCAGTGATTGTCTCCGCACTCTTGAATGAGGATGATTTCTTTCAATTTTTTAATGGATGATTTTCTTTGTTGGATGGGTTTCATGTCCTTCTAATTTGATTCTTTTATTATTATTATTATTATTATTATTATTATTATTATTATTATTTAATTAAATTGAAAAACTTAATGAGGCGTGTGATAATGATTTTTTTTTCTATTTAATTTTAATTGTATCTTTAACCCTCATCCCCAAATATAAAAATGTATTTAAATTTATTCTACTAAAATCTCAATACTAAAACTGGCCATAAAGTCTAGCTCAACAGGACCATATACTAGATTCATTAATAATTTTATACATTGGACTGGACTAACCTGTTTTTTTCTTGGTTATTTTTGTTAAAAATACAAATATCAAATTATTATAATATTATAATAATAAAAAAATCCAATGGACGGTATAAACCCACTAATATTTTTAACGGCCAGCTAAAGACTGTTTCATCGTTTTCCAGAGACAGTTGTTAAATGGTCCCTACAGTTTAGAATAGTCACAAATTAGACACCAACTCCACTCAATCGAACTCTACCTAATCAATCATATTCATCATAAACATAGAAATATCATTTCTCTTCTTACCTCGACCTTGAATTATGTGTTTGGATAGATGAGGAAATTTATTTTCATTAAAATTTGTAATTTTTATTTTTACCTTATAATGTTGGATTAAAATTCAATAATAGTGGGCACATATGTATAATGTGTATTGCTATTATAAAATTTAACATGCAATTAAGTGATCAATTATGTTACACGTGTTATAGGTATTAAATTATCATGGAATTAAAAGTGTAGATACCATAAAGTGTATTTATAATTTGATGAGGGACAGAGTTATAAATACTTAATAGTTGGTTATTAAATCAACTATATAAAGGGGTTATGGTCCCCAAGAATTAGGTCAATTTGCATATGATCAAACCCTTTGAAAAAAAAAACTCTATCGATTAATTCAGGTACGCTTCCGCATTCAGTTTATTTATTTTATTGTTCTTGATGATTTGATATATAGATCTTGGGCTTATATTCGTATCGAATATATTTTTAATTCTAACAAGTGACATCAGTGCCAAAATTATGTCAATTCATTGAGATTATAAGTTTTTGGTTTTATAATTAATCGTATGAAATTAAATTATATATTTGTCGTATTTTAAGAACAAATCGATTTAATTTTGTTTTCTATGATTTAATTTTGGTTTTTTGCCAATCCGGTTATTTTTCCTTTTCCAATGGATTAACATTCATTGTTTTACGAAAAATATATATTTTCGTGGATTCAGTTTGGTTTTACGTTCATGGGTTTGAGTCGATTAATTAAGAAATCATAAAAATTAATCTAGATTTAGATGAAGATTAGGTTTTGTCCGCATGAAAATTTATTTATTTTTTTTGGGTTGCTATTAATTAAAAATTAAATTTTAAGTTTGGATTCCAATTACTTCGATAGTAGCAATTTACTTTATTTTTATGAAATATATATTTTAAATATATTTTATTTAAATTATATATTTAATTTGGTTGGATCAAAATTTTAGTTTTGATCATTGGGTATTAAGTTAAATTCGGTTAGATCAAAATTTATCATTGGGTATTAAGTTAAATTCGGTTAGATCAAAATTTTAGTTTTGATCGCTAGTAATAAAGAAAATTTTAATTAATTTGGGTTTTGTCGTGATAAATTTATCATGATTCAAAAAATTTATATTCACGTTAGCTATTAAAGCTTTATATTCGGTTTATGTCTATTAAGTTATGATTGAATGATCTTTCGGCATGTTACTTTTAAAGTATATTGTTACTTTATGGAATATACTTGGTTAATTTATTTAATATTTAGTTTTGATCATATATTATTTTGGATTATAGAATATATATTTGGTATTGATATATTCAATTCGGTTTGATCAAAATTTTATTTTTGATTATTATATTATTATGATTATATTAAAGTTTCAAGTAATTATTATACGAATTACTCATTTGTATGATATTTTTGTATTTTATTTTTAGTTAAAGATTAAATTTTTGATCGAATTTAGTTTTGATAAAAAAACATATTTAAGTAATTTTTGAAGATCAGTCAAAAATTTCGGTTATTTGGATTCTGATAGCCCCATCAAGACAATTTTAATTTGGTTTATTTTGAAAACTCAAGTGTTATAAAAAATTTCAACTTTGACTATTATAAATATTAAGTTTGAATATTAATATATTTATGCTATATATTTTAAGATTAATTAATTGAAGCATTAAGTCACCAAAGTGATCTTTATTGTAAAAATTATTTTATTTTAAAATATAAAAGGTTTTGTGCATGTAATTCAGTTTATGCTAATATTAATCGGCCCAAAGGAAGATTAATAATTAGTAATTTTACATGTGCATCTGTAGTAATTGTAACGACCCGGAGTCAGATTCGAGGGTCGGGTTAACCTGATACGTTGAGCCTCAGTTTTTGTGGTTTTGGGCTTGTTGTGCCTTGAGGGTTGTTGTGTTTTAGAAGTTGAGTTGGGGGTTTTCTTGTAATTGCCTTTTTGGATGAAAGTTGAATTTTTGGGGGATGAGTATTGATTTTCTCTGCAAAAAATCAGAGGGTGAAGTCATTCCCCTTCTTCTCGGGTTCTTCATTCTTTCCCATCTAATCTCAAGAGTAAAGGTAAGATCTTTTGAGTTTAGTGTTGTAATCCCGTTATGGTACAAGAGAGAAAGTTGTAGGGTTGCTAGAGATCTTTTAAACAAGGTAAGAATGTATAGGTTTGATGGAGATAGAGGTTTAAGAGGGGTTTTGAGTTGAATTCGGGTTTGACTTTTGGAGAACTTAAATCTAGTCTTTCTTAGTGTTTTAAGCTTTGAGGATCATCCTAGGACAGTTCTAAGTTATTGTTAACCTTCCCTTTGTAGAGAAACAAGTGGAAGACCCATTCTCTAGCTTTGGAAGAGGAAGAGCTTGAAGAGGTATTGAGCTTGCTAGAGTTGTTGTAGCTTGCCAAGGTTGGTACTCCCAACTCTTTCTTCATCATCCATTCATGGTAGAGTGCATAGCATATAAAGGAAATATGTATGTGTGTTATCTTGCTTGGTTTGCTTGAAATGAGTCATTAATGGTAAAATCCGAGTTTATATGTTTAATGGTTGGAAATTAATGTTAAAACATCCTAAACACACTTAGAAATGAGTAAGAAAACTTTGGAGTCGTTTAGGTGAGGTTTGGGGGTGAAACTCTAGAATTTCTAAGTGCAAACCCATCCTTAGTGCATGGGGTATCGATACTCGGGCTACCGGTATCGATACCCATTAGAGCTTTTTGGTTTGTTGTTCTGGGGTATCGAACCTTATTTCGATACCGAGGATTCCAAAAACTTTTTGTATCGATACCTGTATCAAAACGGGTTCTTCTTTTTTTGTTGACTTTGACTTTGGTCAAGAGGTATCGATACTAGTATCGATACCTGTTTGTTTCGATACCCTCTTTGGGTGGGTATCGATACAGGGTGTTCCGATTCGCTACTTAAGGGTATCAATACCCCTGTGTATTTTGGCTAAGTTGGGTAGAATTTAGGGTTTCGGTGATCTTAATAGATAAATACTTTTATCTAAAAGCTATAGAACGAATCATCGAACTAGGATTGATAATCATAACCCCGAAAAACTTAAGTATGATAAAGATTAATTTGTCTTGTTGTGATAAATCCTAGGCGGGTCATTTGTATGGTTTGAGTCCTTTGTGTTGGAAATCCGGATATCCATAAGTATTGTAACACGTCGAAGGCCATTCGATGTAACATTCTGGATGATGATTTGACGACTATCCCGAGTGTAGGATCCCGATACTGTGTGGATGCGGGCCTCATTCGAAGATACTCAATGTGATACTTCGAGTATGAGATTTGGAGAATCCCGATGTTGTGTGGATGCGGGCCTCATCCTTGAGTATGGGATCCCGATGCTGTGTGGACGCGGGCCCTACTCGTAGTGTAGGATCTCGATGCTGTGTGAACGCGGGCCCTACTCGTAGTGTAGGATCCCGATGCTGTGTGGACGCGGGCCTCACTACCTTGTGTGTTTTGATTGATTTGTATATACTGTGTGCGATAATATACATCTCATTTATGCCATGTGATATGCAAGCATGCTAGACCATCATACCATGCATGTGATTTATATGCCATGCTTTACTACTTTGATATGCATGATGTTGGCCGAGTTTGGCGTATCCACTGAGCTTGTGTGGCTCAGCGTTTGAAATCTGTTTTCGTGCGTAGGTTAGGTGGAGCGGGATTCGTAGAGCACCATCAAGGTTTGGACTTTCAGCATCGACCGTGTTGTCAGAGTACAGTTATTAGATGCAGTGGGCTTAGTACTATGTTGAACCCTATATGTATTGTAACTCTGTTATTTTTATTTGGTCGAATGTTTTTAAATGGTCTGTAATATATTTTGGAGCTCCGATTTACTTTGAATTATTTTGGGTTTGTTTTAATTTAAGTGGACTATGAAATTGGTTTTGGACCTTACGTAATTTTTATTATTGGACTTTTAAAGGAAATTTTAAAATATGGGTTTTGGGCTGAAGGCCCATTGTGACATTCAGATAGGGTGTTACAGTAATAAACATGTGATAATTATTCAGTTTTATATGTGAACAATAAACCGTCCCAAAGGAAGATTTTTGTTTAACATATTCTTATTATCAATGTTTGATTACTACATCAAGATATCACTTAAAAATTAATATTTTTTGTTCGATATTTTGTGTTGAGGTTACCTTTATTCAAATTTATTATTACTTTGGTTATCTTTTATCTTGAGTAAATGATAAAATTAAGAAAAATATTTTGAAATAATTAAATTAATATTTTAGCTTCAGATATCTAATATTTTAATAGATTAATTGAAACATAATATCACCAAAGTGACCGCTTTTGTGTAGATTAGTTTATTTAAAATATTAAGATAATTATAGGTCTTTGTAATTCATGCGTTTATTAATTGACCTAAAGGAAAATTAATATTTGGCTGAATTACAACGACAACTGCGGCGATAAATGTGTGACAATTATATGGTATTTTATGTGAAAAATACGTTAGTCCAAAGATTAATATATTGTTTGACATAGTTTATTATCAATGTTTGATTGCTACATCAAGAGTACCGCTTACAGTTAATATTACTGTCCAAAGACTTGATATTAATGTTGTGCTTGGTATCTTGAGGGGAACTAGCCATTATTTTGAATTTATTATTTACTTATGGATATTTATGCGAGCTTGTTTATTTACTTATTTTTGTTTTATCTTTAGGTAATTTTATCTTTGTTATAATATCTGTTGAATATATTCTACACTTATGTTTAGTGAAATTAATTTTAAGAAATAAAAAAGACACTTATATATAATATTTAGTGGTATGAATATAAAACTTGCACTAAGTGAATAACAACTTGCACCTCTCACGGCGGTAAGCATTCATAAATAAGTTTTTGAGAGATGAGTTTATTCAAGTTGCATAAGTCTAATGATCATAAAATATAATATTTTAGAAACTTTTAAGAGCACAAATCCAAAGAAATTATTCATACTAAGGGTTTCCTTGATAAAAAAATATTATTTTTTAAGGTTAATATGACATCTCTTTTTGGTTTACTTGATGTCTATGAAGTATAAGATCAAGGAAATGTGACGGGGTATATTATATTGCTTCAAAACTTAAGGCACATAAGATCAAATTTTATAACAATTGTTTGTTCTTATAATTTTAGTATAGCTTCTTATACAGTTTAACTAATACAAAATTAGTTACAATTATTAAAGGAGAAATAAACTTCAAATGAGATTATTTCTCATAGTGTTAAAGAGGAAGAAAAGTTGAAGCATTATAATTATAAAAATACTCAATCAGTTAATACTCTTTGGTTATGGTTAGTATCTCTAAGAATAAGGGCAATAAAAAATATATTAGAATGAAGTTATTAAGGGTCCTGCTCAAAAGAAATAATAATAAATTATAAAGTATTGATTCTTTTGTATAAGCTAGGATACATGTAAAGAAATTAAACTTCAAAAGTAAGCAACTACTTAGGCTATTTTGAGTGATCCATGGGCTGTAAAGTTTATGATCTCACAATTAAGATTATTTTAATGAGAGATTTATAACATTTTTTAAGATGTTGAGTTTGGAGGAAGAATAAGGTTAGATACATTGCTGTTAAGGAGAAATTGAATATTAATTTAATTCCTACTATCACTTTTGACGATGTTTAGGTTTTCACACCTATCATTAATCAAAAAGTAAATCAAGTACATCAGCAAAGCAATGTTGAACAACTCTCATTCAAAATAAGGTAATTATTTTTTTAGAAGAACAAACTCAACAACCTCAAAAAGTGTCTTTTAAGATATCCATAAGAGAAAAAAGAAATACTATTAAGGATTATTACTTAGTATTTCATCAAGAAAATAAATATAATAAAGGAATGATAGAAAATAACTTGATCAGTTATTTTTATTAAACCATAAAAGTTTGAACTCTCAAAAGTGGATAAATATCATTAAAAAATAGTATAATTTTATACAAGAAAATAAAGTTTAGGAACTTGTCGCATTACCTTAAGGTACAAACCAATTGATTGTAAATTAATATTTAAAACCAAGAGGAATGTAAATGGTAAAGTGGACAAGTATAAGGCATGTCTTGTATCTAAAGGATATACTCTAAAAGAAGACATTGATTTTGTGGAAACTTTCTCTCAAGATTAAAAGCAACAATTGTAAATTAAAGAAATCCATCTATGAGCTTAAGTTTGTGTCTAATGATACAAAATTAATGAATGTAAATTAAAGAAATCCATCTATGAGCTTAAGTTTAACTCTCATTAATGAAATTATAAATTTTATATTGATTATCTCATTCGGTTTTGAGATAAATTTAGCTGAAAATTGTATGAATTACAAGTTCAGTGGGAGTAAACCAAGTGACACTCATATTACTAAAGAAGACAATTTTTTTAGTGCCCTACAAGTAACCTAGAAATTTATAAAATATAAAAGATTCCATAAGCTATTGAGAATCTAATTTATGCTTAAGTATGTATGCATTTGAATATTGCGTACATTATTAGAATGTTAGACAGATATTTAAGTAAATTTAATATGGATCGTTGGATGACAGCAAATAGAGTATGAAATGACTTTAGAGAATAAAAATTATATGCTCACATATCGAAATTCTGATAAGTTAGAGATCATCAAGTTTACAGGCTTCGATTCTACTAGAATATTGATGTAAAATACTCTGTCACATGAGCTGCTAATTATAGATTGAATAGAAAGACCACTTCAATTATTTTGTAACAATAAATATGCATCATTTATTCTATAAACAATTGAAATACTTTAAAATTTTATTTCTAGTTGTTAAAAAAAATTTATAGTGTTTGTGTGTCTATAGAGCATGTTGGTACAAACTCCATAATTGCGCACTTATTGGGAAACTATCACCCTAGGTCTTTCATGAGCATACTGCTCATGTGGGTATAATATTATTTAAGTATATTTAGTTTTAGTGGGAGTTTGTAATTTTGATAAATGCTTATTTGTTTTAGACACAATTACGGTTACTTTAGTTTAAGGTTAATTTCTGCAGAAATAAAGTTATTTTGGCTTATGCACACTCTGAATTCAGTAATGTTTGATCTCACTAAAGTTTAGGAGGACCAGTTGGAAATAGGCATGTTCGATTCACATTTACATGTAATTTCCATGCTACACATCCATGATTGATCTATGCCATTTGATTATATTTTTATACGTGACCATTGATGGGTCCAGTCATGATTGATATGATGAAGACCGCTTTGATCCTGTATGAATATAATTGATGGACGAGATTGTTTTAGAATACCTATTATATGATAACAAATTTTTGAGCTCATAAGGTTATACATGTAACGACTCGGATTTGGATCTGAGTGTCGGGTTAACCCGAGGGGTTGGGCTTCGGTTTTGGGCCCCGGGTTTGAGCTTGGGCCTTGTTGGGTCGTAAGCTTGTTGGGCTTTGAGTTGGGTTTTTTGTGTAAGCCTTGTTGGTGAGGGCAGTTTGGTAAATATCAAATAAGATGAGATGGGGAAAGGGGTTTAATATTTTTGCAGGCCATGATATCATCTTCATCATCTTTATCATCTTTCTTTTCTTCCTCCTCACCCTTGAAGCAACATAAAGAGAAGTTAAAGGTTTAATCTTTAGAGTTTCTTGTAGTGATCTCGTTTTTATGTTGGAAGAAGGTTTGTAGAGCTTGCAAGGATCTACCAAACAAGGTAAGAATGTATAGGTTTGATAGAGATGGAGGTTTAAGAGGGGTTTTGGGTTGAGTGCGGGTTTTGACTTTTGGAGGGCTTAAATCCAGTTTTTCTTATGTTTTTAAGCTTTAAGGATCATCCTAGGACGATTCTAAGTTGTTGTTAACCTTCCCTTTATAGAGGAACAAGTGGAAGACCAATCTTCAAGCTTCGGGAATGAGAAAGTTTGAGATGAAGCTTGGAGTTCGGGATTGCTATTTTGGTTGCTGTTTTGCAATAGGTTGGTACTCTCAACTCTTCTAATTATTATGCACATCATGGTAGGAAGCATTCATATAGTTTAGTGTATGTGTGTGCTTGGTTTGAGCTTGACTTGTGTTAATGGTGAAATTCATAGCTTTGTGTTAAAGGGATGATAACTGATATTAGAACACCTTAAACACTCTGGGGAATGAGTAGGAAGACTTTAGAATCGATTAGATTAAGTTCTGGGCTGAAAATCTAGAATTTCTAAGTGCAAACCTGCATTTCGTGCAAGGGGTATCGATACTCGGGCTACCGGTATCGATACCAATAAGTGTATTTTGGCTTGTCATTCAGGGGTATCGAACCATGGTTCGATACCGAGGG
This sequence comes from Abelmoschus esculentus, assembly GCA_035048815.1. Taxonomy (NCBI): domain Eukaryota; kingdom Viridiplantae; phylum Streptophyta; class Magnoliopsida; order Malvales; family Malvaceae; genus Abelmoschus; species Abelmoschus esculentus. The sequence goes on from JAUCBN010000026.1 coordinate 14,694,737, forward strand.
ATTCCAGAAACTTTTTGTATCGATACCTGTATTGAAACGGTTCCTTCCCTTTTGTTGACTTTTGAAATTGGTCAACGGTATCGATACTGATATCGATACCTATCTGTTTCGATACCCTCTTTAGGTGGGTATCGATACAGGGTGTTTCGATACCTACCTAAGGGTATCGATACCCCTGTGTAGTTTGGCCAAGATGGGTAGAGTTTTGGGGCTCGATGATCGTAATAAATAAATACTTTAATCTAAAAGCTATGAAATAAATTGTCGAACTAAGATTGATAATCATAACCCTGAAAGACTTAAGTATGATAAGGATTAATATGTCTTGTTGTGATAGATCCTAGGTGGATCGTTTGTGTGGTTTGAGTCCTTAAGTGTTGGAAATCCAGATATCCATAAGTGTTGCAACACGTTGAAGGCCATCCGATGTAACATGTCGGGTGATGATTGAAGACCTTTATTCCGAGTGTTGGGCGGTCTCACTTAAAGATGTTCGATGTAACATTCTAAGCATGAGGTTGGTTGGGCGGCCTCTACCCCTTTCCGAATATTGGGCGGCCTCGTTCAAAGATGTCCGATGTAACATTCCGGGAATAGGATTTGAGGGCGACCTCAATCCTGAGTGTAGGATCCCGATGTTGTATGGATGCGGGCCTCACTCTTGTGTGATGACTTGTGTGATTATATATGCTGTGTGCGTTAATATACATTCATTGATGCCATGTGATAGGCAAGCATGCTAGACCATCATACCATGCATGAGATTATATGCCATGCTTTACTGCTTTTGATATGCATGATGTTGGCCGAGTTTGGCGTATCCACTGAGCTTGTGTGGCTCAGCGTTCGAAATCTGTTTTCGTGCGTAGGTTAGGTGAAGCGGGTTCCGTGGAGCACCATCAAGGTTTGGACTTTCAGCATCGACTGTGTTGTCAGAGTACAATTATTAGATGTAGTGGGCATAGTTCTATGTTGAACCCTATTTATAATTTGTAACTCTGTTATTTTAATTTTGGTCGAATGTTTTTAAAAGGTCTGTAATAATATTTTGGAGCTTCGATTTCTTAAACTATTTTGGGCTTATGTTTTAACTCGTTTTGAATTTTATGAATTAAGTTGGACTTGGATTTAGTTATTTGTTGGACTTTTAAAGAAAAATTTTGAAATACGGATTTTGGGCCGGAGGCCCAATGTGACATCCGGGTTGGGTGTTATAATACATTTGTCAAGAAACATATGTTGCCCAAGTGGGAGATTGTTGGATTAAAATTCAATAATAGTGGGCACATATGTATAATGTATATTGCTATTATAAAATTTAACACACAATTAAGTGATCAATTATGTTACACGTGTTATAGGTATTAAATTATCATGAAATTAAAAGTGTAGATACCATAAGGTGTATTTATAATTTGATGAGGGACAGAATTATAAATACTTAATAGCTGGTTATTAAATCAACTACTAGTTGGTTACTAAATCAACTATATAAACGGGTTATGGTCTCAAAAATTAGGTCAACTTGCATATCTCTTTTCCCCATCTGAGAGTTGTGCCGCAAGAGAAAACCTAACTTCTTGGAAGATCAAACCCTTTGAAAAAAAACTCTATCAATTAATTCAGGTACGATTCTGCATTTAGTTTATTTATTTTATTGTTTTTGATGATTTGACATATAGATTTTGAACTTATATTCATATCGAATATATTTTTAATTCTAACACCTAAAACAAATTCAAATTCAAAAGATAATTTTATAGTTCAAATATCTTCTGTCAAACCCTCGTTTTTTATAAGAAAAATCCTTCTATTTTTTTTTCCGTTTAATCCATCCAATTTCGCTATAAAATAAGAAAACTCAAAATATTTTTTTAATTCTAAGTATAAGTGACACAAATTTTACGAGGAATTCATCTATTTAATATTCAATTATGTAAAAATGGTTATAAATTCTGCGTATTATAGAACGAGAGAAGATCAAAACTAGATTTTTCACAAGTGATGAGAAAGACAGGAGTATGTCTTTGTACCCACCCTATCCCCACCTTCCCGTATCATCCTCACTCGCTTTAACAAATATTATAACATATTAATTTAAATAATGTTAAAAATATACTATCAATAATTTAGTTTCAACAAAATTTTAAAATTTCATATTTAATTTCTTTTATATAATGATTAATTTTTTAAAAAAATCATATATAAGATTTATCACTAATTTAGTTTAGTGCCTATATTTGTGTATCATAATGATTGATTTTTCTTTTAAATTTATGACGATTGGGTTTGATCATAATTATATGAATATATAAATCGTTCCAATCGTGATGCTGTTGCCTTGGTTTTCACTTGAAGCAATTGCAAAGTGCCATGTAGATAGAGCCCAAAGCCCAAACCCACATCTTTCCTCATAATAAAACTTAGTATCTGAGAAATATTTTATAAAGTTGGCAGATAATAAGGGTAATTTATTTATTTTTTTAAAAAAAAATAATATCTTATAATTTGAGTATGATCTATCGAAATAAAAAAGTTGACTGCTGTTCAAGTCAATTTTATTGTTGTATTCATGTATTATACTTAGATATATTTTTATATTTATATTTGAATTTATTTCTGTTACAACATGATTCGTTTTTTATTTTAAAATACAACATCATTGATTAGTTGAAATATTTAATATTATTTTATTCAAAATGATGGCTTAGATGTATTTTTAAATGTTTCACGTTCTTTTATAAAAATATTTTAGATTAGCGACCAAAATAGTTAACGGTGTTAAGTATTTAGATTAGGTAATGATATTATAAAATTAGGGGGAAAGAAATTATATTGAATTAAGATATAAAAATTAAGTTTCTAATATAATATAGTAGTGGGTGATACCAAATTTAACCTATTCTTTTCGAATGGTATAATATATATATTATATATTTGTGCAAATGAGTCTGTAATTGAAGATCATTAACGTTGAACACCGCTGAATATTATTAAATTAATTAATAAAAATTAAAAATTTCAAGGACTTAACACATAATTATTAATTATATATTAAATATATCACTCTTTTATTAATTATATATTGAGTTTTTACGATTTTAGTTTATATTGATTAATTTAATAATATTTAGTAATATTCAACATTAATGATATTCAGTAATATTCGATGTTTGTTATAGAATTTTCCTACACACAAATGATGAAATTAATATAATTATTATTTTTGATAATTTTATTTAAGAAAAAGAAAAATGTAATAATCAAAAACTTTAACCTCTAGTCCAGAATATGTTGACATGTTACTATTTTTAAATTACGAAATAAAGAAGTAATATCTCTGCTTTCAACATCTTTCTTTATTCCTGGTAGAACCGTAGATAAAATAGATTGAAGACTGAAGCTTCAACCTCCCTTTGAAGTCAATACTCCCTGATGCTTTCCTTCATCCTATTGGCTTTTCTGGTTCTCACCTCACCCATAAAATGTCGAAATCACATCCAACACAAAATCAACGTAATAATCTTGGCCGGACAAAGCAACATGGCCGGTCGTGGCGGAGTTCTCAATGACACTGCAACAGGGGTTACATCTTGGGACGGCGTAGTCCCTCCGGAGTGCCAGCCGAACCCTTCGATCTTGAGGCTGAACGCGAACCTGACGTGGGTTGAAGCCCGTGAACCACTCCATGTGGACATCGACTACAACAAGACAAATGGGATTGGACCTGGAATGCCGTTTGCCAACGCAGTGTTGAGTAAGGACCCGATGTTTGGGTTGGTGGGATTGGTTCCCTGTGCCATTGGAGGGACTAATATAAGCCAATGGCAGAAAGGGGAGTTTTTGTATGAGCAGCTGGTTAAAAGGTCTCAGGCGGCGGTAGCAAGTGGAGGAGTATATAGGGCTCTGCTTTGGTATCAAGGGGAGAGTGATACAGAAAATAAAGAAGATGCTGATTCGTATCAAGGTAGATTGGAGAGATTCTTTAATGATTTCCGTTCCGATCTGCAAACACCTATGCTGCCGATATTCCAGGTACAAGTTATTGTTTCGTTTTCTCGATTCCATTTTGCTGGTCGAATCAATTTCGCTTTTCGATGTTCAATTACCGGCGTTTATTGGCACAAATTATAGGGAAGGTTAGAAATAGAATTTAGAAATACAATATCAATATATAATTATATATATATAATCATTAATCTAATCTTACAATAAAATATAAATTTAGATCTCACTCTATATAGTTGGGTACAGGTCGCTTTAGCTTCGGGGTCAGGACCTTTCATAGAGGAAGTGAGAGAAGCCCAGCTTAAAATAAGCATTCCCAAAGTTGAGTGCGTGGACGCCAAGGGACTCCCACTTGAACCAGATGGACTGCATCTCACCACTCCAGCTCAAGTCAGACTCGGCCAAATCTTGGCTGATGCATTCCTCCACTCCTGCAACAAGGGTTCTCGGCCAACGTCTCCACTTCATTGATTTGCTATTATTTTTTGACATGTCCTTTTTAATATTATTAAAATAAATTGTGGTTTAATATTAATATCTTTGTAGTATTAGATTTTGTATTACTCAAATGTGAATAATCAAAATATTTTCAATAAAGAATATTTTTTAATGAAAAAGAGAGCCTCAAAATGTTAGGCTTACAATTATGAAGAATTAAATATATTCGTATCTAAAAATAGACGAATCTCACTATAAGGGAATTCAAAGATAATCTTGTTAAAAGACGAATGATCAGCAAGGTTGGCAAGCTTATCAGCAAGCATGTTGCATTCTGGCGGTGTCTGGTGAAATTCTGTCATCCAGCTTCTCCTGCAAAGGCTATAGATTGCACGAACCAAAGAGAAGGAACTAGAGTCAGCTGAAGGATTTTGAACAATCGGATTGCTTGAGCATTGTCGTCTTGTACTTATAATATCTCAAAGCCATGTGACCAGGCCAGACGCATACCGATATAGATTGTCCATACATCTGTATGTAGGATATCACGGACAAGTCCTCCGATCGAGGCAACACCCGAGCTTGAAGAGACGGTCTAGTCCATGTTGAGACATAACCATCCCGGCTCAGGACAGAACCTGTGTTTCGAGGACAAGAGGTTCATAGATATCTGACTAGCATGCATCATACCACCGTTATAATATCTTGCTAATATAATACTTTTGTATAATGCAGATTCAGGCATAGCATAAGCTTGAAAAAAAAAAATCGAAATGATTTTTCCAAGTCTGCCACAGGAAGGAGGCAGAAACCAAGTTCCACAGAAAATTCCAATGCATTGATCAGCACACTCGAGCATACATTCAAATGGAACCACACAAAATTTAATGATGTACAATAATATATTATAAATATATTACAATAATATATGTAACGGTGTATGTCAATTCTAGAATTATTCATATATATATTTTTAGATTAAATTTAATTGGTTGAACTAAAAGCAGAATATTATTTAAAACACCGCTTTTAGAGGAACTAGTGGGCACCGAAAAGGGTGTAAATTGTCTACCTTTTTTTGTTTCTATTCGTACCTCCGTTTTAAATTAAAGGGTCTATGATTGTGGTTAGGGTTTAGGATATTAGGGGTAAGGTGTATTTTTAGGCTGTAGAATTTAGAGTTTAAGATAAAGAAAATAAGGGTTGGGATTTCAAATTTAATTTTTTAAAATTTTTCAATAGAATACATGATTGGAGATAAAGCAGAAGATTTTTACCCCACTAAAAATGCATAAAAATGAGAAGCTCGGCACGTGCCTAGCAAATCGGCATCAATGCAAGGTGGAGTAGCCACAGCATTCCAAAAATGAAACTTGTCACTCTTGCCAAATCTAACACTGAAATGGAGCTTCAATTAATAACACAGACCTTTCTTGTACTCTTTTAGTACAAAATACCTAGAATTATACACCGGAGAGCCCATATTTCGAGTTTTGGTTTAACCCTTCTTTCACTTACTTAAATATTCCAACATGAACACCAAGGTTCCGCCCAACTCGGCTCTCCTGCTTTGCTTTTGCTTTTAATTTTGTCTGCTACTGGTTAATTATGTGGTTGTCATTATAACGAGGGGAACCGAAAGGTTAAATGAAGAGGGAGAAACTGGGGAAACAAAGAACCCAGAATGGAGAACGTGGGAGTGGTCCACTTGACTCGTCACTTCAGAGGTAATGTAATAATGTATTCACTAAGCCTAGGCTTGGTGTCGATGATCTGCCGCTTAAAGGCAATGGGTCTCTTGACTCTTAGTGTCTGTTTTGAGCGTTTACCTGGGCCACAGTCGATAGAAACCAGAAAATGATTGCGATAACATTTTGATTCTTGATTGAACCCAGGAATACAATTTTGGTGTCCCTTTCAAGTTTTTAACCATCAAAGCACAAATTAAAGACGATGTGGCAAAATTTATAAACAAAAGTGTTAAAGAACCGCCAACTTGTCATACTAGAAAATTACAACGTTAATATTGAAGATGATAATTTATGCTACTGGGAGCAATACAACGACACATTGTCACTTAATTACATTGTCAAGCCAGCTAATAGTGAAGCACTAAAAACAAAGCCATTGCGGGAACGGAACAGATAAGCTTTAGCCTTCAGGTTGCATTCACCACACACCAACTTCCATGAACCCATCCTCAGTGGCGTATCCCCTAAACATCCCAGTGGTGTTGAACCCACAAGCCACTTCACCATTTTTGGACACAGCAATCAGCCCAGCTTTGCCTTCATCTAATCTGTACTTTATTACATAATCCACCGCCTCATGCAGATTCAACCCTTTGTACTCCATCACCGCCGCTACTTCCCTCGCCAGGGTGCTTCGTATGATGGCTTCCCCTTCCCCTGTACATGAAACACCCACCAAGTCACAAGCGTAAGTCCCTGACCCAATGAGCGGCGAGTCTCCGATCCTTCCAGTCATTTTGTTCATGAGCCCACCGGTGGAGGTGGCAGCAGCGCAGCGTCCCAACTTGTCAACCACAACGCACCCTACCGTCTCTGGAGCGTAGACGCTGATTGGTAGACCGTTCATCTGTATAGGACTTTCCATAGCGGCATCGCCACCACAGGTGCCGAGGGTCGGGATACGGTAATCGAACTGGTCGGATGAGAAACGTAGAAAATGTCAGACATGGTCCCCCTATCACGTGATTAGCTGAATAATGTCGTTCTAGGAAAGTAATGGAAAATCAAACGTACCAAGATTGAGTTCGCCTCTTTTGCCAGCTTAAGCATCCCCACATTATCTTCCGTAATGAAATATCCATTGTCCACCAACTCCACGCCCTGCACAGAGAATCCAATCAGTTTAATATTTTTTTTCAGAGGATCCGAATCCAAATAGGAGGAATCTATCTCTCCTGTCACGTGTCAGAAACATGAAATTGTGTGTGTGGTAAAGCTATAAACACGTGACAAGGGAATCGAAGATTCCAAACAAGAAAACAAAGACACTTCGGGACCAGAATGTGCTGGCTAAACCTGTTTCCTTGCGAACTCTTCGGCACCCGCAAAGGCCAGATACGAATGTGGTGTTTTATCCATTACAAGTCGGGCAAGAGATATCGGGTTCTTAACCGTGGTCAATCCCGAAACGGCACCGCATCTCCTTTTCGGTCCGTCCATAATGCTGGCTTCCATTTCCACGGTTCCGTTCTCCGTAAGGGCAGACCCACGGCCGGAGTTAAACAGTGGATCCGTTTCCAGTTCTCTCACCTATACAGTGGAAAACGACGTAGGTTTAAAATAAATATTTTAAAAATCCACTCTCCCCATCAAACATAACGTAACGTCACCGTTTTACAGTTTTCATCACTTATAAATGTTAAATTTACAGAATGGAATCTCCCGTAATTATATTATGAAACGAAAGGTTTACGTACGACGAGTTCAACGACGTCGATGGCGGGAAGGTTAGAGCGGAGAGCAGAGATTCCGATATCAAGGCAACGAGTGAGGAGTCTCTTAGCCTCCTCTTGCCTTTCTTTAGGGAGATTTGGGTCTACACCTGCGCCACCATGCACTGCGATTGCCCAACCACCCATCTTTTTCTCTGTCTCTGTTTTTTTAAACTCCGCCGCTCTCCTTCGCCTCTTTCAAGAACTGTTTTCTGTGTAAAGAAGGCGAAGCTTTAGACCCTATTTATAGAGGTTCACGGACTTGAAACAAATTGTGAGTTCTATTTCAATCTGGGTAGAATCAGTGTAGGCTCTGGAGAATCTTTTCTCTTTCTAAATCTCTCTCTGTGATTTCCCACTTGTTTTGGAGGATGGCAATGTCATTTAAACACCTTTGTCTGTAATGGAAACATCATGGGTCACGACAGCTTATATACAACAGAATTCTACCTTAACTTTTTACAGTTGCCACTTGCAACTGGCAATCACGATAAAAATTTATTACAGTCTTTGCTCTCGTGTTTTTTCAAATCTTTGGAGATTGTCATTTTTTTCTTCAAAATAATATTTATTTGTTTGTATTCAACTAAACCACGACCAGGTAATAACAAATTTACGATACTTAATACATCTCATAACCAATATAAAAATAGATATTATCGAATATACATCTCAAGTTAATGTTTTTTTAAAATAAATTTAAATTCACATATTAGCTATTTATGTTCATAATAATTTAAGTTGTATCTTAAACGAAAATGGAGGTATTGAGATATATAAATGGTGATGATGTACATTCTACCAGACATGTCTTTTAAGAAAAAAAGGTAATACCCCTGTAACATATACATGATTAATATGAAAATTTAACAAATTTAAGAGAACAAAATGTTTTTCAAATATTTTAAGTTATTAAACATTTAAAGAAATTAAAGGACCTATTGATAATTATCCAAGTTAAAAAGACCGTAACCCCAAATAGTCTTAATGTGTCCCACCCTAATTAACAATGAAGGTTTCCAACGACAACAACAAAGCAACAAGCACCATAAAAAGACCATGGGTTTACGTTCAAGCTTTCAAATTTGGGGAGCTTAACTATGAAAATATTTCCAATATATAACGTTATATTTATCATAAATATATATTAAAAAAACTCATCAAAATCTATCAATAACATACATTCACACCGATAACCTGATCTAAAAATTAAATAAAAACATTATAGATATTAGATTCTTTAAATAAAAACATGAGTTTGAATTTTAACATTATAGATAAAAAATTAAACTAAAAATCAATTTATATTAAATCTTTATAAAATTTAATTTAAATTAATTAACTATAAATAATTATATTTAAGTGCCCCCTTCTTCGTTCAAAGTGTTGGGTGTAGGCGGCGGACATCCACTATCATAATCTTGGATAGATTAGGCTGAGATGGATGACTAAGTTGTTGTCTCATCAGATCATATATATATATATACTCAGAAAAATCCTGGTTAGATTAGCCATGCATAGTTGTATTTCTGTTTCTATTTTATTCAAATTCAACGCTGACTCAAATTATCAAAATGATCCGCTCCGTATTTATTTGAAAATACCCTAAACAGAAAGGGACGGCACGTCAGCTACACCATCTTCTTCCGTGTACATTGATTAGATACAAATACAAGGTTTCCCACGAATTAAACGTGCAAGGTAATCAAACACCGTAGCGATTTTTTTTTTTTTGAAAATATTTAAAAACGATTTAAAAGATTTGAAAGTTCGGTGTAAAAGTTCGGTACAATTTGAAAATTCGGTATCTGAAGATAATACCTGAAGAACATGATGTCACTCCTAAAAAATACCGTTGAAATCCACCGTAATATTTAAAAATTTGGTATCCCGGAAGATAACACCTGAAGGAAAGGATACCATTCCCATTGGAATACCGTTAAAATTTGAAAATCGATTAACTTGTTGGAGTCGCCATCGACCATTCAAAAGGTGGATCGAACACTGAGAAAACAAAACCAGAGAAAATTGGGTTCGAGAGTTGATTACGTTTGGAGAAGGATTAACACCCCATAACGCCCAAAATATGTACCTAAAGGTTCGCATCGTAATTTTTAAAAAAATATAATATTTGAATTAAATTAATTTTTAATTTAAAATGTATATCCTAATATCCACGATAATTCAAAAAAGATAATACCTGAAGAACGAAATGCTACTCCTAATAGAATCTGAAAATTGAGTTATTACAGGCAGATCACTTTGGTGTAATTCAGAAATTATGAGCACTTCTTGCAAATATTGAAAAAATATGGTTTTCTTTTATATAAGTTCAATTAATACGGTATATACCAGCAAGAAAAACTAATAGGGTTAAGTTCATTGAAGAGAGCTTGCTTTAAATATAAGATTATATATATTTTTTTATTATTTAATGAAACCGATATAATTAATATATTCTCAACCATTAAACAATCATCTTTTTATCACTGTGCTGTAAATACTGATGCTCAAATCTATAATGCTTGGTATAATCACTATACTACAAATATTGATGCTCGAAACAACAATTATTCTCTTAACTACTAAGGCAAGATGGTTGTTGGTATAATAACATTTTATTTAATGCTATATAATTAAATAATTCTTACTAGAATGCAATTAAATGACAACGTAAACCTACATTAATCGGTTCATAATGTATCTGAATAAAATCTACAATTAATTATAATTTAAATCAGAATAACATTTAAAAGAACTTACACATACCATTAAATGATATTCGAACCTAAATTTTTAAATTTTCAACAAACTCAACTTTTGTTATCATTGCCACTGTGTCCATGGCTCAACTTGTTGGGTTTTGAAGATTCTCTTTGTGACCACCTATTTATTGGCAATGAAACAAGTTAATGTCCCTCTGATTTTGAAATATCAGTTTCGCATGCCTTTTTTCAGTAAGCCCTTTCAGCCATTTTGTTTTTTATTCTTGTTGTCCACTTCATATGGAATATGTTATGAATTCGCAACAAGTATTTCGGCTATTCAGGGATTATGGATGGATTGAATTCAAGAACTTTGTGGGGTGAAGGAAAACAATCCACAGATTTTGCTTTTTCGCGACAAATTCTATCCCGTCTTAATCTTACCTAGAGGGAAGAGGAAGGAAAGACTTTAAAGAAAAGGGATGTTTTTGTGGGTTAAAATCAATGACCTAAAAAAATAAAAAATAAAAACACAAAGATGAGTAATTTGACTTTAAAGGAAAGATGGGTTAAAAAATTCCTATTTTAAATTAAATAATTTAAAAATATTTATCAAAATTACTTTTCAACTATACTTAAATAAAAAAAAACAATATTAAACCGTTGTTATAGCTAAACCACGCCTCATTCAATACGATTAGGAAGGTAGTATCGTGGGGTTAAAGTTATGTTTTTTTACGTCTTTTTTTCATGTTTTTCTTATTTTTTTAATTCAATTTTTAACACTAACCCTTATATTTTATACTTGAATACTAAACCTTATATCTTAAAAATACACCTTACCTCTAATTCTTTAAACTAAATCACAACCTTAATCTTGAACCCTAAATCTTAAACACTCTAATTTAAAACGAAAACATAAAAAGAAGCATAAAAAAAATAGATGATTCCCGCTCAGTACTGTAGCTTGAAATATGAGTCCTAGAGGGACTGTAGAGCCATTGGAGTATTCGTGTGGACGACTTGAAGCTCACTCAAGATTCTGTTATGACCTCAAATAACAAAGGTAAGAAATGAAATGCTTAAAGATTGATTTCAGTAAAAAATTTTGCAGAACAAAAAAATGAATAAGAATAAGAAAAAAAGGATAGAGAGATTAACCGCAACCAGTGTTTATAAAATATTTCATATCTTATCACAATTCTTTTTACCCTATATATGTTGTCTAACCAATAATTAACAGTAGATAAAAACTTTTGGTACCTTGATAAACCGTAGATATTGAATATCGACCGTAATTTTTCTGTTGAGTATCATTCTTTTTAGCTGATTCACAACAGATTCTTCCATATTAGTACTTCCTGTGGGGGCATCAACTCAAAAACAAGTAGGTTGACGTACCAGGTTTTGCATTTCTGAAGCTATTGCCAAGAGAATTTCCCTTTGTGGGGAAAACGGATTTCTCTTTTCACCAACAAGGAAAGAAAGAAAAAGATCTGGACATGTCTAGGGGAAGAAGTAAAGGCATGGAAATGGGGAGAAAACATATATAATGCTAGACAAACACCAGTAAAAATTAACTTCATGGAGAGGTATATGGGAAGAATTACCTGTCCTGTTCTTGCTCAAATAATGGAGTTCAAACCAATTCAAGAAGAAACTTGATTCGAATCAAACAAGTTACAGTTCACATGTTTCTTCAAGGCACGAACATGCAATCATTAACCTACTTTGTTTCTCTCTCTTCTGTTATTCCTCCAATGGAAACGACAGACGTTCTGCGGTTCAAAAAGATTCGAATCATTGATGGGTTGTTAGGTCGGAATCTTCCACTTTCCCGCTTACACCCCGTGAAGTAATACTATTATAGTATTGTATTCCTTGTGTTGAGATTTCAAAAATAATAATATACTAATTAATTTTATGTAATAATTGTATGGTGCAAATCGTCTAACCCTTTTGAAATCTTAATCACACTACAGTTCATATGGATACGTTGGCCAGCCAAAATGAGTACATGAGCTAGGGCCAAACTCAGTCAAAAAAATAATGTAAAAATATAATACCAATACCACCAACGTGAAAAGACCACTCTTTTATTATATAGAATTGCAGAGAAGCAGTAGAATGCAAGAAACCAATTCATTAAGAAAAACACAACGATGCTTGAAATACAGATCAAGAAAGGAAAAGATATTTTCTTCATGGATCATAAAAGAAACAAAGCCATTGTGGCTCAGACTATGATTTCTTGCGGCTTCTGTTGATATGCTTGAAACAATTCAGTAGTGTGGTGGTGGTGGCGGAGGATAGATTCCGGTTGGAGCTGCAGAGATAACCAGAAGTGCAGATCAAGGAACTGATAAACATGGTATATTATAGGACACTGGACACATCAATAAAAATGTACCTGGTGGATAAATAGTTGAGGCCTGAGGATGAGGTGGGTATGTTTGTGGTGGATAACCTGCTGGAGGGGCTTGTGCAGGGTAACCTGCAGCAGGGACCTGTGGAGGATAACCACCGAACGGAGTTTGCGGATACGTTGTCGTGGCAGTAGGATATGACGACTTGTATTGAGATGGAGCTGCGTACGGCATTGTTGTGTAAGGAGTTGGCGGCGCTGTGGGTGGGTAACCATATGGAGAGACCTGACTGATAGGGGCAGATGGTGCATATTCTGAAATTGATTTTGTCTTGCCTTTTTGTGGTGGCTGCAATTGAAAACCATGGTACTTTGTCAATGGTCAGATATGTACATATTCAGTATAAATGTGTATATACATATATATACATATATCCAACACTGAGGATTAATTGAGTTTGAAAATATGCAGAACTTGATATGAAAGTAATTTAACTTACTGTAGCTTTGGCATTAGAGTAATGTAATATGAGTCTTACTTCTCCTGAGTGCCTGTGCCCAAATACTTATATCAGAGAGGGAGTAAACTGTATTAAAATATTATACAATCTTCTATTTAGCTAACCTGCCATATTTGCTCTGAAGTGGCCAGGTACAATCGTCATAACCTTGGGTGAGGACTTTGTGGAGTTGAACCCTGCAACATAAACAAGAACAACTCAGTTTTACAGTGAGTTGAAGTTGGTTTTCTGTTCTTTTTTCAGTGCAGAATGAGATCAGTCACCTTCCACTGCCAATAAGGTCGTCGGAGGTGATAGTGTTGCTGTTCCAAACCGCTACATTCAATTCCCTGAGGCCTTCAATAAGCGTGAACACGAATTTCTCCTGGAAGGTAGGATTCTTTCCTCCATCTAAACAAAATTAGTTTGAAACAGATTTGTTAGTCTAGGAGCTTTTTCTTCGAATTTCAAACTGTAAATGTCGAAATCTATTTCATATAGACGGAGAGATGCCTGTGCAGGTTCTGGTCCTGAACTTGGCACTTCCGTATTCAACGCAAACATAAGGATCTTGTCTTGAAATCCATTCCTTGTCCTCCAGGTTGTAACATCCAACAACTGCAAAACAAATAAAACTCAGCCAGGGGTGTAAGAACATGGCAATCACAACTAGGAGTAAGGTCCGTCATATATACGTATATATATCGTACCTGTAACATCGATCGGCAGACCGTGGATTGACATGAATGCAAGTATATAACAACTTTAGCTTGAATATCACCTATGAAAATGCAGCTCTTACTATGAAAACACAGAAACTGGTACAACTAGTACTTATAGCGATGGAGTACACATATTGTCCTTTGGTAAGGTTTGACAGGAACTGATTTAGTCATCCTCCTAGCTGTATCAATCATGGGGTGCTTTGAATTATTAATGGCAGAAAACCATCCACTTGCTGAATCTCAACACGCTTGTTAAATTTTATGAGTTAAACCTCGAAGAAAAGCAAGCTGAATTGCCTGATCCTAATCCTAATCCATGTGCAGAGTAGATGAAGTCAATGGCTATGGTTGTAAGTTGTAACGACAGAATACAGAGGTGACTTGCCTGATAACTTCCTCCAGAGTTGACTTCGAACTCATTCCAATGGTGGGGAGAAAGTCAATGGACACATTGTCAACATGCTAACGCAGTTTTGTTTGTCGATTCTGGTTTTAAACTTTGATTTACGTGTGATGTTTGTAAGCGATAACTGGTTCGAACAACATTTTCCACGACTGTTTCAAATAAAATTAGCCTCAGTTGGTAAGGAATAAGACCCGGTTATTTGGATAAAGGGGATCAATTTTTTTTATAATAATTTTAGTATTTATTAGTTTAAATATTTTTAAAATCAAGTATTTATTAGATTTCTATTAACTTAAAATTAGATGACTTTATCCCTCCGCTGTAGGGGTAAAAAAACTTGAATTGGCTAGTTCTAATGACTGGAAAGGTGTGTTCAGAAACGATAATTTACAACGAAAACGATGATAATTCAAACGTTTGAGATTAAAAAGTTTTAGGAATTTAGGGACTCTTTCATAAAAGATAAGAATTTTGAGATTTTTTAAAATACTAAAAAATTTATTTATTTTCTTTATATATATGCTTGGTGTTTTGGGTGATCGTCATAAAAATAATTATATGTACGTTATAATGATGTTTTGTACGTGAGATATTGTATAAATCAAAAATATGTTTGTTTGAGATAAATCAAATATGTTATTTTTTTTATGAACAGGAGCTGATTTTGAGTGGTAAGCAATTTGATTTTGAGATATTGTGTACGCAAAAAATCCTTGTTGAGGGACTCACCCATTAAAACTAGGTGTGCGACGCGGGATGATATGGATTAGTCAAGACGAGACCTTGAAAACCGAAAGAATAATAAAAAATATTATTTTTTTTAGTTTTAATATTTTTTAAGAGTGAGTACCGATATTATTTTATAGTAATATTGATAACATTTATCCATCATCTATTCATTAAATTATTATCAATATCGAATAACTTCTAAAATTTTAAAATCTTTAACCTTCTTAATTGTGTATCGATATGTAAAATAGAATATTAATATTATCTAATTTAGTACATGTACTCTCTATTTTAGTACTTATAAAACCTTAGCATTTATACTTAATGTAATACATATACTCTATATAGTATATTGTAGACAGCTTGAAAACACCTTATGTTACACAAATACGGTAATTGTAGAGTATTAAAATCCGAAAACTAGACCGTAGCAGTGAAACTAGCAAAGTTATAAATTCCGATGAGATTTAGGTATCCGGTTAGCGGCAATGAGAGATGGTGGATAGAATAATGATACCAAAGAGATAAGAAAAGTGATCATTGTATGGGCGGAAAGGGACATGGCGTATAACAGTTGCTCTCGATCCTTTTACATGCCCCTACCATGCAATGCCGCCGTCCTCATCTACACATTCAACATGGACAAATACACATCATCATGCATATCCAACTCAATATGAGTCCAAGTAACACTTAGGATGTAACCAGTGAGAACCTGTAAGCTCTCAGTTATGTTTTTGTTAGTGTTAAGACAGAAGTCTTGCCTGTGATTATAATGCAGTAAAAGGAAGATTCCTACTCGAAAGATGATCAATTCTTGTAAGACATTGCTAAATGATGAAATGATATACAGAAGACAAATAGAAATTAGCATCATTCTGTTTGTTCCCAATTACAACATGGATAAGATAATGGAAGTTGCAGACACAATTAGCATCTGAGTAATGTCTATAGACCTTCCATTTGTTGGTATGAATATGAAAGGAAGTTGGCAATAAGATAAAATGAAGGAGAAATTTAAGCAATGTCAAGCTTCTTTCATCCTCCCTTTAGCATTGTACATGTTGGTCTGATCTTCTATTTAAGCACTGTTCTTTTTCGCAGCACTTCCATGTCCCCAGAAAGGTTTAGCAGGAGTGCGCTGCAGTGCCTTCACTCCAAAAGGATTACCCTTGCTCTGCAAAACAAATTCAAAGTGTAAAGGTATCTAGAGCATGCAAATAATAAAAGTTTTGGGGAAATAGAACCAAAAATGTCAATTGCATAATCTAGAAGATAACACATTCGTACCATTAAGCAAGTGCCTGCCTTTATGTCACAGACAGGGTAGTCATGGGGGCAGCAGCTGTAGTTGTCTTCACAGCAAGTGGCAGACTCAAGTGGGCAGCATCCCCAAGCAAAGCAGTAGCCATAGTACTCGTATAGACAGCAGCAGGTATTGCTCTCGGGGCAGGAGTAATAATTATCGCAAACGGTAGGAGGCTTAACTGGAGATGGAGGAGAGGGTCCAGGATTGGGGGGATTTGGACCCGTTTTGATAGGATAAGAGGCTTCCATTGCAATTCCACATTTTCCAGTTACAGAATTGGCCACATTTCTAGCCATCTTGATATAGCCTTCCTCACCCCAGTTTGCACCCCATGAGTTCTTTACAATCCAGTAGTCTTTACCATTTTCAGTGCCATAGCCAACAAGAGTTACACCATGATCCAATTCTGTGCCACATTTTCCATCAAAAACACCCTAAATAGAACAGTAAACAAAACATTATTGTAACTCAAATTTTAAGAAAACACCGTTGCTTCAAAATTTAACCAAGCTATTTTATCAATATAAAAAACTTGTAACTAAAGAACAGACATTTTGACAACAAAATGAAACATCAACTCCACGAAACTTATAGTCCATAAAGCATAGTCATATGTTATCAGAGGATCATCATTAATCAAACTTATGGTCTTACAAAAACTAGTAATTTTATTGGATGCAGAATCTTACCGATTGATATAACTGGAAGGCCCTGCCTCC
Organism: Abelmoschus esculentus; assembly: GCA_035048815.1. Classification (NCBI taxonomy): domain Eukaryota; kingdom Viridiplantae; phylum Streptophyta; class Magnoliopsida; order Malvales; family Malvaceae; genus Abelmoschus; species Abelmoschus esculentus. Next base: position 14,712,104 of record JAUCBN010000026.1, read on the forward strand.
TGCTTCAATGGCAACACTAATTGGTTGATTTGAAGCAGCCTTTTTCAAAGCTTCCTCGTTATTTGCTGGAACATCTTCATAAGAATCAATTGAAACAACCTTGGCGTTTTTCTGCAGACCATAAAACACCAAAGTCAAGCAAGGAAAACAAATTATATTCTACTATTGTGCTTGTGCCTTCCCTTTGTCCCCTTTCACAATTGAAATCAAATACAAACCCTATTGGTGTCACATCTTCCGTCACGAGCTGTATAAGGGTAATCTTCTTCTGTGTCAATGCCACCATTATTGATGATGAACTGAAAGGCATAGTCCATGAGGCCTCCATTACATCCTTCGTTGAACTGTGTATCACAATCCACCAATTCCTGCTCTGAGAGCGAGATGAGATCACCTGTAACTATTTGGTTTATCCCTTCCACTGCAGCAATAGTTGAAAAGGCCCAACAACTCCCTATATCCAACATTGAATAGTAAGTAAAATCATCTCATAAAACACTTAAGAACAATTGATATATTTGAAAGCAATTCTTATCAAACATAACATATATGGTATCATATTGTTCCAGGCACCCTCCACTCTGATCCCACCGACAACAGCAAACTACTAAAGTTAGAAAAGTAACCAACCAAGGAACTTTATAGCCAGGGATGGAAATTTCTAAATTCCCTAAATTTTTTAAAAACTTTAATCTAAGTCTTTATTTTTTTTATATTTTTTATTGATAATATAATTCTGTACTTCTAGATTCCTGCGTCACTCCCTGTTTATAGAAATTCATATTCATTATTATTACTCCACTAATGTTAATGTTTGAGTGGTCCATCTAACCAAAGTTTATGAAATTCCAAATACTGTAATGCCTCATGAGTTATCCACCCCAAACCAAATCCACAAAGCAAAGATTCCTTCAAACCAGGACATATGAGAAAAATAATAACAGAGAAGCCATAGTGTTAGATTATCATCAAATTGAAAAACATCCATGAACGACGGTTGTTGAGAAAAGCGTTGACCCAAGTAAAATTAAGATCAGAAAACAATAATAATCTATAGAACTTACCGCAAGATCCCTGATCTTTGACCGGAGCTACAGCACCTTTTTTCCTCCAGTCAACGGAATCCGGCAACGAGTCGCTGACGCGCGGCGCGTAACGATCACTCCTCTTGGAAACCTTTCTGTTAGGTTTCTTAACCCCCAAGTAGGTGGAGCGGTACTCCTCGTTGGACAGATCAGCGAACCGATTCAACCCGAGCTTAAAGCTGTGGCTCTCGTCCGAGTTATGCTCATCGATGAACCTAAGATTATCCTTAAAAATCTCGAACCTCTTCTCTTTCTCTCCTAAACCGTTGTATGATTTTCCATGTTGTACAAGCCAGTGCTCGTACATGGCCATAACCTCGTCGTCAGTTCTCCAACTAGACTTTGACCGGTCGGGATGAACATCATCGTAGGAGATGATGGACATATCCAGAGCTGATGCTAAAGTGAGTATCATCAGCAAGAGAATCGCCGTAGTTGATCGCAGAGAACCCATGTTCGAAAACAGAAGAAAGAAAAGGATTTTGAATCTGTGGGGTAGCAGAAAGCGCAGCGATGTGTGTTTATATAGAAAAAAGAGAGCAGAACAGCCCAATAATGGTAATTTAATTCCAATAAAATATTTTCTATTTTTAATTAATGGGGGTAAAAGATAAATTAATTAAAAAGGTCGATAAGCATGCCAGCATGGTGGATCAGTGGATGACGTGGCGTGATATGATAGGCTGGGGAAAAGAGAGTGAGAGACAGCAGCCCATGAAAATAAGGCCTGCTTCTTTTACCGTAGTTAAAATCTGTGTTCTTTGTTTTTACCTTTGGGTGATTACATGGTAAAAGTAGTTTGGGGTTAAAACTGACAGGTGTGAGGGAGTGAATTAGGAAGTGCCACGTATTTTGAATTTTGAAAAGTGAGGAAATCAGCATCATAGGGTTGGTGGAGGAACCCATGGAAGGTTGGACCGGTGACTCCAATAATTTCGCCTCCCCACCTCATCTCGCTGTCAATAAATTTCAAATATTATTATTTTAATAAAGTGTTTTTCCTTAATTGATAAGTTATTTGTGTTATTAACATTTATAATAATCATGTTTATAGTTTAATAACCAAATAAAAATAACTATATTAATAATTTATTTTAAATAAATTTAGTTAACGTTTTTTAAATCTAATGTTACTATATGAAATTTACTAATTAATCTAATGATAAAAATATTTGTATTATTATATATTATGAGTTTGAACGTCGATATTTATTTTAAAAATATATTATTTTTATTTAATAAAAATATTATAAAATTATTTTTTTACTTTATATTTTCGAAAATCAAACTTATCAAACTACGTTTTACATGAATATCTTATCAACTTCATTGAAGACTAAGATAAATTTGTGAAATAACATATTTAATACGGCAGTAGCAAAATCCGCTTATATGTCCAAATATGTTATAAAAAATATTTACAGTTTTAGAGGTATGATATTTTTGTTTCTCTAATTTTGTTCTGTACCAGCCACCAGGATTCTTGTTTCTGGATTTATTGGTTAAATATATCCGATTATTGTCCTCAGTTTAATTTAAATATATGCATAATAACTTCAAAAATAAATAAATATACGCCTGATTGTTGTTAATTATTAGTATAAATTATTTTTTACAAGCATAAAAATTAATATATAAATATATTTAAAAATAAATTTATTATGTATGTTAAATATTATTGAATATTATTAATATAGATCGACGTGTTCGCGCTGAGCTTTTTTCTGAAACCGGAATCAAAAGTAGTTCAACCATCTTTATAAAACTAGTTTGCCGAATCATGTGGATTCCATGTGTATACATCTAAAAATTTATTACATAGATCCATGTGTCAAATTAATTTAGGTTAGATATTTAATTGGAGAATTATTGAATCGGAGTTGGATCAATTTTTTAATTTTTGTGTATTCAACCAACCCGATTAATTTTAATATCTATATTAATTCTAAATTATATTTTTATTTTAGATTCTTAAAATTTGTACTTAAAATTAAATTTAAATCTCTAAATTAGTTTTCTGTTTATATATATACTTTTAAATTATTAAAAGTTAATATTATTTTCATTAATTTATTAAAAAAATATATATTAATAATTTAAATTCTATCAAATATATGCTTCAAATTACTGATTTTGTTTAGTTCAATTAACACTGTCGTTGGTTTAACACATAAGACTATTTATTTTATGTAACAATTAATTTTATTAATTATTTTTATAATTAATTAATTAAATTAATTTATATTATCAAGTAATTTAATTTGTTATCCATTAGATATCAAATAAAAAAATTTATCATGAATCATTTTTACCACGTTATCTGTAATCTCAATCAGCCATATTTATCCGTTTTATTTTTTTAAGATGAGTTGTTATTTTTTTTATATAATTAAAGAATGAATAATTATAGATAATTAATTAAAATAATCAAACCTGATTATATAGATCATAAATGATATATCAAATATTATTACTGATATAATTTCTGATCAAATGGAGTCCGTAATTACTACGACGCTATCCTCCGAAGTGTTGGATTCTGTGGTATCCATCCCGATAGCTACCCTGACTTAAACCCAGCTTCAAGTATCTTATCCAATCGGATTTTGATTTTGATTTTGCAGGAGATTGATTAGGGTCCACCCCCCACCACTGGGTCTGGCACCACCGATCCAGATGAAGAGTTAAAACACAACTAGACTCAACTCACATGGGAACCCGACACAGAGAGGTTTCTTTTTTGGCAGGATGAGAAGTTCTTTGGAGAATATATAGACACGTAGATAAAAGCAAGAGAAAACACAGTGAGATGATAAGACTGACTTGGAATCTCTTGATCATATGTTATGATCTCAAACAAGATTCAAAAAAATTAATGCAAAACTCAAGATTAAAAAGAATATCTCAAAGGGTAACAAATCGATAATCTCAACGTGAAAATAATAATTAACACCCCTCTAATCAATTTTTCATTAACAATAATTGAACTACTCATATGTCAGGTCATTACACTCTTCTTAAAAAGACACGTCTAATAGGATGTGCAACGTTACCGTACATATATTTTAAAGTTTTTTTTTCTTTTTTAATATGGGATTAATGTTCCTTGTCTCTTTTCAAGTGTGACATTCTCCTAACTCAACCTCGTGACACTCTCGTCACGAGTTTTCGCTCTCGTAATTGGCCTCTTGTCACGGTTGTTCACCCTACTTACCTCTCTCATGGGTAGGGGCGGAACTAGAAAATTATTTAAGGGGTGTCATTTTTTATATTTATATTTAAGAGGTGTCAATTATTTATAAATTGATGTTATTTATTTATTTATTTTAGAAAATTATATATAAAATCATATAAAAAAGATGTACCAAAAAATTTTAGGGTGTCATTTGACCACCCTTGTGAAAGGGTGGCTCCGCCCATGCTCATGGGCATTTGATGTGAAATCGCACAGTCAAAGAGTCGTTCATATGCCACTTGTCACAGGGTCATTACCCTCTTCTTAAAATACATGTCTAATAGAATGTGCAACGCCACCATAAATATATCTCAAGATCTTTCTTTTTCTTTTCGACGTGAGATTAATATTTCTCGTCTCTTTTCAGTCGTGACACATATGTCTAGATAGCTCATATCTAGTAACAGATACTAAAAATCTCATCAACGTTCGAAAGGAAAAGGTTCATGTACAAACTTCGTTTTAGCTCAAATCACCAGTGTTAGTTTAATATATATATTAAATCTTTAACCAAAAACATGAAAATCAGACCATTCAAAACAGAATAGCTGTTTCCATTGTTAACTCAATTCATTCAGTCATCCATGGTCGAATATATGGAGCTATAACATGGTAAATAGGATAATCACTGTTTATAACCAATAAACGGTTGGTTTAGTGAAATGGTATTCTAAATCCTAACAAAATAACAACTATTATAAAACTAATGTAACAGACACCTTAACAGTCAAATATATGGCTGAAATGTATAGCTAATTTATAGATATCAAGAAGTTATAATTAATATTATAAACATAATAAAAGAGAAAACATAACAATATCATAAACAAGTTTTATGAAATAAATTATGACAGAGATTTAAATTTCGGGTATACTTATTTTAATGTAATCGATTAAAATATAATCAATAACTTAATTAATCAAAATATATTTTTTAAAAAATAATTACAAAATTAAACCTTTATAAAGTAAAAATAATTATTTTAATAATTTATCCAAAACTTAAAGATACACGTATCAAATATATATATATATATGTATATTTTTCAGAATTTGGGATTTCTTATCGTCCCAAAATTTCTGTCATGTTTTATTTTATTTGGTGAAGGTTCGTAAATACTAGCAAAAAAATGTTACGATGTTTCAAGTTACAAATCGTTTCCAAATCAACACGTTATTGTCAACGATGAAACAGAATTCCTCATCGAACCTGATTATGTCAGCTGCTAGACATCGCAGAAGTTCAACTATGCAAGAAAATCTATCAAACTCCTACTAAAACTATACACTCAACAACTTGATTCAATGCCAAAGAGAAAGAAACGATGAGTCTTGTATAGGCTACAAAACTGAGATAGGGGACCTTCCATTATTATCCAATGCGATTTCGAATAAATCAGCCTCGGACTCCTCATCAAAATCCATGGTCGAACGATTAATCCCGTTGTTGTGGCTGCCTCTAGTTGTGCATCTGTTAAGCCACTGGGAATCAATTCTTCCCATGGAAAATAGCTCCTTGCTGTCTTCATAACCGAGAGCAGCAGGGGAACGTACAAGGGGTCCAACGAAACACGGGTTCGGTGTTCGATGACCATTTGCTGGACCGTAGGCAAAGGCACTTTGTCCGAAATTAACGAGAACCAAAACATCAGTGTTTGATGCAAGGGTTGGATACAGAGGAGTCCCGAATTCCTCAGACTTGCAGTTTATTACATGTACCAGCTCAGAGTCTAATGTGAAAAACACTTTCTTTTGCCCGGGATCGAACCCGCAACCTATCACCTTCTCTGCTTTACCCCAGTCTTCTTTCTCAGTTCCAAACACAAGATTAATTCCTGGAATTGAATAAATCATGAGTTCATCAAGTAAGTTTAGAGATATGATACGAGTATATCTAACCCCTATGTATGTATGTATGCATTTTGGTCAATAGCTTTATACCTACTCCAGATACTGCTAAGTGTGGCATCATTTAACTGATTAAAGTAGCCTTAACTCTTAACCTAAATAATAATTAATACTTCTCTATTCATAATTCATGATCATGTGACAGTGGACCCTTTTTCAATTACTTAAAGTTTAGGATAATTTTGCAGACCTTTTAGTTTGAGAGATTTATTCATTGGCGGGTTGCCACTTTTTTAATTGATTAACACAGTTCTAAGTTCTAACTTTTGAACTACTATTTCATATCCATTGACGTTTAGTAATTGAAAAAGGGTGATGGAAAATAGTTACCATCTAGATAGACGGAACCGTTCGAATTGAAACCGATCGATCCCGGATAGGTTCCAGGGAGCTTCAAGGGAAGAGAGCCACCTGCAGTAAGTCCCAATGATAATGTCACTTCTTCACCATTTCCATCATCTGTAGTTACAGACTTTAATTCCTGAATCCTGTTAATGTCATGGCTGCCGCATTCTGAACTTGATTTGGGGTTGGAATTCTCTTGGATTAGTTTTGTCTTCTCACCTGCTTTCAGCTTTCCAATGGAGTCATAATCATCTCTATGGCAATACAAAATCTTGATCTCGAAATAGGCCTCTTGAGGAAAAGCAGAGTTCCCCAGAGGCGGCCCTGGTAGAGGCAAAGCTGTTCTAATAACAGATGAAGCAGCCGTGGAATGATGATTCTTTGAGCGAGATTTTAGCCTAATCTTTTGCATGAAATCGGCTGATCCCTGCGAGACTTCCCAATTCACTTCGACATCATTTCCTCTTCCATGATCACCGGGTGAACGTAAACCCAACAGGCTTGATCTTGTAGATGGAGAAGACATGTAGGGTGTGAAGCCAAATCTTGACCATCCATTTTCAACAGCGTCAGTGATGAGGGACGGATGATCAGCCCAACTAAACAAAGGCTTTGCTGAAACCTCACGTCGGAAAACATAGTAATTCCCCTTTCTCTTCTGATCTAAATCAAACTGGTGCAGTCTGGTAGCAATCCCCTGCTGGAAGTTCTCGTTCGCAGCAAGAGCAGCCCTGCTCTGATCACCCACAGTTTCTCTATGGAAACACCACATACGAATAAATACGAGCAAAAAGATGAAAAGAATTGCGAAGGTCACCACTGCCAACGTTACATGCACCCAATGAGGCATCTCTCCCACAGCGATTGTGGATTTTTCTCTTTGGCGAAGAAGAAGGGTATTGGAGAAAGATGAAGGAACTAGAAAGAGAAAGAGACGGCACAGCAAGCGTGGAGGAAGGACTGGTTCAAGAAGGCAGTAGCTAAGGTGTAATATTATCAAAACTGGTCTACCTTCTAAAATTTTAGATATGATTCGATTATATTATTAAATTAAAAAACAATATTAATTTTTAATTTATACTTTAATTATATTACTTGATCGTTAATATTATTTTAATATCGTCTCGATAACATTGAAAAAAATATGAAATGTAATTTGGTCTCAACTCTGAACTAGACATTTATCATTTCTTTTAATCAAGTTGTATCTCAGGCAGCAGGAAAGATAAAGAAGTGCAATAATTGAGAATCAATTCAATAAAATTTGCAGAAAAACCAATTGTAATTTGTCCCCAAACTCATTGCTTGTTCTTCATGCTTCAAAATGTTGTCATGTTTTATCACGTATAACTGGCGTGATGTCCTTGGGGAGTTATTGTTGGAGAGCTGCGTGGGTGTGGCTTTCTCATGCAAAACTTACATGTTGCTGCGATGGTGACGATGATTTGTATCTTTATTTGTGTAAAATTTCAAGTTAGGTGTAATAATATTATACGGAGGTAAGTTATAACTTAGAAGAGTTGAACCACGTTAAAAATTATCGTTTATGAATAATATTATTTTCGTTTATATTTTTAAACCATTGTTTGGTTTAAAAAAAATATTGTCATGATCTGTATTTGTAAGATCGAAAATATTTAATAGAAAATATGTCACATGATGATTGTTCTAGACGAAGAAATCTACTTAACCTTATGTTGTTTTAATGAATTTTTAGTTCGATCATTGAATATTTCAATTTCATATCAATCTCTTAACATCTCAATATTCTCAAATCTTGACGTGAATCAAAGTAGTTGAGGAGAGAAGTTGAATGTTTTGAATTTATCTCTAGGGAGATTATTAGAGATTGACTCATTCTAATTGATTATATTTAATTAAAATTATATGGGGCAGATATTACGTCATGTATCAGATACTAGATGAAGAATCTTAATAAATAAGATTGTTCGGTGATCATATCATACACCTTATAAATAATTTTATTATCGTATAATATTATAGTCTTCGTAAAAACTAAATAAGATTATTATCATTTAGAAGATTAATAATATCATTTTATTACCCTAAGAGATCAAAATTAACCGAATCTTAATTTCGATTGTTATCTCTGATTCAAATGTGACAATATATAATATTGTATATTATTAAAATGTGTGGTTTATTCATATAAGTGTGTAATGTATTTAAACTAGGTTAGTCTGATATTTTATTTGACTTTCTTTACTAGTTGGGGCATTGACTTGGAGATTGTGATTTTATGTCTCCCCTCAATCTCACACAAATTCTGTTTCATGTGGTACGTAGTGGGAGGCCACCACAGTCATTGGAACCCATCACAACACTACGGAAATTATTTGTGGGCAGCATGAAGGGAATTTGGGTGGATGATAAGATTAAAACTAATATCTTCCATATTTATTAATTGATTTAGTGATTAAAAATATTTATATATAAATTTAAATTATAATATAAAAATATAATATTTTTGTTTAATAAAACAATGACAAATTACATAACCCCCACTAAAATTTTTGTTTACTTCTTGATCATCATTCAGCTGTTGTGTCATGATAGAGACTTACAAGTCCTAATCTATTAAGCAAATGATTTTGTTTTGTAATAGATGAGAAAAAGTGTAGGTCATAATCCCAACGATAATTCCCATAATTCAAGGGATAAATCATTACAGAGAAAACATAAAATATAGAATTTTAACGACACAGATTGATTTATTAAACAGATAAATAAAGTATTCACGCTCTATTTTACGCATATAAAATATTATTGTTTTATATTATAATATTTTGTTAATTAAGTTTTGGACATATAAAAATAAAGGAAATGGCTTAATATAAAGTTTAATTTAATTTTTAAATCTTGAATTAATTTAAGAAATAAATAATTAAAATAAAAGATAAAAATAGAAATAATAAGATTGTTTATATTTTCGTTATATGTTACAAGTATTATATAAATAATTTAAATATATTTTGATTACTAATTGAACAAATATTTTTTTATAAATATGATTTTTTCGATTATCGTTGGGATTTTATTCTAATATATAATTATAAAAAAAAATATAAATAACAAAACATAATTAAAATTAAAATAAAATAAATTTTAAAAATATATTTTTAGCAAAAAACCTATAATTCATATATAATATTTTAAAAAATACTTAAAAAATAAAAATATAATATATTTCTTTATTACTTTTATTGAAGCTAACTAATTTTAAATAAATAAAATTAAATTTATACTTTTATGACTTGTATATTTAAAAAAAATTAATTAAGTTATACATAAAAATGTATTTTAAATATTTTAATTTTATTTAAATAAATATATAAATAATAAAAGATTTTTTTAATATGATAATAAAAGAAAATTTAAAATTATTGAACAATAAAAATTTTAAAAATTAAAACCATATATATTAGATAATTTTTATTATTATTTAAATCGTTTCGGTATCGGAATTTTAAAATGTAAAAAAAATTAAATTTTAATATTTTAGTATTGGAATTTTTTTATTTTTAATTACTTTGCGTAAAGAAGTTGAATCGATTGATTCAAAGGTCTAAAAGTTTTCCAGAATCAAAAATATTGATCTGACACTTCCTTAAAGATTTAAATATTGATCCAAATAAAAATAACAATTAATCGAATAATAATTCAGCTTGAAAATCAATTAGTTTGGTGTTAAATTAATTTTTATTAATCTGATTTAAAAATCAATTAATTTAATATTAATTTAATTTAAAAATATATAAATCTTATATTGATATAATTTAAAAATAATTGATCTAATTAGAAAATTATTTCTTTATATTAATTCAATTCAATATTTAATTTATCAATGATTTAACTTAAATCCGAATTAAATTTGATCCTATTTAAATCTAACATAAACCAAATACATTATAAACCTAAAATGATGCGAAAATGACATGATCTTAATCTAATCCGAATTACATAATTACATCTACTTTTTCTAGTATACATTAAGGCTTTGTTTGGTCCACACGTTTCTCTCTCTCTCTCTTTATATAAAAATCACATAATATAAAAAATAAATATAATTTTAACCCTTAAAGTTTATAATTTTTATCGTTTTGATTTTTATTTTTTGGGATAGATTTAGCCCTTAACCCTTATTTTTGATAAAATGTCTTATTTTTAATTACCATGATAACTGGACCATTAAAAATCTAACAATGATGACATATTTTAGTAGCATTTTGTTTTATAATTAAGTAATTTTTTAATATTTTATTTGAATTTTAATTGTTTTATATTTTATATTAGAATAAAATTATATTATATATATGTATTTGATAGGTTATATGTCATGTTATTTAAAATGTATTATCATATGTATATTATATATCATCATCGTTAAATTTTTAACGGTACAATTATCATGATAGTTAAAAAATAAATTATTTATAAAAAATATATAGGTTAAGAGTTAAATTTATCTCAAAAAAAATAAGAACCACAGTGATAAAAATTATAAACGCTAACGGTTAAAATTGTGTTTACGCCTATAAAAATAACATTAACGTTTATTTTTTTATCTGAAAAATATGATAATTAAACAAAAATCATACAAATAAACATCATTTCGTATCTGAAAGTGTATATCAACTAGAAATATATATATATATTTTCAAAATAGATAATTATTATACTTTTATTAAAATAAATATTTTAATTATTTTTAATACGTGACAACTTTTAAGAGTTTAAATAAATATATACAGTTTATAATTTGGCATAAAGATAATTTTAACCCTTAACGTTTATAGCTTTTGTCGTTTTGGCCCTTATTCTTTTTTTAGGATAAATTTAACCCTTAACCTATATCTTTTTGACAAATACCTTTTTTTTTTAACTAGCTTGATGACTGGACCGTTAAAAATTTATCGATGATATATATATGGAATATAATTTTAAATGAAATGGAATGTAACCTATCAAATATATATATATATATATATATATGAAATATAATTTTATTCTAATATAAAAATATAAAACAATTAAAATTTAAATAAAATATTAAAAATTAATTAATTCTAAAATAAAATATTATTAAACATTCTTAATCCTAACTACGATAAAATCAAAATCATATTCGAATTGTGTTTATATTTTTATTTTAGAATTTGTAATCATAGTGTCTTGTAATTATTTTTTATTTGAGATGTATGAACAAATAAAAAATAACGGGAATAATATTATATAAATAAAATATCACAAACTAATATAATATTTCATTTTTTATTATATAACAAATATTTCAAATGTTAAATTCTAGACAATAATTTAAATAATACAAAATCCATCATATTTAATCTTAAATATTATATACAATAAACCAAATTCATGGGAAAAAGGTTTTCCTGAGACAATTGTGTCACAATAATTATGTAGAAATTTTAAAATATATGTTATTTATTTTTTAATTTTAAAATATAATAAAAAATATAAACACAATTCGAATAAGATTTTGATTTTATCGTAGTTAAGATTAAGAATGTTTTATAATTTTTATTTTAGAATTAATTAATTTTTAATATTTTATTTGAATTTTAATTGTTTTATATTTTATATTAGAATAAAATTATATTCCATATATATATATTTATTTGATAGGTTATATTCCATGTCATTTAAAATTATATTCCATATATATCATCGTTAAATTTTTAACGGTCCAGTCATCAAGCTAGTTAAAAAATAAGCTATTTGTCAAAAAGAAATAGGTTAAGGGCTAAATTTATCCCAAAAAAAGAATAAGGGCTAAAACGATAAAAGCTATAAACGTTAAGGGTTAAAATTATCTTTATGCCTTATAATTTCAGTATCTAGTTTTCTTATTTATGTGTGCTGTGGCTAGGGCACGGGATCTACTTAATTTCACTCCAGTGAATAATCATCCCATTCCACTCATGTAGTCTCAGCGTGACCCTAGTCTTCGTAAGAGTGTCACTGCAAACATATTGAGCAAGGTACTTATGTCGTTGTAGTCTTCACCATTTGTTTCTTTTTCTCTTCATTTTTCTGTTTTGATCACTGTTATACTCCCTGGGGATTTCTTCTGGCAAGTCGAAGTGTTCTGGATTTGTTAACTTTGAAAATGCCGATGCTGTTGAAACTCTTAATGGAAAGAAATTGGAAGAGAAAGGGTGGTATGTTGGAAAAGCCCAGAAAAAGGCAGAAAGAGAGCATGAGATAAAATCTCACTGCTGATAAACTTCAGGGTGTGAATTTATATGTTAAAAATTAGATTGTTTGGATACTGATGCTAACATTTGTATTCTTGTTCTCCTGGTACAGCAGGGCCAGTTCCCAGGGGGGACAAAGTGGTGCAGGTTCAGTGCGACAGACTCAGCAACCAATGTCATCAATGCAAGCAGGAAGTAAGTTGTATGCCGTGTAGTATCCCACATGTTTGCAATGGCTATATACTTTGCCTGAAGACTGAAGTCTCTTGTTCTAATTAATCAAACTTGTTCCAGATGGATGGTGGCAGGCCAGTGGACGTTGTTTCCTGCCTGGTCGTAACATGCCTGAAACTCTAGTATCAATTGTTGGAAGCATTCCCCTGTGCAAGATGATGCTGGGCATTGAACAGCCTATGCCTCTTCAACCTTTGGCCACGGCTCTTGCAAATGCTATTCCTGAACAGCAAAGGACAGTACGTCATTTTCTGTTCTCTCTATTTTTTTTTATTTTAATAATCTTTCATATTGTCAATTTGACTGGTGATCAGATGCTTGGTGAAAGCTTGTACCCCCTTGTGGAACGGCCAAGGTAACATGCATGCTTTTGGAGATGGACCAAACTGAGGTTTTACATCTCATCGAGTCACCTGAATCTTTAAAGTCTAAGGTGACAGAGGCCATGGAGGTGTTAAGTAGTGTTGCAGCCTATCCCTAAATGACAGTAATAATCCCTAAAGGCTCCTTTTCCTTTTACTTTCCGACGTGAAATCGAGCAATCAAAGGGTCACTATGTCTAATAGGATGTATAACGTCACTGTGTATATATCTCAAGACTTTTATTTTCCTTTCTAACGTGGGATTAATGTTACTTACCTATTTTCAGGCGTAACACTAATATGATGGTTTTAGGGTTTTGGTTCTTGCTACTGAATCAGGTTTAAGTTTGTTTGGTGTAAACATCTGGTAAATATTTGATTGTTTAAACAAAAAGAAGTCTTTAAACTCACTCTCGTAAACATCTTTAGAAACATAAAAAAATCTCTATTTCTCAATATTTTTAAAAGAACATTTCAATCTCACGCTCATAATTAGGTTGTTTAAAACAATTCAATGATTCATACCAACCAACTACATAGTATTTCAATGGTATTAATGATTTAGTTTCAAATATAATATTCAATAATTATTTTAATTTATTATAGAGACAATCTTTAAGTTGAATATAATACAGGGATAAAAATCATAATTTAACAATAATATATAGAGTATGATAAATATACAATAATTTGAACTTAATATTATTATTCAATTCAACTCTTAAATATTTTTTAGTTTAATTAAGTATCTGAACGTAGATTTTATTATACAAGTTACCCAAAATGTAACTATTTTGAATTTTTAAGAGTTATGTTACAGATTGATATCTACATTTGGGTTATTGGTTCAAATTGGTAATTAAACTTGATTTCTTATTTTAAAAAAGTATTTATATAATTTTTAATTAATTTAGTCCAAGAAGTTCATATACTAATTTAAACCATAACCCTTGAAAATTTTATTAAAGATTATATAACAAAAATCAATGTTAAGTATTAAATTTAACTTTAATCTAGATCTAAATATCGAGTATCATGCGTGTGTATAGTGTGTGCGTTATTAAAGGGTTAAAAAAATTAAACATACATTACTTTATAGTCAAACCAACATATTCAAATATATTATCAAAATGGATGTAAATCGTCTACCTCTTTCCCATACATCCATTCGTATTTCCATTTTAAATTAAAAGGTTTAAGACGTAAGGTTTAGGGTTTTAGGTTAAGGGTTTTAGTTAGGATTTAGAGAATTAGGAGTAGAGTGTATTTTTTAAGGTTAGAGTTTAGGACATAGAAAATAAGGGTTAGGGTTTAAAATTTAATTTTTTAGAAATTTTTAACAGGAGACATAGATGGAGGCATGATAAAAAGATATAGAATTTTTACTCTAACAAAATGGGATTGAATCAAGTTACACCATATAAAAGTTAATGAGTTTTACATTAATCTATAACGATTGTTATCATCCAACGGATCAAAATTAATATAAAATTCTTAAAATTTTATACTATCTAATTTGAAACTAACCCTATCAAATTACATATTTACTCTATTAAAATGAAACAAGACTGAAACTGCCCGGATCAACCCAACATGACAAATGATTCGAGGTGTACATGTAAAGCTACATTTTCCCAGAACCAGTGGATCATCATCCGATCAAATTACAATAATTTTGTAATTGAATTTCGATGAAACAAGGAACCCAGAAACTTTGCCAAGTCGCAAATTATTGGCTGTTGAACAGAAAAAAAGGAGAAAAGGGGTGTGAAGAGTAGAGTAGAACGTGGGGAAGTGGGTCCTCATATGTATGCATGAAATGTTGAAGATGATGATGGAGGGACCCAGATTTTAGGGTTTGATCAAAACATAAAGAATCCCTTGGATTAAGGAGAAGAAGAGTAGAGCAGCACCCTTGAATTGTGGGTCCTTTGTAAGAAAACACACACCTTTTCTTTAACGTTCTATCAGCCATAATATAAAAAGAAGAGCAGATGAAAGTAAAAAGAAGAAAAAAATGTCTGTGCATGTGATCCAACAGCCTTTATGTTCCCCTTGTCTTTTTTTCACAACCATCATAAATCTCTATAGCTAATCTGATAAAAACAAGATCTCCATCCTCTTTAATTTCTGTAGTTGTTTGAGTTGGGAGCTGCTTTACTTTTCTGAAATATTTCTGATATTCTTGATGATCATCACTACCTGTAGAATCTGCTTACTTTGTAGTTTGTACAAGACAGTTTCACACGTTTTGTAGTAGGGGGATGGGGTATAGGTAGCTTTAAATTTTGAAAGAAGATGGGATTTTCGGGTCTTTAACAAAAGGAAAAGGAAAAAGATAGTGGCAGGAAAGAAAGACATCTCTTAGAGTCAAAAGGAATAAAAGGGTTATGAAAAGCAATATAATTTGCAGAGGGGGAAACCGTTGAAATACAAAGATTAATTCAAAACAATAAAATTAAATTAAAACGAAAATTGAAAAAAAAAATACAAATAAACAGAAACAAGAAAACTGCATCGTTCATGTCATGCAAGTACATCACAATCAAAATGAAATTTGATTTGCACTTCTTGTATACAAGGCATAAATTTTATTCAAATCATTTAATATTATAAAGCGAATAACCGTATAGAAACAATTCTCATTTTTCTTTACTTCTTGTGTACAAGGCATAAATTTTATTCACCTTACTTTAAACGTCATTTTTTTCATTCATCATTCAACCATTTTGAATATATAAAATATCGTTGTTATGATTTTTATAGAATAAGATTCAATAACTTTTTTATTTAAAATTTTATCTTTACTTTTTTAAATTATGACTCAAAGTTATCTATAAAGACTCATCCTTATTAAAAACATTTTATACGATCAAAGAATTGTTACATTTGATTGGCAATATATATATATATATGTACATAAAATATAAATTCAGTTTACAATGACGAAAAATTCTACAACGGACGTCAAACACCGCTGAACACCGTTATTGATGAACACTGTTAAACATTATTAAATTAATTAATAAAGTTTAAAAAATTTAAGTACTTAACATATAATTATAAATTATTTAAAACAAATATTTTATTAAATTAATTTCAATATATATTATTTTATTTTTTAAATAATTGAATAAAATACTAATTTAAATTAATTTTAAAAAATAAAAATTCTAAACTCTAAAGCCTAAACCTTAAATTCAAAACCTAAATCACCCTAAAATATAAAATCTCAAAACCCTAAATCAAAAACCTAAAATCAAAAACCCTAAAAATACTAAACCATAAACACTAAATCTAATCCCTGAAATATAAAATCTCAAAACCCTAAATTCAAAACCTAAATCACTAAACATTGAGCTCTAAACCCTGAAATATAAAATCTCAAAACCCTAAATCAAAAACCTAAAATCAAAAACCCTAAAAATACCAAACCATAAACACTAAATCTAAACCCTAAAATAACCAAAACCCTAAAAATACCAAACCATAAACACTAAATCTAAACCCTAAAATAACCAAAACCCCTTTATCCAAATCTTAAACTAATTTTGGGTTTCAAGTTTAGGGTTTATATTTTTAGAGTTTCAAATTTTTTATTTCAGGATTTAGATTATGGTTATATTTTGATTTATGGTTTATGATTTTATTGTTTTAGGGTTTAGAATTTATGATTTAGTGTTTTGGATTTTAAGATTTAATGTTCAGTATTTCTAGCTTGAGGTTAGGGTTTTAGGTTTTGGATTTAATAATTTTTTTTGATAAATGGAACTTCATTTCATCCAAGAACACAGAAAAAAAACTACAAAAAATTCACCTACACAACCAACAACTTATATAATATAAAGAAGCTATTAAACAGTAGAGTGTATTCTTAACTTTTCAATCTCACATCTCTTTTAAGGATAGCAAGGATGGCTTCCTCCATCTTTGGAGCATTCCCATGCAATCTTCGATTACGTTCTTGCCATATATAATAATTGAAACCCCTCCAAATGAGTCGAACAGTGATTGCTTTCGAAGATTTTCCCTTACTAACTTGCAGGACCCAATTGAAAATATCCCCCCAGCAACCAGGAGAGCTGATCATTCCCCATTCTAATAAAATTAGCCTCCAAAGATTAGATGAGAACCTACAATTACCAAACAAATGGTCCCTAGTTTCCATACCATCCCCACATAATAAGCAAATAGTATCAACAAAACATCCTTATTGTCGTATACGGTATTTTGTTGGCAATCTATCAAGCACCACAAGCCATGATATAAATGAATGCCTAGGGATAACTAATCCACTCCACACGAGTCTATGCCAAGAGATACTAGCTTGTTTGTGCCTGATCGTCTCCCAAGCTACTCAAGTGGAAAACCTTCCTGAAAAATGACTTGCTGTCATGAAATCAGCTCTCAGCTTCAAAATTTTCCTCCATACCCAGCTTTATCCTGGTTTCAAACAAACTAACCATATAGATTGACCTTTCAATAAGTAACGGTACACCCAAGCTACCCATAAAGAACCAGCCTTGATGAGAAGAAGCCACAAGCATCGCATCATACATGCTCTATTTCAAGAAACAATGTCCTTAATACCAAGACCTCCCTCTTTTTTTGGATGACAAAGAAAGTCCCAGCTCACCCTGCTCCCCTAGCATCAATATCAATTCCTTTCCATAAAAAAGCATTACATAGCTGGTTAATCTTCTTGACAACTTTCATTGACAAAATAAAGACTCGACACCAATAGTTTTGTATACTGAAAATTACAGCTTGAATAAGCTGAAGCCTACCAGCAAATGATAAACTTTTAGCAGGCCAACTTTGTATCTTACTAGTAATCTTTTGAACTAAACTGTCACAATCAGCAAAAGAAAATATTTATCATTTATTTTTAAATTAAAATATAATTTAAATAAATTATTTTAAAAAATTAAAATATAATATAAAGATAATTTGTTTAAAATTTTATTATAAATAATTTAAAATTATATGTTTAGTCCTTAAAATTTTTAATTGTTATTAATTAATTTAATAGTGTTCAACAATGTTCATCGTTAATGTTGTTTAACAATGTTCGATGCACGTGATAAACTCATCCTTATAATTACATGTTTTCCTATTTTTGATACGAAATCTTATCAAAATTCATATCACAATTGTATCAAATGATTAAGTAAAAGAAAATTATATATACTCACAAAAAGATTATTGAAATTATATAAAAGTTTTACTGAAATAATTATAGAAAATGTTCTTAAAATCTAAATTACATTCACATTTTTGTAATTGAATAGGTCCGTTGAACGGATCCAATTAGAGGTAAATTATATAATCAACTAGATATTAATTTTGAGCGTTGTAATGTGCTAATTACCATTTATATATAATCAACTAAATATAATCGATTTTGAACTATATCTTAACTAAACCCGCATATGGTATCCTCTCCGTGACCCTTTCTTATTCTCAAATCTCAACCCGCATATGGCATCCTCTTGTTTCCCACTTTGCACATGCTTTTAACTTCAACCCTTTTTCTTTGACCAACTGCAACTGCAATTCACAGATTTGATTCTTTTTTCTGACTGTTTAAAGTAATGGATATATCAGGAACTATCTGAGTTCCTAATATGTAAATGCAAAAGAAGGTTGTGAGGTGCATGAGGCTAATTTGTCTTGTGAAGGTCTTCTATTTCTTTCTCTCTCTACCGTTTCTGCTGAGAAAAACAGACAACAGAGGGTGCAAGAAGAGACAGAGGAAAGAAGTAAGAACCTTGGAGCTTGTCATTGTCTTATACAATATTATTACACAGTTTGATTCTTTATTTTTGAGGCCATAATATAAGTACAAGTGGTCGGTATTTCGACCCGTATTCTCACTGTGCTTTAAGCTGTCTCTCCTTGAACTTCCCATATTCAAAGCCATTTAAATATTGCTAATGCTCAGCCTGTGCTGTTGGATGGATTTGTCTTGTCCCGGAGAAGAAAATATTTACTTTGGAAACGGAACCGGCGGTGGGTACATGTGCAAGTGGTCTCTATTTCTCTTTGCAATTTCATTTTACCATCATTGAAATTATTTTAGTTCTTAGATTACACACAACATTAGGGATTAATCTTTATACTAAAAATTTAAATTTAAAGTAGTAACTTTAAAGTTTAAGCTTAACCCGGAATTATAATTTAAACCCTAAACTTAATATTTTAGCTTGAGACATAAATTTATTATAAAAAATATGAGGCACCAAAAAATGGTTTGAGATTTCATGTATAAGTAAATAATAAATTTATTATAAAAGTCCAAGTTATGGAAATAATTATAATTTAATACTAGTAGTTCATAAGATATAGAACATTTGGGGGTTTGGAATTTCTTTAAAGTCTACCTTACTTATTATCAGCTTTGGAGGGCAAAATTTGAGGTAAGATTTTTGGGGTAATTTATTTTTTAAAAATAGAGAGGTAAACTAAAATTTTCAATTTTTTAAGATTCAACTAATTTTTAATAATTTTAAGAGGTTTAATAAAAAAATTTTAAAATAAATAATATGATTGTAATAGTAATTATTATATTCGTAATCACAGTAAACACAACGAGATTTACCAAACATAAAGATCAAGATGAACTGTACAAGGACAGTAGCATTCCCTGAAATGTGTAATTTGTAACATGAAAGAAAATAAAGGTAGAAATATTATCACGAAAAAGAACAAAACCACAACTGGATCCATGTCAGACGCTGCAAACCTTGGAGAAGAGAAGAAAGATGAGTTGCACGTTGTAGAAGCCGCGGTGCTCAGACTGGGAGAAAGGCTTAGCCTGTACCGTCTCCAACCATCGGGACTTGAAGGATGGCAGTACACGTTGTAATAATAAAAAGAATAGAGACTTCAATTATATTAAGACTTCTTAGACTTATGTTTCAATATCTGAAAATAGTCTTCAATTAGATTTTTCTCACAAGATGAAACAAAATAATTTATCATCCTTTTTTTTATAATTCTTACGAAAAAAAACATGAAAAATAGAACAAAAATCTTTTTGATGTCTTTTTTATATCTAATACTAAAAAATATTAAAAAATAAATTTTAAGTTATAATTCTAAACCCTATACAATATCTTAAATTTTTTAAACCCTAACTTTAAATTTTTAATTTAATTTTTAGTAAAAAATATAAATAAAAATATTAAAAAATAAAAGATTTTTTTCGACCTGGGATGTTTGTTTTGGCAAGAATGTGACTACATGTTAGCAGGGTCACATGCAACCTTTTGTATTTTTTTGTGCGTTGGGAAGTCCGTCGTAACTCATAAACTCTATGAAGGATTGAGAAATATTAAATTGGTGCCATAGGAGAGAGGTATAATTTTTGGTCCTTTGCTATCCCCTAGATGAATATTTGTGAAGTATATCCTTCAGTCTAATTAATGATCATTTTCTTGTAATTATTTGTTTTTTAAGATTATATCTTAAAAATTAAGATGAATATTCGATCGAGTTAAAGAATTTAATTAATTGAGTTCAAGAGTTATTTTATAATTAAAATTTTATTTAAAAATATTCTGAGTCGAGTTTATAAAATTTAAATTGAATCGAGTTGAGATTACATTTAACTATAAATATTTATAATGTTATTGAACTAATTAATTTCAATTAAAATAATTTTTTATAATCATATACAATTCATATATATTTCTTCGTATGTAAAACATATATATGTTACAAAAATTGAGGGACTTAACTTGAACTTGAAAATTCATTCATTAATTATTAAAAAAAAATCGAGTTATTCGAATTTTCATTTTATAACTCAAACTTTATATGAATTCTTTTCGAGTCAAGTTATGAAATTGCGAATCGAGTCAAAACAAGTCGAATATTTTCGTATCGAGTACCATTTAATTATTAGTTTTTTAGTGAATTTCAATCTTACCCAACCCTACTGAAATTACCAAACTCTTTTCTCTCTCTCTTTTTAGTGTTATAATTTTATCCTTAAATTATTAATATACACTAATTATGTTTTATATAAATAAAATTATTAATTTACATGAAATATTAATGCATGTGTCATGGGGCTAGACTTTAGAACCAGCTAAACCGTGCGGCCTTAGTCGAGTCCTCAAGACAAACGGCTAAGTAAGCCTTCTCAACACTTAAAGAAGATCAAACTTTCTAAGTACTGACGAACGCGAAGCGTTCTATGCGGAAACGGATCAAACGAGATAGCGAGGAAAAACTCTTCAAGAACGCTCAAAAAATGCTCAAGAACGCTGAAGAACAAACAAGAACAACTCAGAGGATTTTAGAGAAAATGTATTTATTCCTTAGAAAGTTGGAATAACTCAGTACATCAAATGAGGTCGGGAAAGGCCTCTATTTATACTTGAACTCCCCCTGATCCTACGGTCTATACAATTTTACATCGACGGCTAATGATACAACTCTATCCATTCACAAAGCATAATTATGGGAATATTCCCGTCTAACTATGGAAAGTATCTTCTGTGTTCACACAAAATGTTCACACCCCTTGGATGGATAAGCCTTCTAGAAAACTCTTTGGATCGGGCCAACGTTTGTGGTCTTCGCAAGCCCAGCTTCGCCCTTGGAAATACTTGGGCAAGCCAAAATACACCATATGATGCTAATGTCTCGGACCCCAATGTGCGACCCGTGACATTCTCCCCCACCAAACTTGGTGACGCCCTCGTCGCGCCACTCGGACAAGTCTGAGTTCGATCCTGGAGCTTCTCGCGCACCTTGGCTAGATTCTGTCTCAGAGTCTGGCTTGAATGTCCCCCCATAAGAACCGCTCTCCCCATAAAGAGCACCGAACTCTGATTCAGCTGTCCCCCCATAAAGACTGCCCGCTTCGGCTTGCACCGTCATGTAAAATCACCCGTACCAAGCACTTCTTGATCACTATCCCCATGTTCAAGAGGTACTTCACTCATCGACCCAGTATTTTCTCTCTCCGACAATACTTCCTCACTGAAGTTTGCCGCCCCATTGCTCCTCGGCAATGCAACATCCATCGATACTTTAGTCCCCTTGAAGTTCGATGCACCAACCACCTTGTCCACGGATGGCTCCTCGACGGCATCCATGCCAACAGGCTCGGGCAACACATGCCTCACCAAGGAAATGTCCCCAACTGTCGCCTCTTTCCCGATGACTCCTCGGCTTGGAGCATCCTCGACACGCTGAATAGCTGTCAGCTTCTTGGTCCCTTTCCCGATGTCTCGTCATACTGGTACAACACACCGTTGTCTCGGATCCAAGATGTACACGATGTTGGCACACGAAATGATGATCGCTTGTACACGGTCAAGGAAGTTTAGTCCCAAAATAAATTCAAAGTCGTCTAGTTCGATTACCTTGAAGTCTTTCTTGGACTTCCAATCACCAATCTGTAGATCAACTTTCCGCACCGTCCCTATAACAGGAGCTTCCTTGGCATTCACAGTCTTGATCTTGTCTGTTGAATCCACAACTTTATGACCAAATTCCACTGTAACCTTCTTTGACATGAACAGATCGCTTGCCTCGGTGTCCACCAAAGCACTCTTCGATCGTCCCGCCACATTGATGTCGACAAACATCAATCCATTCTGCTTCTTGCCTTTCTTCTTGGCAGAACTCAGAATCATCGAGCCAAGCATCACATCCTCATCACCCTCGGGCTCGTCCTTCTTGGACTGCTTCACTCGATCAGGGCACTTACGCGCTCTATGCAGGCCCTTACAACGGTAACACTTGCGACCCGTCACCTTCGGCTTCTCACCTTTCACACTGGTGATTGCACCAAGTCTCCCTGGTTTACCATTTGAATCGTCGTCCTTTTGGACAATGGCATCGAGGCGACTCTTCTTCTTTGGACAGTCCTTCACCATGTGAGGACCCTCGCAGTAGTGGCACCTTACGGTTCCTCGATCCTTCCGCTCATATGGCTTCTCATACCGACTAGACTTGGGGGATGGCTTTCCCTCGACGCTCTTCTCTTTGGAACTTTCCTCGTCTCCCTTTCCATTACCCTTGTCTCGGGGCTTGGAAGACTCATTCTTGTACTCAAACTCTGCAATGGATTCAGCAGCGTCCATCGCTCCTAAAAGGTCTTCAACACCCATTCTCTTCAGCTTCATTCTCGCCCATCTCTGGAGACCAGATTTGAAGAGATACAAACCTTCCGATTTGCTCAAATCTTTGATTTACAGCTTGAGTTCAGTAAAACTTTTCACATATTCCTGAATTGAGCCGTCGTGCTTCAACTGATGAAGTTTGTCTCGAGCTTCCTCGTTGGCATTCTTTGGATAAAAATGCTCCTTAAGCTCAGATTAGAAATCCTTCCATGTCCCGATTGGAATGTCATCGTCATCCGACTCAGAACATCTATTTCGCCACCACAACAAGGCAACGTCAGTCAAATAGACTACTGTAGTGTTTACCTTCTCGGCATCGTCAATGATGCTCATTCCCCGGAAGTATTGCTCCATGCACCAGATGAAGTTCTCGACATCTTTCGCCGACCTGGTTCCATTGAACTCCTTGGGTTTAGGGATGTCCTTCACTGGTTTAGGTGTGGTTGGATTCAGCACACCGTTTCGCATAGCAGCCTGATAAACCAGAACTTTCGCCTTGAGTCCCAATATTTCTTCCCTCAATGCCTCAAACTTGGCTTCGAGAGCATCTTTCTTCACCTCTAGTTTATCACCTTGGTCATCCAGCTCCTCGAGTCGTACGTCCACTACGTCGATTCGCTCCCCAGAATCCTTCACGGATCCTTCAAGCCTGGTGACCCTCTCCTCAAGTGCAGACAACTTGTCCTTTGAGTCCGATCGACTTTCTTTGTTAGCTTGGGTTTCCACACCCTTCTGGCCAGCAGCAGCAACAATATCCCTCTTTGGTGCCATCTCAAATTCGATGCTTCGTACCTTGAACAACCTAACGTTGCTCGAACAAGGCTTTGAGCTCTAGCTCTGATACCACTTGTCACGGGGCTAGACTTTAGAACCAGCTAAACCGTGCGGCCTTAGTTGAGTCCTCAAGACAAACGACTAAGTAAGCCTTCTTAACACTTAAAGAAGATCAAACTTCCCAAGTACTAATGAACGCGAAGCGTTTTATGCGGAAACGGATCAAACGAGATAGCGAGGAAGAACTCTTCAAGAACACTCAAAAAACGCTCAAGAACGCTGAAGAACAAAGAAATAACAAACAAGAACAACTCAGAGGATTTTAGAGAAAATGCCTTTATTCCTTAGAAAGTTGGAATAACTCAGTACATCAAATGAGGTGGGGAAAGACCTCTATTTATACTTGAACTCCCCCTGATCCTACGGTCTATATACATCGACAGCTAATGATACAACTCTATCCATTCACAAAGCATAATTATGGGAATATTCCCGTCTAACTATGGAAAGTATCTTCTGTGTTCACACAAAGTGTTCACACCCCTTGGATGGATAAGCCTTTTAGAAAACTCTTTGGATCGGGCCAACGTTTGTGATCTTCGCAAGCCTAGCTTCGCTCTTGGGAATACTTGGGCAGGCCAAAATACACCATATGGTGCCAATGTCTCGGACCCCAATGTGCAACCCGTGACACATGTTACATAATGATATGATGTGGTATAAATAAATTTTTGCTCAATAAATTTATTTATTATTAAAAATTATACAAACGTTTAATCTGAAGTGGTATAAATGATAATTCGAAGATAACGTAACCACGACACTCATCGTTGTGAAAAATTATACAAACGTTTAATCTAAAGTGGTTTAAATACAATTTATAATGTTTTTAAAATACGAAATCAAATTATAAACATAGATATATTTGTTACACGGACAACCTTTTTATATGAATATATATATTAACCTTTTAGGTTTAAGGGTCAATAATTGAGGAAGAAAAGAAGAGCCAAAACCAGGTGTAGGCAAAAGAAAAAGAAATGCGAGTCAGTAGTGGGCACTGGGCAGAGGGAGAGGGAATCTGCAT
Source organism: Abelmoschus esculentus (assembly GCA_035048815.1). Taxonomy (NCBI): domain Eukaryota; kingdom Viridiplantae; phylum Streptophyta; class Magnoliopsida; order Malvales; family Malvaceae; genus Abelmoschus; species Abelmoschus esculentus. The sequence continues at coordinate 14,737,515 of JAUCBN010000026.1, forward strand.
ATGTTGAAATTTGGAATATTACGAAAGCATGGAGTAATGTCAAGGAGAAGGAAGGCGAAAGAGAAATGGAAGAAGAAGAAGAAGAAGAAGTAATGTCGTCAACAACAACAACCTTTCAATCATATCACGTACTTCGATGTATGCTTTTTAGGTTATCATATATATATGTGGTAGAGTGTCGTATAGAAGATAAAGAAAGTAGAAAAACTGGTGGGATTCCTAATGAGTTGGCTTCGTTGAGGTAAACGACGCAGGCAAAGCTACAAAAATGAAAATTACCAGAATGAAATATAAAAAAGAGAGAAAAAAGAGGCTCGGTTAACGTGAAATCCCCTTTCCCTTCCCTTTTATAATATTCATGCATCACAGTTCACTACAGCAACAAGGTTTCCCCCACTTGACCATATTACACCGTCATTAAGCATAAGCCCACTCATTTACTTTAGGTGGGTTCGTAAAATAGATGAGACAGATTATGAGTTATTCGATCCAGCGCTGAATCTATTGTCAGACAGTGGGAAGAAAATGAGGTGAGGGTGAGTGTCACAGGTTTGTCTTGAAACCACCATTTATTTCTACAGTCATTGCACATCAAACACTTATTCTCTCTCCCTACATACCCCCTCACCTTTAGCAAAACATAGCCTAAGAAAAACACTCCCTTCAATATTGCAAAATCATTAACATTTTCACACACCCTTCACTTGCTTTCTTCCCAGTCTCCTGCTCTATTTTCCTTTGTTTCATCTTTCAATGGCTCTTATGCTTGACAATTGTGAAGGGATATTACTCTCACTAGACTCTCACAAATCAGTGCCGGCACCATTCCTCACCAAGACCTACCAACTGGTAGACGATCCCGCCACTGACCATATAGTTTCATGGGGTGAAGATGACACTACTTTCGTTGTTTGGAGACCTCCCGAGTTTGCTCGTCATCTTCTTCCTAATTACTTCAAGCACAATAATTTCTCCAGCTTTGTCAGACAACTCAACACATATGTAATAAAAACTCAAACTTTTACCTCTACTACTGTTAATCTTTTGCTTTTTTAATATCTGTGTATTGATCGGGGTTTTGCTTTTACTTTGATTAATGATGCTAGGGTTTTAGGAAGATTGTACCGGATAGGTGGGAGTTCGCGAATGAGTTCTTCAAGAAAGGAGAGAAACACTTGCTTTGTGAGATCCATAGAAGAAAAACTGCGCAGCCACAAGTGGTAAACCACCACCTTCAGCAGCAACAGCAACAACTCCACCCACATTCTCATATGGTTAATCCTCATAGTTTATTTCCATTTCCAAGCCGCGTCAGCATCTCTCCGGATGACTCGGATGAACAAACCAACTGGTGTGACTCGCCACCACTTTCTTCGCCGACCGGGGTCTCGTTTGTTGGCGATGGTGGAGGTTATAACAGCTCGGTCATAACTTTATCAGAGGACAATGATAGGCTAAGAAGAAGCAACAATTTGCTTATGTCCGAACTTGCCCATATGAAAAAGCTTTACAATGATATTATCTACTTCGTTCAAAACCATGTTAAGCCAGTCACTCCTAGCAATTCATACTCTCCTTTCCTTCTTTGTGGCCATCCATCTGCTGCTCCTGTTACTAATACCAACAGTTTTAACCAGCATCCCGGGTATTATCCGAATAGTCCAAAACCCCAGGCTCAGGTTTTGAACTCACCGACTGCAACGTCCCTGAGCTCCTTGACGATTCTTGAAGAACCGAGCAGCAACAGTTGCAAAACAAAGCTCTTTGGTGTTCCTTTACAATCCAAGAAGAGATTGCACCCGGAGTATGGTGCGGCCGACATGGAGACTAACAAGGCACGTCTGATCTTAGAAAAAGATGATATAGAGTTGAATCTTATGTCTCCTTATACATGTTAGTTCCCTTCCATATCCAATAATCAAAAAATTTCTATCTACCTTTATGAACTCCATTTTCAGTTTTTGTTTGATTGTGTCTTGGTTCATCTTCCCGGGGAGACTAAGGCTGTTTGTGACGTGTATATAATTTTAGTGTCCGGTACTATTTTGCTCCGAAAAATTATTAGTCATGTCATCCGTGGTTTAAAGCAATCAGAACTGTTTATCTTAATTTTTCTAAGGTGAATCATCGTGTCTTTCTTACATTTAATTAGTGGGTGGTTAGTTATTTAAAGATAAATAATTCTGATTGCTTAGATAATGGATGACGTGGTGAACAGGATAATCTCTCCCACGTTAGCTAGCTGCCTAGCCATATCAATGCAGGTGAGTTTGGTTACAGTGAAGATTCAAAGAAAGTTGAAAATCTCAAACACCACAAATCTTGTTTGTTGCTTCACATTGGTGCATTTATTGCTCATTCTCTTCTTTCACACTTTATTCATGATTCTCATGTCCGTTGTTCCAGTTTCTTATGTCTGATTACTTTCCTTTCAGTTTCTTTCTATAGCTACCTCATTCACAATTTCTCTAGGGCTTTCTCTGATTAGTTCATTAATGGATGCACGTACACCCATGCTTTGTTATCTTCATCTCAGTTCAAAACTTAATACAGAACTCTGGGGAAAAGCAGCTAATTGTTTTGAGACCAGAAAACCTGTCTTTTCCTACTTTAAGTATCTGTTCAGTGTCTTCAACACCCATCTTTGGATCCCTCTTTTCCCCCTCTATTTCCAAAACCTAAAAACAAAAAACAGACACGAGTTAAGACACAAACCCCATTGACTGGTAGCTAAACAAAGGCTTTTACTTGTCACTTTGTCCAAATTAAGCCTCAACATAAACCTATAGTTTGACACAATAAATATATCTCATTCTTTTGTCTGGAGCTTCTGAAGTATAGCACGTGACCTAGAAATTTTGGAGTCCCATATATAACAATGTGTAGTATACTAACATATGGATGATGGGTCTTAAAAGTGGATACGTATTATCATATAAAGATGATTTTTTTGGTCCCTTTCGTGTTGCTTAATAGCCATGTTGGACCAAAAAATTCTTTTCTTCATCTTTTGGTTTAAAAAATAGATGAAAAAGGAAGAGAAATTGGAGTTTACAAAAAGAAACAAGTTTCTTGCTTTTCCTACTCTTGTTTTGGTCTTTTGAAAAATTCATTTTGTTTGACAAATTTCTTTTTTCCCATCACTTTATTGAAAAATATGGAAAAGAATTCACTTTATTGAAACTATATACCCCAAAAGACTATAAAACAACACAAATTTACATTCAAAAAGGAAAGGTGTTTGTATAGAGCTTATCAAAGGAGTTCTCTAAGCCTGAAACGGAGAAATTATATTGTGGGTAAGTTTCACTACGTCATCCATGGGACTAATCATTAAAAATCATCTATTTCATCATTTTTTTCTCATGTCATATTTTTTAAGTGAATTTTTATTCATATTTATTGTTAATTCATTTTAAAAATAATTTTTTAAGTGAAGATTCACTTGGGACTTACCCATAATATATTTTCTCGTATTCACATGGTGGGACTTACCCATAATATAATTTCTCGCTACAATGATACATGAATATTATGTGTCCCTTTTTTTTATTTTGGATATTATTATATTCTCTTGGCTCATTACATCATCTATGGTCTCATCCAATAAGATTTATCTATTTAGTGACATGTAAAAAAAATAACGATTTACTTCGAAAAAAAAAGGTAAAAAATTATTTTTTAAAATAAGTTATTTGATAAGATATGAATGACGTGCTAACTTAGACCTATCTAATAATTTCTTTTATTAAAATTTAAAAATAATCACTAATTAAATTGAATCCCATCCTTTTGTGTTACAATATTTTTTGTTTTATATAATGAAAGATATTAGCAGTAGCGTACGGTTACCATTCTAATTGTTTATGTTTCATTGTATATGTTTTTCATTATTTCTCATATTGTAGAGGTGTTTATTTTTTTTCTCTCTCATAGAGTATTTTTCGTACGTTGTAAAATGATATAACCGAGACTGGCACTGCACAATTTAGGGTGTGTATTTGGGATTATTCGATCCAATCCAAAATTTTTGAAAAAAATTAGATATCCGATTTTTTGGATATCTGAAATTTCGGATCAGATTTTCGGATATCCGAATATCCGAATTTATAATTTAATTTAAGTATTTTTTTAATTTGACGATCTTATTTATGAAAATTTTGGTTTTTGAATATAATAATCAATAAATTATTGAATATAACAATATTTTTATTCATGAAAATTTTATTTTTTTCATATATAACAAGTAAAAATATCGAATATAACAATATTTATATATAAAAAAATTAAATTTTTTGGATATCGGATAATCGGATATCCGGTCCGAATGTAAAACACTGATCTGTATCCGATCCAAAATTTCCGGATATCCGATCCGAATTATCCAAAAAATAAAATTCGGATCAAATATCTAAAATTTTAGATCAAACTAATGAATAATCGGATCGGATCAATCCGATCGGATTTTGTTGCACACCCCTATTGCACATGACCAACTCTACGTCAGATTACTGCTCTGATGCTGAAATGTATTTGTTGGCAGATCTGGTTTTGTTAATTTCAGGGCATTTGGGTTCTTAGCCGGGAGGTAAGAGAGTGGGTGGTCCAATGGAGTGAGCTTTATGGACCATTTACCTTTAAAATTTTTAAAAATTTAAATTAGTCAAAACAATTTAACTTAGTAGATCAGAATCATTAGAGAAATTTTAGTCGATGGAATTTTAGTTTGATTGTCAATCTTATTGTTATAATATGAAAAAAAAGTGTTTTTAAATACACAATATATTTTTATTAAAAAATATTATATTTCAAAAGTAAATACTAAAAATCAAAATTGTATAAAATATCATAAGATTATTGATGATTAGATTAATTAGTGGATCTTAAATATAAAATATATTTTGTTAAATAATACAAGTGTATTTGATAGGTTTGATATATTCTAATCGAATATCGTCGATAAAAGTTTTATGAAGTTGGGAAGCAAGATCAATAAAAGAAATAATAATCTTGATATATTAATTTAAAAATAATTCGATTTCGTTAATCAACTTCTTAATATCAACACTAAGGATTTCACAATTCAAAATTCTTGCTTTTTACAAGTTTAAGAGTAACCCTTAGTCCCTTATAACCTATTTTTTACGAGTAAGATAAAATCATCTTCTCAGTTTTATAAGGATCAACTAAAAATTATCTTTCAACGATGAGATCTTGATAATATAAACTAATTATTGTTACAAGAGAGTGTTTGTACATTTTGATTCACTACGATTGAAGAGATAAATAAAATATATAATAAAAAATTATAATATATAAGTTTGGATATTCATCGTTTTTTTTCCACGTGTATTTTTTTTATGAATATTGCATATATTAAGTTCAAAAGTAGTTGAGCTACTAAAAGTCACAATACCAGAGAAGATCCAAACTATTATTGGATCTCTCAAATATTACAAAATCAAATATAAACATTTTTATCGTCTATTTTTTTTTTGTCTCTCCGTTTAACACTCCTATTAAATCTAATAGCAACTATAATCTCATCGGGAGCTAACTTTTATATGTTTGAAGATTTTATTATTTCTTTCTACTTAGATATAATATAAAACTATACCATGCTATCTTGAGGATCATGACAATAAAAAATTTCCCTTGAGAGTATCTACCGCCTATGAAACCTTTTCTTCGCAATTTTTACTGTCTCTAATCACGTTTGAGTATGGATTTTAAGATCGTTGTAGAGTAAACACACTTAAAAAAAAGATGATTTGTTATCTCTTATCTATACTCGCATAACATACATTTCTCTTCAACCATACACCCCATTTTTAGCAGCTTATCTTTTACGTAAAGATCCAAAATCATGAAACAAAAATACAAGGAAGCTAAAATGATAACAGAAAAATAAATAAAGATAAAATCAAAGAAAAAAATACAAGACACGAATAAAAAGAAACGTCTAATAATCTATCAAATGAGAGATTTGACGATTTTTACATGATAATTAATAAGAATTAAATTAAATTATTTAAAGAAAATTATATTTAAGTCTCAACTCCATCTTTAAATATAACCTACCAAAATAATTGATGATAAGAAATGTGTTTAAAATCATGTGACGAAATAGAGGTAGGAATAGCCAGTAGGGACCATTTTTTTCAATAAATAATAAAAAAATTCATTTTCTTCGTTGAACTTGCTGGCATGCAATTCCCGATGAGGAGAGGAGATGATAAGAAGTTAGAAATATTCTAATTTAGTATAATGTTTTGTTTGGTAAGTTGGTATATTATCATATATATATATTGGTAAGTAAGATACAATGATGAGGATTATTGAATAAAAAAATGGATATTAATTTTAAAAAATTATAGATTTAAACACTAATAATATTAATATAATAATTAAACAATAAATATCTAATAATTAAAAATATGCACTAAAATAAATATTATTATGATCATTGTATAACTAAATAAAAAGTAGATCAAATGTTGCAACCTATAGACTACAAAGTAAAAGGACAATTATATAAAATAGATAAGACAGACGCAGTACAAGAAGGACCAAAACAGGGTTAGGTAGAAAAAAAATTATTATGATTTTTTTATATTTTAAAATTAAAAACTAAAAAATTTAAATTTTAATTATAAACATTAATTTTAAATCTTGAAGAGTTGTGTCCCCAATTCCATCGCACCAAGGCAGGTCTGCGTCAGAAACAAAACCTGATCCATCTCGAAAAGCGTAACGGAGGAGTGAAAACAGCGGGTGGGGTTGATTTATTTACTATTTAGGCTGTAATTGATAAAACAGAAGATAAAATAAAAAAAGGAAAGGAATATGTGGAATAATACAGTGGTTTTGGGTCCTACCCCAGTCCCATCTCCACGTGGGCATCCCATCCTGATTGGCACCTTATTCCCACCACCGCCAGAACCGAGTACCAAAAGAGGGAAAAGGCAGACAGACTCCTTTAAAGGGGTGTTTGGTCTTTGGTGGAGTGGGTTTTCTGACACCTGTCATGTGAAGGAGTGTGGAACTGTTGGGCAATGGGTTTATTCTTAACGGTTCGGGTGAACAAAACTCGACTCGATTTAAAAAATCAAATAACTTGATTTGAGATAAAAATATTTAATTCATTTTGATTTGATTTAAAATATATAGACTCAAGACGAAAATAATCAACTCGTTTTGATTTGATTCAAAATTTCATAGACTCGACTCGACTTGGAAAAATTTCAAATAAAGTTCGAGTTATAAAATAAAAATTTGAATAACTCGAATAACTCGAAATTTTTAGTAATTAAAGGATTAATTTTTAAGCTTGAGACGAATCTTTCATATAAAAATATAAAAAAATATTGCTACATATATAAAAAAAATGTATATATATGATTAGAGAAAGTCGTTTAAATTAAAATCAATCTACTATAACATGATAAATAATTATAATTAAATATTTATAAAAACTCAAAAACTCGACTCGATTCAATTCGACTCGAATTTTTTAAACTCAAATCTAAAATTTAAGTTATAAAATACGACTCGTCAATTCAAATAACTCAAATTTTTTAACTCAACTCAATCAAATACTCACCTCTACTTCACAGTAACAAACACTAGAATTTCAACGTATTATAATGTCTTGACATTATCTGCTAATATTTCAGTGTTCACGGGGAAAATGACAGCAATAGGTTGTCAATTTTTTCCTAAAAAATATGATATTTGTTTAATTATTATTTAAAATATTGTTAATTTTATAGTAAATATAAAATCAGAATAATTTTTTATCAATTTTAAAAAATTCTATTTTATAAATAAAGATATAAAATCGAATAATATATACTAATCTTAAAAATAAAATGACAGTGAATAAACAATAAAATTAAAATCATTTCGTATCGAATTTACTTTTATTATAATAAATATTATAAATTTAGAAATAATTTGATAAATACTATTTTTTAATAAAGATCTTACTACCATATAGTTGGAAATTTCCGTTTTCACTCAAAATCTTTCATTAAATATGAATTATGACTGATAACTTTTCTTTCCATAAATTCATTATCAAAAATTTTATTTTTAAGATTTTTAATAATAATAATAATAATAATAATAATAAATTTTTTATTAAATATTATAACTATAATATATCAAAAATAAAATAAAAATAGTTCATAAAAAGTTTCACATAAATGTACAAAAGAAACACAGAGATTATAATACCATTAAAATTTATTGTCCATTATAAATTTTTTTGTTTCTGTTTAAACTAGATAATGTATGAAATAAAAAATAGGGAAGAGCAAACTAAACCACTAAATAGAGTATTCCGTTATATAATTTTAATTACATCAGTTAATAAAATCATTAAACCAGTAGAATTTAAATATTTTTATGATCATATATAAAATTAAATCAAAAAATTATATTCATGAGATCTTTATAAAAACACCAAGTGATCATTAAAATATACTAAGATCATACTAAATGACAGACAAAACAAATTATACATTTAATAAAAACACGAAAACAAATAAAACATGTGTTATAAAAATATTTTTAAAAAATATAATATAAAAATAAAAAATAACAAAAAATAAACACTAATGATCAATATCTGATATTAAAACTAGTATTATTATCCACTAAAGTCAAAGATTAAAAAAAAGTATTTTTTTTTTTACATTTTTAAGATTCTTTTAGAATGAAAGTATTTCTGCCTTTTTAATATTCTTTTACAATAAAAGTATTCAATTATATATTTCCAAAATTATATTTATTATAATTTTTATACAAATTCTGATATCACATTTTCAATGACATATGCTTGAAGCCTCCGTTCGAAAGAAGTGTCCTGTCACCCACCATCATCTACCTAGACTCTATAACATATGAATGGGACAAACTGATAAGTCTGTCACAAAACATGAATTTTTTTAACAAATTAATACAATAATTCGTATTAGCACTATATTTAAATTCGTTTAAGATATTTTTAGTCATCAAACTCCACATTCTTAGTCATTTTTCAGATCATTGCAAATTATTATCTAATTTGACTTTCAACCTAAGTTAATAACACATGTTTAAAGTAATTAAATAGAATTGAGGTTCAGATTTTGAAATAAAAACTTAATTCACGCACCGGAAATTTAATCATTAAACTATAATATAAATTTTTAATTCTAACAATAACTCTTAAAAACTAAATCTTAAATCTTAAATTAAATTCTTAAATTTTATGACTGTGACACGTGTATTTTTTTTTAATTTTCACGGTTAATACATGAAATAAATATTTTCCTATCAATAAATGTACATAATGTGTTGATACCTACAAATTAGTCTTCTGGCCGAGAAAAAAATAGCCAATTCAATAAATAAACGTATATAACATAAAAATCCAACAAATAATGTAATAATATTCTTTGAAAAGATCTAAGATAATGTGTTGATACATAGTTTATATTAAAGTTGACTATGATTAAGGGTGGACATTTAATTGAATGAATTAAAAAAATTTAAATTACTCGAATTGATAAGTTTTATTTTATAATTTTTTATTTGAATTTTTTAAAATTTAATTTAGTTATTTAAATTTTTATTCAAATTTAATTATAAATATTTATAATATTATGATATTAATTTAAATATTTTTTATAACCATATACCATGTATATATATTTATGTTTTCTATAACAATTTTCTGTCGGTCGAATTTTGTACATTGCTTAATATCATTATGGATGAATTTATATTCCATACTAAATTTGAGTAGTCAGTGCGGACATGTTGCACACATCCGGTTTTGCCTAGACAACATGAAACAATGTATAATTTATTACACAAAAGATGATAGAATACAATTGATGTAGAACTGTCCAGAGAAAATGTGTCACTTAGGGCAGGATACATGATGTGTGATGTCGTTCCATTAATAAAACCTCAACAACTCCCAAAGGTTTTAAAAATATAAACTATTATAAAATAATTAAACGAAATTGCCAATAAATTTAAAATATTTTATTTATAAAATATATATTATTAAAAATTAAAAATATACAAATAAATATTATCTTATAAACACTATAACGTTATTTAAAAAAAACTTAAGTTTATATATAGTCATCCCACTATCTTGATAGCTTGTTCCCGATAAATCATTATTTTATTCGGATAATATGGTCCTCCCACCGGGTCAATTAGGGCATGCTTGTCGTGTAATTCATCTGTTTCATTCATTGACTGCAAATTTCTGATAAAACTCATATTCTTGCACTCTTCTCTTCTATCTTCCCCATCCCTCTGTCTACCGGTTCAGCTCTGATTTTATATACCTCTCCTTCTGGATCTGATATAACTTCCTGTCTCTTTTCTATTGGAACTCAAAGACTGAAAGAAGACATGGAAATGAACGCTTCAAAGTCTGCAACAGAGGGTCAGATGAATACGATGATGCAGGTCGACGACAAGCTCACTGAATTCTATGGGGTCTACAACGATGTCCTTCAACTGCCCCACACTGAACTTCCCGATCCAACTAATGTGTTGCCGCGTTTCGGTTCAACCTCACCTCCGCCGTTTATAAGTATTCCAGGAACTGTTTCATTCGCCGGTTCGACGCTGGCTCAGGAACCATCAGCCGCCACCATGGGAAGTGCGGGTGGTTTAGCTGCTCTTTCCCAAAAGAAGAATTCGATGTCGGCGATGAGGGAGATGATCTTCCGGATCGCAGCAATGCAACCGATTCATATAGACCCTGAATCGGTGAAGCCTCCTAAGAGAAGGAACGTGAAGATATCAAAGGACCCTCAAAGCGTGGCTGCCAGGCACCGTCGAGAAAGGATTAGCGAGAGAATAAGGATACTTCAAAGACTTGTCCCTGGAGGAACTAAAATGGACACGGCATCGATGTTAGACGAGGCAATTCACTACGTCAAGTTCTTGAAGCGTCAAGTTCAGTCATTGGAGAGAGCTGGTGCTATTAACATCCACAGTCCAAGTACTGGAATAGGTTTCCCTGTTGCAATGTCAAACGGGAGCTTTCTTCCATATCAATTACCTCCTCAAAACCTTCAGCAATTTGGAGATGCTCATTAATCTGGTCTGGATTATAAAAAAGAACCCTAATGGCAATTACCAAACCAGATAGTCATTGATTCCATGTAATCCATGTAGTCAAAGTTCAAATCCTTTACAAGATTGCTCAAAGTCTCGAACTATTAACAATCTCTTGACAGAATACATATATTAATTGTTCCATGCATGCATCTGTATGTGTACTCTGGTGTCCAATACTCCAATGGCCACCTGTATAGTAATGCATTATGCTAACATGGGGGATGAAAGTGCCGAATCCTAGACGAAATGAAAGTGCAACGAGACGACAGTTGCGCTTTGGCAGAGTTAGACGCACGGAGAAGGAGAGTAAAAATCATTTACCTCCGAGTTTTTGTGTATCGTTTTAAATTTTTTTAAAAATTAAATTTTAAACACAAACTCTTATTTTTTATATTCTAAACCCTACACTCTATAAAATACGTCTTACCCTTAATTCTTTAAACCTTAATCACAACTCTAACATTAAACCTTAAACCCTACGTCTTTAATTTAAAACAGAAGTACAAATAAAGACTAAAAAAGAGGCAGACGATTTACACCCGGAGATAGAAAAAGGATATTGAACGGGTGATATCGTGGTGGTTTTCCCATAAAACCCTACTCTATCTCCATGCTTAGAGGATGATTAATCGATGGTAGTGGTGATATTTTGAACGGGTATAATAAGAATAATCGTATATTACTAAAAAAACGATTTTAAAATAGGTTAAATATTTATTAAGAAAAACAGAAAATTAACTTCAGAAGAACGATAAAGAACATAAAGATAATATTATTTTACTTTATAGATTTTGAGTTATAATATATTGATTTTTATTCAAAAATCAACCTACAATGCATACAATAAATTAATAAATATTTAATTTTTTTAATTTAGAGTCCTCATTTTACTAAAGTACATAAAACCTTATAAATCTTTAAACCATCTCTGATTGACAATATAAATATTATATATGTCATTATATTAAATCTTAATTTTTTATTTTCCCGAAAGGTTTTCAATGGATTGTCGACTAATAAGAATAGCGTATGAATTTATACATTAATTTGAATTTAGTTTATTATAAAAAATATATTTATATTTTATTTATACAAATATTTTTAACTATATTTAAATTAATTAGATTCAAACTAAAAAAAATAATAAAAATACTCCGTATTGAGAGCTTGAGGGAGAAGAGAAATGCACGGGGAAAAGGCACGTGAAAGACTGACAAAGCGGTGGGGAAGGATATTGCGGTTGTTTTCCTACATTAGCAACACCCCTTCACGTGATATCAAGTCTACGTGGTCAACTACCTCTCCTACGTGGCTTTCAAGTCACCTTCCTAAAAACTACGTATTTAATATCATAACTACGCTCGTATTACTGTTTTAATATCCAACTATTTTTTAATAAAAAAATATATAATATTACAATTTTGTTCTATTTCGGTATTTACACCATTTAAAATTAATAAAAATAGTGATATGGTTTGGATTAATAATATTTTTAGTCTAAAATATATATAATTTATTCCGGGACGAAATTAATATCGAATATTGAGAGAAAAAAGTCTATTAAGCTTTTAACTTTAAAGTTTAGGAGGGATAAAACGTTATTTTAGTACTATTTAAATTAAAGAGCTTAAATGTAAATTTTTTAATTTTTTCTTTTCTCGTTCAAATACTTTTTAGAGTTTAAAATTTAAAAAGCATATTGAGAATAATCAAAATTTTAAGAATTTGCATATTTAATAGAGGCTAATACGGGATTCATTGAAGGACTCAAACTCTAATATCAGGATACCAACGAAAATATAAGATAACGAGAAAAAGGGAGAAAAAAATTCAATTCAATTAAAATAATATTTTAAAATTATTTAATTTAATATAATAAATGTTCAAATTAACAAAGATATAGGGAAAATCCATGAAATATTGAAGAAAAAAAATCCAAATATATTGATTGTTGAAGATTATTTCCAGAATTATTGATCTTTCAACAGTGCCATGGAAGTCGGGTTTATTTGGAACCGACTTTGAACAGTGATTTGATGATTTTAAAAAAAAAATAAACAATTGAAGTCGGACTCAGGAGAGCCCGACTTTGAACAGTGAAAAACACTGTTTGAAGTTGGGTTCAGCTGGTACCGACTTTGAACAGTGATGGTGCAGGGTACAGGGTGCAGGCGGGCAGGGTGCAGGCGTGGTGCAGTGATGGCAGCGGGGGATGGGATGGGTGGGGTGGCAGGCTGGTTAGTGATAGGGTGGTAGGGAGGTGTAAGCTTCTTTTTGAAATTTTTATAGGGTAGTCTGATTAGTCATAGGGGTGCAGGGGTAGGGGTGTAGTATTTCAGAGAGGTAGTCACGGGTTATTTAGGTGTAAATAGGATTAAAAATATGAATTTATTTGGTATATAAAATACCACTGGTGAGTGTAAAAGCTCAAAGGGAGTAAAAGATTGTTGTTGGAAGTGGAGAGTGTGTAGGAAAAAAAATTGAGAGGGAGTAAGCAGAAGAAATTTGAAGCTTTGTTTTAGGTAATTGTTAATTTTTTACTGTTAGTTTTTTTTTGTAGATATATTTTTTTAATTTATAGTTCATATAGTTCATTATGTTAAAATTTTATGAATAATTTTAAGTTTATATATTTTATGAAACTAGTGAAATTGAAGTTATTTATCTACGAAACTTGAGATTTCTTTATAGTTTTATCTTTGCTATGTGATATGTTTTATTTTTTTATATTAATTTATTTTATTAATTTGATTTGAAACAGAAAATGAATCAGAATAAATTTCTGACAATTATCCATTATAATGGAAAAATTGTGAGAACGGATGGCGGGATTGTATTTGAAGCTGAAAACACAACAAAAATGCGATTTGAAAAGGAAATCACGCTTCGACAGTTGAAGGGGAAAATATCTCAAAAGATTGGAAGAGATATTCATGGTTTGCGTTACCGGTGGCTTACATGTGAAAATCCGGTAACATATTGTGCAATCAATCTTGAAGATGATGATGATGTTGCAATGATGATTGGTGAACATGAATCTGTAGGTACTCGATATATTGAGTTATTTGCGGAGATTTCTGATGTTCCGAATCCTTCTAGAACTTTTATTGGAGAATCTTCTCAAATGAATTACGTTACTGAGACTGAACTACCTGGAGGCAGTCTCCTCGCAATGTTGTCTAGTGGTACAACTAATGAATTTAATCCAGTTGACACTTCAACAGATAATGTGAACAACCTACGCGGTCGATGGGGAGAAGCTCTTGACGATTCTAGCGAGGATGAAGATATTGATGATGATGATTTATTTCCGGATGATGTTGGTAATGCCCTTAATTATGGTGTTGGAGAATTTGTGGCACCCGCAGGAGATATTATATGTTATGAGCCTCCTACTCACATGGTCTCATTGAACTTTGATGCTATGAGAGCTGCTGAATTCCCGGATGTTTCGCGATTAACTTATAGTGGCTCGGATGAATTATCGAATGACATTCAATTTGAGGATAAGGATCAAGCTACATTGGCAGTGAAAGAGTATAGCATCAAGAATCACGTTGACTACATTGTAGTAGAGTCCAGTCAGAAGACATTCTTAGCCAAGTGTGTCAAGTATGGGCAAGAGTGCAATTGGAAGGTTCGAATTACCAAACGTAAACGGTCAAATATGTGGGAGGTCAGTAAGTACAGTGGAGATCATACATGTTTACGAAGTTCCATTGCACAAGATCACCGAAAATTAGATACGAGTGTAATAAGCCACCATGTGAAGAATCTGGTCGAAATAAATCCAAGGGTTCCCGTTTCAACGATTCAGGCAACCATTGCTCAACAATTTCAATATCAAATAAAATACAAGAAAGGTTGGCGTGCTAGAGAGAAAGCATTAGACTCTGTTTATGGTGATTATGATAAGTCATACAACGAGCTACCAGCTTTATTGCTTGCAATGACGCATTTCATCCCAAGCATCATCGTGAGATATCAAACAAAAGATGCTTACGACCAACAAGGACAAGTTCATCAAGATTATAAATTTTTCCATCGACTATTTTGGGCGTTCAAGCCTTGCATAGATGGCTTCCCTTAATGCAAACGTATGATCCAAGTAGATGGTACATGGTTATATGGGAGATACTCACATATATTGTTGATTGTTGTTGCGCAAGATGGTGATAACAATATCTTTCCGATTGCATTCGCAATTGTGGAGTAAGAGTCGACAAAAGCTTGGAATTTCTTTTTGACAAATCTACGTGAGCATGTCGTGAGAGAAGATGGTGTATGTATTATATCTGATCGAGGGACAGGTATCAAAGCTGCTATTAATCGAGAAGGAAGTCGTTGGACACCTCCCCACGCGTACCCCACGTACTGTGTTCGTCATATCGGGAAGAATAGTATGGAACAATTCAAAAATACATACTTTCATAGTGAAATTGTTAGCATGGGTACGTCTCTGATATTTTATTATATTTTTTTATTCTATTTGTATATAAGTACATTAACAATATTATTGACAAATAGGATATATACTAACACAGCCCGATTTTGAGAGGAAAATGGCAAATCTAACTAGGTATAGCGACCGACATTGGAATTGGGCAAACAGTCTAGAAAGGGAAAAATATGCTCAATGTTACGATGAATCTGGAAGACGATACGACCAAATGACAACCAACCTTATGGAGTGCGTCAATGGAGTACTAAAAGGATCACGACATCTTCCGATTGCAAGCCTTGTAAAAGCGACATACTACAGGTTGGCTAAAGTTTGGACCGTAAAAGGGAAAGAAATTGAGGCATTAATCAATAGGGGCCAAAGTTGGGCTACAGACCTAGTGAGGAAAATGCAAGAGAATATGACGAATGCAACATCAATGAGAGTTCACAGCTTTGATCGAATGAATCAGATGTTTGATGTTGTTGGTTCGAGACGCTTGAATCAAGCTGCACACGCCAATGTATTTAGAGTTGATTTCTGACGGAGGTACTGTGATTGTGGAGCGTTTCAGGCATGGCGATACCCTTGTCCTCATGCAGTTGCGGCATGTATGTCTGTCGGAGTTGATCCATACACCTATGTCGATGAATGCTTCAATCTGCAGAGGATAGTTAATATCTACAGAACTGAGTTCCCACCAATTGCTAATTCAAACTATTGGCCACTAGTAGGGAATAAAAGATGGTTACCCGATCCTACCCTTCGTCGTACTCCAAAAGGAAGACCAAAATCAACTCGAATTCATACTAGTATGGATCTACATTATAGAGAGAAAGGACAACGCAAACGATGCACAATATGTAGAGCAGAAGGTCATTCTAGAACTAATTGTCCAAATGAGCCCCAATTTGTATCTATTCCTCTTTGAGTTTTGAATAAAGTTTGTTTGTATACAAAAAATACAAGTAAAAAATAATAACATTACAAGTACGGAATGAGATTAAAAGTCTGAATAAAAGGAAATAATAACATTACAAGTACGGAATGATGACGATAAATCTGAATAAAAGGAAATAATAGCATTACAAGTACGGAATGAAATTAAAAGTCTAAATAAAAGGAAATAATAAAATTACAAGTACGAAATGAAATTAAAAGTCTAAATAAAAGGAAATTAAAAGTCTAAATAAAAGTCTAAATAAAAGTATATCACTTCTTATGCAGCTTTTGACCATGACGAGGTGTGGTAGAAAGATAACGTCGCGGTAGACGTCTCGCCCATTGTGGCCTATGTGATGTATCATCTTCAGCACCTTCATCAGCATCCTCTTCAGCACCTTCATCAGCATCCTCTTCAGCATCTTCTTCAGCATCCTCTTCAACATCATCTTCAATCACAGAGGGATACGTAGGTGGAGTCATGAAAATAGAACTAATATTCCCTCCCGCCAAATCTGGTGAATTCAGGATATTTTGCATTTCCTGGAATTGACTATGATCGTCATAAACAAAAGTGGGAGACTGATGCTGACTAAACTCAGATCTGTATAAAGTTGCATCATCAAACACAGGATCATGATATCCACCACTGGAACACGCAGTTGGAGGGATATATGTAGGAGTCGGTTCTGGTTCCCATACCGCATATGGTGTTACGTTACTCATATTTGGCTCTCATGTTGTTGGCCAACCCTCCGTGTTTTGACTCGAAAGATTTGAACTTCGAGATGTTCCAGCTGAAGCTTTCCCTTTTCCACCATATTTTTTCCTATACCGTTCGCATTCTTCTCGTCCTTCAACAGTGGTTAAAAATGGTTTTCCATGATGACGATACCACTGAATATACTCCGAACTCTCAAAATCAAAATCAGCTCCTTCGATTGGGTATCTTACTGGTAAGGCTAGAGCTCTATTAGCCCACAAAGTAATATACTCAACATGTACGGCTTCCCAATCTGTCTCAGCTTTACCACGCCCATCATAAGCATGAAGAAAGTAATGGTCGCGTGGAATACCCGGAATAGGCTGGTGAAATCCAAATTGTCTCAAGACTCTATCTGAAAAGTGGAACTCGACCGTAGAGAAATGGATCAAAGGTGTCACGCTACACCATAATACAGAATCGAACATCAGATAATCCGGTACAAAAATGTGGTCGTCATCATACGCCTTCCAAATAAACTGCGAAAATATGAAAAAAATTATAATCACTTACAAATAAAAATACGAGATTGAAAAAAATTATAACTTAAAAAAAATAACATCATTTACCTGGTCTTGACAATATAAATCAATAAGAGATCTGCATACTCTTACATTATTATGTGCTAATCCAGTATCATGATTTTCATCGCACCACCTAAATGAAAAATTATAATTATTTATCAGGAAGTAGTATACCACCAATCAATTGCAGAATATACGCTCGACTAACCTGATAAATCTCTTCTATCGGGATATAATCATTCAATTCAAACTCACTCTCAAGCCAACTTAATTTAACCCGAGAACCTTTGACGTTATTTCCATATGGGACTTTTCCAAGGTACCTCTCACAAATGGAAGCAGTGGACCCTTCACTACGCTCAATCACAGGTCTCCCATTGACCGGGACTCCTATCAGATAAACTACATCTTCTAAAGTGATTGAGCATTCTCCACAAGGCATGTGGAAAGTATGAGTCTCAGGTCTCCACCGCTCGATTAAAGCAGTTACTAAGCCTGGTACCAACTTATACCCACGAAGAAATGTAGCATAATAAAAACCACTGCTATGTAAGAAATTCAAAATCCTATTATCGAGTGGAGTTTTCACAATACAACGATGATGTCTAAATGTTTCAGTTGTATCCTACAATAAACAAAAATATAACAGGATTAATTAACAAATTACAAATTTAAAACATAAATTATATCAAAAAAATATACCGGTTCAGAAACCGTAAGGCTAGAAATGTGTCGATCATCTAAATACAATAGTGGAGTTTGCTCAGCCATCCTGTAAAAATTTTAAATAAAAAACATAAAAATAATTTAACAAACTAAACAAAAACAAACTAAAATATACTTAAAATTTATCAAACCAAACTAAAATAAACTAAACTAATACATACAATAATTATCAACTTACAATATAATAAAATAATTCAACTATAACCAAACCAAACTAAAATAAACTAAACTAATAAACTAAAATAAATTATCATAAAATAATTTAAAAATTATCACCTTACACTATCATAAAATAATTCAACTAAACTAAAATATATCATCAAATAATTAAAAAATATATAAATTTACAGAATAAAAAAAATACTTACAAAATTTGAGGAATAAACTAAAATATCACTATATAATCTAACCAATTTAGTTAACTATCAAAACAAAATAAAAATATATCAAGTTATAATATCATAAAATAATTCAACTAAAACCAACCAAACTAAACTAAACTAAACTATCATAAAAAATTCAATATTTTAACCATAATAAAATAAAATAATTCAAAAAAATATAAAAAAAATATAAAATTACAGAATATCAAAAAATTAAACTAAACTAAATTTTTCTATCAACTTAAAATAAAAACAATAACATTAAATAATAAAAATAAATTAAATACTTACAAATTTCAAACTTCTTTCAACACTTTCAACTCTATACATCTCAAAACTATCTAACATTCTCATCTATTTATAACCAAAACTTCCCACCAATTTTTTATCCCAAAAATACCCTAAATTAATTTTTCACACTACCCTATAAAAATTTCAAAAAAAAGCTTACACCTCCCTACCATCCTACCACTAACCAGCCTACCACCCCACCCATCCCATCCCCAGCTGCCATCATTGCACCCTGCCCGCCTGCACCCTGCACCCTGCACCCTGCACCCTGCACCATCACTGTTCAAAGTCGGTACCAGCTGAACCCGACTTCAAACAGTATTTTTCACTGTTCAAAGTCGGGCTCTCCTGAGTCCGACTTCGATTGTTTATTTTTTTTAAAAAAATCATCAAATCACTGTTCAAAGTCGGTTCCAAATGAACCCGACTTCCATGGCACTGTTGAAAGATCAATAGTTCTGGAAATAATCTTCAACAATCAATATATTTGGAAATTTTTTTTTTCAATATTTCATGGATTTTGCCAAAGATATATAACAACCTATTACAATAGGATTGATCAATAAAAATTATAGAACAAATATCGTATATGGATATATACCATTAATCATATGTATTAATATATATCATTGATTATTTTAATAATTTTTAAAATTATGAGACCTAAAATATGAATATTCTGCGTGTTATAATTGTATATATAAAAAAAGTTGTTTTCTTTTTTGGGTGGGATGTAGGGGTATTTAAAAATATTCGATTCGAACTACTTGATCCGTTGGTTTGTTTATCCGATTAAAAATTACTGGGTATTTAAAATAAAATACCCGAATTTTTTGGGCCGGATACTCGACCTGTATTTTTTGGATAATTGGGTCGGGTCAGAGCCGAAACTTTTTAAGAATCAGGTACCCGACTCGTCCCGATAATTTTAATAAATATACATTTTTAAATTTTAAATTATATTTTTATTGTTTTTCTCTAAAATTAATTTTAAATTCTTAACTTCTTTTTATACTTGTATTATATGCTTTTAAGTT
This sequence comes from Abelmoschus esculentus, assembly GCA_035048815.1. Lineage (NCBI taxonomy): Eukaryota > Viridiplantae > Streptophyta > Magnoliopsida > Malvales > Malvaceae > Abelmoschus > Abelmoschus esculentus. The sequence continues at coordinate 14,757,758 of JAUCBN010000026.1, forward strand.
TTAAATTTTTTATAAATATTTATATTAATTTGTTAATATGAGATTTGAAAGAAAAATTATGATCGAGAATAATATATTATTTTATCGATAAACTTTAATATATGTATATATATTTAAATATTTATCTTTAGAACCTATCTCAAATCAATAATTTTGTGTTTGAAATATATCATAAAATTTTAAGTATTTCTTATATATTTTAAAAAATAAATTTAAAAAATATATAAAAAATTAAATAGAATATCCGGTATCTGATTTACGGATATCCAATTTTTATGAACCGAATCATGGGTCAATATTTTGGTACCCGAAATTTTCGATACCCGAAATCCCGGGTACAACACCCCTAGTGGGATGGACATGTGCTTTCTGTTAATTAGAAACTAAAATCTCATTTTCTTGATGTTAGCTTTAATAATTCGATAATACTACTAAACATCAAACAAAAAGACATTTATAGTTTTTCCTAATTCATTATTAAATATCAGATTGGATTAAATTCATTTTTTATATTCGATTTTTTAAATCGACGATATAATAATTTATATATAATTAAAAAATCGAATATTCGAGCATTCAGATATTCAGATCAAATATTCAGATATCTGATTGCTCAAAAATATATTTTAATTTAACTATTTCTTAAATTTGAATCACATTTATGAAAATTTCAGAATTTTAAATATATCGAACAACAAATTGCTAAATATAACAAATTCACATCTATAAAAATTTAATTTTTAAATTTTCGAATATAACAAGTATCAAATTGTTAAAATAAAAAATAATATTAATAAAAATTTAAATTTTTAAATAATCTAAAACTTTAAATATTATAATCTATATCCGATTAAAAATATTTAAAATTGCATCAAATATTTAATCTAAAAAAATTAAATCAAATGTTAAAATTTTTAAACTAAAATAATAAATAATCAAATTAAATCAACTGGATCTGATATTCTTAAACACCCGAGTTCCACGTTTTTTTTATGGTTTAGTTTAGAACAGAAAGCGTTAGAAACGAAAGGCAAGGATGGCCAATGTTAGCTAGAATGATGCAAAAGGTAGGTTGCCTCCTGAATAATAATAATAATAATAATAATAATAATAATAATAATAATAATAATATATATATATATATATATAACTCTATCAATTTTAAGGTTTAAAAATTTAGATGGTAAAAATTCAAAATTTATAATATAAAACTTATAGTAAAAATGCTTATGTTTACATTTTTTTAGACCTCGTCATTTTGACAACGATGTTGATAAAGTATTCAAATCCATGACTTTTAAGAACAACAACCGTTCTTTTAGCCACTTTAGCTAGAGCGTTCGTGTCAGTAAAAATAAATTTCTAGATATATAAAAAATATAAACTTAAAATTTACTTAAAAATATTAAATTATTTTTATTTAGATCAATCCTGTTGACTCAAGACTTCTAAAATTTTATCGTGAATTCAATATACTATTTCATTATAGAAAGGATTTACATGTGTGTTTTCTAAGTAATGGGTTAAATTTTGTTCCAATTCCCTAAATTTTAGAGCATTTATAGAAGATTTTTACTCATTTGAAGAATGTTTTACGTTGAGAATTTATAGATAAAAACATATTCGATATAAATTTGAGATAAAATAAAATATATTTATAAAAAATATTATATTTTAATACATAAATAGTATAAAAATACATTATTTTCGTATAAAAATCATAAAATCTAAATAGATTACCCAAACACCCTAATCTCTATACTCTAAACTCAAAATTCAAACTCAAAATTCACTTATCTAAACTTTTTACTCCTAACTGTAAAACGTAAACAGAAGCATTTACATAGAAAATGCAATACAAGAGGTCATGGTTGGATCCTTGAACCTATCCTTTAACTGGCATTATTATTGATACACAAACAGGAAATATTAAAATATGTTCGTGGGTTGGTCGGAATAGAATTTTTATTGAGGAAGAAGGGTCCACCTACTGGGGAACAAGGACACAATGGAACCACTCAAGGACAATATTCTTCAACAATTTGTCATATTTTGAAGATTGGGGTGGATTGTTGCTGAGATTGAATCATGGAAAGGATGTTTCTAGAGATGGGAAAGCAATAGTGCATGAGATAGGTAGGGATTAGGGTCTAGGGGTTGGATTTCATCAAAAGGAGTCTAGGGATCAACCTTCACATTAAAACTATTAGATGTATATGAATCAATAGATTAGGCTGATGTTTATTTATTATAACTTTTTTTATATTAATCCTGGGTTCCACCATGTGAAGTTGATGAAACGTGTCCAGTTCCCCTCTGTATCTACTTTTCAGAGGGTTAGTTCTAGAATTAAATGTGGACCTACACACATTTACTGCAAAGTATTTAATTTTTCTTTATGTTCATAAGTTAACAAAAAAAAGAAACTCCTTTTATGAATATGATTTGATTTTAAAAATATTTATTGATTATGAAATTAAAAACTTAGTCATCTGATGAACAAATGAGAGTGAAATTAGTTAATTCCATGGAAAACTGACGTAGTAAGAAAGAAACTTCAAAGGTTAATTTACACACACACATGGGTTTTATTAGTCATACTAATGTTTCTTCATTCATGCAAAAGTACAGTGGAAATAACTTAGCTTCAGTGGTCATATCTCCAGTACAATAGTCATATCTCCAGTGGTCTTTCTTCCCTCGTGCTCTGCTTAGAGATAAGATAGAAATCATGTAAGCCTAAAACTATAATAGCAGCATGCAAATAATAAAAGCTTTCGATTGTTAAGTGGAAATATCTCCATCTTCTAAATGGAATAAAATGAATGTGAAATGCTTTCTAACTCAACAAGTCGAAGATGTTCCTTGAAAGTTAATTGTCATAAAATCGAAACATGTTGCTTCAACACGTTTTGATATATGGCAATTAGCAACTGCGATAATGCAAATGTTCATGCTAATTGGTTCATGGAATGCAACTAGGGCCCCATACCAAGCATTATAAACCCTTTTCCTCTTTCAATGGTGCGGTCTCTTATGTACTGAAAATAAGAGAAAACGACTAACATGTTCAGAAAGTGCATGTACTTGCATTTGAACCGGAGCTTATTAGATGATCAAGGGATGCCTCAGTGAATGTCATGTTAATGCTCTTTTGCTAGCAGTTTGTAATTTGAAAACCTAATGCAAAACATTTGCAAAGGAAACCACTATTGCGAGCATAAGTTACCCAGCATTTCAGGCCTGATTGAACCAGTAGAGAAAGCTGAGGCATTAGAAAGCATGGCAGGTGAAACAGCCACTCAATGAACCCATCTGCCGGGTTCTACAGAACGATGTAGTCTCATGTGAGGACCTTGTAACTTCAAGGGCCTGGTTGGATAACACTGAACTTCTCATTTGTTGGGCTCTCTTCTGAGCTGATCTCAGCTTATTCATTATCTTGTCCATTGATGAGGATCTCTTCTTTTCCAGCTTCATCTGAAATACATTGTGTTAGAAATAGGGATGCACATGATAAGTTCCTAGATAATGCTAATATGTTGTTTTTTCACCACAGATAATTAAATTGACTATCAATCAAATCCATCAGTTCTTTTAGCAGTTTTGTCTTAAAAAAGTATGTTCCATTTAAAATAAATAGAGACAAAAACGGTTGTCCGAGAAGAGCGTCAGTATATTCCTTTTCATTTACTCCAGTTGAAAGGAGAAGTATTCTACAAGAAAGCAACCTCTAGTTTCCTGATGGCCGCCTCAGCTTTTGCCTTCTGCAGATTCTCCCACGCTGTGATTTTGGCTTCCTCTCTTTTGATTCTGCACAAGTGAAAGTCAGAAGTCAAAATATGAAGTATGAATGTCGATCAAATATGTTCTGTAATCATCAATTTCTTTCAATTTTCTCTAATATTGATCAGTTTTTGGAACCTAAAAATAAACATGAACATTCAGATAAGAAACCTTTCATCTAACTGCGCTATTCACTTGATTAAAATAATAAGTTGGATGCAGTTTCTTAGGCAGATCTATGAGATGACAAAAGGCATACCACATACAATTTAGCATCTGAAAACTGATATGAGGTTCATACTTTTTGTAAATCAAGCATTATATTATAATCTTTTAAAGCGGGTCTTCAAGGAAGAATGTGACTGGGGTTTAAACAGAGGACAAAAATGCATGAAAGATTATATATTACAGAACTGACAGACATTGTAGCAAGGTAGGCATACTTGGAAATGCACTTTGCCGTCTCTGTCACATCCCAAGTTGGTGTTTGAGTGTCAGCGACTCTTTTGCTCCAGTCATCCACAATTTCTGAGCTCTTCCCTGCGTTTGCAGCTACATGCTTCTTGGACCACCTAGTCAAGGTCACTCTTTCATCTATCTGCACATCTCTCACTTCTGATTTAGAGGAATGGGTGCCTTGCAATTCCTTGATAGGTAAGGCAGAAGGGGAGGAGAGACAGAAAGAAGTTGATCCTTTGGGTGATGAGCGAGTGCTATCCTGTGGGCTCATTTGGGTTGCCATGTCTCTTCTTGAAACCGTAGGGGAAGTATCAGTGGTTGCATCCTTTAGGCCGGTGTAAAGATTTTCATCTGCGTTTTTTCATGAAAAAACAATTGGAAAGGTGATACACATGAAAGAACAATAGGCTTAGAAATTACCATAATAAGGAGCATGATGTTTATATCTAGCAACTGAACTACTTTGATTTTCATGGAAACTTTAGTAGACCATAAACGATCATATAATTTGGATGCCAAGACAAATAGACAATAATCATGGAGGGGAAAAAGAAGCTTTCATGATCGACCCCACAAATTTCTAAGGGCAGTCAAAGTGGAGATGATTAATTTTGTCTGATACAATAGGGATGACATGTACCTCGAGAAGGCAACAATGGTGGTCTCACTACCTCAGAGCATCCATGCACACTAACAGAACGGGCCATGCAAGGCTCTGCTCGAACAGTAAACCCTCCATAGTGGCTACCAGAATGAATTGTCAAACCATTCGTTGAAATTACACCAGCTGAAAAAGGAGAACCAACCAAGAAATTCCCTGTATTGCTTCCATCAAAGATGTACATCGAAGGCGAGCACAAAGAATTGTAAGCAGCAGTCCCCGGAGGACCAAGTGGACCGCTCTTTGATTTTGGTCTTCTTTGGCGAGGAACTATGGATTGTCTCACACCATCATCCCCGGAACCAGGACTTAAAATCCATCTCTCAGCATCTTCCCACTTTGAAGGCAAAGTCTTTCCATTGTTACAACACAACACCCCAGCAGCACTTCCTTGCCTTTTTATACCATTGTTATGCAATGACACACGTTCAGAATTCCAACCCTTCTGCATCCCAGCACTTGAGTGATGATGATAATTGGAAGTCACGTGACTAGGAAAGGCACCTGATTTCCGTGTTGCAACCGAGCTTTTCTTCATAGTCCCCAACCGTGGGGGTGAAGCTGATACATTATTCAGATCTAGTGAAGTGGATCCTAGCTTCTCAGGAAGGTTCAACAAAGCTTCAGATCTAGTCCTTCTATCCTCACAATCTATATAAAAGCAATTTGACAAAAATATGAAGCTAAGAACATCTGTGCTGAAAGAACAATTTCAAAAGAGAAACTAAAAGGGTACCTTTAAGAGCAAGAGAGAATGAGTTTCTTGCCGAATCTATGAGTTGGTTCTCGTCCTTTTCGTGAGTTGCATCGTTTTCTTCCTTTTGAACTGCGTAATATCGTAAAAGGGAAAAGGGAAGAAGCGAGTCAGTGAAATTGAAATCTGGGAAAAGGGAAGAAGCAAGTGAGTCAGTGAAATTGAAATCTATGTTATGATCACTGATCAGTAGTTTGCTTTCAAGTTTCAATTTCAACTTTTTGAGAAAAAAAAAACTAAAGAAGTAAATGATGAAAGCAAATATTGCGTGCACCTTTCACTTTCTCTCTTTTTCTGGATAGACGATTGTGATAGCGGACTGTGATAGCTTTGTTTGCATCTGGATCTGGTCCACTACAACCCTCATTTTGATCTCTTTCATGTCCTGCCAAATGCTGCAAACAGAAAACATAATTCAAACACTATTTCTCTTTTATCTACTTTTCCCCAAAAAAAATGAAGAAAAAAGAAATCACTTAAATCAGATAAAGAAGAAAAGGGAAACAATATGCAAATTGCCAAATTGATCAACCATGATGGAAAATGATATAACATAATTCACGTTCGTTACAGCTTCCTTTACTTATACGCATTAAACTGAGAAATTGAAATAAACAAGAAAAAGGAAGTTGAAAGATTGAAGAAGTTACTAAAGAGAGTTGGGAAGCCAGAGAATCTTGGTCGTGAGCATCGGAAGCGAAAGAGCAGCGCTCAACACTGGCGGAAGCTGAAGAAAAGTGGCTGAAATTTGATTCGAGAGTGAATATAAGAGAGTCAGTGCTAGCATCTCGACCTATATAACTTGATCTAACTGATCTTTGTTCTTGAAACCCTATCTCCGCCATTGCTCTTCAAAGCTTCACTTCTACAAAGTCAGACGTCGCCCATTTTCTTTTAGCTTGTTTACTGTTGTTCTGCATTATATTTAGTATTTATTTATTTATTTATTTATGTAGTGGCGTGCGCGTGCGCGTGCACGTGCGTGTTGTCCGTATGGCGGGTTTTGGACTTGGGAGTTAACGACGAAGGCCTTTCTGAGTTGTTTCATGACTGAAATGCCCTTGTATTTGGGATTACTTAAGTTAGCAGAGAGGGTAATAACGACTTTGAACCTTTTATGGTTAAAAGAAATAAAAAATGGTTGGGTGAAAATACTTGTTTAGCTCTAGAATGCATTAATTAATATAAAATTGAGTGATGCAATCAGACTATTCAAATTTATGAAATCAAAGATTGTTTTGGGTCAGTAAACAATACGATGTTTTATAGGATATAGAAATAAAAAGGGTAAAATACATTTCTGGTTACTCAATTATATATTTAATTATAGATTGATTATCTTTTCCCAAAAATATAATTTAATTATTTAATTATAATTTTATTATAAACAGATCATGATATCAATTAAAATAAAATATTATGACGATTTTAATTCTCAAACTTACATATTTTATTAATTTGATCTTAAATTAAATTTTAATGTTATATCTTTTTAATTACTTTTCGCTCTTTTTGTTATTGTTCATTGACTTGGTAAACGATAAATAAGATAATTTAATAGACAATCACTTCGCTACGAGACAACTGATAAATTAATGGAACACTTATTAATAGACATGATCATTTTATTAATAAATTTTTCAAATATTAAAGGTTAAATTTATTAAATTATTTTAAATCAATATCAAATTAATAGGGTGCATACATTTTTGGACTAATTTTTTTTATCTCATTAAATAATATTATACCTTCGTTTCAATTTATTAAACAATGAGTTATAACAGAGGTTACTCAATTATATGTAACATTATATTTTAATTTATTTAATTATTAAAAAATATATTTTAATCACTCAATTAATAATATGATCATAACCGAGTCACTTGATTAAACGGTTGTTAAATATTACTATTTAATTCGATCACTCAACTATTGTTAATCTCTGCATCATCTGTTGATAGATATAGTTGATTTTTAAAAATAAATTTTAAATTTATTAAATCATTTCAAATTATTACTAATCTAATAGTATATATAAATTATGAAGATTAAAATTATAATCTAAAATCACATTAAATAATTATTTTAAATTTTAACGATAAAACAACGTATTTATATAACAATTTTAATTGAATAATTAAAAAATAATTTATTTCCTTCAAACAGATAATATAAAGAATTAAATTACATTTTACCAAAAAGTAATGAAAAAAATATTGTCACATCATGTCCAACTTCGACAGCAAAGAATCGAATTGACAAAATGGAATCATTTTTGGCCATCCCTAATCTTTCCAAACAAAAGTGTGGCATCAAAAAAAAACTGGGACCTTTAAGGACAGATATTAAAAAAATAGATTCTAATAATAAATATTAAATAAATCTTTAATAATAAATATAAAAAATAAAAATATACCTTTAATATAATTTTTAGAAATAATTATTTTTAAAAATAAAATATTAGAATATAACATTATTTGATATATTATTAAGAATGTTATATTTTATAATTTAGTTTATTTAATATGAATGTAAGATGACATAGTTTGATTGAAAAATATAAAATTACCTGAAATAATTTTTATCAAATTATCTTTGAATATATTTTCTTTGAATATTAAATTAAAAATATTTATATTCATAGAATTATTTACATTATTATATTATCTAAATTTTACAAAAACATATATAACACATTATTAATACAATTAAATAATAAATATATTTTTAAATAAAATTTGTATCATATTTATATAGAAATATAATATAATATAAAAAATAATTTTACGATAGTGGGTACACATATTAAATGATTTAAATTGTATTAATAAATTATTAATATAATTACTGGAATAAATTAATAATTTTTGCACAATTACATAAAAACAACATAACAGAGTGTATATTTTAATTAAGACTGAAATTTTGTTTAATTAACCGTAATTACACCGCTATAAATATATTATAGTTAGATATTAATTTAATTAATTATAATTATACTGATATAAATATATTACTATAATTTGTCATAATTAGTTAGTTAATTAAACTTATATTGATGTAAATAATGTTCTCAAGAATTTATGAACTAGATATTTAGATAATATATATAAAAATATTATTATAAACATTTCAAACATAGTATAATAAAAATATATTAAATATTTAAATATCATTTAAATGTATAATACCATTTAAATATTAAATTAATATATTTAATAAATTTACATCCCAAATAATTAATTATTTAATTAAAAATGCAATAAAGGAATTAATATGAAACCCTTGTTATTTCAGGGATATTTTGATCCAAAATGATATAAATTAAAAAATACTTATTTTTTCCGTGAACTATAAAATACCCAAAATATTATTGCTTATTTTCTTTTGACGCTCGCTTGATTCTGCTCTTTCTACACAGATATTATAATTTTTTTAAATAAATAATATTAATATTCAAATAATTTAAAAATATTAATATATTAAAATAATTTAAAATAATATTCATATTCAAATAATATTAATATTTAATGTTAAATATCATTTTAGATTTTAAAATTTATATTTCATTAAATTAAGATCAAATGAATGTATAAGATTAATAATATAAAATAAAAAATTAAAAAGAAATAATCTTAAGAATGTTGGTTTTCGAGTACAAGGTCTTTAAACTATTATTTAACCGTAGTTTGGTTTAGTTTTCACTACCCATGTAGGGTAAGGGGAGACATCTTTAAGGTACAACTAAAAAACATAACTTTAACTTTTAGTAATATTTTTATTGACTTATTTTTTATTTTACAGCAAATTTCAATATAAGTCAATATTGATAGTTTTTTTTTAATAATTTTTTTTATTGTTCTTTTGGTTCAAGAGTCTAACCCTGACTAATCCAGACTAACCCGCATCACACATCTAACTTTGGTGGGTTAATCTTTCAGTAAGGATTTCTACGTACATAACATCTCGGAACTTATAAAATAAATATCAATATTAATATAAATAAATAAAAAACTAATATTTTTTTATTCAAGAGCAAATTTCAAAATTGCCCGTCTTTTAGCTACCCGTTAGAATCGTCCACCCACGTGAGTCTTCAGCTGATCAATTGCAGAATGCTTGCTTGTTTGATTGTTTCTGCCATTATTATTGGCCCCTGACATGATAGGCTTTGTTGCATTAACCCACTACAGGACGCAACCCCACCACCCCCTTGGGAAAAATCACAATTTTAATAACATAAATGACAGTTTGCAAGAACAATTAAACATGATACCCCACATTTGACTCCATGTTTAATGCATGAGTGGTACAAGCACAAGCTCTTGATATTTTAAAAAAATGATGGTCGTCGTACAACAAGCAGCAGTTTGAAAAGTTATAATGCAAACGCAACAACTTCTGCCAGGCATCAAGCCACTTACCTTAATGCTAGCATTGTATTGCAGTATCATGTATACTCGCTTCAGGTTGTCGGCACAACTCGGGAGTCAGGAGAAAAGAAAGGCCAGCTGTGACGACTACCATAAAGAAGAGAAGATGCGTCGACAATGTTGGAATAGTTGATTTCCTAATAAGTGTACTTGTTGTCCAAGGCAAAATTTTTGTACATCTTCCTACATCTATTTACCCGGTTGGCATTAATAGATCACTGTGTAAGTCAATTGGATAACTCTTAGGTTTACATGATCAGTGAGTTTTCTTTTTTGCCTTTGTAGAGAGTATCAAAGCACTTGCATCACTTCTTCAAGGCAAGGGGAACCCAAAAACATCATTTATAATCATCAGGTGGCTTAAGAAGAAGATCCATAAAAAACTGACCCTATTCTCCATCTCATCAAACGAACAAGGTCGATTATTGTCCTCTGACAGCAGGATCCGTGAAATAAGCAGTTATCCCCTTCAACTTGCCATTCAAAAAGTTTTTCTCAACCTAAAGATCATAGACAGTTGCCTTGAGCAACAAGAATATAAAAGATTGAAATGCCGAAAGTAAAGCTAGTTCAAAAAGTAGCTAACGAGTACACGTCTATAACAATTAATAGGATATACAGCTTTCACAAAACTAGAATTGAAAAGGATAACCGGGTACAATAGGTGGAAATCCTCAATAACAAACAGACTTGCATACGAAACACAAAATAAAGCACCAACTATAAATTCAGTAAGTATTATTATTATATATTCTGATTAAACTTGCCTGCTAGAACAAAAGGTGCAGCACTCTACTGGCATTCCACACTGTTGTCATTTACTATCTAGTACCCTAAATTTTAGGGGCCCTATTGATTCTTAGGTATTGATAATTGAGAAAACTTGACCCTAAGAAACAAATGTTAACATCATACCATCTACAAACCAAGTATCATGATTTGTGAGGGAGCTGTATTCGACATATCTATAGTTCTAACAAACACAGAGAAGGAGCTATCTACAAGAACAATATAGTATATTTAATTGGAAAATCGATTTTCACAGTAGCCTACTAAGTGCCTGTGTACTGTGTACACACATAAACCTCAATAAAGTTCATTAATGAATAAAATTTAAGATTACCTCTAATGACCAAGGAGGCTGTGCAGACAGAGCCATTTCCGCCAATTGGTTGACATCTACATTCCTAGGGAGAAACATGACAATTCTGCACCCGATTTTCTTTGCAACATTAAACAGGAAATATCTGCAGAAGTGTAATGAAAATGGAATCAAGATAACTATCAAAAGCACCAAAAACAAATTTTAAATATTAACATAGTGGGAAACATTTTGGAAGCAGAGGAAAGAGAGTACCCATCATGCGGCCTCAGCATTGTCCTCAGGTCATATACCTCCACTTTAGAATAATCAGGACCTCCCCAAGGAGGTGATAAGAAAACAGTGTCTGCCTACAGCACCAGATACATGGATGTCAAAATTTATTAGAAAAACAAAAAGAAAGCAAAACAAATACATGGGAAAAAAGGATGGTTGTTTTGCAGGACGAAACATCTTGTCATATAAAGTATGATGTGTAATAAACCAAGAATGGTACCTTTAGCTTAGGAGCCAGAGTGAAAAAATCTCCAATTACAAAATCTATATGGTCATTGACACCGTATACAGCTGCATTATGATATGCATAATCTATCTTCTCTGGATCAATATCAATAGCAATGACATGTGCACTCCTGAAGAATCACATGTTACAAGAAAATTATGGTCATAACATCAGAGCACAAAACCAATTGAAAATAAGAGTTTCAGTAGTACACACCTCTTGGCCAATTGAATAGCATTCCCACCAACTCCAGTAAAAGAGTCAACAACAATGCCACTCTCACAACGGGAAGCATGATGCCTGGCAATAGGCTCTGGAGTTACAGAAAACCATCCTTCCTCATCCATTTTAATACCGTCATCGAATCTGGAGAATAGTAGGTATCTTTGACACCAATATTTACCAATAATGGCAGATGACCCCTCAGGCATTCCTTGGTATTGAAATTCTGTACAAAGGAATCAAAATTCTAATTCTAATCCCAACTATAAGAAAACTTTATGTGAAGGATAAAACAAATTCATTGATAAATAGGAAAGAGAACAAAAATTGAATTATAGACCTTCATCATCCCGAAACAATTTCCCCTGAGATCGTCTTCTTGTTTTCCTTTTCCCTTTTCTAGTAGCATCCACAGGCAGGGTACCCACCTGCTCTGTTGCTAAAGCAATGCTTTCTAAAACAATATCATCAGCATCACATATTGTTTCAATGGGTGTCTTCGTCACACTGAAAGCAAATTAAAATGTCAGAAACCTAGAAAGAGACACAACTAAGAACATGCTCATTGTAGCATCTATAAGTAACTAGGACCTACTGACTTTACAGTTATATGGTTATGAGTTTATGTGTGTACATAAAACAAATTAGATGTTTCATATCAGCAATGAGAACCAAACTGTTGAAAGCATGTTTCCTCGGCCATTATAGATATAAATGAAGCTGCAAAATGTTAGTTTTGCAAGATAATGAAGTGAAATGGGATTTTCAGAAAATAACTGCAGCTCTACATTAAACCCAAAACTTAAGTGTGTTAAAAGAAGGTAATAACCTGTCAAGATTGTCCTGAACATCTGATATTAAACTTAATGTAGCTTCACCATCATCATCACGACCACCACTGGTCTCACAATTTTCACCTGCAAGCTCAAAACTCTTGCATACAGGTGTTGTCAAACTCGAAGAAGTAGCAAGTTCAGTTCCAACTGAAAGCTCATCTGACAGCAGTTTTTCTAATCCATCATCACATATGGATTTCTGAATGGAGTCGGTATCCATTTCATCTGACTTATTATTAAGGTTATCAAATACTAGATTTTCCATGCCTTCGGGTGGGTCCCATGTAGAAACTTGAGTTTTAATATTATAAAAGTAGTTCCTAAAGTAGAAAGTGTCCCAGTACACCCTCCAATCACCAAAATCACCACCATATGTCTGGTCATTACAATCTCTGTAGAGCACTTCTGCATTTGCTGAGCATGACTCAGGAATCAGCAGCTGCCGAGTGTTGTTACAAGTACAAACCTTATCAATCTTTTCATTGCAGTGAGTCCCAGAGGAATATTCAAAACATTGATGCTCTATCAAGCTTAGCTCATCATTGTTATTACAATGGTCCATACCTGCTCCAATCAAGAAGCTATCTTGCATCAGTTCATCACCAAAACCAGTTGAGCTCACTGTATTTTTGTCATCATCTTTAGATGTAATATCAATCTGCTGCTTGAAGTTATATTCCTGACCATCATTAGTTACAAGGTCAGGAATTTCATTACAGTTTTGTTCCATGGCAGCGCCACAAATCATCCCAGCCAAGCTTGCTGAATCTTCTTGCTTATGATCGGGGCATAGAGATTCGTCAACAGCCACTGCAACATTATGGTAAGATGATTGACTTTGACCCAGCATTGACATGCAAGAAAAAGAACTGCTTGTTTTATCATCAAAAATAGGAGATTCAATCGCCATCTCACTCACTTTGGAAAATTCCAGCGCTTCTTCAGTGTCTTTATAAACATTAAAACGCTTTGGGCGCGTACTCTTCTTTCTACTTATAGTCATTTCACTCCTTGTCTGCCAGAAAACTAAAATCATCAATAGGACTCTTTAAAGGAGCAATGGCCATTGTCAACTTCTAATATGTGTCTTTGAATTACATCAAACAAATACTTCCAATTTTCCTAAAGCTTCAAACTATTCGAGCACTCATGAAAACTTTATCAAGGATCGGCAGAAATTACACTGATTTAATGAATGCAACAAAATAGGAAGAAATAAAGGTACTAGGAGGATGGAGGATTTTGAATTTACCTGCTTGTTGGTATGGAAGGACAGTGGAAGGCCCAAAGCATCCATTTCTTTAGCCAGTTCCATATCCTCTTGTGAAGTGAAGAAATCTAAACTAACAATAAAACGGACCCCGAAGAAGGAATCGATCAATAGAACACATTAGACATACAGCAGCATCCCGATTATACCTCAATGCCAATACAAATATAACTAAAACAAAAAACCAAGATTGCTAGAGAAAAGTTCAAAATAAATTGAAGATGCAGAGCACTTGCCACAGGACGCATGAGAAGTGCTTGAACGGTTCTTGTCGTCTTGTCGAGACGATTTCTGCATTTAAACAAGAACAAACAAGATAAAGGGTGACCCCGTAAAGAAATTAAAGAAAGAAAGAAAATGGGGAAAGAAATTACAGTATTGTGAGATAAGAAAGAAAAGTCCCGAGACTCCTTAGACCCATCGTCCCTGCATAAGCAAAGCAAAGACTGGGTTAAGTCGAGGTGGTTAACTGAAGTCTTAGTAGTTCCGCTCTAATTAATCAACAGAAGAAGAAGAAAGATGAGTAAAGAAGAGGGAGAGAAGTAAACCGTAAGTGAACTTCCGTGAGGTTGAAGAGAGGACCCAAAGCTTTGATGGCTGGAGCTTCGATTTCATTTTCGACTATGTCCATTTCTTTCGTACAAGATTAGGGTACCCAGAATCTCCAAAACTTCTTACAGATCACAACTTCTCCGTCGCCTCGTTACTTTATAGGGCGCCGAGCCGCCAACTCCCCAAATACTATCTTTGAAGTTAGAACAATACGTCGACGCTATATTCTTGGTTATGCACAAGATTTATAGCATTTCTTGGTTCAAAAAAAGATTTACAACATTTCTTAAAGTTTTACTTTTTAAAAAATTTCTTAAATCTTTTCCTTTTTAAGGAAATTATTTTGGCCAAGAAAGGTATATTATATTGTTTAATATGGAAATTCAAGAACGGTTTTTAAAGAAAAATGCAAGATTAATAATTATTTAATTTTGACAAAATTAAATTTGAAGACAAAACCGATAATAAGATTTTTATCATTTAAAATTACCCTCAAACTTAAAAAATAAAATTTCTTTATAAGTTATATTTTGATATATAAACTACGTAAAGATTTAAAATTTATAGTTTAAATTTCAACGTCCTACAGAATCTTAAATTTTTTTATCTTATACACTAATTTAAAAAACTCTAACCTAAAACTTTAAATCATAAACTTTAAAATTGAAAAATTTATACAAATTTATGTATCAGTTTTTTTTTATATATACATGAGTTTATATGATTTTTTAAAAACACACATGGCTTGCTAGGATCATTGCAATCATCTGCCGTATTTCCCAATTGATCTGCAATAAGAAATATTAGAGACCGATCTGTCCCGAAGATGTAAACCAAGTTGTGTGTTTGTGTCTAGATTTCTACACTCTCTGAAGCTCGACTCTTTTACCAGCATAAGGCCATAGCTGAGACCCCCGAAGTTCAGCTCGAAGTGCGATTGTCGAAGCAAGTCGCTGTGATACCCTCGTGGCAGAACTAGTGACCTTATCGGATAGAACATCCTCAACAAACAGGAATACACCCCAAGGATGGTGGTACAACAGTTGCATACATTTGGGGAAAAGGCAGTCTATAACCACGTTCTCCATTTGCTGGTTCAAGGTGCGCTCAATATCTATCCACCATGAACAAAGGGCACTCTAACAAAAAGACGGTCAACACTGGCTGGTGACAGAAAGATTTACTTCCGGACATCAACTATAAACAATCTAGACTCGTTTCAATGAGAATTACTATAGCAGTTTGATAGCCACAGCATTATGCGGTTTAGCATTCGACCGTGCTAACGTTTGCTGTAAGATAGATATTGAAAAAGCAATAAAGAAAGATTGTAAAATTATACTCCTTCACAGAAGTACCATGAATTAAGCATATATGCACATTGGATACCAGACCAGACATTCAGCAGAACTTCTGTATGATTTTTTTCTCCAAACTATGTCCAACATTGTATTTTAAGAATATTCAATAACTGCTTTAATTTTCTACAATGTTATTAAACTAATAAATATGACATAATACAAACAACAAGGACAAAATTCAAAAGATCTTCAGGACATGATGACACATGATGGTTGACCAGTTCAGAGTATTACCCTCATCAACCACCACGTCTACGTCGTCGAAAATGTCTGAGAATGAAGCTGTCCGCATATAGAGGATAGTTTTTCCTGATTAGGCCCTGGATGCATTTCCAATAGGAAAAGTCAACCAGCTCTCCATCTTTTCGAACTATGAACAAACATCTTGAACCCACAAAGTCGGGATGGTAACCAACCTGTGACCCAATATGAGAAGCATTGATCATTATCATCATTTATTTAATCAAGACAAGCAACCAAATAAGCCAGGGTACCATTTTATTTAAACATGTGCGAATCCTAAAATCAAATTTTAGTTAATTAAAAGTTCCCCTTTCCTTAGATAATTTCCCCCATGGTTTTGCATGTCCATTCATCAATCTTGTAGTTTAACAATTTGAAAACATTGATTGGTGTGACTCCTCCGTTGCCCCGAACATTAAGAAGAATAAAACCCATTAAATTGGGGATTAATTTGAAGTAACCCTTTCTTTTTTTTCGTGTGTGGGTGTGTGGGTGGAGGAGGGGGGGGGGTCATGTTTGAAAAGTGAATATGACAAGGCTACTGGGACACAGAGATCTGTTCCAGTTGAAATGCTAACCATGTTAACAAAAGACCAAGAGCAACTTAATAAGTGTTATGGGATAAAGAATTCAACCAATCACTAGATGACAATAGTTTCAGTATGATTTCATCAAGACATGCACAAAGCTAAGGAGTAAATGTGATTATAGAGAACATCTGTTAAAGTGAAGATCATCTACATAGATGAGACTCGAAAATAAAAAGACTAAGTAATGGGGAAAACTAAGGGAGAATCCCTTGTCAGTAGAAAATGCCAATGTCCATACTAGGGAGTAGAAGTTCCTTATTTAGCTTCTAACGTTTCTAACTAAAAGTCTAAAGCTGGGCTTGAATTCACGAAATGATATCTCCTAGCTAACAAGGCAAAGGTTCACCTCCGACTAACACTAACAATGCAGTCAGAATCCAAAGAAAGGAAATATCATAACATACTTAATTTGTTAACTATGCAAATAAAAGGAATGATGTTTGATCTTCAAATATTGAAAGACTCGAAAAGGAAACCAAGTATTCTACGCCAGACGCATGTTTTCCACACCCTTCCGAATAGTTGGTTAGTTCAAGGTTTCAATAATAATAAAGTCCAGCGATCAGAAATTCAAAAAAAAAAGGCAAAAGAAACATACAGTAATGTAATCAATTCCACATCCAATTTTCTTCTCGAACTCTGGATGGTAAGGAAGCAACCTCTCCAGAATCATCCTTTCATGCTCTGGACTCAATCTATCACCACTTCCATATCTGGAATACTTATTCTGATTAAGCATAACTGAATTCCATAAAACAAAATAAAGACAAGAAAACTAAATACATACTTTCCAGAATGAATAATCATTCTAACGAAGCCAACAAGAGGAACAGTGTCTTCTAAAATCCTATCTTCCCAATCAACCTGTTCATTTCTATTTCTTTTTACCTCACTACCCTCCTCTTCTTCCGAAATTCCACCACTGTCCTTCGCTGGAACTATGCTCGGCTTCCTTAAGAAATCGGCACCGTAATCCTGGCTTCCGATTTTGCCGCCATCGGACCAGGTCCTCAAGGCTTTGAACCGTAGTTGAAGCGATGACGTTTTAAAGAAAGGAGAATAGAAGGTCACCGGGGAGGAAGAGACGGAGGTAGAAACGGAGTAACGGTGAAAGCAGGGCGGCGGCTTGAAAATGGAAGCCATGGTGAGTTGAGTGAGTTAGCGAGTTGGGAAGAAGTTGAAGAAAGAATTGGAGAAGTTAAGTTAGCGTCACATTATCAAGGTTGAGGGAAGATATGAAGAACGTTTTGCCATTGGAAGGGAAAATCTTAGCTGATAGATAACAAAAGTGAGAGCGCCTCTTTGTCTACCTATCCGCCTTTTATTTTTACTTGGGCCGGATAGGGCCCGTTAAGGCCCAACTTCTGGTTTATTAAGCTTTTCGTCAGCATTTGCTTGGTGGAAGTAGGTTATGCAAAATCCGACAAACCCAAACTGAATTTGAATTCCGAAAAAAGATAATAAAAAAATTGGTTAATTGAACCCAAAAAATCGGTTTTGTTATGGGTTATTATTTTTAAAATATTATAGTTTGAATACAGTTTATAATTTTAAAAATAAGGATTAACCAATCTGAATATATTATAAAAATAATAATATATTATTTCTAATATATTATTAAATATTAATATTATTAATTTACTTATATAATGTACACATATAATACATGTTATGTTGTTCGAATCTACGTCACTTAAAAATAACGCCATCATTAACCACTACAACCACTATGATTAAGGACCAATTTTGTTGGCCATAGAACTTTGGTTACTTATTGTATATATATTAAAATAAAAAGAGATACAATCGTTAGGGGTTTACAAAATCGAGTTCAGTTAACCATTAACACTTTATTTCGGTTAATTGATGAGTTCAAATTATTTAATTCTTAACCCTAAACTGTAATCATTTAATCGGTTAACCAAAAAAGTTGATTTTGTCGGTTTGGATAACAAATTTTTTATTTAGTTTATTAAAAATATAACATTTAATATGTTATAAAAGGTATATACTTAAACAAAAGATATGTGATTTAAATATATTTTTAATATTAAAAAGTTAGATATTTAAATTTTATAAAACAAAATTAAATTTTATTTTTGGGAATAAAAAATAAAATAAAAACTAATTTTAATATAAAATATTAAAATAACATATAATATTATTACATAATCGCTCGGTTCAGTTATCTAATTTATCTCAAAATTATAAACCGTACACGAACCAATTTTTATATAAAAATAAAAAATCAAATTAAAATCATTTTTTTTCGTTCGATTAACTATATTTTCAATTTAGTTTTTTCGGATTTTCGTTTTTGGGTTTTTTTTCACAACCCTGACAATCATCGTACACAAAAGAAAAGCGGGGAGGTTGAGAAGGTACGGATGTTGAAATGAAATTAAAAAAAAGTAAAGGTTTTAATTATAAATGATCATTAATAATGGTAAAATGTTTATTTTGCTCATTCATTTTCAAAAATTACAAAATGATTCTTAAACTCATTAATTTTTTATTGTGATAAATTGATTTTATCTTATGGCGTAAAGTATAGATGTGAAATCAAAATTGGTTTAAGTTAAAATTCGAGACCTTATTTAAGTAAAAGTAAGAATTTAAAAGATATTAAAATTTTAATAAAATTCATTCGATTTGTATTTGTTTAAATTTTAACATCATATTTATGTCTGTTTATTTATTTTTAAAGCTGTTTATATTAATCTGTTTAACATTTATATATTAACACATTTCGGTTCCATCAATCACTATCTGGGATACTGAACACTCCACTTATCTCTTTAAATATATTTAATTTTAATATTTTTTGTATATATTTTTATAAAATTTTAATTTTATTATTAAAAATTGAATCAAATAATTTTTAAAAAAATATATTTTATAAAATTTAATTAATTAAAATTAGAAAAATAACTTTTAAAAAAATAATATTAAACTTATTAAATAGGAACAACTGTTGTTTTCTCTATTGTCCCTTGAGGTGCAAATTTTATTTGTACACGAGATTTATTAATAATATATAACCGGAATGATATTCTTTCACGCCTTCTTGAAAGCGGTTTTACACGAAAATTGCTTTATATAAAAAGTTATTTCTTTTTTACCTATTAAATTATTAGCTGGTGTGTAAATGTATGTTAACTCAATGGAAGATCGTTTTCTACATAAAACGATTATTAAATCATTTTTTATTTATTAATTATTTAATTATTTATTGATATCATTCAAATTCATAATCTTTGAAATAATAATATTTTTTTAGTCACTTGAACTAGATAGTTTATGATAGTTTATGTAGGTATTTAATAGTTAATCAATGAGATTCATTGATTAATTTTGAAATTAAAAATATTTTTATTATCTTTTAATCTACGAGTTGGATCGGCATTTAATTCAGTTTAAAAAATTAAAAATAAATCAAAAATTTATTTTCCAAGGTGAACATCCACCCATGCCACAGCATTGTCAAATTCATTACACCGTCTTGAATTAATCTCAAAGCGCGTACATATCACGCAGGAAAAAAATCATAGAAACTCACTGGAACTTTCGTCTCTTATAGACCTCCGCCGATACTGCAGATCGTAGCCAGTTCAGAAAATCATGTTTTGGCTTCGATCTGAAAACGATAAAAATATAAATGAAAATTGTTTTCAAGAATCAGGTTCATACGAGGCAAACAATGGCGTCGAGTACGCTCAATTCATGGTTAAACAAACATTCGAAAGAGAATTCCGAAGTCCAAACCGAAGGAAACATGGCAGTTTTAAACTTTGAATCTCATATCCGTTCATAAGTATTTATAGATTTAGAATAACCTGGCGCACGCAAGGCATTCGCTCACGCCTTAACGTTTTTGCCAGTTCAGTTTTAATTTTTAGTTTAATTATTATTTTTAATACTTCCTTGAGTCATTTTCACAAACAACTGACAGATGACAGCTCTTAGATCTCTCCTCTATCTGTGACATCGATCAAGCTTCATTTATCTGCATTTTTTTTTGTATTTGAATATTACTAGTATTTGATTCTTTTCAATTGAAAGTTGAAGCTTGGTATTTGGTGAAAGAAAAATATTTCCATTGAAATTTTAGCGAGGTGAAATGGACGGTGGAGATGGGACGGTAAGATTAGGAGCTTTGAATTTGAAAGCAGGTCGAGGTTTAGATTTGGATCCGGATGTCTCCGTTTCTTCGCCGGTAACCAGGCAAAAAGCCGCCGCTGCTAAACAGTTCATTGAGAATCATTACAAGAACTACCTTCAAGGATTACAAGAGCGTAAAGAAAGGTGATTCCGATGGTCCGAAGCTATTGTTGTATATGAATATCCATGTATTCTTTTAATTTAATGTTTTGCAATTTTTTTGTTGAATTTATTTGCTTTAGGTAATAATTGAAACTGTGGTGTTAAATGGTGGATATGGTTAGCTTTGATGAAATTGGATGTGCGCTTTTTCAGAAATTAGAATTGAAATGTATTTTATTGGATTTTACTGTTGTTCATTTAAGACGACGAGCACCGCAAAGGAGGGCCAAAGAAGCTCAGGTTTCGAGTGAGGAACAAGAGGAGATGATGAGGAATTTGGGAAGGAGAGAGACCAAATATATGAGGCTGCAAAGACGGAAAGTCAGAATTGATGATTTCGAACAATTAACTGTAATCGGAAAAGGTGCTTTCGGTGAGGTATATTTCACATGTTTGTTGTTTTAGAGCTCTGATCTATTGTTAACATTTTCGGTGATTTTTTAAATTCATTTGGGATTTTTTAAACCTGTTTCAGTTATGCTTTGAAAGAAATTGCAAATGTAGATAATTACATGACTTGACATTTACCACTGTCTCAATGTAACAAATGCAGGTTAGGTTATGTCGTGCTAAAAATACAGGAGAGGTTTTTGCCATGAAGAAGTTAAAGAAATCAGAGATGCTTAGTTGTGGACAGGTAACCCCCCAAAATAATACACTTTCAAAATGGTAACCTTTGTTGATTATATTCATACCAATTATTTTTTTACAGGCTTTGTTTTTCCTTTCTTGCTTAGTGGGTTGGTAGTTGATTTAATCATATGATCACTAAGATTGATAGATTCCTGAAAGTGATCAGGAGATTTTTTATTGGTGTCTTTAATGCAGGATTTATTTGCAAGGTTATTGCCTACTTCCTTTGTTTTGACCATCCTTTATTTTGATATTATGGATAACTGGATTTAGGTAGTTGGCACTTCAATTTGACAGAGAAAAAAATTCTTAATTTCGTTTGATTTAGAATGGTTAATCAGCTCATACATTTTTTTGGTGGATCATGATATAAGCCACACAGCAAGTTAAATTATTATCCTTTTTTTAACTTTGTTTCAAGGTTGAGCATGTTCGTTCTGAGAGAAACTTACTTGCTGAGGTTGATAGCCGGTGCATTGTAAAGCTGTTCTATTCTTTTCAAGATTCTGACTTCTTGTACCTTATTATGGAGTATTTACCTGGTGGTGATATCATGACACTGCTAATGAGGGAAGATATTCTTTCTGAAGATGTAGCACGTTTCTATGTAGCCGAGAGCATTTTGGCTATTCATTCGATTCACCAACACAACTATATACATAGGTATTGTGTGTCATTAATATGTTGCTAAGATTACATTTTTCTTGAATGTATGTTAGTATGTGGACTGTAATCTGGGAGAGTCTTGATTAATTTCTGAATATAAGGACTTAAAATACTTGAAACTAGAAAAACCTCTTTGCAGATATTTATTCTTGTAGGGACATTAAACCAGATAACCTGATACTGGATAAGAATGGGCATTTAAAGCTTTCAGATTTTGGCTTCATGGCTTGTGTAAACCCCTAGATGACAAGTATTCAACAATTTTGTTGGAAGATGAAGATTTAACTTCCCAGGATGCTAGTGAAGCTGAGATCCAGCCTGGATCTGAAAGACCCCCTTGGTTGATGCCAAAAGAACAACTACAACAATGGAAACGTAACCACCGTGCATTGGTATTATCATTACTTTAGTTGCAACAACCCAAATAAATTCCTTCATGTGAACAACATTTATACTTTTCAGATTTTACATTTGTTGCATTTCTTTAGCAGGTTTGTCTTTCCATTCAGTATCAGCTTATGTCTGGCTTTCGCAGGCATATTCAACTGTTGGAACTCTGGATTACATGACTCCTGAAGTTCTGTTAAAGAAGGGTTATGGGATGGAGTGTGATTGGTGGTCTCTAGGCGCTATCATGTATGAGATGCTCAAGGCTATCCTCCATTTTGTTCTGATGATCCTCGGATAACATGCCGCAAGGTGGCACAACACCTTGTTTCTGGTTCTTAGTTATTTTGTTATCCTCCTTTTTTCGCTAGATGGTAATCTTTCTTTCTTGGACAGATCGTCAACTGGAAAGCTTGCTTGAAATTCCCTGAGGAACCACAAACATCTGTTGAGGCTAAGGATTTAATATGTCACCTTCTTTGTGATGTTGAAACCCGCCTGGGCACCAGAGGGGTAGAAGAATTGAAGGTAAGTCATTTCAATGAAAATAGATGTTCCTTTATGTATTATAATATTAAGATTTAAAGAGGTCTCTTTATGCTTATTGTACCTGCTTTTGTTGCTAGATACCTTTGCACCAAGTATTCATGACAACATATTTCTCCCTGCTGAAGGCTGCATCTAGATCTTAATTTTTTACATTGATAAATTAGTTGTACTGTCTGCATTATTTTAGTATTAGATTGTTTGGTTTCTCGGTTTGAGCTTTTTAGTATTTTGTTCTATTATAACTTTGAAGTCTTGAAATTTATCAGGCACATCCATGGTTCAAAGGTGTTCAGTGGGAAAAGCTGTATGAGATTGAAGCTGCATATCTGCCAACAGTCAATGGAGACTTGGATACTCAAAATTTTGAGAAGTTCCCTGAAGTGAGTACTTTAAATTCTAATGTAAACCCTAAATGGGGTGATAAAGTGTTTACAGTTCTCAAGACTCTTGATGTCGTTCCTACTTTGAACTTTGAAGCACTCTCATGTCTCTTCCCCAATGGGATGTTAAGAGTTTCTATAAATTGGTAGCCTTCTCCATTGTATTTTATTTAAAATGTGGTACATGGATTCTTGTTAGTTTTGTTTGTTGCACCTTTTGGTTTTCGTTTCTCAGATAACTTGGAAATATTTTAGCATCCTGAACCTTAAAGTGTTTTTATAAAATAATTAAAGTTTGAAATTGTCCTTTTTTTCCCTTTCAGTGAAACTAATTTTGCTACATCTTTGATTCTGTTAGATTGATGGCCCTCCCTCCTCAATACCTGAAGTGGGACCTTGGAGGAAGGTAATGGTCTTTTTTGCTCCAATCTTCATTTTCTTTCTAGTAAGATTTGTAGTACGATATTATACTAGATTGAGTTTGTGTCATGGCAAAAGGAGAAGAATTAGGGACGGATCGAACTTTGATCGAGAAATTAGGGTTGGAGATAAAAGGAATTAGGAAATCAGACATAATTGGGGAAAAACTCGAATTGGGGATGTTATCTGAGGAAAGGAGCAGCCACGACGTCGTTCAGACCACAAGAGGAAATGCTGTCGTTTCAATTAATGGAGACCATGGGCCAGCTTGTCTGAATTCCAACCAGAGGATCGGGCCAGTGATGACTAAGCCCACCTTGTCTGAAGAAGACCAAAACAAACAATTAGGCAACAGCTAAGAGGTGTCTGTTATAACAGAATTACAGGTGTCCAAGAACAAGTTTGTCCTGTGTCCTAGCTAGTATATGAAAACAAGTTTGTAAAGATGGGATTTTTATCAAAGAAATGAATGCAGACTTCTTTTCTCTCAAATTCTACTTCTGAAACCTATTTTTCTTCTAAATTCATAACAAATTGGTAATCAGAGCTCGGTTAATAGGATCCAAACAAGCTGGGAAAACCAAGGAAGAACCAGGCTATGCAAGAGAAGCTGAAGAACACTACACCAGCAAAACCTGAGAAACCCCTGGAAAAAGCAGTTGAAGAAGAAGGAAATCAACCAAAGAACATGGAGGACAGATTGAGCAATTTAGAGTCCAGATTTGAGGTGACTGAAGGATATGTAGAAGAGATCTTGAGCATACTCAGATCTAAGAAAGGAGAAGAAAGCCTACCAAAGGTAGTCCATCAAGGATCTTCATCGAATCAAAGGGAAGGCAAACAACATATGGAGATAACTGTATTGGATGAAAAAGAAAGATATTCATTCAAGCATGGAGAACCTAGAATATTGGCAAGCAAACCACAAGGAGCGGAAGGGATGGGACAGAATGTAAATGGTAAGCACATCTATGGAAAAGAAGGTTCCTTTGAGCATGAGGAAAGAGCTGAGAACAGGAATAATAATCAAACCTATCTTCCAAGGCCAAAAATAGAAGTGCAGATGTTTGGGGGAGTGAATCCTAGGGGTTGGATAAGGAGATGTGAGAAATACTTCAATCTATTTGGTATTCCAGAAGTTCAGAAGGTGGAGTTAGCTACTATGTATTTGGAAGGAAAGGCAGAGTCTTGGTTTGATGGATATGTGACCCAGAAACATCAGTTGACATGGTAGGAGTTTGCCTCGGACTTATGCCACAGATTCTGTGATAAAACTCATCGGGATGTGATTGAGGAGTTCAGCAAATTGATGCAGAAAGGAACAGTAGAGGAATATCAGGAAAGGTTTGAGGAACTAAAACCTTTTATGCTTCAACATAATGCTACTTTGGGAGAGGAGTATTTTGTTTCTATGTTTATCAGTGGTCTCAAAGATGAATTAAAGCATAGAGTTAAGGTACTACAACCTACAACCCTTTTTGAGGCCAGTAGACAAGCCAAACTGTATGAGCTAGCCTTAGAATTGGAACAGAAGAGGCAGAAGTTTAGTAGCAAGAGCAACACTTATACACCTATAAATACTGCTCAAAGAACACATGTTTCTGCTATACAGAAAGGAAATGCTACTGTTGCTGTCAATAAGCAGAATTTAATTGAGTATAGAAGAGCTCATAATCTATGCTTTAGGTATGGAGAGAAATTTGTACCTGGCCACCAGTGTAAAAACAAACAGTTGAATCTTATGATGGAAGATGAGGAAGGGGTAGTTGCAGAGGAAGAGAACAAGGAAATAGAAGAAGGGGAAGTCCAAGAAGGAGATAGTCTAGAAATCTCAATCAATGCTCTTAATAGCAGCTCTGGTTACACCACCTTGAGGCTTCAAGGAGTAATTAAAGGCAAACTTCTGAACATTTTGGTAGATACTGGTAGTACTCACAGCTTTGTGGTACCAAAATGGGCAGAGGAAGGAGAAGAGATTGTTCAAACCCCTCTCTTAGCCATTACTGTTGCTAATGGGGAAAAATCGTATAGCATGTCTAAAAGTAAAAGGCTTAATTGGAAGATGCAGGGCCATCAGTTCCAGCATGATTTTAGAGTTTTACACATGGGAGGCAGTGACATGGTCCTTGGAGTGGACTGGATGAAAAGATACAGTCCTATATTAATGGATTTCAATGAAATGAATATTAGTTTTGAGAAGAAAGGTCAGAACATAAGCTTACAAGGAGGAAAGAAGAGTGTGGATGTAAAGCTTATTTCTGGGAAAAAGTTACAGAAACTCTCTAAAAAGGATCCAGAAATGATGGGAGAGGTGTACTTGTTGAGTGCTGAAGCTGTGGATTGTGAAACACCTAAGGAAATACAGGAGCTCCTTAGCAAATATGAAGTGGTATTTGAACAACCCCAAGGTTTACCACCCAAGAGGACACATGACCATGCTATCATACTCAAACCTGATGCTACACCAGTCAACTTGAGACCTTACAGATTTTCTCATTTTCAGAAAACAGAAGTGGAAAGACAAGTGAAAGAAATGTTAGCAGCATCAGTGATACAAACCAGCAGTAGCCCCTTTGCATCACCATATTTGCTAGTTAAGAAGAAGGATGGGTCTTGGCGCCTATGTGTGGATTATAGGCAATTAAACAATCTCACAGTAAAGAACAAGTTTCCTATTCCAGTAGTGGAAGATTTGTTAGATGAACTACAAGGAGCTGCCTACTTTTCCAAGTTGGACTTGAGATCTGGATATTGGCAGATTAGAGTCAAGGAGTCAGATGTTCCTAAAACAGCATTTAGGACACATCAAGGGCATTTTGAATTTAAAGTAATGCCATTTGGCCTTACTAATGCCCCTGCAACCTTCCAGTCACTTATGAATGAGGTTTTTAAGCCTCATTTGAGGAAGTTTGTCTTAGTGTTTTTTGATGACATATTGGTTTACAGCCTTGATTTGAAGACTCATGTACAACAATTAGGGACTGTATTGGAGATCCTTAAACAAAACCAGTTATTTGCCAAAAGAAGCAAATGCTTCTTTAGACAAAAACAAGTGGAGTACTTGGGATACTTAATTTCAAAGGAAGGAGTGTCTACTGAACCTTCAAAAATAGAAACTATGAAGAAGTGACCACAGCCTAAGACCTTGAAATCACTAAGAGGCTTCCTGGGGTTGACTGGATATTACAGAAAGTTCATTAAGGGCTATGGAGTCATAAGTAAACCCCTCACTGAACTCTTGAAGAAAAACAATTTTTGCTGGAACCAGGAAGCTGCAGAAGCATTTGAAACACTGAAACAGGCTATGTGCCAAGCCCCAGTACTTGGTTTTCCTAACTTTGAGAAGCCCTTTTGTTTAGAGACTGATGCAAGTCAAAAGGGGATTGGGGCAGTTTTGACTCAGGATGGCAGACCATTGGCTTACCTTAGTAGAGCATTGGGGCCTAGATACATTGATCTTTCTATTTATGAGAAAGAGTATTTGGCTATACTTATGGCCATCTCCAAGTGGAGACATTACTTTGAAGGGGGAGTTTTTGTGATTAAAACAGATCATGAACCCCTAAAACACTTGTTGGAGCAGAAACTTACTACAACTATTCAAAAAAGGGGGCTTTCAAAACTGTTGGGACTGGATTACATTATTCAGTACAGGAAGGGAAAGCATAACCAAGTGGCTGATGCTTTGTCTAGGCAATTTGAAGATGAAGGTGAGAATTTTCAGATGAATACTGTTAACATTACCCCTATTTGGATGCAGGAAATTGAAGGAAGCTATAAGGGAGATGAATTGGCCCAGGAGAAAATTGTAGCTGCCACATTGGGGTCAAATGATGCTGGTAATGATTGGAAGTTTGGGAAAGGTATCTTGAGATTTAAAGAGAAGGTGTATGTTGGATCTACAGGTGAATTAAGGGGACAAATCCTGAACACCTTGCATGACTCACCCATGGAAGGACATCCTGGGACTCAAGCCACCTACCAAAGACTCAAGTTGTACTTCTACTGGCCTAATATGAAGAAATCAGTAGATACCTATGTGAAAGGATGTGAAGTTTGTCAGAGGACTAAGGTAGAACATGTTGCTAAGCCTGGACTCTTACAACCTATTCTAGTCCCTCAACAAGCCTGGGAGGTGATCACCATGGACTTCATAGAGGGATTGCCTAAATCCCAGAAATTTGACTGTATTCTGGTGATTGTGGACAAGTATTCTAAATATGGTCATTTTTTGGCTCTTTCTCACCCTTATTCTGCACTGGAGGTTGCTAGACTTTATCTTGACCAAGTTTATAAGCTTCATGGTCCCCCTAAGCTAGCCATATCAGACAGAGATAAGACCTTCACCAACCTTTTTTGGAGAGAGCTGATGAAGCAACTAGAAACTACCACTTACTTCAGTACTGCCTACCATCCTGAGACAGATGGGCAGACTGAGAGGTTGAACCAGTGCCTAGAACAATATCTTAGGTGTATGTGTTTTTTGACACCTAAGGACTGGGTTAAATGGCTACCACAAGCTGAGTGGTGGTACAATACTAATTACCACTCAGCTCTAGGAATGACTCCATTCCAAGCCATTTATGGTTACCCACCTCCAATGCTGAATTGGAGTAAGAACACTATGGTCCATAGTGTTGATGAAATGATGCAGGAAAGGCAAAAATTGAACCACATACTCAAAGAACAGTTACACAAAGCACAGAATCGTATGAAGCAATTTGCAGATCGAAACAGAACAGACAGAGAATTCAAAGTGGGGGAAGAAGTTTACCTTAAACTCCAGCCATATCGTCAATCCTCTGTGGCCATTAGGAAGAATGTGAAGTTGACCGCTCGTTATTACGGACCTTACAAAATACAGAAACGCATTGGGTTAGTGGCGTATCAGTTGCAGTTACCAGAAACATCAAAAATACACCCCGTATTTCATGTGAGCCTGTTGAAAAGAAAAGTGGGGCACAAAAGCGTTACCTCTACAGATCCTCCAGAGGTGGGAGACGATGGGCAACTGAAGGTATTCCCAGCAGCGGTATTAGACAAGCGGATGGTTAAGAGGCATAATAGAGCCATAACCCAACTTCTGATCCAGTGGTCCAATTTGGGAGTGGAGAGTGCGACTTGGGAAGATTACTCAACACTGAAAGCTCAATTTCCTGAATTCGATCCTTGGGGACAAGAACCGAATGAAGCGAGGAGAATTGTCATGGTAAAAGGAGAAGAATTAGGGACGAATCGAACTTTGATCGAGAAATTAGGGTTGGAGATAAAAGGAATTGGGGAATCAAACATAATTGGGGAAAAACTCGAATTGGGGATGTTATCTGAGGAAAGGAGCAGCCACGACGTCGTTCAGACCACAAGAGAAAACGCTGTCGTTTCAATTAATGGAGACCATGGGTCAGCTTGTCTGAATTCCAACCAGAGGATCGGGCCAGTGATGACTAAGCCCACCTTGTCTGAAGAAGACCAAAACAAACAATTAGGCAACAGCTAAGAGGTGTCTGTTATAACAGAATTACAGGTGTCCAAGAACAAATTTGTCCTGTGTCCTAGCTAGTATATGAAAACAAGTTTGTAAAGATGAGATTTTTATCAAAGAAATGAATGCAGACTTCTTTTCTCTCAAATTCTACTTCTGAAACCTATTTCTCTTCTAAATTCATAACAGTTTGAAACGTTTTGACATGTTTTTGTTCATTTGATGGTGCAGATGTTGACATCAAAAGATAACAATTTCATAGGATTTACATTTAAGAAATCAGATATTGTTAAGTCACTAGAAAGTTCAGGTATACTTCTTTATATGCTCTGTGCATTTTTTAACAACTAGTTCTAGCATTCTATCTTCACTAAAGGCTAAAGCTGCTTCAGTTTGGTTAATGGTGGAGTTCACAATTCATTTATGTTTTTCCTGACACAAATTCTGTGTTAGGAAACTAGAGAGTTATCAAGTAATAATACTTCACTGCCAAGGACAAATTACATGTAGCAGTAGAAAATACCAATTTACAAGGTACTTCGAGGGCCTTTTCCTCCCAGAATTAACCAGAAAACCCACTGAAAAGCCTGCCCTCTCTTCCTTTCTTTCTAATACAAATAACTCACACCAAATAACTGTTAGTAACTGCTAGAAACCATAAAAACACAACTTAAATTAAACTGATGGTAACTACTAGAGACCATCACTCCATAATAAACAATAAGCAACATAATATACTAAATCATCTAGTCAGTCTTGCTTCTACAAACGTAGACATTAGGAACTGCAGGTCTAACATTCAGATTCAGGTTTTGCTTGGTATGAAGGATGAAAAATTAGTTAATCAAATGGTTAAGATTCAAAGTAAGTGGTTATGAATCTTAATCAATTGATTAACTAATTTTCTATCTTTCCTTTGTTCCACCCTTCATACCAAGCAAGACCTAAACGTCAATGTCTTCTCATTGAGAAAAGTCTGTCTACTTCAAAGCCATGGGAATCTTTTTCTCATTTTACAGATCTAGTACTTATAAATTACGGATTTAATTTTTACTTGTATTGTTTTGGGACAGGGGTTCTCACACATCAGTTTTGGTGACTGTTCATAGATACTATCATGACTTAACAAACTACTGTTCTGGAATCATATTTTTATCATATGCATTGCAGGAATTGACATGAGATACAATGGACCTTCAAAAGCCCCTTCTATCATTTCCTTGTTAGGTATGCTCTCTCTATATGGGTAAATAAATGATTAATATTATTTCTTTATTTCTTTTCTTTCAATAATTCTCATTTTTTACCGTTCATTTCAATCATCTATTTACTTGAATTTAGCAGTCCAAAAACAAGTGTAAAACTTCAAGTTTTACATGGTATGAGGATCCTATATCTCTCTATATCCCGAAAGATCCTCACTGTCACGAGGAAGAAAGTTTCTTATTCTACTTTTTATGCATTTGTCGTTGTAGAATGTATGGCTGCTTTCCGATTGATGCAAAGAATGTATCTTCACAGTAATTACTATAATATACCTTGTAGCATTAAAAACTAGCTAGTTGCTCTTGTTTCACAAGGAAGCAATATATCATAATTCTTTGCCCCTAAACTGATATTTCTATAATATCTAGAATAGTTGTTTAGCATATGACGACGTAGACGGCTGAATTTCCCCCACTTTTCTCTTTTTGTCACATTCTTCCGTAGCTGATTTCAGTTTGAGTTGGAATCTGTCAAATATGTAATGTGATATATTTCTTTACTCAAAAGATACCCCTTTAAATGTAAAAACAAAAAAGGAGTCCTTTTTCATTTCAATAGATTTTATCTTAAAGTGACCAAGTCCTCTCCATCTTAAACTTGTCCATATCAATAACATTATTGCAATTTACAGGTCGAATCGATCTTCAGGAAACGGTAATGCCGGAGGACGAGCACATGTGATGTTAGTTTCATCTCAGGTACACACTCTGCAACCCCCCAATGGGGATTCAAATATCCATTTGAGATTGAATTAGTGAAAGAATTGGTGCTGCTTGGCGTCAACTAAAAATATTTCAAATCATCTTTGATCACAATATCCTTGTTTTCTGTACAAGGTCTGTAAAGCCAAAACTACGTTCAAGTTTCAACCTATTTTGATTGTATTTTTTTTTAATTTTACTACACTTGTTTTGCCTTCTTTATTGTGATTCCATTATTGGTAAGTTTCACCACGTCATCCATGAGTCCAATCATTAAATACTATTTATCTCATTATTTTTTTCGTTTAATTCATTTTAAAAACAGTTTTTTTAAGTGAAGATTCATTGAAAAAATATATGATATAAAAAAATAATAGATTAAATAATTTTTTATGAACACGTAGTGGGATTTAATTTTTTTTTTACTCACTTATTTCAGATAACAGTAATCTTATCTCCAAGTTTCAACGAATCATAAAGAAATCAAGAAAAGAAAGGGGAAGATTAGATATTTTGAAGGCCAATAAATATCTTCCCGCTGTAAACCCTAAGAATTGACGTGGCAAAGTGAAAGTGCCATGACGTGTAAAAGCGATGACAACCGTAACCATCTTTTGTCCCTCCTCCCCTTAAACATCACCTCCTCGTAGTATCTCACCCGCCAATTGTAGCCTCTTCTTTCTTCTTCTTCTCTTCTCTCAAATATTTCTCTTTTAAGGAAAAATTGTAATCTTTTCAACACAGGGGATCTTTTCTTGTGTGGTGTTTTTTGCATGGAGGGTTTTAGGAATATTGAGTCTCTGACGAGTTCAGGGGCTTCTGCCTCTGAGTTGACTCCTAAGAGATCGCCCGAGTTTGCTCACCATGGACAAAATCCAAGCCTGGTACACCCTCTCCTTCTTCTTCCTAGATCTTTTATGGTTATTGAGTTATGCATCAACGAAATTGAGTCATGGGTTTCTTTTTCTTTTCCCCTCGTTTAAAAGGAAGCAAATTTAGCTTTTAAATCAACTAAATTTCCAAACTTCACTTTCAAGCATATACTAATATTTAATACTAAGCTTCTTTACATGTTAAATTTTTATCATTTTCAATCATGCAGATCCTTTTGGTTTTCATTAATAACGTTTCTGTTGAGCATTAAAACTGAAGTTTTAAGAAGAAGAAAACAAGTATTTATGATTAGATGCTTCCAACTTCCAAGTATCAATTTCATGGTATTGATGCTGTAGATGTAGTTGGCTCTTGGCTCTATGTTTTCCATTTTTAATTTGGGTTTGCTTATTTCTTTCTAATCTGTTTTTTTACACAATTATTCGTTTACTTTGGGTGAACTTACTAATCATGGCTGTTAATGATAACACAACAGGGTTCTCTGATAACAAAATCTATCTCTACAGAATGGACAGATGAGAAGCACAGTTTATACCTTAAATCCATGGAATCATCGTTTGTTAACCAGTTATATGATTCTATTTCTCTTGGCTGGAACTCAAAGGACAAATTGCCAGGATCAAAATCATCAAGGAGAACTAATTGTATCTCTTCAGGCCAGGTTAAAGTTCTATCTCTGCTTCTTGATCATGATGGAGTTGCCTCTCTATTTCCTATGCCAAATCTTATTTACTGCATGTTCCAATCTTAATGCAGTTTAAGGTTCTTCTAGGTGGTTGCTGGAAGAAGATCAATTTTGAAAGGCCTAGATTTCAATCGAATAAAAGAGATGGCTCTCGTTCTTTTGTGGCAAGTCCTTGGATCCAGCACTTCCGATCTGGGTCTAGGTCTTGTGGTGTTTTAGCCTCTTGTAGTCTCCAAGATAATGATTCATCCAAAGGTAATAAAACAAACGATGTTAATGTTGTGTTCATGATGATGTTATCTAAAGTTCTTGTTTTAGGACTGTGCCTGTGGTGGTTACCTGAGTTAATTCATCCAACCATGTCTTTCTTGATATTAGACTTTTAAGGTTGATTTTACTATGTTTTACTTGAAGTGATTTCTTTCTATTATGTGTTTGGGGTGTAACAAAATAAATTTATTCATGATTATCTGATGTATATCATATAGCATGATTAGCATCCTTCCCTGTACAGTTCAAATCATTGAAGCTTACAATTTGAGTTTGAGCTCTATTCATTTAGTCCTCATATTTGTATGGTGGCTCGTAATCATGGTCGTGCTGTTAAATTTCTTGCAACTTTGCCTGGGACACTTGGTTTGAAAGTGAGAATGAATTCTCGGCATTCCTTACATTTTTAAAAAAAACATATCATTTAGTCCTCAGGTGGCTTATGTTTCTTGTTAGGACCAAAGAGGCATACATTTATTTGTTTTTCATACAATGTTTGCCAATGAATTTTCTATTTTGCAATAGAAGAGGTGCTTAAAGTGACATCTTTAAGATGTCAAAATAATTGAACTCGAAAAGTTTGGTTGGTTTGTTGCAGAGATGTCGGATCAGAACTTCGTAGACGAGGAACAAAGTGAAAAGACTAGCGGTGAATGTAGCCGAAAGAGGCTGAAAACTTCAATAACCAATGCTTCATGCAATGATCAGGTACAATTGATTAGCATTGATCTTTTACTTATAATAGCAAAGATTCTAAAACAGTAGTATAAATCACTTATTTTAATCCTAAGCATCTAGCACTTTTCTCATTTTGTTTTTAGATTGTTCCATGAATTGACGATTACGATAAATAAAAGGTGGGCATCTACCAGTGAGACTCCCTTATGGAAACACACACACACAAGTGCTGTGTGTAGTTGCATCCCGATAGAGTGAGCCAAAGGATTCCATAGCCGTTCATTTTTGGTGACTTGAGTAACATAAATTTCAAATGCCGAATGTTTTTGTGTTACATGCATGTATGTATGTGAGTAGTTGATTTAGGGTTTGTTCTTTTGTAAGCAGAGCATGGGCGGTATTTAACGAGGTCGAAGAAGATTCTGACTGAGTAGTCACTTTATAATCCAAGCTTGCAGACAAAACAAATTGTATCATGTAACAACTTAGTGTCTAAAACTGCATTCTTCTCTGTTAGATGCTCGTTTACGTTCGTTTCATATTCTAAGGAATGAATCAAGATTTTCTAAGAACATTAATGGGGGGAGATATTCAACAGCTCATCAAGTTTGATGGTAGCGGAGGAGAGGCTACTCATTGCCAGTGCTAGTACTCGTTCAAGGTTTCAGTGAGTAATTACACTAATAAAAAAATTTATCTTTTTTTAAAGGTCCTTTTTGAATTTCATTAACGGAGTGGATACTTATTTTTAACTTACTATTTATAAGTTACGCTGAAATGAAGTTATTGAAATAGATGAATTATGAATTATAGATAACGTAGTGAATAAGACTAATCTAATAATTTCTCTAATCTATCCGATACAATAACTGTATTTAAGGTGAGAAAATAGAATAAAAATTTCAAATTATTCTTTTAGCTAGTCTTTATTCTTCCAGCAAAATTGAGCAATTTTCGAGGCTCGACTCGAGTAAAGTAAGCAATTACATAATATTATAGTTATTATTTTTTTAATGATTATGATAAAATTTAGGGTTTATAAATTTAAACTTAAATCCTTATTGTATTACCTTAAAATCTAAACCTTAACTTTTAAACCTTAAATTATAACTCCAACCCATATATTTTAATAATTTGTCATAAATTCTAAACTATGTTCTTAAACCTTATTACTAACGTGTTTGTGAAAAATTTTAATTTTCACTATATTGTATTGGATATAGAGGTGTTTATAACTGGCTAAGTAGGATCTGAAAACCCAAATGAGTCCAATATCATTAGATTATGTTTCACCTTCTCTTTTACTTTTTTAACTTACAATATGAGTTTATTAGTTCGTTGGGTACTCAATGAATCAATTATGAACACCTCTAATTGAATATCAATCTTTATAAAATTTTATCATGTGTTTATGTTCCGATACTTCGTAAATTTTTATCAATTTTAAAATTATATAAATAAGATCATAATCTTTTATTTTTTAAAAGTTTAAAATAATAATTCAAAAATTAAATTTTAATACTTAATTTTTTTTTCATTTATATTCCATCCAATATTTCATCCTAATTCTATTTCGATCAGGAAGTTTCCCAAGAGAGTAGATACATCTTTTCATTCAAGAAAGAAGTTTACTGAACTTTAAACCATTATTTGATCTGGTTTAGTAAAGGTATCTATGGAATTTACATTGATTTCTATATTTCAAGATACCCATTTCAATGGCTCCAAATTCCATATATATATATACAATCGGCTTCATTAGGTGTACCTACATACATCTGTTAAACATGTATATGATGGTACATGTCACATTTTGTTTTATTAATCAGCATAATCTCTAATTCTTTCCTCACATTTCTTGTGGTCCATCAGGAAATCTTCAGGTGGTTGAGACTAGCAATCAAAGAGATTAAATTAAGCCAGAGCAGGTAGCTCAAGAGAACCATTTATTAGTATATTGTTGCTGAAATTGATGTCATTGGCTAAACGTGAAAACACTGCCAGAACTTGGTTTTAAAACAGCCCAATTGATCACAGTTTACATGATGTTGGATTATAAGACTCTTCTGGTACAAAAACAAAACGTTTTTATTATATAAAAAAATAAAATATTGTTGCCCAGGTTTCAAGTTGGATCGGTATGAATTTAGATAATTTTTGTTATGATCACTTTAAGTCGTTTTGTATTTTAGTTTGTTTCGAGTTTGGATCGAGTTTAGATTTGAGTTATAATTGTTAATATTTTATAATAAAATCGAGTTGAATCGTGATTAAATTTAAGTTGATTGAAATGTATTTTTTGAGTTTGATTTATTTTGAGTTTACTTAATTTATTTTAGGGTTTGAATCAATTTGATTAGAGTTGTTGATTTTTTATTGAACTTAATTAATTACAATCTGAATTTGAGTACGTCAGATTAGATCGTTGACTTCTACGTAAAGGTGGCAAACATATTATTTGGTTAGGATTCAATTTAGATCATTTCAGTTTAAATTTAGTTCAAATCGATTCAGTTTTAGTCTGATTTAATTTTTTTAGTTTGGTTTTAAGGTGGTTCGATTCGGGTTAGCAGGTTAGCAAAAGATCGATTGATTCCATTCGGGTTTTCAGGCCAAGTTATATTTTTATACCTTATATATCACTCCGTTGAAATCAATTTATTTTTTTAATTGTGTAACATTTCACGTCCTATCTTTCTTTATTTTAATGATTTTTTCTTTATTTTGGGTTGCTTTCAGTTCAGTTGAAATCAGTTTGTGTTCGTTCGGTTCGATTGAAAATTGGTTTTATTTCATTCAATTCAATTGAAAATCGATTTCATTCCATTTTCGATTCAACTAAATTTTGGATCAATTTTGGTTCGGTTCAATTTATTTCGGTTTTCGGATCAAATTCAAGCCATCACGCTAAGATCAATTTCGAGTTTTGGTTTAAACTTATCTATTAGGTTCTTGGGTCTCGAATCAAATTTTAATCGATTTGATTAAAGTTGTCAACTTTTTTTTATCAATTCGAATTAATTTAATTTTGAATTTGAATATGAATTGTTGAGTTCTACGTGATGAATAGAAATGATCATTTATCTATTTTTAATGTTTTTATTTGTCTCACGTTAAAAAAAATTTAAGGTTAAAGTTATTGTTAAGAAATTAAGGATATAATATATTTTTAATGTTTAAGATTATAACTTAAAAATTATAATATTTAATTTTGGACGTAACAAAAGTATTAAAAATTTGAGGATTTTTGTCCCGGGACAATCACGCCCTTTCCAGAAGAAGAGAATTTCCCTTTATTTGCACCGAAGTCCAGAATTCATCAAAAGACAACTCTTTTGCTGAAGATATTGTACAAAATGGTATGCTATATCTATCATCAAGACTTGAATTACAAACAAAGCATGATGATATATAATGTTGAATACAGAAAATTAAAAAAAACGAAAACGAAAATGAAAAAAGAAAAAGAAACATTACAAACTCTAATCGATCAAATTTTTTCGTCTTGAATCTGTAATTTTAATCTTCCAATGCTTATCTTTCAACCCTGAATCTTTAGCCTTCTTTCTATCCCACTCCAACTCGATCTTTCTTCTCTTTGTTAACCTACAAAAGTTCTGCAATTTTTCATCCATGGAGTCATGGAACTTCCACCATCTCTTATGAGCTGCATCACTGGCATAAACATGGTGATCTCTTTTGTTCCAGTTACAATCGTAGTCCCTATAGCAACGCCATGGCTTCAATCCCAAGTAATGTATCGAGTAAAGCTTCGGCGGATCGGCTGCAAAAAGTTGGTCCTTTAAATCTCTTTCAGCTGTTTCGTTAGACCAAATATTCTTGAGGAAATTCACTCTCCTCGGCAGACGATGCCACCATACGAACACTTCATTGAGAAAGCCTTGGTCTCCTCCATTGTACGAGAAGATTTCTTCACGTTTGTTCATTAAAAGCTTGAACGTGCAATTCGACGGCTCAATCACCATGATGCCTGAATTGAAAATCCAAACGTCGTTGCCCGTAGCTGTCATTTGAGGGAAATGGAAAAGGTGGTCAAGGTTTCGTAACACCATGATGTCTGCATCGATGAAAATCACCTTTTCGTAATCTGTAAGCTGCCAAAGCCTGAACTTGCTGTAGTTGTATTCGTTGTAGGTGTGCTTTTGGGCACGAGGGTTCCGGATTCTCTTTATGAACCGGAGCTTCCATCCGGCCGCCTTGAGAGCGTTGCGCTTTGGTTCGGGGATGGAGTCATCCAGGAGAAGGACGAGGTCGCGTTTGGTGCCGGTTTTTCGGAGACTTTGGGCAAGGGTTATCGCACCACAAACGTACACTTCAGAAGAATGTAGCACTGTGGCGTAGGCTTCACGTTTGGTGTTCCTTGTTGCATGCTTGATCGAAACATCAAATACTTTATTGTCTCCTGAAATTATCATATGATATGCAATTTTTTATGTCCTTTCTGATATGAAATATATAAAACGTGATAGCTACTACTACTACACACGTCTTAGACTTTTCCAGCAAGTAAAGTCAAATTTAGAATTGGTATTTGGAAGTTCCTAATTATATTAACATCAATATCAATGATCCATCTAGTCCTTGTGCCAAGTTTTGTTGTTCAACTGGCTTCAGAAAGCTCAGTAGGAATAATTTTCTTTACAGAAATGGTGAAGAATTTTGAAAGCAAAGGATCTTATCTTACCTTGTCCCCTTAATGGAAACGCTAGCTTGCAGGATCCAACAGGCAATTCAAGCTTTTGTTCTAACTTTGCGGCTTCTGGTTCATAGTACCACCAATCCCCTTCCTGTTTCACCAAATCATTGCACCTAAAAATCTCCAACATGGGCCTGCATTTGCTCATAAACACAACTTTGTTCCTCCCTTTCCAGTCCCTTTTCCCTTTCTTGACTGCCAAGTTTGCTGTTATGAGATGAAGTTGAAGCCTGAAAACCTCCCTAGCCCAGCCTTCTACAGGGTACTTGCATGGCAGCTTCACCACTATCAAGTCCATGTTCAGGTACTCATCGAAGTCCGGCATCGGTATCTCGGGGCATTTCGGCACTTTCTTTCGTTCTTCTTCATCAATCCATTCTGGGAACAAATCTTGCCATTTTAAAAGCTCGGAGACTCGCTCGAAATGGACCGGAATCGTCTCCCCATGTTTTCTCCACTCACTAAAATCCCCACCTTCGAAATTCACCATCCCAATCTTCAATCCACCTCCAAATCCATCAACCAAGCTTGGCACCTCTAACATGGTTAAATTTCTGTCAACCTCCAAAACTGTCACCATTTTCACCTCTTTCTCCAGCTACATACCAAATCACCATGTATTGCATTAAGATCAAAGAAAAATAAATATGTCTGATTGCACCATGAATTAAAACAAATGCAAATATTTGAGACTCAGCTCACCTTACCTTGTGATGACACTCGCGAAACGAGCATCGAACAACCGATGCCGCATTCTGGAAATATAGAGAAGAATTTGGTCCCAAGAGAAGAGCTCCATAGATAATCATAAAGAATGCAATAAAAACCAGGTTGATCCTAACCAAAACATTTGAAGGTGTTGCCTTGAGTTTTTGAAGACCCTGTCCTAACTCCCCCATGTCCTCCCGTCCTCACTGCAAACACAATATCTATCTGTCTGTACTTATATAAGTGTCTGCAAATATGATTATAAATATCATTTATGTTTAAAATAATGAATTATGATGATGATTGATGATTATAAAAGTACAGGATTTTGAAGGGTGTAGTAGTTGGAGAGCGTAACGAAGAGTAGAGTGAGAAATTTAGAGTAATATTTCAACAGCATTTAAAAAGCTCCATATGTCGTTTCAATTGGTCATGAGTTTTCTTCCCTTTTCAGACAAAAAGACCGAGGCGTGGCGAAAGCTTTACTTCCAAGCCGTCCTAATTTAAATATCAATTTACACCTTGTCATTAGATAAAATTAAATTAAAATTTTAAATCACCAACTATTATTTAGCCTAATAAGAGAAATGTTAGATTTTTAAATAAAATTAAAAGTTTAAATTTTGATATAAATAATTTTTTATTATCATATATCTTTATAATTTTGATTTTGATTTTAATTAATTAATTAATTACAATTTTTCTCTAAATTAGCACCTGCATCTTTACCGTTTTTTCCTTGTACTGTTGGGTTTGTTGCTACTAAATATAACTTTAAAAAATTATTTATAAAATATTATTTTTGTAATTCATAAATACAACTTATACATGTTATTGATAATAATAAACATAATAAAAACAGAAACACCAGTTCATTGAGGGACAGGCTTTAGAATAAACGTGTACCTTTCTTTTTCATTATATGTATATGACTGGATAAATTCGATTAAAAAAAAAGTAAATTATTTAATTTGACTTTAGACGAAAGATTGATTCTTTTCTATTCGATTCGTATTTTCATAAACTTGACTTAACTAGAAATTATTTTTAAATAAAGTTTGAGCTAAGAAATAAAAATTTAAATAACTCAAACTTTTAGTAATTAGTTATTCATTTTTCATATTCGATTTGAATCTGTTAATTTTGTAAGATATATTATATATGCATATAGAAATATACATGTACAATTAAATTTGTATAGAAACTTAAAAACTCGATTTCACTCAAATTCTATAAATTTAACTCGATTCAAAAAAAAAATTATAAAATAAGACTTACAAACCTGAATAACTCAAAAAAAAAAATTCAACTTATCGAACGTCCAACCCTATATATATTATTTTCTATTGCAACTATATTGTTTGTGATTGCTCCAACTTTACACTAAAAGTAAATAATCATTTAATCAGCATTTTTAGTCTGCTATTTAGTTTGAGCATACAAAAGGAAAGTGATATTTATTTTAAAAATATAAATATATCTCTATTTAATAAAAATAAATAAATAAATTGATGATAATTCTTTAATGAATCATTCTAATAGGTGAATTTTATACTTAATTTAGTTAAATAGGTCTTTCAACAACCATTTGGTTGCCCCGTCCACTTCCTACATGCAATGAAATGTCCCTTTTAGCCGTTCGACAAGTATTAAATTAATTAAATTCTACATATACTATGATTGACTGGCTCTACCAACATATGCTTTCGAATGAGCAGTTTGTCCCTTCCATCAAACAATGATTTAACGAATCAATTAGGTTGGACATCGGTATCAGAAGAGCAGATTCATTATTATGTAAATGTTAATTAACAATAACTTCACATTTTAATTCGATTGGAACCCAACAAGTAGGGGTGTTCATTGTCGGATATCGGATCCGATCTAATTTTTTTGGATATTCGGGTTTTCAGATCAATGATATAGTGATTCGTATCCGATACGGAAAAAAGCGGATATTCGCATGTTCGGATATTGGATATTCGGATATCCAATTATTCAAAAATATAATTTGATTATGCTAATTTTTCGAATTTGAAAGTTGTATTTATAAAAAAATTAGAATTTCGAATATAATAAACAATAAATTACTAAATATAATAAGATTCACAATTATGAAAGTTTTAATTTTTAATTTTTTAATATAACAAACACTAAATTGTTAAATAGAACAAGATTAATATTAAAAAAAATCAATTTTTAGATTTTCAAATTTTTGGATAATCCGTATCCGATCCGGAAAACTTAAAATCGGATTAGATATCCGATCCAAAAATAAAACCGGATCGAATATCCGAATTTTCGGATCGAATCAATGGATAATTGAATCGACCGGATCGGATATTTTTGAACACTCCTACCAAAACGTGTCCCAATGAAAAAATAAATGATGTTCTTCTTAGGAGATACAAGTTCAAATCGTTTTGTCTACATTGTGTATGCGTATTACCATAAAGTTAAGAATATATATAAACAAATACTAGCTTGTAATCGTTTCTAGACTATTAAATTTTTTTTAATTCAATTACTTTACATAATTATTTTATAGAAAAAATAATGAAATTAAAATTTGAATTTTAGATTAGGTAACTTTTGTCTCGTGTCCATAGCTTTGAAAGTATAGAAATGACAAGTGAAGTACACAATTTGCCCCCACATCCATAGGTCAGCTTGTCTAAGTTGATAATTACACATTGGAGTTTAGGGTCATGAATGTATCCATATTAATTAGGAAAGAAAGATTCCAACATTGCTTTCCCACCCTCTTTGGGTAGAAGATCAAAACTAATCATTGTGTCAAACCTATAATTAGTGAATCAAATGCTCTATGATTTGAATAATCATGCATCAATTATTGACCATACTACTAATGTTAATGGAATCATCCAATTATTTGTGTGTTACCAATTAATAGTTTTTATTAAAAAAATCAATAAATTGTACGAGCCTTTTTACCTAAGTGATTAAAAAAATGGCTGTTGTTCCTAGAGGTCACGGGTTCGAATACCAATGATGTTAGCAAAGTGATTGTAATTGTACGATCAATGTCAAATGATAGAGTAATAGTCTAAAATAAATACATGATAATATTTGTTTATATTTTTTTAATATTATAAAAACGATTGAATTCGGATCTTTTAGGACAAAAGAGCATTGTCACCTAGGGTGAGCTCTGAAAATACAATAGTTTAGTTATCTTGAATTATATAGTTTAATTAGTTATTGTATTGTTATGGACATCAAGACTAATAAGGGCATCTCCATGGATGGAAAGCTTTCAATGACCATGGACGAGTTCAATTAGTTAAAGAAGTTGGACGACGACAAAGATGGGCGTATCAGCAAGGAAGAAGTCCAAACTACTGTTTACAAGACCGGTGGACGATTCTGCCGATGGAAGATCTGGCGTAGGATACGGTCGGCCGACGCTGATAATAGTGGCTACTGGCTTTATATGAAAATGAGATCACCAACCTTGTTGATTTTGCAGACAAATA
Source organism: Abelmoschus esculentus (assembly GCA_035048815.1). NCBI lineage: Eukaryota > Viridiplantae > Streptophyta > Magnoliopsida > Malvales > Malvaceae > Abelmoschus > Abelmoschus esculentus. Next base: position 14,800,785 of record JAUCBN010000026.1, read on the forward strand.
TTTGGGTGTCAGAATCCTTCATGTGTAGTGAAATATTATTAATCTTACGTGTAATCACCCATTTTTAACCAGAATGTTAAAAATTTAAACTATCGCGATTTAAATAAGGGCCTTTAATGTTGCACTATTTCATGTTTTGTCGTGTATATGCCATATATGTGTTTTATCGATAGGACTAGTATACGTGTTTTTATGCGTTATTTATGCATGTTTTTTTTTGTGTGTGATATTTATGCGTGTGTTTAATTTATATATATATGTGTATTGTGTGTGTATATGTTATTTATATTTGTTATTCTGTGTGACTAATGTAAGTAATTATGATTGTTAACATTTATGTTCTGGCCCAAAGAATTAAAATTAAAAAAAACCATAAATAAATAACTAAACCCATCAGTCCAAATTAATTACAACTCTAGACCCATTTCATTACAAGCCCAATATTTACATGGCCCAAGCTTTTGGAAAACCCTAATTGTTAACTATCTTTTGCTGCAGCCGTCAGGCTCTCTGGACCATTGGATCAGAGACAAGATGAATGGCCAGGATTGGACTCCAGACTCCCAACACGTCCAAGCACGCGACCACTCGCTCAACCCGTGATTCTTCGACTGCCGAACGCCTCTCCGCCGCTCACCAACCACCTGCAAAAAGAAAATGTCAGAATCAAATTACAAAAAAGGAGAAAGGGTGAATCTGCAAGCAATGTGATATGCCCAAGATATTAACCAAAAGAAACAATTGACAGACGGATTAATCTCTGAAAAGCTTTAATTTCTGTAAAAGGAAAAGGCAGCAAAAAAGACCAGTATTGTAACCCCAATATATGATATCTAAGAAACAATAGAAAAGGGGACTTCTTCTTGTAATCGATTATCTATCAGAAATCAAAGAACGAAAAACTCTAGAATACTCTCTGGTAAAATCATCTTCTCTTTATTCCTTTGCATATATCTTTTAAACAATAACAAAAGAGAGACAGAAATAAAAATAGTTTTGAGAGATCTTCCTTTCTCAGTTGTATAAGCCTTGTCACCGGCGATAATCTCCCTAGCGAGTGAGCCTCCGTGAACAAGCAACATTGAAAGGAACTCTCTTTTTTGGGTTTTATCCTAATGCATATTCACTTCTCTGAGTGTGAATTTGTTTAAACTCTCTGAACCCCCTTTCGGTGAAGATCGACGGTAAGCCAAGGAGGGCCTAGGTAAACTACAGTTAAAGCCAGGCTGAGGCTAGAGATTCTCGATCAAATTTGCATTTGGTTTCAGTGAATATTTTCTGGCTTCTGGATTTTTGGTTTATTTTTCTGAGTTGAGATCTATTGTTAATAAGAACAAGAGAAAAACCAGAGGGAGAGAAGAAAGTTAAGTCTTTTACTCATCATTAAAATGAAGCAAAAATTTAATCTTATCGTTTTGAAGTTTTACTTTATTTTAATTTGTTTTCTTTTCTTTTAATTTCTCTAATTTCAAGCGTGAATTTAATGTTCTACATTTATTATTTCGTAGCCATTCCTCCTTTTATTTACTCGTACACTGCATCTGTGCCGTGTCAATTTGCATTCCACATTTATTATTTTTATTCTTTCCATGATTTCCTGCGACTTAATTGCTCTATTAATGCACTTCATTGCCTTTATTATTTCTCATAATTATCCATCTGTCCATATTTCGATTATAATGCACTCTTAATTATATTTCTCCAATTAATGAAAGGTCTCATGTTGCCTTTATGGTATAACCTTATATTTTAACATGTCACATATTCTATATTATTTATGATACATGCATGTTGTATATGCTTCTTTTTCTTCCACATGTAAAGTATGTCTTATAAATTTACTGGAAGTATTGTTTTATTACTTTCAAGTGTTGTTTTGTTGAGATACTCGGCTAGGGACACGTTAGTATGAAATCTACATCCATGGGTGTCGGCATATATGGGTGTTTGATCATATTTTGAAATCAAATATTAAAATATAGTGCAAACATAAAATCTGAAATCAAGCGAACGACAGGCATGAGTTTATTTAGGACTTTTTAAGGTCGTTAGTTTTATGGTAATTCATTTGGTTATATTTTCATTGCACATTGGTCGGTTTCACATTATTTTAGGAATCAGTATCTTGCTTATGATTTTAGTAATTATCTCATGTTTGTAAATTGCTTCCCATTTAAGATTGCATATTCGACAATTAATTTGTTAATGCGGGCCTCTAAATTCAGTCGTAAGCGAGGCCAACTCCAGTGTAGTGGTGGTGGTTCGGACGCTTACCTTCGGGTTTAGTTGCTTTAAAATAAATACGCACATTTAATTAAAATTATTTCGATCGTCAAATTAGCCCGGAAAATTTAATATTAATGAAGTGGTAATTAAATAAAGTACCAATTTTTGGGCAGTGTGGGGGTGCTAATCCTTCCCCATCCGTAACCGACTCCCGAACCCCAATTTTTAAATCTCTGGTTTTATGGTGTCCGGTCTACCTAAACGGCCGGTGGCGACTCCAATTTTTCTAAAATCATATTTTAGCCGAAAACCCCACGTGGAAGACATTAATTTCAAAATGATACATCTGAAAATGTTTTCCAACTCGAAATGAAGAATTTTTAGCGATTTTAATTATTCGTGGATTTTCACATCGCTACAGATGGCGACTCCGTTGGGGACTAAATTTTGTTTTTTTCAAAACAAAAAGTGAGTCAAGCTTTTTAAACGATTACCGCTTTGCTAATATTAAAGATTTCGGGCTAAAATGACGATCAAATTAATTTTTAATTAAATTTGTGCTTTTATTTTTCCGCATTTAAAATTTACATCTAAACCCGTCATTCTAAGTGGGGGGAAAAGGCTAATGCTTTCGTGGAGATATCGTTCTCCCGTGTAGGCCCTAGCCGAAGTACCTTCGGGGCTCCACTACCTTATACTTTCGTAAGGATATCGTTCTTTCGTGTAGGCATAAGTGAACGAGTCCCCCTGAATTGAACCTGGTCAAAATGAACCTATAATGGGTGATGATCGGGGGCCTTGCTACTCTTAGTAGAGGATAGCTCGGACAATTCAGGTCCCCTTTTAGTGCCAACATTGCATGTAGAGAACTAGATTACCCACCTCGTCAGAGCCATGCGGATACCCTAGGTGAATTAGACGAGATATCTAGGGTTGTCTTTCTCTGTTTATCTTTCCGCATTATTTTCCTTAATTTATTTTTGTACAATCTATTCTTTTATCATTACTAATTTGTTTTCTTTTTGCTTTTCTTTTTGCATCCATCAACATTCTTGCATTTTTACATTAAAGGTGTTGGTTCGAGTGGTTCATTCAGCGAAGGATATTCTCACCATGAACAAAAGGTATCTACAGAAAGAAAGCCTTAATTCGGCCGTCAGACATTGGTCCGAAGTCAATCAACGGGTTCAAGGTAACAGCTTGCCAAGCGAAAGAATAGTCGATGGGTATACTTATGTGAGCCTACAATAGAACGACTTATGGGAACTTCAACAGATTTGGGAACAGTGGGATTCAAGACTACAGAATTTGTTTAGCGATAAATATGGAGACATTGCTCAATTAATCTATATCAAGATTAACCAATCATTGCTCAGAGCTATCTTTCGATTTTGGAATCCGGCCTTTTGTTGTTTCACGTTTAATGGGCAAGACCTGATGCCTACAACGGAGGAGTACACTGCTTTACTTAACCAGAAAACTGTACATAGGGATTGTATCTATTCAAAACCCCCTAAAAAACACAACTATGAGCTAAGATTGATGAATTTTGCCGGAATGAGTAACGAATGGGTAAAAGGTCTGATACGAGTTCGAGGAGATAGTATGGCCTTTGCATGGGAAAACATCCGAGAAATTATCCCAACACACCCAGATGAAGTGCTAAAGATGAATCTGTTCGCATTGGCGATATATGGGTTGATTATCTTTCCAAGGGTTCTCGGTAATATTGATATTGCCCTACTGGACCTGTTCGATCATTTAAAACAAAGAGCTAATCCAGTACCAACAATTTTAGCAGAAACCTTCATGTCTCTGAATGCAAGCAGACGGCATGAAGAAAGCCGATTTCGGGGATGCGCTCAGTTACTACAAGTATGGATTCAGAGTCATCTATGGAAGACCCCGAAGGGATTACTGCAAGGCTTCTCTTTCAAACATTTTTCACCACTGCGGGAATATCTGACACAAGAATGGCGTGAAGACATCAGTCGTAAAAAGTAGGCGCATATCCTTAGAAACATTCAAGCCGAAGACATAGTTTGGAGAGTTCCTTAGATGGGGAGGTCAAACAATTTCTTGTTCAGTTGCGGAGACTATGACTGGTTGTGGTTATTAGGGTTGTATGGGGGGATCAGTTGTGCCCCACTTTTAGTTTCGAGACAGTTTGATTCACGTCAGTTCATTCCTGTAACCGCCGGTCTAAGCCAAACGGAATTCTTTTTCAAAGGAGAATATCGGGCAAAAGTTCAAACTATCATGAAAGCATGGGACCATTGTTTTCGAATCCAAACATAAAGATCTTCCACACGTATGACTACCCCGGATTATGATCTTTGGGTTCGTCTAAGAATCAATAATGATCTACCACAACCGGACGAAGGACCAACTTTATCCTTGGAAGAACTCATGAAGGTAGTACCATCTGAAGCTGAGATTTTACGAAGTGAGCTTGAGGAAATCAAAAAGAGAATGGAAGTCTTGAACACCCAGCATGGAGAAGAGCTTTTTAGGGTAAGTTTGAATGTTGATGAACGTGATGGAATGATTAAACACCTACAGAAAGTGAACATTGAGTTAAGTGAGAAGAATGTTCTTTACCAACAAGATGTGGTCAAGCTACAGAACCAGGTGAATAATGCAAGTCGACGTAAGTTTCTGGCCGTTGAAAAGAAGAAAATAAAATACGAACAAATGATGGAAGAAGAAAAGAAAAACATCAAACAAGCGTTTGAAAATGAAAGGGAGAATTATCATCTTGCCTTGGAAAATGAAAAGCGTACGTCTAGGGACACCCTCCGTCGCGAGAAAGAAAGGGCCAAACATGAGATTGAAAGGGGTAAGCAAGCTATTGTATGCGAGCGAGAAAACACCGATGCGTGGAAGAGAAGATCAGTGGAGAATAGGAACCGACTCTTAGAAATGCAGAGCCTTTACAACGACACTATTTAGAATTTGAATCAAAGTCAGGCACAAAATGTGGAATTAGGAGGAAAACTAATGGAATTAGAACGAATGCTTCAAGACTACCAACAGAGTAATGGTTTCATTGAGTTGCGAGAAAGAGAATTGGAGGTCCATGATTTACGGGCTCGTATCTTGACCTTGGAAGCCACTGTAGAAGACTATCGAGAACGACTTTTGGTCTTTGAAGAATCTGCTACCGGAGGTGATCATTACTGGCAGGTTCGACTCCAAAATGTCGCTCAAATGATCACCAGTCGAGATCTCCGTCATACGACCATGATGACTGAAGTCCGGAAAGTAGCTCGAGACGTACTCGAAATAGCCACCGAAGCTGAAGTATTGCGTCAGTTTGTAGCTCCAAACATGCCTGAAGCTCATAGATTCTACAAGTTGCTTAGGGCTATAGACAAATTAGGATCTAAGGCTAGTCTTTATGTATAGGGCTAGTGATTTTAAATTGATGTAATGAACCTTTTTGTTTCCCGTGAAAAACAATCCGGTTGAATGATTATCAGTAGGAATCAACGCCTTTATTTACATCTCGCATCATCCACATTTGCATCATACATGCATTCGTTTTTACCAAACATCATTTTAATAATATGTGCATTGTGACAGAATTTTCTAAACCGCCATCATACCGCACTCACATTTCACACGCCACCGGAGGAAACAAATGGATGACCGCGTGGCCAATTTGGAAAAAGGCCAAAAGGACTTGGAAAATCGACTAGAGGATATTGCACAGAATATCAGCTCCCAAATCGCTCAATCTCAAGCGTCTATCTTGTCTGAGCTAGTAGCTTTATTGGGAAAGGATCAAGACAAGGAAAAGAGTGATAATGATAAAACGTCTGAACCCGATAATACTACATCCAATTGCAGAATATAGTCCAACGGAATAAACGTAGCAAGAAGGATATGTATTGATCCCGCAAGGGCATCACCCAGCCAACCGATCCAGACCCCGGAGAATCAGCCAATTGATGTTGAACGACTTTACGAAGAAGAAGTTCCCGATTTGAACTTGGTGGAGAAAATCCGAAATGAAGTTGAGAAGAAATGGGAGGAAAGATTTCGAGCGATGGAAGAGAAATTCAAAACCGTGCATAGTCAAGAGGAATCAGAGGATGCTAGTGAACTGAGTTTGGTGTCCGACTTAATATTGCCCCATAAATTTAAAACCCCAGATTTTGATAAATATGATGGAACGACTTGTCCATCTGCGCATGTCACAATGTACTGTCGCAAGATGGCAGCTTTTATCAAGGATGAAAAGTTGCTAATCCACTGTTTCCAGGATAGCTTAACCGGATCTGCTATCAGATGGTACACTCAGCTAAGTCGTACCAATATCAAATCATGGAGAGATCTATCTAGAGCATTTGTTGAGCAGTATAAGCATGTCACGGATATGGTACCCAGTCGTATCATGCTTGAGGGTATGTGGCAAAAATCGAACGAAAGTCTTCGTCAGTATGCACAGAGATGGCGAGATGTGGCCTCCCAGATTCAACCACCCATCCCGGAACATGAGATTACACCAATGTTTATCAACACTCTAAAAGGTGCTCTGTACGATAGACTGATTAATCATACCACCCAAAGTTTCGCCGATCTTATTCGAACCGGTGAATCTTTAGAAATGGCTATTAAAAGCGGAAGGATTGACAATGGTGATAATTCTCGCAAATACAATAAGAAAAAAGATGGGGAAGTGAATTCTGTCAACACCTACAACACCCCGAAGAATTATACTATTGCTCAACCACAGTCGTCAACCGGGAAACCTCAGAACAACAATCAGAAAGGGGAGAAAGCCCCTAGAAGGGAACAAGAGAAGCAAACATTTACCTCCTTACCAGTCTCATATGGGGAATTGTATACGCAACTATATAATGCAGACCTAGTACGCCCGTACATTGTGGCACCTTTTAAGCCTCCCTTCCCAGCTTGGTATGATTCCAACGCTCATTGCGAGTACCACGGCGGTGCCCCCGGTCACTCTATTGAGAATTGCCTGTCGTTTAAAAAATTGGTGCAAAACTTGATTAATACAGGAGTACTCAAGTTCGAGGAGCCCAATGTAGCTGCTAACCCTTTGCCAAACCACGGAAATCGAGGTGTGAATGCAGTTGAAGAAGAATCCACCAGAAAAGCTAAGGAGAGCATATTAGAGGTCAAATCACCACTCAGATGGGTCTTTCAGCAGTTGTGCATGACTCGTTTAATTGATAATGCAATGGTGTATGTGGAAAAAGGAGCGGGAAAGTATTGCGAGTTTCACCAAGATGATAGTCATGATATCCAAAAATGTGTTCAGTTTCAACGGCTAGTCCAACACTTGATGGATCAAAAACAAATCGAGTTCTTTGAAGAAGGAGCCGAACGTGAGGTGTATGCATCGGAGGATTCTAATACCAAATATGGCGTAGGACAACCCCTCATAATCTCATCTAAACCTCGAGATACAAGTACATCTCAGTACGAAGTCCTAAAGGCAACCCCTAAGATTGTCATTAGCACACCCAAGCCCTTCTCATTCAAGGACACGAAGCGAATCCCTTGGAGCTATGCTACAACTGTCACCATTCCCGACGAAACCCTATCAGGTAAACAAATAACTGATGATAAAGAAGAACAAGAAGGGGAGCCGAAAGATAAGCGAAGAGACAACAAAGGAGGGTTAGAAAGTAAAGAAGGAGAACCTGTAAATGAGGTGAGTCATTTCACCCGAAGTGGTCGATGTAGTTCCAGAAGTTATACCAAGCAAGGATGAAGTTGTACCTATTATTCCGGCTAGAATATTCGATGAGGAACCATCGCCAAAAATCAAAGAACCAGTAACAGAAGCGCAAGCCCAAGAGTTTTTGAGATTTTTGAGGCATAGCGAATACAACGTGGTGGAACAACTGCGGAAACAACCTGCCAGGATTACGGTATTGGAACTGTTGCTAAGTTCAGAAAAACATCGTGACGCATTACTGAAGGTGTTGAACCAAACCTTCGTGCCAGGAGATATTTCCGTATCCAAACTAGATCGTATTATAGGCCATATTACAGCCGATAACTATATTACGTTCAGTGATGATGAGATCCCCGAGGGAGGGATGGGATCTACCAAAGCTTTGAACATTACTGTCCATTGCAAGGGATACGTATTACCAGGTGTACTCCTCGACAATGGATCTGCGCTTAATGTGATGCCAATGGAAGTGCTACAAAAACTGCCCATAGACAATTCTCATCTCAAACCCTGTCACAATTCAATAAGGGCCTTCGATGGGACCCAAAGAGGAACATTGGGAAGGATAGAGGTGCCCTTGATTATCGGGCCAACAGAGTATACTGTGGAGTTTGTTGTGATGGACATTAGGCCTTCGTACAGTTGTCTGCTAGGGAGACCCTGGATTCACTCTGCCGGGGCAGTACCGTCATCGCTGCACCAAAAACTAAAATTCGTCATTGAAGGAAAGTTAGTCATGGTGGGGGCAGAACAAGAGATTATAACTTCTATGACGTCAGATGCCCCATATGTTCAGAATGATGAAGACGCTGTTGAATGTTCTTTCCGGGCATTGGAGTTTGTGAACGCTACGTTTGTAGCTGAAGGTAGCCGTATCCCTTATCCCAGACTGTCCAATACCACCAAAATATCAGTTCGCCAAACCTTAGGTCGTGGTGCCAAGACTGGAAAAGGGCTAGGAAAGAGATTACAGGGCAGTCTACGCCCTAAGAGTGTTATCTTCAAGAAAGATCGTTTTGGACTTGGGTACAGGCCCCGTATGCATCAAAGAAGAGAAGAGTATAGAAGGAAAGCCGAACAAAGAAAGGCTAGGATGAGGGGGGAAGATATCCCATGGGCCCCTATGACGTTCCCAGATATTAGAGACTCTTTCGTATCTGGTGGTTTTGTACATCCTGAGAAGAAAATACAGGAAGATATCGATGTCAGGGACCAACTAAATCAAGAAGAAGTGTTCGTTGATTCGCTTAAAGGGATGTACGTCAACACGATTGCTGAAGGTTACGCTACCAGTCGTGTGTTGACCAACATCCGTCCTTGTGCACCCGGGGAAACCCTCACCAATTGGGAGTGTGTTGATCTACCTGTAGTTTTTAGGGCCAGATCTGAGTAATGCTCTAGAACTTATCTTTTGTCACACGCCTAAGAGCGAGGAAGACTCTTTTTGTACATGGCTGACATGTTACAAACTCTTTTAACTTTTAATGAAAACGTCTTCCCTTTTGTTTAAATGGAAACTTCCTTGTCTTTTCTCTCTTCTTACTCTATTTTATTCGTTCATTCATTTATTCATTCATCACTCATACCCTTTCATGCAACCCATTCTATTCCCAATACTTTTGTCATTATTTTTTTTGTAGGTCTCCAATGATTAACTATATGAATGATACTTTGCCCAATTCCGAGGTGGATTTTGAACGTCTGGAGATTCAGGCAAATGTTGAGGAGGATGAAGAGGAATTAGGGTGCGAAATACCAGATGAGTTATTAAGAATGGTGGCTAGTGAAGAAAAGCAAATTTTGCCGCATCAGGAGGAAATTGAAATCGTGAATCTAGGGACTGATGATGAGATGAAGGAAATCAAAATTGGAACCACGTGCTCTTCAAAAATCCGAATTGAGCTAATAACTTTACTTTAAGAATTCAAGGACGTTTTTGCCTGGTCATATCAGGACATGCCAGGGTTGGACACCGACATAGTGATGCATAAGTTGCCGACGAAGCCAGAATGTAAACCAATCCAACAGAAACTTAGGAGAATGAGAACGGATATGTTGTTAAAAATTCGCGAAGAAGTAAGGAAGTAATTCGATGCTGGTTTCCTAGAAGTCTCTAAATATCCTGAATGGGTCGCGAACATTGTACCGGTACCCAAGAAGGATGGAAAAGTTCGTATGTGTGTAGATTATCGTGATTTGAATCGGGCGAGTCCTAAAGATAATTTTCCGTTACCACACATCGACACACTAGTCGACAATACCGCTGGTCATTCTTGGTTCTCCTTTATGGATGGCTTTTCAGGATACAATCAGATCAAGATGGATCCAACAGACATGGAGAAAACCACATTCGTAACCCTTTGGGGAACATTTTGTTACAAGGTGATGCCTTTCGGACTTAAGAACGCTGGTGCAACTTACCAAAGGGCAATGGTAACTCTCTTTCATGACATGATGCATAAAGAGATAGAGGTGTATGTACATGACATGATCGTAAAGTCACAAACGGAGGAGGAGCATCTCCAGAACCTAAGGAAGTTGTTCCAGAGGTTGAGAAGGTTCCAGTTGAAGCTTAATCCTGCCAAATGTACCTTTTTAGTCACTTCTGGAAAACTCCTAGGATTCGTGGTGAGCAGAAGGGGTATTGAAATTGATCCAGATAAAGTGAAGGTCATCCGAGACCTTCCTCCTCCTCAAACACAAAAAGAGGTCCGGGGATTCTTAGGAAGGTTGAACTATATTGCACGATTCATCGCCCAGTTGACCGATAAATGTGACCCTGTGTTTCGGTTATTAAGGAAGAATAATCCAGGGGTTTGGAATGAAGAATGTCAAAAGGCCTTAGAGAAAATAAAAATATACCTTACCAATGCCCCGATCTTGACAGCGCCAGTGCCAAATAGGCCTTTAATTTTATACCTGATCGTCCATGAGAGATCCATGGGTTGTGTATTGGGACAACATGATGATTCCGGAAGAAAAGAAAGGCCCGTATACTATTTGAGTAAGAAATTCACTGACTGCGAGACAAGGTACCCGCCAGTTCAGAAATCGTGTTGTGCCCTTGTCTGGACTACTAAAAGGTTAAGACAGTACATGTTATACCACACTACATGGTTGATATCTAAATTAGACCCTCTGAAGTTTTTGATGGAGACACCCGCGTTGACCGGGAGAATGGATCGATGGTAAATGCTATTATCCGAATTTGACATTTTGTACGTGAATCAAAAGGCCATAAAAGGGAGTATCATAGCTGACTTTCTAGCTAGTCGCGCTTCAGACGAGTATGAATCCTTGGACGCGAGTTTTCCCGATGAGGATTTGATATGTGTAACAACTGAAGAAGATGTCTCCGACGATAGCTCGTGGAAACTTTACTTCGATGGTGCCTCAAACGCCTTGGGACACGGGATAGGCGCAGTGTTGATCTCCCCAGATGGAGCATACTACCCCTTTACTAGCAGATTAGAATTTTTCTGCACAAATAATATCGCTGAATACGAGGCATGTGTCATGAGGTTAAGTTCTGCCATTGAGAGAAATGTTAGACAACTTCGGGTCTTTGGAGATTCCTCCTTAGTGATTTATCAACTAAAGGGAGAGTGGGAAGTACGAGATTCGAAATTGATTCGGTACTACGAGTTGATCCAGGAACTGGTCAAAGAGTTCGAAAAGATCAGCTTTATATACCTACCACGAGAGAATAACCAAATGGCTGATACTCTAGCAACCCTAGCTTCCATGTTCAAAGCTAACACCGGAGCAGAAATGAAGCCTATTGAGATACAAACTTTTGAGAAACCAGCCCATTGTTGTGCTTTAGAAGAGGAGGCAGATGACAATCCTTGGTATTACGATATCTTACGGTACCTCAAGTCCCAACAGTATCCTGAAGGGGCTAATGAGAACGATAAAAAAATGATCCGAAAGATGGCTACTGAATATGTCCTCGATGGCCAGATCTTGTACAAAAAAGGGCATGACCAGGTTCTATTGAGATGTGTAAACGCAAGAGAAGCAAATGAGATCCTAACGGAGGTACACGATGGGATATGTGGAACACATGCCAATGGCCTATCAATCGCCCGAAAGATCTTGAGATACGGTTATTTTTGGTCAACCATGGAAGAAGATTTTATAGATTACGCCAAAAGGTATCATAAATGTCAAATCTATGCTGATAAGATACACGCTCCTCCTACGGCCTTACATACCATGAATGCTCCTTGGCCGTTTGCAGCATGGGGCATAGACGTTATCGGGCAAATATATCCCAAAGCTTCCAACGGGCATCGTTTTATCCTGGTCGCCATCGATTACTTTACAAAGTGGGTGGAAGCAACCTTTTATGCCAATATCACAAGGTCCACTGTTTGTAAGTTCTTGAAAAAGGAGATCATCTGTCGATACGGGATGCCAGAAAGGATCATCACTGACAATGCCACTAATTTAAATAATAAACTGGTGACGGAAGTGTGTAGCCAATTCAACATAGTGCATCACAATTCTACCGCTTACCGACCTAAGATGAATGGAGCGGTAGAGGCGGCTAACAAAAACATAAAGAAGATCATTTCCAAAGCAACAGAGACATACCGGGACTGGCATGAGAAATTACCATTCGCTCTGTTTGCCTACCGAACGTCTATTCGCACCTCAACGGGGGCAACGCCCTACTCTTTAGTATACGGTATGGAAGCGGTATTACCTATCGAGGTGGAGATTCCCTCTTTTCGGGTCCTCAACGAAGTTAAGTTAGATGAAGCAGAATGGGTGCAATCCAGGTTTGATCAGTTGAACCTTATTGAAGAAAAAAGGTTAAAAGCCATATGTCACGGGCAGATGTATCAAAGAAGGATGATGCGAGCCTATGATAAAAGGGTACGCCCGAGAGAATTTCGAGAAGGAGATTTGGTGCTTAAGAAAATTTTGCCAACACAAAAAGACGTTCGGGGAAAATGGACACCCAACTGGGAAGGACCTTTTGTGGTGAAGAAAGTCTTCTCTGGCGGAGCATTGATCTTGACTGAGATGGACGGAGAAGTATTGAAAAATCCTATCAACTCCGATGTTGTCAAGAAGTACTATGCATAAGGTGAAAACCCGAAAGGGCGCCTAAAAAAAAACGGAGAGCTCCAGATGAAAATCCAAATAGGGCGTCTGGAAGCAAAAGGGGGAGTCCGAGTTGAAAACCCGCAAAGGGCGACTCAGATAGAGCGAGTCTGACAAGGGAGACACCTTCATAAGAATGAACCTCAAAGGCAAAATGAACTCCAAGCAGAGATATCTCTTCGGTTGATAGGAAGATGTATCATTCATACGGTGGATTGATAGAGATCTTAATCTTTAAGCCTTGCCTTGTTATGTTTGCCATAACTTTTAAATTTTTCCCAACCTGTCCGATGATTAATGCAAACTTTGACTCTTTACCTATATTTCCTCGTCTCTTCTCGTTCTGCAAACGTCTTACAAGTTTCAAGATAAAAAGATTATTTTAAAGCATTATTGTGATCTAATCTTAAAAATCCAGGTAGCTAGGAACACAATCAGTGCAGACACAAGGCTTCCTGTCGATGAAAAAGGCCCACAAAGAGTGAAAGATTAATCATGTTAATACTTCCCACATTTTAGAGAAAGACAAATCGTTGTGCAAGGTGAAAACCCGAAAGGCGCCCTAAAAAAAAAGGTAGGGATTGAAATTTTGAAAGACAACACCTTAAAGGTGTACTCGAGATGGGGTCATCACATAAAGAGAAGGAAAAGAAATCGACAGACCACAAGAATCGAAACAAGGCGCAGTCCGAAAGCCAAAACATTCATGCATCACATGTAGTTAGACATCCCTATGGCTAGAAGCATTCTAATACTTTTCATGGCATCATACCATTTTGTTAACAGGTAACACGGGACCACACTAGAACTTTGGCAGTTATTCTCGGCATAAATCCTGAATGTTGGGAGAAAGCCAATAACTATGGACATAAGTCTCAAAAGCCTCGAAGACAAAAGTCTCATAAAGAAGGTGTAGATATGTCTCGAGATTCCACAACAATGGAGTTCGTTATAGTTCTACACAGAAAGAATTCGCACCGCGCCGAATACAAATCTCATGATGATATACAGAAAGAGCTACCAGCGGAAAAGTTCATCCATAACATGACAGTTTCATATAGGAGAAACCAGCAACATTAAAAAAGAAGAGTTCTATGTAGGAGGGACCCTATTCTCATTTTAGTCTCTGAGTTTGAAGCTTCATAGAGAAGAGGCAATCAACTCGCAAGGTTTCATATAGGAGAAACCCTAACTCCGGATCCAAAAATAAGGGTTCTATATAGGAGGGACCTTATTTTGCAAAGATCCATCATGACGCAAAAGGTTTTATATAGGAGAGACCGACAGCGTGGAAGACCTGGAGTTTCATATAGGAGGAACCCCTATCTTCATCATAGTTTGAATGAAAAGTTCCATACGGGAGGGGTACGTAACTCGAGACTTTTGAGTGATGATTTATACAGAAAAATCAAAACTCATGATCTAAAGATGAAAGTTCTATATAGGAGGAGCTTTTGTTTAGCAAGATATATTTAGAAAGCGAATGGTCATATATAAGAGTGACCTGTAGCTTCAGGATCAAAAGACGAGTAAGTCCGATACAGAAGAGACTTATGAGCCAAGAGACTCAGTCAAAGAGGGTGGAGAGTTTCAGAAAAAACACATCATTCCGAGACCACTAACAAGGATGTCGGTTAAAAATGGATGCTTATAGTCTTTGCCCTATTCTCGTTTCACAAGAATGAACAAAGAGGGGCAACTGTAATCACCCATTTTTAACCAGAATGTTAAAAATTTAAACTATCGCGATTTAAATAAGGGCCTTTAATGTTGCACTATTTCATGTTTTGTCGTGTATATGTCATATATGTGTTTTATCGATAGGACTAGTATACGTGTTTTTATGCGTTATTTATGCATGTTTTTTTTTGTGTGTGATATTTGTGCGTGTGTTTAATTTATATATATGTGTATTGTGTGTGTATATGTTATTTATATTTGTTATTCTGTGTGACTAATGTAAGTAATTATGATTGTTAGCATTTATGTTCTGGCCCAAAGAATTAAAATTAAAAAAAAACATAAATAAATAACTAAACCCATCAGTCCAAATTAATTACAACTCTAGACCCATTTCATTACAAGCCCAATATTTACATGGCCCAAGCTTTTGGAAAACCCTAATTGTTAACTATCTTTTGCTGCAGCCGTCAGGCTCTCTGGACCATTGGATCAGAGACAAGATAAATGGCCAGGATTGGATTCCAAACTCTCAGCACGTCCAAGCACGCGACCACTCGCTCAACCTGTGATTCTTCGACTGCCGAGCGCTTCTCCGCCGCTCACCAACCACCTGCAAAAAGAAAATGTCAGAATCAAATTACAAAAAAGGAGAAAGGGTGAATCTGCAAGCAATGTGATATGCCCAAGATATTAACCAAAAGAAACAATTGACAGATGGATTAATCTCTGAAAAGCTTTAATTTCTGTAAAAGGAAAAGGCAGCAAAAAAGACCAGTATTGTAACCCCAATATATGATATCTAAGAAACAATAGAAAAGGGGGACTTCTTCTTGTAATCGATTATCTATCAGAAATCAAAGAACGAAAAACTCTAGAATACTCTCTGGTAAAATCATCTTCTCTTTATTCCTTTGCATATATCTTTTAAACAATAACAAAAGAGAGACAGAAATAAAAATAGTTTTGAGAGATCTTCCTTTCTCGGTTGTATAAGCCTTGTCACCGGCGATAATCTCCCTAGCGAGTGAGCCTCCGTGAACAAGCAACATTGAAAGGAACTCTCTTTTTTGGGTTTTATCCTAATACATATTCACTTCTCTGAGTGTGAATTTGTTTAAACTCTCTGAACCCCCTTTCGGTGAAGATCGACGGTAAGCCAAGGAGGGCCTAGGTAAACTACAGTTAAAGCCAGGCTGAGGCTAGAGATTCTCGATCAAATTTGCATTTGGTTTCAGTGAATATTTTCTAGCTTCTGGATTTTTGGTTTATTTTTCTGAGTTGAGATCTATTGTTAATAAGAACAAGAGAAAAACCAGAGGGAGAGAAGAAAGTTAAGTCTTTTACTCATCATTAAAATGAAGCAAAAATTTAATCTTATCGTTTTGAAGTTTTACTTTATTTTAATTTGTTTTTTTTTTTTTTAATTTCTCTAATTTCAAGCGTGAATTTAATGTTCTACATTTATTATTTCGTAGTCATTCCTCCTTTTATTTACTCGTCACTGCATCTGTGTCGTGTCAATTTGCATTCCACATTTATTATTTTTATTCTTTCCATGATTTCCTGCGACTTAATTGCTCTATTAATGCACTTCATTGCCTTTATTATTTCTCATAATTATCCATCTGTCCATATTTCGATTATAATGCACTCTTAATTATATTTCTCCAATTAATGAAAGGTCTCATGTTGCCTTTATGGTATAATCTTATATTTTAACATGTCACATATTCTATATTATTTATGATACATGCATGTTGTATATGCTTCTTTTTCTTCCACATGTAAAGTATGTCTTATAAATTTACTGGAAGTATTGTTTTATTACTTTCAAGTGTTGTTTTGTTGAGATACTCGGCTAGGGACACGTTAGTATGAAATCTACATCCATGGGTGTCGGCATATATGGGTGTTTGATCATATTTTGAAATCAAATATTAAAATGTAGTGCAAACATAAAATCTGAAATCAAGCGAACGACAGGCATGAGTTTATTTAGGACTTTTTAAGGTCGTTAGTTTTATGGTAATTCATTTGGTTATATTTTCATTGCACATTGGTCGGTTTCACATTATTTTAGGAATCAGTATCTTGCTTATGATTTTAGTAATTATCTCATGTTTGTAAATTGCTTCCCATTTAAGATTGCATATTCGACAATTAATTTGTTAATGCGGGCCTCTAAATTCGGTCGTAAGCGAGGCCAACTCCAGTGTAGTGGTGGTGGTTCGGACGCTTAGTTGCTTTAAAATAAATACGCACATTTAATTAAAATTATTTCGATCGTCAAATTAGCCCGGAAAATTTAATATTAATGAAGCGGTAATTAAATAAAGTACCAATTTTTGGGCGGTGTGGGGGTGCTAATCCTTCCCCATCCGTAACCGACTCCCGAACCCCAATTTTTAAACCTCTGGTTTTATGGTGTCCGGTCTACCTAAACGGCCGGTGGCGACTCCAATTTTTCTAAAATCATATTTTAGCCGAAAACCCCACGTGGAAGACATTAATTTCAAAATGACACATCGAAAAATATTTTCCAACTCAGAAAATGAATTTTTCAGCGAACCACTTATTCGTGGATTTTTTAGATCGCTACATTATGCTAAGGGAACTAAACAGGGATTACTTTCCCATTTAATATAAGCCTGCCTGGAGCGAGATATGATCAACAAGTTCTGCTGAACTGTATTTATGATTCCTGGCAGTTTCTTGTTTTTAATTAGTTGGTTCAATATCGATTCATAATTTTCTCTGTCTCACTTTTAAATTTTAAATATTTATATTTTATCTCTTTAATTTTAAATTTTAATTTTGTTCCGTAAATCTTTTATTTTAATTTTATTCTTACATGTTCCAGAATAATAAAAAACCTACTGGTTCTTCCTACTGATATTCACATGAAAAATGATGTGAAAGTGTCTCAGCAATTTCAGTTTCATGCAAAAAAGCACTACAAAAGAGTAAAAATCTTATGTTTCTTTATCACATTTGTAATTATGTTTTTTGTTAAAAAATTTAAAAAATTAAATCTTACACCTTTATTTTTATATTCTAGACCCTAAACCTTACACCTTACTTCTAATTTCTTAAACTCTAATCTCTAATCTAAAACCTTAAACCCTATACCGTAAATTCTATAATTTAAAGCATAGATACAAACAAAAATACGAAAAAAAATAAAAGATTTACACCCAAAATAACAAAGACGGAGTTATCTACCGTTAGGATTTTACTTTTGTTTTAAACCTCACCACTTAAATAAGGGAGGTTTGTAATTTAAACATTAATTTATTAATTTTTAAATGATGTCATGCAGTCATTTGTTAACGATTAACATGTTATCATAATTAATACAGATTTATATAATTATATGTTTAATTTCTATTAATTATATATTTTATTAATTTTATTTTTTTATTAAAATTTATTTTATATCATTTCTTCGACATGTTTTGTTTGGCATTACTAAATAATCATTATATATGTATATTAAAACTTTTCAAGAATATTAATAATTTGGAAACGATGCACTAGTATAGTCTAATGCATACCAACCGGTTGTTAGCAAGGGTGTGCAAAATAATCATATTCGTACGTTGATCTGATTTATTTTTTATTTTTAAATAATTTTGATTGTATATCATAAAATTTTAGATCGGATATCGATAGTTATTCGACATTCGGATCAGAGAGCTGAATATTTGAAAATTCAAAAAATTCAGATTTTTACGGATATAAATCTTATTATATTTGATAATTTTACTTGTTATAAATGAAAAAAAAATAAAATTTTATAGATATAAATCTTTTAATATTCAATAATTCATTATTTATTATATTTAAAAATGTAAAAATTCGATACCCAAAAATCTAATATTCAAAAATTTAGATATTTAATTTTCGGATCTAATATTAATCGTTAATTTATGGATCAAAAATCGAATATGTACACTCTTACTTGTTAGTCTAGGATGATGAGACACTAGATTCATTAAGTTGAATGCGTTGTGAATAGAGTAATTGGGTTGTGCAAAGATATCCCATAAAAGGGTCTCTATAATATTAGATCCACATTAATCAATCAGATTAAAAATAGATAGGTATGACAATTTGACCCACACACGTCGGGTTTCGATTCGATCCAACCTTATAGGAACGAGTTTTTTATTTTAAAAAATCGTGTTCAAATTTGGATCGGGTTGTGTTAAAGTAAGGATTTTTCGATCCAACTCAATATATTTAAATATAATATTTAATGTTTTAATCAATTTTTCTAGGCTAAGTGGGGTTTAATAGGGTTTTTTATTTGTATATCAGGATTGGGATTGAGATCATGTTATAAGTTCTATTATTTCGATCGGAGAAAAATATATATTAAAATCTGAATGCGGCGGGATAGGACAGGACGAATGTCTTAAATTTCGAGTTGAGACGATCAAAAACCCGCCCTGATTCCACCCGTTATCAACACAAAAATAGATTGTTAAAAGAAGAAAGAAAATGCAGATACACGTCAATTTTGATGGGAAAACAATATTCATCCCTATGATACCTAGTTATCATGGTTCTAACCCTTTAATTTAATTTATTAATTTTTGTTTATAAAAGAGACAACAATATGCGGATGAACAAGACTTTTTAAATCATGTGATTGCTGGACATCATGTTTTACAAGTGAGTATACAAATCGGTTCTTTGAACCCTCTGTATCCAAGGTTGGTTATTGGCCTAATCTTCTTCCTCATTTCTTATATCACAAATCGAATCGAATAGCCGTAAGGGGTATCGACGTGTTAAATGCATTGGGTACAGTTTTGGATCAGATAAACAGTTTTTTAAAGAACCTTTAGGCCGCTTAACAGCGTAACCCGACACACTGGCCACCAACTCTGAACAAAAATCACTAGATTAATCAACCCACTTGTTGTCCGGTTCCTTGGATTTGAACAAACACCAACAACTGTAATACTTTTATGGCTCTTCAGGGAAGGCAATTTAAAGATCCTGCGATCCTTTACAATTTATTAAAATATATTTTTAGAAGTAATTGTCTATAATTTTATTAGTTTTAAAAATATAACCCTTAGAAGTAATTATCTTTTTTAGAGGCCCTTATGCGATATTTTTATTACGTCTATTTTTAAATTTTTACAATAAATTTCGAGATTGATATCATCTAATAAATATAATTTATCAAAATTTTAGAGCCTACTATCCCCTTATTGAGTCTGTCTAAAACCGATTGTCTCGTAACTTTGTTTATGCCAACCTAAGAAGGAATCAAAGAATATTAGGCAATGTTTACAAAAATGCTGCTCTTTAATCTATAATCTTTCTATGCCTTTTTCTTCTGCAATAATTTACTATGCTTCACAGGGTATTAACAAAACAACAATTTGATCCTAAACTTTTAAAGGCGCGTCTGCTTGCTTTAGTTCTCTGCCATTCGATTTTATATTGGATTTGTATAGGCTCAAAGCAGTGCACTAGGGAAGGGTATAAATATGAGAAGCCTCCAAATATTTGTATACCAGAGGAGTTGGCTAGCTAAACAAGGAAGCAACAACAGTGAACAACGAAGGGACTTGCCAGGCTTTGATCACAGGATATGGCCATTAAAAGTCGAACACACTCCATCGATGGCAAGCGAGAAATGACGATGGATGAGTTCAAAAGATGGTTAAAGAAATTTGATGATGACAAGGATGGTCGGATTAGCAGAGACGAGCTTGCAGACGCAATACGAGAAACCAGTGGTGGATGGTTTACTAGGAGGAAGAGTAAGCGTATAATCCGATCCGTGGATGGGAACGGGAATGGCTTTATTGACGACAATGAGATCAAAAACCTCGCAGAATTTGCAGAGAAACACTTGAACGTGAGAATTTTGTATTTGTAAAGTGTTCATTTGAGTTGTATCCCTTTATTCCTTGCTTTGTTGATATATTCTTCCGATCGAACAATGTTAATAATCCGAGCTCCTTCCATTGGTACACGAAAAATTTAATCGAATAGATTCATTTTTCTTTAAAATGTAAAATGTTAAAATTGCACGATCCTTTTAACTCAAGTGGTTGAAGTAACTGTTGTTGTTTTTAGAGATTCTAACATTTCATTCCGTAACTCATTTAAAGTTTTTCGTTAATTCCCACAGTTAAAAAGATACTTGTCAGCTTTACAAAATTCAAATTATATTAAAAAAATAAAATTATTTAATTTATAGAAAATCTTTAAGTTTCCGTATTTTATAAAATAACCCCAAAATTTTAAAATTCCTCTCCCCAAATCTAAATTCGAATTTAGACTAATTTCGTCGATTATGCCGCTCACCACATCCAGTCATCGAAATTTCGTAACTATTTTTTCCACTATTCCGTCGTCGAAAATCCATCGACACCGTGCGAAATAACAAGACAGACGATGAACGACGTGTAGGTTGATCGGTGCGAAAAGAATACTTCGGTTTGTCACCGACAACGTTAACAAGAGGAGCCAAATTTATAGGTTTATAAATTTTGGAACTATTTTGAGAATATTTAAAAATTTTAAAATATATTTTTATTTTATTTTATTTATTTTGGATATAATTTTAAAATTTTCAAGAACAGACACGTGTTCTTTAACGGTGAAAATTAACGAAAAACTTTAAATGGGTTATAGAATAAAACGTTAGACTGAAAAAAAATTTAAGCGCCTAACTGGAAAATAAAAAGTATAGTTCGACGTTTAAGCCAATAATATATAAACAAAAAATTAAAAGTATCCTTTTTCCCCATGAAAGTTTACATGTTTCAACTGTTTGTAGAATCACAATAACTCACTATACAAAACTACAAATCCAACTACATTATAAAACCTGATATTCCATGGGAATTTCATATAAATTACTTTGGACAACCGAGTGTTGGCCAGCCCTGCATTTCAAGGGAATGGAGGAAGTTACTTCAAGTAGCCATGATTGCATATGCTGGTGTAATCTTGTTATAAACATTTAATGGTGTTAGCTGGTGCAGGCAACATTGCCATCTAAATATACCTGGATAGCTCCATAACGATCGAATACATCGTCCATTTATCTTGATATCGGAATGCTAACGCAACATATTCTAGCTGAAAACTTCATATGTCGATGATAGGAGGTGGCAGTTTCCAGAAATTCCATGAATTAAAATCTTCCTGTAATCAATAGAAATAAAAACTTGAGCTCGATCAATAGGCGTCACCTAACCAAAAGGATGGAAAATCTAGAAGAAGGGACAATTGGGAATCTTTCCATAAAACATGTATAAATTCAGCCCCGCTTAGGCTATGTTTGAAGTCGGTTTTTCGCTTCGGAAATGAACTCCAATCATTGTGTGTAATATATAAAAAGAAAAGGAAAGGTAACAAAACCTGCTCAGAGGAAGTCGTTGGTGGAAACATGCCATGAACAATAGCATGAAGAGAACTATAAGATTTTGTGTCAACACGACGGTTTACAGCAACCTCACCCTACAAACATGAAATCATTAGAAGGGAATGTTCAGTGCAGTGACATTAGAAGTACACGGTCTCCTTTCTTCAAGTATGAAAGCCTTAAATTACCTTTGGGTTTATAATGAAGATTTTCCCTCTCGAGATTCCAACCTTAACATAGCTGATTTCATCAGTGTCTCTATTCCCAAAACCAGCATAGAATGGATTGCAATCAGATGGAAACAATGCCTTAATCTCCTGTAAATCAAAAGATATATACACTAATATAATTAAAATGTTCACACTGATCCTTATCATCTATCTATGTACACTGGAAAGCTTTTAACTATAATGCATAGTATCTACAAAGCTATAAATAATTTTAACTAGACTCGATGCATAATATTAAAGACAGACTCAAATTACAGACACGATGTGTTTCAAGCAAAAGACTAATTAATTAATCTAACGGCACAAATACCATATCAGAAGTTAAGAAGGATGTCAGATCAGAGAACTAACCTCTAAGCACGCGATCTTAAACTCATGAGGAGCTCTTCTAATAACTGAGAAACAAATAAAGATGGTTCAGTCAATAATGTGGTTTGAGATATCTTTTGGACAGGGAAAGAAGCAGGGACGAAGCCAGAGGGGTGGCAGTGGCCTCCCCCCCCGCACAAAAAGGCTAAATTTTGATTTCAGTCCATTTGAAATATAAAGTTATCAGTTTAGATAATAGTAAAATTTCATTCTGGCCCCCTCCTTAAATGAAAAAAATTCAATTGAATCCTTTTAAAAATTATAAAGTTGTCAGCTAAAATGATGATAAGTTAAATTTTAACCTTTAGAATTTTATTATTTACTTCTTCCCACCCTAAAAAAATCCGGGCTTTGTCCCTAGAAGGAAGAAACATTTAGAAAAAATGTTCAACTCTAATAAGCTTCAAGAGTTAAAAGCATATGCTCCAAATCAGAATGAGAACATATTAACTAGTAATCTTTCAATTTCATACATAATACGTAAAGAAGCAAAAGAAAATATAATAATATTTCGTTTAAAAATTATTGCAGCTCAAAGAAAATATATTAACTTTGATTTTTTAAGGTAGTAATTGCAGATCTCATGTATCTATTTCCGGAGGTACAGCTACAGCTTTTCATCTTAGTTATCGTATAAATGTCATAAATCCATCTAGTGGTTGACACTTGACACAGAATTAAGATAATGCACCATGTTGTCTTGGGATGCAATAGAACTTGAACAATGAAAAAGAAAGAGGCCATTTGCCTTGTTCTGCACAGGGTTGGCAATTTCGATATTCATACGCCACATTTTAATAAAAAAAAATATGTAATGCAATATTGAAGAACATAACTTATGTCCTCATTAGAATCTATGCCATAAATCCAACAGGATAAATAAGACAAAAGTTAAAATGGAATGGTTGAAATAGAAAACTAAGCACAAACAGTCAGCCATCTTGCCACAAGAAAGCAGCCCTAGAAAACTGTTATATAGGTCTCTGAAAAAAAACTTACCTTCTCGATATAGGGATGGAAAAAGCCCATCAGGGGAAATTACAATCGGCCCATCTGGTAAAGCCTTGCCATCCTACAGATACAAAGATATTTTGGTCAAAGTATTTCTCCTTTTTATGAGCAATGGTGGTAAGTCAAACAAAGAATAAGGACAATGGAAAGAAGAAATTTTAAAGTTTTTTATTCACATTTTACAGTTAAGACTTTGATATAACAAAAGAATCAAACTAGCTTAGATTACCTGCTTAAGATTGACCAAAAATTGTCGGGTGATATATGCCTGGGATATAGCACGTGCACTAAGAAAAAGCAATTGATAGCCATTTTCCTGCAATACAAGAGGAATTTTAATCCACTGACGATATTAACAGTGATTCAAATTCATGCATTAGAATCCATCTCAAATATAGAAATGTTTTTCTTTCTACAATTTGAAATCAGACAAATGATCGCACACTCGCACTTATGCAAGGGCCTTCACTAAGACTGTACATGGTTCACAAAAACCCAAGGTTTTCTTTTTATTTGAAAGAAGGAATAAAACGTATCATGAACTAAGAAATTATAATAGAAGATGAAAACAACGAACCTTAATAGCTGAAAACAAATGTGCAACACCTGTTTGTGACCAATCTATCCCGACCAAAGGCATGAACTGGCCAAGAACATCTGATCTGTAACAACAACATATAATTAGAACACGGAAATGAACAAGAAAATCCTTACCTACTGCAATTAAGAACTTAATTGCACAGAAATGAACATGAAAAGATTATAAAAGAAATCACTGAAAAGAAATTTAAGGTTGTAAGACATCCATGAATTTGAGTATTTGAAGATTTAGCAAAATATTACTCAAGTTAATCAAAAGTCAATGTTAAAGATGCATACAAGAATAAATAAAAAGCCAGTAAATCAATAGTGGCGAAGCTTTACCGCCTTGGTTGAGCAACACCTCAAAAGGCCACAGCTCATTATAAGAACAAATAAAAGCCAATAAATCAGCAACAGGCAATACGAACCATATACTGAATATCTTTAATGGAAGAAAAAGACCTTGATAACAGAGACATGAAAACTTTAGCCATTACTCAATCTAAAACACTAAGTAGCATAATAGGGTCTTTTGCACGAAGAAATCTTAGAAACATCCTTACCTTGTAATTGTCCCATCAACGTCTGATATTACTACACGTGTGTTCCATTTCCACAAATAGATTCTAGCATCAACCTGTTTAATACATGCTTTTGAGTGAGCACATCAAGAAACAAGTGATAAATCAGAAATGATCTCATTCAACAAAACACTAAATAAGATTTCAGAAAGAATGAGTAGCTTCAAGTCAGGATTCAACAAAAAGGACCTGTTGCTTCCCTAGCATAGGGGTAGAAAATGTGAAGGTTATATGATTCATCCCATCCTTTATGTTTAATGAAGCCAGCTGTTCAGAGGTAGGAGTGATTGCCCTGATCGTCTTCTTCACCTGATTGGGTTTAAGAATATTTTTATCATCATCGCAGGCAACAGTAACGTCTGAAGCATTCTCAGCATCCAAACCTCTGGTCTCAGTTGGAACCGGTTGTACAACATTCCTAGATCTTGATCTTTTCAAAGAAAAAGGCCACAGCCTCCAGCTACCACCACGGGATACGCCTTTTGATGGATCCCCTTCAATGGATTTCTCCACTTTGTCAACAGGTATGCCTTTGGGTTCAAATATTTCTTCACCTGATTGGGTTTAAGAATATTTTTATCATCATCGCAGGCAACAGTAACGTCTGAAGCATTCTCAGCATCCAAACCTCTGGTCTCAGTTGGAACCGGTTGTACAACATTCCTAGATCTTGATCTTTTCAAAGAAAAAGGCCACAGCCTCCAGCTACCACCACGGGATACGCCTTTTGATGGATCCCCTTCAATGGATTTCTCCACTTTGTCAACAGGTATGCCTTTGGGTTCAAATATTTCTTCACTTCCAAATGTAACCATCCCTAAAATAATGGGAGCTGCTTCATCCCATGGAAAGTAACGACCACCAATTCGAACAACAAGCCTGTCATGCTTCACAACTGCAGGACCTAAAGAGATAAAGTTTTGGCTATCCAGTTTTTCAGAATCAAATACTTGACAAGCAGCTTCAGCCCCCATCCCTTCATATAGTAAGTGTTTGCAAAGAGATACCTCTGCAGAAAGCACAATGCATGCCACTTTCAACAACTTATAGCCTAGAGAGCAGTTGCACCGAAACAGCAGAACATTTCTTTTATGTTTAATTAAAAATCATAACAAATGGCGGGCATGGCATGTTGTGCTTTAGCAACATTTTATGGGTTTATTCATCACATAAAAAGAATTAAGTTCCCAATTAATTTGCTAGTCCTTTTAGGACCAAGACATGTTTTAATTTAAAGCATTCCCTAAAAGGTGAAAAGGCAGTGTAAAGAGTAAACTCAAGAAAGTAATACATAGCAACCGAGTTCTCTTATTCATCAAAGAAGCAGAAAACAAATATAATGGCGTTCTCTTACCGACAGCAGGATTATTAAGAGTATTTTTCGGCTTCACAGAAGTTTCCCTCTCCTCACTACTAGACCTTTCATGTTCTAATGGTTGTTCCTCATCTGCATCTGACCTTATACGGCTCAAATCATCTTTCCTGATCGGTGTCCACTTCATGGTTTCTGAATTTGAATCCAGAGAATGGCTGACAGGACGATGGTTGTTTGCATCAAAGTTGGCATCAGGAGACCATATGTTAGGAAGTGATTCCACCTGCAACCTATCATTCTCACCAGATACTCTATGATTTCTAGAAATACTAATAGGATTGCTCCTTGACTTTCCTACAGAGTATTCCAGATCACAGGATGAATTTTCCTGAACAAAATTATCAATATTTAAATATGACTCATTATTAACATTATAAAAATCACTTCTTCCATTTTCTGTACAAGTTAAAGGATGAAGATCTTTATTTACAGAATCTGGCTCACGAAGTTCCAATTCATCAAGGTCACTGAAAAGGAATTGTTCATCCTCAGAACTCCTTGATGGTGGAATACTTTTCTTTGGGTAATTATCATGATAAAAGTTTTGACAATCATCAACGGAGTCCAAAGAATATTGGACAACATCCTTGGTATATTTTTCATCTTCAGCTTGAGCAGCCGAATCACTGATGTTGGAAGTGGCATGAAAGCTGTTTGACTTCATTTCTTCCAAACCAAATACAGGGTCAACAGTAACCATTTGAGAGCAGGATTCTGAGACTGTTAATACCCCTTCAGAATCCAACTCTATGCCCTCCTTTTGCTTAAGAACTGACTGAACTGTAACCTGATTTAAACCATCTATTCCATCAGTTCAGCAAGATTTTATGTTAATTATAAACAGATTACTTTTTAAAGGAAAATTAGGTTCATATCATTTCAAGTGCAGTTTTGGCACCATCAAAACAGAAATGCATCATTAAATAAGGTGCAACATGTTCTTAATTGTATTTTGTTTAAGATGTCTCATGCAAAACTAAACATTTTGGATGAGAGTTCACCTGTGGCACTAGCTCAGTCGTTGTAACCAGCATTTCAGCATGAACATGTACTTTCCCATTTCCAACATCAGAAAGGCTCAGTGTTTGAAGAGTTTGTTCACCTGAACCACCCGATGTTATTATTGAGGACTCTGATATATTGGAGTAAACAAAAGATTGAAGACTCTCTGGAACAGCTTCCTTATTGGAATTCCCCCAGGCTGGTAAAACAACATTACTTTCGGGGCAGACCGATTCTTCATCAAACTGTTTGTCTGTCGACGCTTCAAGGTTAAATTGACTTTGCAGCTTAGGACCACTCATCCCTGATACAGCACCCATCTCATTATCATTGTGATCTGAATTTCCAGCAATAAGATTATCAATATTTCCTGAAATATTGGCTATTACTTTGCATTTATCTTCTGTAAAACCTTCACCTAATGATGAGGCATCAACAATTTGTTGCTCAGCGCTTACACAAGACACTTGTATGCTAGCTTCCTCAACAGAATACTCTAGGTTCTCAAGGCCAGAATGAGAACTGACCTTTTGCCCATTGCAGCATCCAGTTTCCTCTAGTAACGTTTGGCAACCGATGCAATTTTCCTCCTTATCATGTGCAGAAGAGTTAAATTCATTTTCTTCATCGTTATTCTTCTCATCATCATCATCATCTGCAGAAGAGGGAAACCGGCTTTCTTCACAGCTAATCGGTGTATGCTCTTCAAAACCTTTATTATCCAATGAATCATTCATAGAAGATAATCTGGATGCATTAATATTTGATCTATTAGAAGTAAGATTGGTAGACCACTTCACCTCCAACAGGTCAGCAGCAATCTCAGCACTATCCAACAAATCTAACCTCATTACATCAGCACCATCAACACCCTCCTGGTAACCATCCTCCTTTGTAGTCGACCTCCGTCCAAAAAATCCAAATATCCTTGACCTCCGCGAAGTAGTCCTACTCCTACCCAAAATCTTCCCATTGTTCAGATCAACTTCACCCACAGAGTTAGACTTATCAGCAACATCGTTGAAACTCTTGGACTTCATTGGCATCCTATCAGCAGACATAGGCTCATCTGTTTCGTATCCAGAAGGAAAAGGGACACTATCAGATTCCCCTTCTTGGCCATTTACCTCCCTCAGAAAGTAAGCTTCCCCTTTATGATCAAGAAACATGTGGAAATCCGCTTCAGCGCCATTAACGGAGATGCTAACCACCTTTTCCCTCGTCTTTAAAACCCCTTGAAATTTACCAAACCGAACATACCAAGGCGATGATTTGAAGCTCCCATCTGGTTGTTCCACTACAATTATATCTACAGCACCGCCAAAAGGATGAAAGGGACCAGACACTGTATAAACACCACGAGAAATATAACTACCTAGCCGCCCCACTGCGTACATCCTCCTCCCTTTGAGTTTCTAACACTATCCAGATCTCAAACACTTGAAATTTCAACCACAATTCAGAATCCGATGGATTGCCTTTCGACAAGTAGGATCAACGAGAAATCACACTCGAAAAATCAAGAGCTTCGAATTCTGCAACTACCCAGACTGCAAAACATCAAAACCAATACGTAATTTAAAGACCCCGATCAATAAAAAAGAGAAGAAATGCTTTTCAGATGAAGAAACAATAACGCACCAGATAGAATGAGACAAAACCTCCCTGTTAATGAACATGTCATACACAGACAAAACATATCAATTTGGGAATAGTTCAATGCCCAGTAACTCAAACAATAAGAAACAAACGAGAAAAACGTGAATCAAGAGAAGGAAAAAAAAAACAGCTGAGAAACTGAGCCCCCCCCCCCCCCCCCCCCCTTTTGGTAGTGTGTTTCTCAGTTGAAAATTCAACGTAACTGAAAAAAAGGAACTTTATCGAACCAAGCAAAAGAATAAATAAAAAACAAAGAAGACAGTTGATGGCATTAAAGCATATTCGTTTTTTTTACTATTACAATTTACCCAGAAAGAAATGACAACACAGAATCATTAAAACAACAACTTAAATAAAAACCCTCTCTTTTTCCTCTCAAGAGAAACCAGAAATTCAAAAGAAAATGAACAGACCTGGGAAAATTGAAAGGTTGAGCAAAAGAGAGAACGAATACAGGGAGAAAAGAAAAGGAAAAGCTTGTACATATGGTATTTATCTCTGAACTGTCAAGACTCGAGAGAGAAACGAGAAGATGATGTCTCAGCGGCGAGAGATTATTATATATACCGGTTATATCACTCATCAATGATCCTTAATTATTAAAAATTTGGTAATTAATTTTTATTTGTTATGTTATTTTTTTTAATTAATTAATTTTTATTTAATCACTCGCTATTTATTTATATCATAATAAAAATATAAAAATTTATTCTTAAAAAAATAAAATAGAAAATATAAAAATTAATTAATAAATTTTTAATGATTAGAGACCATAGATGACGTAATGAAATCGATCCATAAAATAATTTTTTGTCAGCAGGAGATTTAAGATTGAACCGAGACCATTTTCAAGCGGTTTACGACAAATTTAAAAAATACTATAAGAATTTCAATATTGATTTTTTATATTAAAATTTATTTTTTTATAAAAAAATTGATATATAAATTTTTTATAATTTTATAAAAAAATAATCAATATAAGAGTCACCTACTTTTTTTTTTATTTAACTTAAGTGATAATAATAGTATCTGTTCTTTTTATATATATTATGCTAATAATATTAATATTTGAATAGTAACCTTTAAAAACAACAATTGTTATTTCAATCAATAAAACTAGATGGTTTGTACAAAGACACCTATTTTTTGTTTAATTAAAGTGTAGTATTCTTCCAACGTTTTTTTTTTTTTTTGCCTAATACAAGTTTTTGCCATTAAACTTGTCAAAATTTCGTTTTAGTCCTTAATTTTTAGGGACGTATTACGAAGACAGCCTGTGTAGTTCACAGCTGATGTTGACATAAATAAATGGTCAAATTATGGATGTTTTAGCCTAATAGTATTTTTAGGTTAGATTTTAAGAATATAAAATACGTTGTTCTATAATTACTGATCTATTTTAAAAATTATAATAATTTAAAGATACTACCTAGAGGTAGTGTTTTGGGTCAAATTATAAAATTTGAACTGTAAATCAACAGTTAGATCATACATATATTTCACCTTATATCATAATTTGACGGCTCAAATTTTATAATTTGACTTAAGATACCACTTGTAAATCACGTCTTTATTGAAATTTAAATTTTAATAATAATTTTTTTAAAAAAAAATCATCCGTAGGTGATGTCTTAAACTTACTATACTTTTTGTTATAAATTCTGAATTATAGAGCAACGTGTTTTGTATCCTATTAAAAATAATAAAAAATATTAAAAAAAAACCCGAATTATGTATTGATACATTTTAATTTGATATTTTATTTTCAAAAATTATAAACTAATTCATTCGACTTATACTTTTAAGCTTTAATTAATCTAGTTAAAAGGCGATTAAAGCCAAAATTTAACCTAAATAATTCTTCTAAAAATATTAATAAGCGAAAAAATCTGGTTACTCTTATGTTTTTTTAAGATTTTATCTTAACAAATTTGAATTATCTGCGTTGTATAACTAATTATAATAAGTAAATCTCATAATAAAAAAATTGTATATATAAAATTTTAAACGAATATATTTAAATAATATTAAATTTATTATTTTGAATCAATTCATCAACAAACATAGATGATTCAAAAATTTACGAAATTCAGTATAATTTATTAAAGTACTAACTTTAATTTATAATTTTAAAAATATGTAAAATTTTTAAGATAAAAATATTATAAAACCTCATTAAAGTCAGTTTTTATTTTTTTTTTCTTATAATTTATTAACTCATTTTTTAGAGTGATTTGTATTATTTTTTAAGAATTTAAAAAAAAATGAGGGCAAAAAGGGCCAGACTCCCCTCTCAGTTCTACCTAGCGAGCTAAGTCCATACAAGTGCACGTGCATTCACATATACTGGACATACAAAAAATGCTTTTGTAAATATAATAATTCGTGCATTAGTATTTCATAACTGTTTATAATTTTTTTAAAAATAAAATATCTGTTTAGATATATTTTCAGAAATTGGAGTGAAATGTCTGCATTAATATTCCATTAATTTTAGCAAATGATGAACAAATCCAAGAGGAGGGAAATTCCAGACTGGAATCTCTTAGTCAAAACATCAAAATCAGAGTCGAAAAATGCATTTTAAAATTAGAAAATATGTTCCTTATAATAAATATTAAAAATTAAATTCTTAATAATAAATATTAAAAAATTAAAATTTTAATAACAAGTAAATCCACCTAAGAGGTCACTGCCTATAATTTGATAGGGAAAGTATCATACTTTCGACCATTGAATATTGATCGTTCAATCATTATGTTATTATTATCAGTGTTTAAACCCATAACTTTCAGAAACAATGACTGTTTTTTAACCGATGAGACTAAATGGTTCACACGAATAGATACGGTTACAATTTTTTCGTTAAGATACATAGACCTTGTCAGGTTTTGTTCTATTTCTGTTCATCATCTTCTGTTGAATTTTCTTTTCCAAATTGTGTGAGGACAAGAAGTTACGTTGCAGGGAAACATTACCATACATACATACATACTACCCTACATGCATGCATACATACATACACATACATAATATTATAATTTCATATTTTGATTGCGGCATATCATGATTGGTTAGAGTTCCAATTATAGGAGTTAGTTTCGTTTTTCTTGAGTTCCTGCCACCACCTTCTCACAGGCAGCTTTTTTTTCATCCCTCTATGCTGTTTGAGAATAGGTGTACTTCCGGACAGCGAGGGAGCTAGGATCAAGTATTGGAGGGACAAATACTTATTAAGTTTTTAAATTTAAAATTTGAAAGGGTAAAAATTTTATTTTAATACTATTTAAATTAAAAGGGACTTTAAATACAATTATATCAAAAAATTTGGGAGGGGCAGTTTCGTCACTGTTTAGAGATAAGTATTCGATTTAATTAGATCGAAAATTTTTAAAATAGTCGAATAAATGAATCTTATTTTATCATATTAATTTCATTTAAAAATATCTTGAGTTAATTTATTATAGTTTGTGTAAATTTTTATGATGGTTTTTCTTGGTGGATACAAAAATTTATTTGAGAGTGAGTACGTTTAAACTTTCGAAATCTCAAAACATATACAGACCTTAAATATTATAAAAAATTAAAAATTAATTCATAAAACTACAAAAATCATGTGTAAATATATGAATTTTAAAAAAATTTAAGATAAATACAGACCATCTTACACCAAACATGAATCCGTAGTTAATTTCTTTATTGTTATGAATGTCATATATTAATTATTTCAAAATCACAAACATATATATAGTTCTAGGCATGTGGGCACCGAAAGAATCATACAATCTTTATATTGATTGATGAATTAAAATTGACGGAAGAATAATTCACGAAGAATTCCGGAGGATCAAATTCAATAAAATAAAATATTAAATGGTTAAATTTTAAAAAATATATTGTTTTATATAAATATTTTATAATGATCGAAGAGAATGTAGGTCAAATTTAATAAAAAATTTAACATAAAATGATAAATAAATTGAAGATAATAATAAAAACTCTTTCTCTCCTCAAAACATATAATTTATTATTAGTTTTTTATAAATTTAAATAATTTTTAATAATAATATTAAATTCTATCACCTTGACAAAAATAATTAAACAATTAAAAACACTTTCATTTGCATATATTTGAGTGGTTGGTGGATACTTGTGATAAAAATTAAATATGACCCAGGAAAATAGGGAAATATTATAACAATATTTTCCTTATATTATTTTATTATAAATTCATTCCCTTATCTATACTTTCTAAAAAAATAATTTCTATATTAAAAGACGCACATAATTAATTTTTTTATACCATATTATATCAAATTGCATTTTAAAAAAATAATTTTTAAAATTTTATTTTATAAAATACGACTTTTTTAAACAAATCTGACAGAGGTATAAATTTTTAAATAAAGTTTATATATATATTAAAATAATTAATAGGAAATATTGTTTAATATTGCCGGAAAATAGCATAAAAAGAAAGAAATAAACTAACCCTGAAAAAAGAAAAAGTGGAGAAGTTGGTCAATGGCTGCCATCATTACAATCTTGTCCATGTTTTTTTACTGGCATTGAAATGATACATTTCTTTGATGTTAAGCTACAAAAGTTGCTACGAACATTGTTGTACTTGGTACATTTCTTTGATGAAGGGCTGATGTTTAATTTATTAATTTTAAATTATAGTTTTTTTAAATAATAGATTATAAAATTATGAGAGTAATATTAATTTCAAATAAATAATTTTAAAATCATTAAAACCTAAAATATAATTAACTTATCAAATTTTGAGGGACATTTTCCCTTCCAACCTTGTATGTCTTCGGGCAGCAATTGTTTTTGATTAAACAGCCACTACTCTCTTTTTAGCTTCTTTCTGCAGGCATTACAGACACTGTTTGATTCATGGGAAAATGCTAAAAGAAAGAAAATTTTCAACAGATAAAAAAATGGTAGCTTGCTGATGATGCGTTAATCAATATAGGTTTTTGGTTAAAAATATGTACCATATGATTCAGTTGGGATTGGATTTAAATTTCACATAATTTGAAATGTTATCTGCTAAACAATTTCCATTACTAAGTTAATCAGACTAATGAATCATGCCAATCCAACAATCCTCAAATCATTGCCATTATTGTCACCAAACATGTTTTTATGATATGCACAGTAAAGGCAAGAAAGAAAACCAGTTTAATTTTGATTCTAAGATGGAGAGATTTATTAAAGCAATACCCCTAAACTAATCTCATACTTCTTTATAGGTTACTTTTTATACAAGTAAAAACTAAAAGAAAGAAAACCAAAATTAGGCGACTTATGGCTAGGATTTAAGTTTATTATCTTCCCCTCTAATGGAGTTCTTGCAATGAGCAATGGCAGCTTGAATTGCAGCCTGCAACTCTTCCATGGTGCTATCACTGGTTGAAGAAGGAAACCCTGTGGTTGCAACAAGGAGACCGCTGTTTGTTGGTGATGTCCTTATTGACGCCGGAGCCGACGAATAGTACTCTACTCTCCTTCCTCTCATCAACTCATCTTCCTTTTTGTTTCTCAAGCTGCTTAAATTACCCGAAAACGAATAAGCTTGCCGATGGACATGGAGCTTATCTCTCTTCCCTCTGAAGAACAACAAAGGCCGTACCATCCTTACGTATCTTTTCAACAAATGACTCACGTCGAACCTCATCTTTTTCTTCTTATGCTTCTCTTTATGCTCGACGTCGACTCTTCCTTTCGGTCGTCTAGTGAAACTAAACAACGAGAAGGACTTGGATTTTTCCCTTGCTTTTGATTCCATGTTGTTGTTAACTGGTCTGCCATTGATACTTCTTATATTGCTGTCGCTTTTGCTGGTTTTTTCCGGCTTGGGGTCGTCCAAACCCTCTCTTACGGGAAGCCTGAAGCTATTCAATGAGGTGGTGGAGGAACGTGGAGAAACTGGGAGGTGAGAAAGGAGGTGTAGAGGGAGCAAATGACCATGGAAGAATATGTCATCTGCCGGAGTCAAATCAACAGCGATGGAAGACGTTGGGGCTTTGGTTTTATCAGAAACTGTGTTGGAAGAAGAATGGAGAGATATTGTGAAGGAGAATTCATGGGAAGGAGAGGAAGAAGCTGAAGGAGGTGATGAAGCAGAGGATACCACCATTGATGATGATTGTTGCTTATCTTTTTTGCCTTCTACTTTCTCCATGATTGCAAGACTCTCTTTCTTTTCTTTCAGCAATGGTTAGTTTGTTTGTTTATGGAGGGGATAAGGAGATTAGGAGGTAGTGGGGAGAGAGAGTTGGGTTTAATGTGTGTTTACTCTTCAGTACAAAATGGGACATAGATTTGGTTTACATTTTGCTTCTGTAGAATGCTTCAATGGAGAGGAAAGGGTGTGGTGGCCATTGAGGCACGAACAAGATGAGATGATACATTTAGCAGTATATGTATCAATAAAAGGTTGGTGGGTCCATTTGTCAAAGACCACCTTTTTCTAAAAACTGTTGATCAAAAAGAAATTTTGATCACAAACATCCAAATTTCCTCACCACATTCAGATGATGGGGTGACAAAGGTAAAACTTTAGATCATGGACAAAGTACCAAACGGTCCAAACCAAACTCTTTCAATCTTTTCAAGTTAAAGTATGGGAAACTTAAGCTTTCTCTTTTAGTATATTGCTTTGTGTGAAACGAGGTGGTGTTTTTTTTCAACGCGTTCATCTTAACAAGGAAATGATGTCATTCATAGAATTGAAAGGGAGTTGATTTGTTTTTGTTTTTCAAAGTAATTAATGTTTAAAGTCTGAGTCTACTTCCATGGTTCAACTAATTTGAAAAAAAGGGGATTCCTTTTTGCCCTTTCTTCTATCGGAATGGACCCGATTTGACACACCATTTCCAATACTCGAAGCTGATTTTGACCATTGGCATCAATTTTGGTGAAACATTCCTCAGCGGTTGCCAATTGATGGTTGAATTTCCGGACGGAAGAAAAGAAATTTATGATGGACAATGTGGTTTGGTCTTTGTTTTGTTTAAATGCAAATGATTTTCATGGTTGGGACGGAGATCTAACATGTGAGAATCAAATGTTTTTTTTTTTTTTATAATTAATTAACACAATATGCAATGAATGTGCTTTTAGCCAACCTCTGACAATGTGGTTTCAACGACTGTGAAGGATGGTTTTATCATTAATTATCCAAATCTAATCTACTTTCGAAACTAAAAGTTATAAATGAGGAAGAAGAAAAACCATGTGCAAATTGATCTCATGACAAGAAATTTGAAGCGTCTGATTGAGATCAGAAGGCGTTGAATGTCAGAAAGATGGGATTGTGAGGGGTTGAAAGGAAAGGCTGGAAGAAAAGAATAAGAATTTGGTGATATGGTAGACCCACACACACGTGTACAGAGTGGTCCTGCTAAGTTATACAGCAGAGTCCATGAAGGAAATTTTGTTCACGTAACTGAGGTCAACATCTCAATCATGGAGGCATTATTTTGGTGGACTGACTAATCTTTACCACTCAAAAATCTTATTCTATTATCATATTTTCCCCTAAAGATAAGAAGAAAAAGAAGAAACCACTACAAAAAAACAAAGATTTCACCTTCACAGACCATTAGCAGCAGCAGAAATTTCTAAACCTTATTATCCAAAAACTAACAAAGTCTATGTTATTAATAAGAAATCGATTAAGTGTATTGGTTAAAGTAAGATTATTCAATGATTTGCGATCTTATTTTAAAACCGAACGTACCTAATCATGCTGGGTTCAAGAAAAGCAAGGCACTTGCCTTGCGAAACAACTTGTGGGGCGTGGAAAGCGAGCTCACATGTATGTTGACTAGAGTCCACATCCTCCAGCCATGCACTTGTCTACTAGTCCCCACAACCAGAGCTGGTCCGAACTGTGATATATGAATGCTCAACATATCTATCCTCAAACACGGGCAACAATCCAGCTACTAGGTCTAGGTTATCATCAAACATCATGACAACACAGTCTACATATTCACATCAACCAAGCATACGTCTATGTATGGCTGAATGATTAAACAACTACATCTGCAGATTAAAAAGAAGAAACTTTGAAATACAACAAGATTTCCTGAACCTCTAGTTGGGAACGAACAATGGAATTTCCAAAAAAAATTTATACCAAAGATCTCCTTCACAGTTGTCAGAGGAAGGAAAGAACATATAACCAATGATACATGAACAAATTTTTATTCAGCAAGCTAATCACGCAAGTTTTCTTCCTAGATTTTGACA
Source organism: Abelmoschus esculentus (assembly GCA_035048815.1). NCBI lineage: Eukaryota > Viridiplantae > Streptophyta > Magnoliopsida > Malvales > Malvaceae > Abelmoschus > Abelmoschus esculentus. The sequence continues at coordinate 14,837,998 of JAUCBN010000026.1, forward strand.
ATTGTGTAGTGACTACTCATCAAACTCCCTATACTATAACAACATTACATCAATGTCCACTATATTTAATGTTAGCTCTATGAATTTGGAGCGACTGGTATACAACAATGCGATGAATACATATGGAGAACAGGAATTACCTCAGAGGCATGCCACTATCCCACTGGCCAAGTCTATGAAAAAAACTTCCAGCTATCTTTCTCCTTTTTTTCCATTTTCATTCGAGGTAACACACGTCTCCTCACTCCCAAAGCGACTTGGGAGTATATACAGATTCAAATGGGTGTTTGATGCCCTCAAATAAGAAACTTATGGAAATTACTATATTGAGAATGCATCATTTTCCCCATTTGTGACCACCGCCAGAACAATTGTTAGCGCCCACAAAACCCAACAGTATTTGAAATGGTCTAGCTAGTCACTGTCGCTACCATGTCTATCTGGAAAAGGAAAAAAAAGAATCCTTTACTTTAGTAACATAAAATTGCAATGAAGAAACACTGTAAAAGAGAGGGAAGGAGAAAGGTCTGCCATTACTTCCTGATGATCTTTTCCCTTCCATGGCTTCTCTTTTCTCCTGGCAACTTGAGCAAAGGAAAGGACCGTCCCATGGACGCAACTTTACTGAATTAGATGTGCCAGCATGAATAGAAATGCCCTCTCCAGGTTTCATCTCTAATTGACAGATTGCACACATGAACAGCTTAAACATGTTGCACAGTGGGTATTTTGTGTCCAACCTGCATCCAACAGAAGGTTCCTCATGAGATAAACTACAAACTACTTCTGAAAGTAGATCTGATCCTTGATCAGCCAATCGAGGTGCAAATTTAAAACTCCTAAAAATAGTGGATTCTTATAAACACTAACCTTTCTGAAAGCATAGCAGACCCCTCCTCCAATAATTCCTCCACCACATCTGGCTCCATGTATTCTTCTTTGTCATGAGAAGATGATCCAGAATTCTTCTTGCGAAACATGGACTTAAACATACCTTTGCCTGGCTTCTTTGATGGTGGCAAAGGAGCAGCTGGCTTCTCTGGTGGTAAGATATCGACAACAATGCAGGTTGTATCATCTCGAAGACCCTTTGATTGTACAGCTTCCTGTTCATTGGAGACCAAGGAATAAGGAAACATGAAGAAAGGGAAACTTATACTAACATGTTCCAAAGCCAGAGCATAGAGCTCCTAGCTCCAATACTTGAAGAGCATAACGGGGACAAAGGAATATGAGTGTACTTTCACAATCTGCGCGGCTGCTGCATCTGGTGGCATTCCGCGACAACAATCAAGAGCTTCTTCAGCTGATAAAACATCCCAAACACCATCACTAGAGATAATCATCCTACCACCAGCTGTAGATAACTGCATAAAATAAACTAGTATGTAAAATAAACTAATTATTAAAAACCAAGAAAAAAATGCTTTCTAATTTTAGATAAAACATTTAGTCAAAAACAGAACCTTTCCCAAGAAAACTGATTAAGAAAGAACAATGCAAATGCAAAGGCAGTTCAATGGGCGAGTATAGGACACATGACGATATGAAATTAATGACTCTACTGTGTACTTAACTAGCATGAACCTAGAAATGGTCATGGTTAGAAGTTCAAGGTACTACATTGCAACCAAGAACATATCTAATCTCTTAAAACAGTAGCATAAGGGGAAAAATTAAGGAACTCCATTACAGAACAATATATATCCAATCTCTTAAAACAGATGCATAAGGGGGGAAATTAGCACATTGTGACTTGCGAAACAAAATGTACAGAAAAACATTTTATACTAAATATGAAATCATCTAGAATGAATATGTTTCTACATTAAATAGTAAATACATTTAAATGGGCCTTCCAACATTATTTTTTATTTCATGCATTAAGAATAAACTAAATAAGATTGTTGCTTATCTACTTATAAATACACTGATCATTTTCAAACACGTAAGATTAATATGCTAGCCGCAAATATTAAAGTCATAATCATATAACTGTACGAAAAACAAATTTTATTGGCTAAAATAGGGATGACAAAGGAGCAGGGCAGAGGATTGCCTCATCCACATCCATGCTGCTTTTGGATGGACGTGAAAAATATCCACATGGATGATGGTTATATCCATGGTGCTCCACCTCACTTCTTTTACAAGTGCTTTTTTATCTTGATGTTATGAATCAGATATTTATAGTTTATTTATGAACATATTTTCAGTATATACAATTATTGGTATTCGTGAAATGTAAATATACAAACATATATATACTGAATATCACATACCTACGATATTAGTGATATATTTATCATATATTCTACAAATATAAATATGGTACATAAAATATTATAAAGGTTTAAACAATAATTTCAAAAGTCAGGGCGGGACAAAGTGGGGCAAGCATTTACCATGATTACCCCACTTCACCACACGCATCCACATTATCTAAAATATCCACTCCATCTAAAATCTCCCCTCCATTTGGAGCGGACTGGCGAGAAATCTGTGGAGCGACTCGGGCTTTACCAGAAAAAAAATGACTTTCTAGCTTCTAAAAACAACTTCGTATATATTTCAATCAGTTCCATATCTTGTTATACAGTAAAATTGTGAATTGCTAGAAAATATTTCATGTTATTTGTTTTAACTGCTATGTTGTTTGCATATATCTTTTGTATTAGACAACGGTTTAAATATACCTCAAATGAAAATAGAAAAATATATAGTTTCAAGTGCCCCCCTTAAAACAAATGTTAAGATCTGATACAATTAAGCACACAAGTTAAATCAAGAAATATCTATTACATTACGCATAAGATTATGAAAGACAAACCTTTACTTGCTTGATGTATGGAACAGGAACAATGAACTCCCCAACATCCATATCACCAATGGATCGTGAAAGACACAAGCCTCCAGGCCAACATCTTAAAGGACCAATCTATAAAATAACTTCACCATTAGGTCACCAGGTTTGATCCACACAATTAATCAAAGTTTGATCCACACAATTAATCAAATTTAGTTCTCTCATACTGCAAATACTGAATTTGTCTAAAGAGAATAAATATATCAACATTTACAAACTTGAGTATCATGTTTCGCAGATATGCAACAAAGCAAGATATATACGGAAAAGGTTGTAGATAACTATAAATGTTACATCTAAAATTAGTAAGTTCTACAAAAGTGTCCACCAATTCACATTAGTTACCAAATAGGTTTAATGTCCTTTTGGTAAACGGCCAAAAGTGTCATGCATGTCTGAACCTAGATTCGAGATTGTGTTTTACAAGCATTGTTGTTGCACATCCATTAAAACTAATATCTCAAGGGTGTTAAGTTTCACAGATGTGCAGAAATGGCTAAGAATCTAGAAGAAGAAAAAAAGATAAAGCAGCCAAAATGCATTACAATGCACACTAGAAGGGGGAAAGGAGATACCTCCGCACCACCACCAGCATTTAAGCGACCAACCTCACCCCCACATGCAGTGATCCGTTCCCTCCTAATAAGATGAAAACAAAAAGTAAGACCTCAATATTTAGGGGAAACTTAAATACAGCAAACGTCAGAAACTTACTCCACTTCATTGCATTCAAGCCTATGATCAGCTGACAAGTAATATATTCCACCTTCAGCTGATTCAAATATACAGCGGGAATCACCAACAGATGCAACTGTTATAACCCATCCTTCTATTATCACAAAGGTTACAGTTGTTCCCGATGTTTTTGCTGAGAAAAAAGTCATGCTATGTCTATCAAATACTAAACAAGTGGGAATAATCGCAAGAAAAAGTTATTACCCAGAGCTCAAAAAATTAAAAGAAAAAAAGGGCCTAATTAATATGGTTTCTCCTCTTCATCGCAATTCCCAACCCAATTGAAGGAAGAAATTATGTGCTTATGTACATGAATTTTTATGCTCGTCTGAAATCATCTTCAAGTAGAGGTAAAATAATTAATTGGTGAAACTCCCTGGTGTTCAGTTGGTAAAAGCGGTGAATTATCAAGCTGGAGAAATACTGGTCGGGCTAATTTGACTACATCTAGACCAACTTAAATTTGACATCTCAAGACTATCAGTTAACTATTGAGAAAATAGTCATAAACCAAAAATCTTATATAATAACATCATACAAATATTGGCAAGCTGATTTATAGCTAAACATCAGCTAATATGATATCCATTTTTTTATAAAGGAAAGCATTATATCTCCAAGTAAGCATCCTAACCAAACAGCAACCTCACTAACCACAAGCGGGGCCACATTTTGTGCAAATCAACCATCACAAAACAATATCTACCAACTTCCAGAAAGCGACTCTTCCAACATATAAGCATGTTCTCTATGGAGATTCTTAATGATATATTATCCTACATGGATCTCACAGAAAAATACAATTATAGGGAGAAAATAAAATATTTAGTTGATTGAGATGGGATGCAATCTCATATGCCCTACCATAGTACCATTGCATGAACAGTATGCAAAAACAGTAGCAACCACTCCCAAAGTAAGTGCATAATTGTGAAATAATAAAAAAGTATATCTAGACAAATACTCCTTTTCCAACAAAGGCTTATCCAATAAAACATATGCTATATTCAAATGTTTACATAAGAACAAAACAACTCATACCTCTCTGTTGAAAATCTTTATCAGTTTTAACAAATCCTGCAACCAAAGCTCTTGGAAGGGCAGCAATCCATTCCTCTCTATTAAGATCTGCCGGCATGGCATTTAGAACATTATTAAGGAGATTCTCTTTAGTGTAAATAGCCGCTGCAGATCCATTGTGTCCATCAAAGAGCTGCCCAAAAGAAAGATTAGCAAAACCAACCCAGAAATGAGAAAATTGCAGGAAAAAAAGGAAATAAAAAAATGACACGTATATATGCGTCAAATCAAACAAATTATACAGATAAATACAACAATATACCGAGCAAACAAAAGTTTATAAATATTTATCTTCTAGTTATTCAAATTACAGGTTTCTATGGCTACAGATAGACACTTCACGATCAGAATATTAAGTATGTGATTAGAGACGATTTAGTTAGTATGAGAGACCAAAAATTCATACCCCATAAACTGAGAAAGTGGTGAAACCATCTCCCATCGCTCTTTGGCATTCTGTTTTAAGCAACGTAAAATCTTCACCTTTCTTGCTATGGCTAGCTTGTCCGTGTACAATCTCCGGGTCTTCAATCTTTTCGATCGCTAATTCTCGTTTCAGTAGAACCGACAGCGGGACCGTTTGATGCTCGCCTCTCGAGGACATTGTTCCAGATTTCCAAATCCAAAGATCACGTCAACAGCAAAAACTCCAACTCAAAGACAATGCCTCTAATCCTCCATGAATTACACTAAAAGATCCTGTAAAATGCACGATGTCAGCTTCAATAATCAAATCTCATCGGAAAACAATCGAAATAAAGAACTGAAAACCATCAATGATCATCTGTCACGTATATAACATTAGACGGAAAATGCGAAAAACATCGAGACTTTCCAAAAAAAAATTCTGAGTTACATAACAATTCTACAGAGAAGATTCTTCCTCAAAATCGAAAAACAAAATCTAAATCAATGTAGAAAATAGCAAGTTATAAACATTTCCTACAAATATGTTAATCATAACAGAAAAATAAAACGAATCTAGATTTGAAAAGAGAACGAAAAAGACAAAATCATATAAATATCCAACGCAAAGAAATTGAAAGTTACAAAAGAGGATTAAGAGAAATCGTTTGATAGCAAAGGACGGAGGAGCTTACAAGTGAATAGAATGAGAAGACGACGCGAGGAATTGGATTATTAGCTACGAACGAGAAAACCAGATCACGGCGGCGGCCTGTGAAAATTCCCTCTCTTTTTTTGATCGGAAAACGCTTTTTGCGCGAGAGAAAATAGAAAATGAGAAAGCAAGAGGAAAAAAAATAAAGAACGAAAGAACAACGCCCTCTTTTACAATGTGGAAAGCCGGACATGGCAAATGGAGCAGCTTTTCTGTCTTTTTTTGTTAATTTATTTTTTTGCCTTTATAATATCTGACGTGGCAAAAGCGGCAGACTTCTTCTCCACTCAAGTCGGCTGCACAAAGCAAAGGAGCCGTTTGTTTTCAAGCCGACGTGCGTAACTATGTTCCCGTTGACCTCTGGGACCCACGACGAGTTTGGGGTATTTTCAACCGTACGATTTAGAATCCAAAGATTATAATCAAAGGCGATTTATGGAGATGTATAGTCGTAGGCCACACGTTCACCCCCTTTTCCTTTTTCTTCAAAGGTCTAATTACAGTTTTAGTCCCTCTATTGTCTGATATTACAATTTGAGATTCAGTCTCTCTACTTCAATTTAACATAATTTGATCTCCTATTTTTATAGTGTTATCAATATATCCAAATTGGTAACACCTTTTATTGCTACCGTTAAATCCATTTCATGAACTTCTCTTTATTACTATTCGATCATACCATCAGTATCACGTTAAAATTGAATAATTATATCTAACTAATAATAAATGTATATGTTAATCGAACACTTAAGATTACTTTTTTAACTCAATCCCTTTTATATCACCAATTAATAAAGGGATGTAGTGTTGTCATTTTGAATATATTAATAATATTTTTAAATAAGAAAAATAAATTATATCAAGTTAAATTTTAAGGTCAAATCTCGAAAATTCAATATAATGAAAGGACTAACCAAAACATTTTTTAAACAAAGCCGATCCCTAGCAGTTTGATTTTGATGTGAGTCTTATTATTATTATTATTATTATTATTATTATTATTATTATTATTATTATTATATAACTGGAGGATTAAGTTACGACAAGGCTGGCGCCGGTTAAGCAAAACGACATGTGGGCTCACGATAGTGAAAGTAACAAGGGACTAAGTCAATTTGTCAATTTCTCCGGTTCCCTTGTGAGGCGGGGTAAGCGATGCGATTGCATGCAAACATTAAAAAAAATGATAAACTATTTAAATCAATTGTTTTTCTTAAATTTATTTTAATTATTAAAATATTTAATTTATTTATTAGAATTTAAATAGTAAATATTTATTATTATTATTATATTAATTTTTAAACAACCTTAATTTATCGATGATTTTTTTCTTCAAGATTTTAATAATAAAAGATTTCATTAGTATTAGAGAAGTATATTTACTAAAACTAAACTTCATAGGAAAAAATCTACGATAAATTTTTTGATAAATTTTTATCTAATTTATAAATTTTTAAAGTATCTTTTATGAAACAAAGGTTAAGCTTAAACTTAAGAGACTGAAAAAAATAATCAATAAAATTTGAAATTAAATAATTATTATTTACGATCGTTGGGTGTATTTGATGACGATAAATGTTAAATAATATCTATGTCATAACAATATAAAAAATTAACGAATAAATTATAAAATATTAGATATATAAATTTTAATAAATAAATTAAATATTTTAAATTTTTAATTATAAAATAAATTTAAAAATAAAATTCGATAAAGATTTATACGTAATAAAAAATGTAATTAAACATTATAATTAAACATTTTTTAAGAAACGTAAGAAACTAATTGCCAACCTAACCCTTTGACCTCCTCCATCTTGAGCCTGGACTACCGCGAAGTTCTCGGAGCCAATTGCTCCTAATTGACAATCCCGTCATCCCAACTAATCCCACGCGCATTTAACCCCGTGACTATCAAATACCACTGTAATACGGTATATGGTTTTTATTTTATTATAATAAGATTAGGATTAAATTAAAAGTATATATGAATAATAAAAAATAAATATAAAATTATTTTATTTTTTAATTGTTATGTCATCACTCTGTTAAATTTTAACTATAAATGATTATATTAGAACGGAACGGTTGTTGTTCCTAAAAGTTACGGGTTCGAGCACCAACGATGTCAGTAAAGTAATTAAACGATCAATGTCAAATGGTAGATATTATATTCTAGAACAATACTACTGTAATCACTATTAGTTTATTAAAAAAAGAATAATAATTCTTTTAACATTGAATTTATAATACGGTGATTATTTATATAATTTATACAGTAATTTACAATATTGTTCTCGGAGCATGTTCTTGTCTTACAAATTTGCATTGCAAGTTGTAAATGGAATAAGGTTGGGACAAGCTTTTTTTTTTATTGTTTTTCCCAATCAACCAACCCAGCTCACCGCATCATATTCCTTTGCCCCACACCAAAACTAGAGCAATTTGACTTCCAAACCTAAGGTTTGAAATTATGTCATTCCTAAAGTAGTTTTTTATACCTTAATACTCACTCATTTTTTAATAAGATATGCTAATTTTGATTTTTAGTAATAAATATTATTTTATTTAATAAATTATGGATAAAAGTTGGAATTGATCACATAAACGGAGATTGATATTATACGGAGTGGATTAATATGGATTATACTTTTAGTTAGACTTAAAATTGATTTAAAAATATAAAATTTTATTTGATTCGAAATATATTATTTTTTCATCGAACTAAATTATAAAAATTTAGGTTTCAGAATTATCGGATCGAATTCATGATTTTTTATCGACCCAAATTAGAGATCAGTTCAAAATTATTGGATCTAAGTCCATGTCTATCTCTAATTTTAGTTTATATTTAGAGTAGGAGGAATAATCGTCTTCCCTGATTTTTTATGATGTTTAAATATTTTTAAAAATACAGTTTATTTATAAATATGTTTCTTTATTTTTAAATATTTATATTTTGTTTTAATCTAAGTTATTAATTCCGTCTCTAATTTGGAATAGATAAAACATGTCCGGTCTTTGGGTGTTATCTAAATACATGTGAACAAGATGTGTAGCTTTCCCGACCATACTCTTTGAAAAAGCTTAGCCATATAACCTGCTTCCCTGCAAGCTGCAACATGCCATGGAAACACCACACAAAACAAGTGAATCCGATGTTGATTAGTTTATAAACAACTGAGTGTGGGAGCACAGTCAAAGTCGACGGCTAAAGGTCAGTAGCAGACACAGAAGAATACTGATAGCTCTGAGTAAACCGTAGGTCCCAAGAAGACTACAGATTTGCAGGTTATAATGAAAATGGATGTCTTTATCAACAATCTTTCTTTCTTTCTTTCCATCTGCTCTGATTGTGATTTCATAATCATTGTTTCATATTTTGTTTGTAATCATTATCCGACAGAGAAACGATAAGGATGAACAGATTAAGAAAGACTAACGTTTAACGAGTATTCACTTCTCCAGATATCAAACAAAAATGATTATCAAAATTCACTTGGGTTCGCAGTAGTTTATTTGCTTTTAAAGATGTTAATATTTAGTTTATGTTTAGTTAAATTTTTAATAAATTTAATTGTAAAAAATATTGTTTTTTAGATATGTAATTAAAGTATTTTTTGTTTTAAATATGTGTTTAGTACTTTCATCATTATTATTTTAGGTACCTTATCAATAATGATTGTTTTAAAAAAATTGTATAAATAAATATGATACATGACTTGCTTTATTTTATTTTATTTTAAAAATAGATCTTTTTAAATATCTTAAACTTTTAAAAAAATCTCAAAAATATTTCTCAAATTTCTAAGTATTATATCCGATTCCAATTATTTCCGTCTCCAATAATCGAAGGAGTGCCCGTGACTTTCGTCGTTGGATCTAAGGGTATTAAAAAATATTCGATCTGGTCAATCTGATCCAATTATCTATCAATTTAATAAGAAAATTAGGATATCTAATTCGATTTTATTTTTGGACCGAATATCTGATTCGATTTTAAATTTTTTAGATTGGATACGGGTCACAATATTTCAAGTTTCGGATTATTTAAAAACTGAAAAATCCAAAAAATTAAATTTTTATTACTATTAATCTTGTTATATTCAATAATTTAGTGCTTGTTATATTTAAAATTTAAAAAAAAAATTAAAACTTTTATAAATGTGAATCTTATTGCATTTAATAAATTGTTGTTTATTGTATTCAAAATTTCATTTTTTTTTTATAAATACAATCTTTAAATTCAAAAAATTTGTTTAATCAAATTACATTTTTGGATAATCGGATATTCGATTATCCTATTTGATATCCGAATATGCAGATATCTGCTTTTTTGAATCGGATACAGATCATTACATTATCGATCCGAAAAATCGAATTCGATATCCGACAATGAACCCCTAGTTAGACCCTCAAAATTATTTTCTCTATCTTTTTGTCGTTAAAAGTGAACGATCAATGTGTCTAATATAGAAATAAAATAGAACAATGAGAGAATGAAAAAGGAACGAACAACAAACAAACGATTGATCATGCGACAAACAACGTGTTGGTCCTGCGGTGAGAAGAAAAAGCTTTATTTTTTTATCCAACAATATGATAAACAAATGACGACAATGACTGACGTTGAGGATCTAAGAATTTTGAATTATTTTGGAAATTTAGGATTTTTTAAAATTAAACTAAAAAAATTAAAAAATTAAAATCAAAGACATATGTCATGTTTTGATTGATTATTAGATTTTTTTAAACGATCGTTACATGATCAAACACCTAAAATGATAAAATTAAAAATGTTAAACACTTATTTGAATGAAAAAAAATACTTTAGGCATCTATCTGAAAAAAATATAGTTTGTGCACTTTATTAACTATTAAGCCTTTTTAATATTATATTCGTATTCATTTATTTATTTTAGAAAGTGATTGTGTTTTTGGTTTGTTTAGCATTCAAAAATATATATTTTTTATTTATTTAATATTCTTAAACATGATAAAATTATACTGTTAGTCCTTAAGCTTTATAAGTTTCTCAATTTAAACTCAAAAGTTCACGTGTTTAATTTAATCTATATCTATACCAATATTTAAAATATAAAAATAAAAAAGAACCGAATAAAGGAGTCAATAAATACGTTATATGTCTTATATAGAAAATCTAAATATCATTATGAAAATTTCATTGTCTCTAATCGGATGTTATATTAATATATGAATAAAAATTAAAAAATATAATCTTATAAACTATTTCGTTAACTATCATAAAAATTTATTTAATCATATTAGACCGTTGATCTTCTTTGATCAGAAGATGTGTCGCAGTTATAAACAAAAATATCAAAAAGAGTTGAGATGTTATTTGTGTTGAAAATATGTAATGCTTGAATCCCACACTTTATTTTTATAGGTTGTATGAGAGCAGTTCAGGTGATTTAAAATTCTCTTTGAATTTTAAATACTTAACTGAATAGATTTAATAACAAAATATCCAAGATTTAAATGGATATTTTTAGTTATAAAATCTACTATTTTTAGATAGATATTAACAGATTATCTGAGATTTAATTAGATTTTATCTGTTAATAAATCTAATTTTAAATAGATTTTATCCGAGATTTAAATGGATATTTTCGGTTAGCAAATCTACTATTTTTGGATAGATATTATCTGATATTAAATTTAAAATTTAAAATTTAAATTTAAATCAGATTTTATTTGATTCTCGGACAGATTTACCCCTGCTTTCAACCTATAAATAAGATGCTTTTCTCTCATTTTTAATCATCCCATTCAGAGTTCATCTGTCTTACTTGAGAGAGAATTAGAGAGCATCATTCTGTTCGACTCTGGTCCTGACGATCATTTCCTCTAATACCACGACACGGTCAGTGATCTCCATACCACGACACGGTCAAACTTTCTATCAATTATTCCTTTAATTTTTCCTGTTAGTGCTAACGCCCTGTTTTACAGTCTATTTAACCAACAATTTGACACCTATTGTTTTAAAAATATCCTTTACAAAATTTATATAAAAAGTATTAAAAGTATAAAATAAGCACTATTCTAAAAGAATATTGGCCATTTTAAACGAGTATTGACAAACATTCTTTGTCTTCGTTTAGAAAATTAAAATTTTAGATATAGTAATTTATTAAATTTTTATTTTACTCTTGATTGTAATAGATAGACAAAAATAATAAGATATGATAAAAATATTTTTAAAGATACGTTATTAATATGTGATTTGGATTTTAAAGATTAAAAAAATATTTTAGTAAGACCTTTAACGATAGAGTAATAAAAATATTTAATATATAAATTTAATTATTAAATTAAAATTTTTGAGAACTTAATGATTAAAATAAAAGCAAAAAAAATCATTGAGTGGTGATGTGTAATTTACCCTTAATCCAAAGATAAGAATGATAACCCTTCATTAACGAACATCATCAATCATTTCCTCTAATCCCTCACTTTTTTAAAATTGAAAACTAATCGATGACATTCGCTACTCTTTGTATTAACCCAAATCCCAAAACCCAGAACGCACGCAAAAAAGAACCTAAGCTGAACTAGTTCACTCATCATTGCTGTGGGGTGCCTCCATTTTGAGTGGCTTGGGAAGTGAAAGATTACAAAGGAAGTTTGTTTGTTTGGTGGGATCTGGTAAAATTTCCCGTTTGATTGATCAGTTTCAGGAGAGAAAGCAAAAAAGATATGATGGGATGAAGGGGGAGGAGAACTGGAGTGAGAGATGGCTAGGGAAGGAAGACTCAAAGGGGGCGGCTTTGGTTCGGGTTCGGCCCACTGGTCATATAAAAGGATAACTCTGACGGTTTGCTTCGTTAACATTGTTATTGCTCTCTTTGTTCTTCGTTCCATCTATTCTTCTCTCTACATTCATTCCAACAAAGATAATGGTGAGTTTCTATCATCTTTTGGCTTCATTTTTGGGTAGGGTTGGGGGTTTAAGAGATTTTTTAGTGTTTTGATTTTCTGGGTTTTTGTTTTTTAGTCGTAAAGTATACTCCGGATCAGATTAGGAAAATGGAAGAATCAGTTAAGATTCGAAGAGCTAGTGAACCTACCGAGCTTATTAAATTGGTATGCAAATTACCCTTTTTTATAGCTTCCTTTTTGTTAATGGTTTTAATTGTGGGTATACTTTTGATGTCTAAAAGGTTAAGCGAATAAAGCATAAATCTTGGAGTGAGGAATTGGTGGCTGAACTGCCATGGGCAGTTAGGCATAAGATAACTGATGAGATCCTGAAGACATTGAGAAGTTTGAGATCAAATGCCACTACCAGTGAGCAGCAAGGTTGGTGTCTTAGTTTCCTTTAAATTTTCTACTGTTTTGTACATTTATTTTACAGTTTAAAGTTGCTGTGTTTTTATATATTCTTATTTGGTAAGTATTAGTCATATATATGTTTAGGTTTAGGTTCAGATATTACGAACTTTATGTTAGTTGGAAACCGCAAAGATTACATGTTAATAAATAACTGTCAGTGAATTAGTCAGTCTTGGACTGCATTCCTATTATGGAGAATTACAGACATTGCACTTTTTGAGCATAACATTTAATTTTAAGGATATGTTTATTTCATTATCTGTTTTTTTATCCCAAAATAGCACTTAATTATTACCCATGTGTTCATTTCAAACATTATGACTAATGTAAACATGAGCTTCCTAGGGATAATCTTCTTGATCTGTCAAGAGGCAAGTGGAATTGTATGATAATCCTGAAGAAATACATTTTGAGATTTTTTTCACATCATCTATGATGTGTGTTTGTAATGTTTCACAACAATAGGAGTTCAATTCTTAGTTACATGTAGGCTTTAGGATTCATGTCATTTAATGTCCTTTAGGTATCACATTGTTATCCTTCTCTTCTGTTCTTTCAGCTTGCCAAGGTCCCTGATCTTATTGATCTAATATCATCCAATAATCGAAAGGTGGTTGTGTTTTTTATTCAATACATAGCAATTATTGGGTTAGATTGATTCTGTCATATTCATAATCTACTTGAATTTAGCTACCCACTAAATCATATTTTGCAGATTTTTTTGGTTAATTGACATATTGCATTAAGAAGAAATGCTGCATTTATATTCTTTGGAGCCTAATGATTGTGTTGTATGATTCTTTTATTTCTTCTATTTATTTGATCTGTGAGAAATCATATTTTCCATTGTGATTCTTGATTGAAGATAGGTTTCAACTTTCAATTCATTTGCTAGGATATATTTTTGACAATAAATTTAAAGAAATAAAATAAGGTTTTCGTTGGTGGCCATCATTAAATTCTTTTTAGAACTTATCCTTCAAAAATTTGTGTCGTACTTATCAGTTATTAGTGTATAATAGTCCTTTTATCATATTCCGCTTTTATGTTTTGCTGCCTTTTTTCCTTCTTGGTACTTATTCTTTTATGAAGTATATTGGGTCTGATATGATTAAATGACATTCCATGTATCTAATTGCTTAGTAGGAGCCAAATACACTCTGTTCTCTCTACCCTGAAGAACACGACTGGGTTACCTTTTCATCTGTTATCACTGTAATAAATCATGGACTTCTTTAGATGATATAATTTTTTAGTAGATGTAATCATTGCTTAATTAAGTCTTTACATGGTTACTTGTGCTAATTTTTGAGATCAGCTTCTACTTGTTCTTGTCCTTTTGGTTTCTTTTCTTTGGTGTAAAAAGGACTGAGTTTCTTGAATTTTGACGTTGGTTTTGACTTGTACCTTGATATTCATGTGCTGCTTCTGACCGTTTAGGAACGTAAAATAGGTAGAAAATTGCTTTACCCCCAAGGAAATAGTTTTAATAAGGCTAGGGTACTATATATGATGAGTATGATTTTCTGGGGTTTGGCATTGCTCAAGCCAAATGTGTATTTGAGTTAAAAATTGGTAGTTATTTTGAAACTTCCAGAATTATTTTAGCCATAACCCTTTTTTTGGAAAAAAATGTTATAGTTGTCAATATTTAACTGCTGGTTACTGATGAACTCTAAATTAAAAAGATCTTTACTTTTACGAGTTGATAGAAATGAAAACTTATGTTCTCTATGTTTTGCAGCCACACACTGTTTTTAACTATCACGGGATTAAATAGATTCTTGTAGTCCCTATTTGTTTTGAATTCCTCAACAAGCTTCCCTATTCTCGAAGCAATCCTATTTTTGCCATTAGTTAAGAGTCATCATTGGCCCTTTTTGGCAAATAAAGTTTTGAGTCAAAATTAGAGGATTGGATCACTTTTAGAGTTTTGGCCACTTAAATCCACTAATTTGGTTGTTTGGTAAACAAGGTATTGCAATTTGCATCAACGGGTTGGGTGAATCCTATAAAAATAAATAAGATTCAAATAGCAGGTTTTCTGTTTAGAGTATTAGATATAAGAGTTCTTTTATTTCACAAATATATTTTGTATTTAAATAACTCATATATGCTTTTTGAAGTAAAACATATTCTCATATATAATTTAAATACTTGTTTTTCCTTCAAATAGACGACTTTAATGCACATGCTTCAAATATCTTTTAAATTTAATAATTAATCAAATTATATTGAAAAATTATTTTTATAAGTGAAAAATTAATATATACATCATTAAAATATGCTTAATAATACTATATTAAAAGAACATTATTTCTCATCTATTACATGTTTATAGATACCAAATATTGATAACCAACATATTCATGTGTGTCATTTTGCTTGTTCAAATAACCAAATAACTATCAAGTATCAACAATCAATTAATTTTATCAAACACTTCTAACAGTTAGTTAATGCAATCAGTAGTCAAATCAATTACTGCAATCCACTATCATCTATCAACTATCCGTTAGTTGCCAAATAGGGTCATACAATTAATTTTCATGTGTTAGAAGAGTTTAAGTTATCAACAATAATGTATGTCTAATGTTTGAGAACAACTAATCATCTCTGGCATTGTTTTTGTAGAGTGTTTTCATCACAATTTACTACTATCTTTGTTGATATTCTTATTTGGTTAACAGAAGCGGTAGAAAGCTGGCGGAAGGAGAAACTTAAAGAAGCCAAAAATTTGGCCCTTGGAGGAGAGGGGTTGGATTCCACACTTTTGCTAGAGGAAGCAGGTAACTCATAATCGGAAGGTAGCATATTTCCGTATTTTTGTTCATCACTTCTTCATTGAGATAAAAAAAGCTTTGGAGTCGCAGAATGTTAGCTTGACTGGTCTGACATACCATATTTGTAGGTATGTTAGTAAAAGCCTTGGAGTCCAATTGGGATGTGGTGTTGGAAGAAATTGGCCTTTGGATACCCACTGAAATCAATAATCAAGAACATGATGATAAGCCTGAGGGTGTGAAAGATACAGGTATTTGTTCAATTTTTCCAGTTGATCAAAGCCATCTCCCACTCTTTTTAGGACAGAATAATAGGTTTAAATCAATATTTATACACAGGTTTTTGGAATATAGATTTGAAAGTAGAAAAGATGTCTGTCACTAAGGTGTTACTCTTTTGTACCGCAGAAGACGAGGAACAAATTTTAGCTGGGAGGCCCCTTCCACAAGAATGTCATGCTGAACTTCATACGGATTATGACGGTGCGGCCGTTAGATGGGGTCTTACTCACCACAAAGAAAGTGCAGCTGATTGCTGCCAGGCTTGCTTAGACCAGGCAAAAAATGCAAAGCCTGGTGAAAAGAAATGCAACATATGGGTTTATTGTCCATCAGAGACAGGTTGCTATTCCCCAGATAAATACCAACACAAACACATGGAGTGCTGGCTGAAATTCGTAAGTGCCCTTTTGTATCCATTAAGTTGGCATTTTCATTGTACATTGAGTGCAACATAAAGCTAATTAAAAATAAATATGCAGTCAGAGAAGCCCAAACTGAACTTCAAGGACAGATATTCTGAAGCATATCGGGACGCACATCCGAAGGCGCCTGTTATGGTTCCTTGGGTATCAGGTATCATTAGTGGTTGACTCAATTTCGATCAACAAGACACCAACAATGGGCAGTCCATTCCAGATGTAGGTGACTCTAGTTCTACTGAACTTTATGATTCCCCATTTATATCAGACAAGTAAACCTATGGTTTTGACAATATAATGTCCTTTTCTCTTTGGGGAGGGGGATGGACCGGAACCTGTCCAACCTGGATTGGATATGGAATTGTTTTTGTACCGCGAAATGCGTCAATTGGGTGGTCTGATCTCATCTCAGGCAGCATTGATAGATAGATTTAGTATGAGATGGGAGAGAGGCTACAGTTAAAAAGAAATGAAATGGCCTTATTTGTTGTTCAATTATTTAAACATATATAAATGTGAAAACTGAATCTCTTTTGTGTGTGAAAGTTGGATTGGACGATGGTCATTGGTCTGCTGCTGTATGTGAAAGAATTCTCCAACGCCTTTTTTTTTTCCTTCTCTTTTTCCATGTTGCCTTTGTCGCATGAATGAACAGAAAACAAGAAATATGGGAGAAGACAACCTGGTTTCACTCTTAACCCTACAGTCAAACAGCCTGTTTCACCTATTATCCTTCTATTCATAAAACTGCAACTTACAATAAAAACTAAAACATAAAGAAAACGATATTGTTTCTTACTTCTTCAAAATGAGCCAACATAACCAATAGTGTATAACATCAATGGTATAGCAGCCTCTTCGGAGAAAGAAGGGGCAAGGAATCCAATTCCAAACATGCACCTGGCTTAATACCGAAATTACTGTATCTGGTTCCTCTGCAGAATGAGCTCGTAAGGTCGAAACACCTCTCGAAACTACCGTGTAATCAATATGCTCAACTGATTTTGCATGTTGGAGGCTATTGGCTCCCGTATAAGAACCATTGTGAAGCTAGATTTTCAAACCGATAATGGTAGGCGTGGTCATTTCGCCTGTATGGCAGTCGAGGTAAATCTTCAGCTTCGCTGCTAAGATTGTCGCCAATGGCAGAATTCAGTTAGTTGAATATGAATCCTTACCCGTAATTTGCTACGAACCATACTCTAGCTTTGTTGGTTTGAACGTGTCCGAATCACTGTTATTTTCAATCACTTTCAGTTTCTCCTCTACAGAATCACTCTTCCAGGGGACAATTCTTCATTCCCGGTCAATTCAGATGCCAATCGATCCCAGAAACCGAGACAATCAAATCGGTAGCTGGGGACAATTCAATTCCTTGATTTTATTGACCACTTACAGTTCTTAACTTCAACTGTAGTTGGATCATTAGAATTTAAGAGGGTTTTAAACTTTTAATTAGTGATCTGAAAGAATGGTTGGGAAAAGGTAGAAAATTTTTTTGCTCCAAATCTCGATTCTACGACAACGCGTCGATATACCCAATTCTTAGCTGAGCATTTTTCGTTGTTGGAGCGAAGAATCTTTGTTTCTCTAACTGATATACGGAATCTGAAAGACAGATATCATCCTTTAAAGGTTAGTGTTTTTGCTTCTTCCGTTATCTTTTCGGAACATGATTTGATTCCAGTTCAAGATTGTTTATTTTCAGCCTTCAATGATTAACAGGTTCCTGGACTTTCCTGGGTTTTGCTTTATAAACGTTAAAGATTGTTAATTCAGCAGTTTCGTTGATTTAATCATTCGTTGTTGGGTTTTACATGACTGGGATTTACATAGACTAGATCAAAATGGAAGGTTAAATCTCATTCATTGACTAATAGATTCTTTGGAAGAAGATGGGTTCTGGGGAAGGGAATCCCCATTTCAGTGTTTTTGATGGAGTGAAGACTTTCCCATTAACACCTGAGGCTCTCATGGCTGAAATTAACACTGCTATCACTAATCTCGAATATGCACGTGCTGCAAAGCTTCTTATTCCCCATCTTCATCCTTGTTGAGAAACAAGGGTCAGGGTTCACCTGAGTATGATGCCTGGTTAGCCGATGAGGCTTATAAAGCTGGTTGTGCCGCATTGGCGGCTGGCAAGCTTGATGAAGCTTTTCATTCTTTGAATGTTTCACTCTCCAAATGCCCACCTGAGCAAGCCTCTGCTGTTGCCAAGCTTCAGTCTCTTATATCTCTCACTTCTCAGCAACTCCACAGAACTTCCGTTTCAAACTAGCCATATTTTGTATGGTATTTTTCTTTTTGAACTTAATTTTTAATTGTTTCAATCAATTTCGGTTAAAAGATTGCACCATCTTGCCCTTTTGAGATGCTTCTGCCATTGTGTAACCATGTATAACATTGGTAAAAAGTATATGAATGATTCCTATTGTTGAATATAGGTCAGTTAATTTATCTAGATAACAATAACTCAGTTTATATGTGAATATTAGTTATAGGTTGATAGAAATATAAGGACCTTCATGGTTCCTTTCTGTGTTTTGCCTCACCCCTTTGTAATAATTTAGATCGATGTGCCTTTTGAAGAGGTTTTCTGCAACTAAGATGAACATAGGATTCTTGGTGATTCACCACTTGGTTTTAGAATAGATTTTAGTTTTTTAACTATGATCTTCTGGTTAGTAGCCTGGAAGAAAAGAATGTTGTATCTCAATAGAGATGCTATAGCTAAATAGGTGATACTTAACTTTCATATCCTTTGAAATTTGGGCTACCATGTTAATGCTGGTCAAGTTCCTTCTGTATTTGCATATGCGCCATGTTTTCCTCTCAAACGAGCTACTAGTACAATGTTCTAGCAAAGTTAGATGGCATCAACAGATGTTGAGTAAAAGCTTCTAAACAATTCTATAGGCTGTCTTGAGTTTTTTTAGTAGTTGTATACTTGCAATACTGTTCTTGCTTTCTGTGTCCAAGTTGGAGCAAAAACACTAAAATCATAATCACTGAACTTACTTCCTATTGCAAAATCTTAGCAGAACTATTTTTGGAAAGATGCAAGAAACATCGAATATTGGTTGTTTTTTATTTTGTATTCATGTTCTAATCTTCTGTTGCTTCTAAATTAGGTGGAATCAGACAAAAGTTGTCCATCATTAGTTGCTTTCATCTCTGTCATCATGTTGCCTTTTGCATTCATAAAGTTTGTCTGAGGTTGGAGATGACCGTTTTCCTTCTTTCTTTTGTCTTGATAAATGCAAGTGCTGTAGTTGGTCTGTCGTGTCATTTATCGACATCCTCCACGGTTCTGGGGTCTTGTGATCACATTTGAGTATTGGTATTGGCACCTTCCAGACGTATAGGTTAACCTGGTTGTATTTCTAGGTCAAAGAATGAGCCTCAGTGGTTAAAGAAATAATTATTGTTTCTAGAAGTCACAGGTTGAGCATCAGTAATACTAACATAGTGATTGAGCGACCAATGTCCAAGAGTATACTCTAGAATAGATATATACTACTGTAATCACTGTAGTTGATTAAGATAAAGAATGAGTCTTAGGAATACAAAACATGTTTTGGTTTTGATATGGTTTGATCTTGATCAAATTATTAATACGCGATGTAATATAGGATTTATATTCAATACACAACAATATTTTAAAAACAATTGTGTAACGTGTCTTCGATTCATTTCTATAAATTTTAAGGAAAAAAATCGCTCTAAAAATATTATTTTTCAACAATAATTTTAATATTTGAATAGATCTAATAATTATTTTATAGTGATAAATATAATGTAATTACAAATTTATTAATTTAAAATTATATATTTATACAATTTATTAGAAAGAATGGAAGGAATAATTAATATTTAGGTGATAATTTTATTTGTATTTATTTATATTTAATTTTTAAAAATGTATGACAAGGTACGCGTTTTTGCCTTGCACTTAAGACCCTTATCATCTTAGTGCGTATTTTGCCATTTTATACATTGCTATACATGTAAAAAAAATCATAATCACCTTAGCTTTAAGGTTTAGAAAACATGAGTTTAAGGTTACGTGTTTAAAATTTAAGGGTTGTTAGAATTTAATATTTAAAGTCTAATATATTGAGTTTAAAGTAATATAATTAAGAATTTAGGATTAAATTTGTAGAGCCTAAATTCTAACCATAAACTATTAATCTTTAAATTTTAGAATCTAACCAAAAACTCGAAAAAGAAGGTACTTATAGAAACATTTTATTTTTAACTTTTGTGTATGAAATGATTACCCATGTAATATATATATTTAAATAAAAACTATTATCATATACACTAGCAGCTGGCGGAAAACAAAATTTCTACAATCAATGTTTATTATTTATGTTTTAAGATTATAGTTTTTAAGTTTTTAAGATTAAAAATTTAAATTTTGACTTAAAAATAAACATGTTTGTGTAATTATTTTTAACCGTATCAAATATTCTCCCCGTAAATAATTACTTAAAAAGAAGATCCTTGTCAAATTTGTCCAATACTGACCGTCATTGTTTGGTAGCATGTCTCAGTTTTCCCCGTGACTTGAGCTTCAAGTAGAGCTTGTAAGTAACTCCAAAGGAACTAATCTTATGGAAAAGTGAAGAAAATTTAATTCACTTTCAAGGGAATTTTTTAATCCCAGATGATGACCATCAGACGGTAATCTCAAGCTGAAAACTGGGATTTTCTTGTTGATCCGTCTTAGCCACCCTTTTTGACTTAGTCTTTACCCCAAAGTATACAAACATCCCAGTATTTTCAGTAAGCTGTAAGGCCACTATCACCACAATCAGGTCAATTCAGACATCAAAATAATGTAAAAAAAGAACTACAAGTCTTATAACAATCCTTGTTCTATAAGAATATGTATAATATAAAGTTAGTGTTTTAGAGCTCAATCTGCCATTTCTGGTTCTCCTAAAAAAATGAGTGTCTTTTATCAAGAAGAGCGGTCTCATCATTCCAAGAGATGCATGTTTCTGGCTTCACTTCTGAAGGAAGCATTTTCCGGTTGCCATAGTTTCAATGGTCGGCCTTCGATTTCGGGTCATTACGATGACAACACCATGAGTGACATCGAAGATGAATCCGAAGTACTATTCTATTCTTCCTGTATGAATACCGTTGCCAATTATACAAGTGTTCATTTCGTTTTATCTCATTGTTTGTGATGTTGTTTACAGGTAGTTGTTTCTGAAATTCGAAACCGAGCGATGGAGAAGATGAAGAGAAGACCAAGTCTAATGGCGGAAAGCTTTTCATGGGTGTTATCTCCTTCAACAGGGGAGCTAATTTATATAAGCTCAAAGCATCCTAACAGAAGAGACAATGAGAATGAAGATGATGAGTTCTTTTCTGTAGGAAGTTGTTTCTCACTGTGTTCGAGTGGTGCTAGCAGGGAAGCATTTATGTCGACCAAGTCGAACTTTTCCCGTTGCTCGAGCTTAAACAAGGTCGACCTCCCGGAGATATGGAAGTTCGATTTAGAGGATTTTCAAAGACGATCAATCATTAGGGAGTTTTGCCATTGTGAAGGGTGGCCATTTGGGCTCTGTAGGAAGGCTGTGTTGCTCCCACCATTGCCGAAATCGCCTTCAGAGTCTTGGTCTTGGCGTAAAGGCACCAGATTAGCTAAGACGCCATACATTTAAGCTCAGAATCTACAGTCAGACCCTTTACTTGAAATGTTTTGGCCATGGAATCCTTCTTCTCCCAAAATCTAGCTAATAAAGAGGTAATATGTATATAACTCGTCACCCATCTATTGAGGATTTCTCATTTCAATTTCTATGATTACTACATCTACAATGTATGCGTAGTAGATTTAATCCTTGTATTCTTATTTGATTGATTTAATTTTTGTAATTTTCAAAATTTAAAATTTTAATACATACTTGAATAATAATTTTTTAAAGATAAAAGGGTGTGTTTGGAATATTGATATAACTCGTATGTCATCCAGATGTCTGTACTCAAATAATTATTTTGATAGATAAAAGGGTGCGTTTGTACTCATCGTTAAAACCCAACGGAAACACTAACATGGTGTTTAATAAATTTGGGTATAATTATACATTTGATTTTAGTTATTTATAAAATCTATTAAATTGGTTTTAATTTTAATTTAATTTAATAAATTAATTATTCAATAAGGTGTCTTACCATTAAAAAACTTTAGTTATATTTATTTAATCTAATAAATTTATTTTTTCTTCCAATCAGGTGATGACATGTCACATAATTGAAAACAAAACAAAAAAAAAGCAACCGACTTTCGGAGATTTAAACCAAGGCAAGCCTTGAAAAAATAACATACCTTTACCATTGGGTCAAAGACAACTCTAATATAAGGAATACAAAATTGTGTATGTTTTTTAATAAACAGTTCAAGCTTTCAATTCCTAGCCTTCAAATGGTTAATGAATTGTAGTACTCTGGTGCTAGTATATTAAGCAGGAAAACATAAGCTTTTCCATCCTGCAGGTATGGAAATGAGCAAAACATGAAATTAATCATCCACCTCGATCTGTAAAATTATTTTATAAAACCCTTGTTGCGAAATATAGTATTAACGTAGTTTAACGTCTTAAGATCTGAATAGAAGTCTGTAACATTTTCTCAGTCTTTTTTCTTTAAATGGTGATTCATATGCATTGATAATTCAAACGAAAATACATTAGTCAATTTACGATTGCATTAATTAATTTTTACTTCAGCTCAAATTGATTTTTGATTCATATAAATTCGGTTTGGTTTGGGTTCGGTTTGCTTCATATTCGTATCAAGCCTAACAATCAAGTTCGAGTCCATGTCGGGTCTTGAGTCAAGTTTGTTAGGTCAAATGTTAACTCTTCCTCCATGCCCATTAAACATCCAAAGTTTTTATTATTGAATAAGTATTGTAAGGGAGAAGAACAACTTTTAAGTTAAGACACTAACAGATGATGAAGAAAAAAATGAACTCCCTCAACACTTTAATGCTGCCAATCAAAAGCAATTTATTTAGCTGCCAAGCAAATTCCAACCTCCAAGGTTTTCCAGGAGAACACTGACCTGTCTCCTAATATTCATAGACATGATCCAAAATACAAAAGAAAACATGAATTCTCTGAACACTTTAGTGCTAAGCTCTTTGCTCCACATAAGATCCAGAAAGTCCAGAGGTTCCAAGAACAGTAATCTGCAAAGACAGCAACCAAAAATATTTGTGTAGGAATGCAAAAGCCAATCGGCATCAGCATTTATGCGCGGTACATATGCAAATGACTACCATCGACAAATATAATAAATGCAGCAAATAAAAACGAGTGGAAGGCAAATGCATCTATTTGCTTGTTTTACCTTATAGGCCTTGGTGGATGAATATGGATTGAAAACAGTTCTGATTGGTGTTCCAGAACACCAGATGGTTAGGATGTTAAACACAAATCAGGGAGGAACAAATAGCAATTAGTACATATAATATAACCTGAGATGACTTTCTTTGCTGTTCTAGCATATCTTATTCACCATTTGGCACCTCAACATTAATCATAATTCTCTTGTTTCACAAACATGAACTACAAGAAAATGTTACGCAATGCATGAATGAACTAGGTTATACACCCTCGAGGTAGAACATGCTGTCATAACTGAATTTATATGTGTTGCAAATATTTTTAGTACCTTTCCCCACTCGGCGCCAAGGTGACCGCATCTCATCTTTAGGTAGATCATTTTTGATCCCAACTCCGTCTCCACCTTCTTTTTCAAGTAGGTTTCATTAGGACCAAATGCATCCAAGTAAGTTGCATATTTTTGAAAAACAGTCTTAAGTGCAGCCGAAAGATCACTAGACAAAGGTTTTACATTCTGCAAAAAAAAAAAAAAAAAGATATTAATTTCATCAAAGCCAAACAGTTTGGTAATAGTAAAGAAAGAGAGGAGAAAATCATCAGGGTCGTATAGATTATAGCAATACCTCTCCACTCAGTCCAACGCTGTCATCAAGTTCCATTTTTATGCTAATCAGAATACCACCAAACTGTTCAACAGCTTCAGCAGCACGGAAGACATTTTTCAAAGCCTCCTGGCCAGCTTTGTCATTGGTATTTTTGGACAAGGCTTTCTTTGCTTCCTGTACCACTGAATAAGGAAGCTCATCCCAACTTGCAGCCATTATGTCCTTAAAGACATTCAGAATATCAGCGTCTGTGATGGCAGGCATACGAGATACATCATCACTAAAATAGCGCGTGCTCCCCAATCTCAGGGTAATGGATGACCTGCCACCTGAATATTTTCACTCATAAATAAAAATGGAAGGAACTTGATCCAAATTGGTATTATTACAAGCTACAAAATGCTACACAATCCACCCAAAGCAAATCAAGAACCCAACAATTTCTAAGGGCTTCTAATACGAGCTTTTAAAGAGTAAAGTTCAAAACTTGAACAGGTAAACGACCAAAAATGATACAATTTTGAAACCCCATGAAGAAAAGTCAGCCATGAGCTATATCGTTAGAAAACACTAAATCTAAGTCGATAAACCCAGCGATTACCATGATAATGAAAAACAAGAAATGGGTAATCAAACAATGCTACAAAAAGGGTAGAAGAGTACCAGAAGGAATATTTGGGGGCGGGATAGAGGCGGAAGGTGATGAGATATAGTAGAGATTCCGAGAACCCAAGTGGTTGTTGTGATTGGCGGCGGCAACGGAGATAGCCGTGAAACGGCAAGATCTGAAACATGCAGCTCTATAAATGGATCTCAGAACCATCGTCTTCTCCATTTTTGAGAGGCTTTTTGATTTAACTGAAATAAGCAGGGAGACAATGAACTGAAACAGCAGAGTCACGGCTCACCTGACAAACAGGAAGTTTGAAGTGCGTGAAATTAATAAACAAATATTTGTACAATTCAGGGGTGGGCTTTTGGGCTGGGTATTGGTCTCTCCATTCTCATCAGCCGGACGTGAGCTATTCTGATAAGGCAGTCCATTTAGACGTATCACTTAGAATGTAGAGTTACCGATTGATTTATTAGGATGAGATGTTATATTTTATAAGTTAATAATTTGAATGCGTAAATTATAAATAAAAAATAGTTTGAGAGAGTATTTTTATATTAATTTTTTATAAAATTTAAATTAATTGGTTAATGAGTTGAAAATCGATGTTTAAAAATTAGACCGTTTAAATTGATTTTAAAATAGATTAATTTGGATTTTATAGTTTTGGGTCGTTTCAATTTTATTGTCATTTGAGTTTAAGGTTGTATTTTGTCTTATTTCGAACTTAGATCGTTTATATGAGTAAATTTTTTGAGTTAGGTCATCAATGGTTTAAATCGTTTAAAAATTTTAAGTCTAAATTATTTAAATATTGATTTTTAATAACCGATCAAATTACATTGAAATTAAGTTCAAATTGATCGAAACAAAATTTTCATTGAAGTCAAAACTGAAAGTTCTAATTGCATTCAAAATTTTTATTAAATGAAGAATATTTCAATATAGTAAAAGTAATTATAAATCCCCATTTGCTTTCAGGATAAGCAAATTTCATAGTAAAATTAGGATAAAACTCGTGAAATAACGCTTGTAAAAAAATGTGAAAATAAGGTACACAGGCTTTTCTCAAGTGATTTTGACTCCTGTTACGGTGAATAGAGGAATCGGTCTCGACAAAACTAGAGAACTCGTTGTCCCTTTCAGATGATTCTCATAAAATTAATTTTTTAACATCATATGAGAAAGTGTCGACAAATTTTCCCTTGCATGGCAGCTGAGGGCAATGAGCGGGCATGAAGAGAGCGGTAAAATAGTTGTGTTTAGGTTGGCGAAGAACTGTTTGAAGTTTGTTTAGAATTTCGGGAAAAACTACTACCAAACGCAACGAGGAAAGGAGGTGGGGAGAGAGAAATCCATGAGAAAACTTGATAGTCACTTTCATTTTTCACCAAACAATATAGCAGTGCACTTCACCAACAATCTATGATATCAATGTAAATGCAGTTTCCCGAATTTGAAAACAGTAGAAAGATGCTAAAGAGTTTAGAACACCACCGTGTCGAGCATAGTTCCCAAAGTCTGAACTATGTTTGAGGACATCAAGTTTGAGACATGTTCTTCCAAGTGCTTCTTGGCATCTTGTCGCCCAACATTTGCAATTGCCAGCTTCTCAGGAGGTAATTCGTCTTCCTCCTGTACTGCCTTGTTGTATTTTATAGCTAAATTCAGCATTTCCTACACATATCAAATAAAAAATACATCATAACCTTGCCTTATGGAAGATAAAGAAAATAAGGACATAAATTTATATAGCATTTATTTCAACTCTTTGGACAACGTTCTTAAAGAAACTTTGATGAAAATGAAGTGTTTACTAGTTACAAAAACAGTCCATCCATTTGAGAACACAAAGCCTTCTTTTCATGGGGTATTCATTAAGTGCTCATGGCAAGATTAATCATGAGTCATGACTTGCTAATGTTGTTCTCCTATTTCATGCCGAGGAACCTAACTTCAGCAAGGGATATATATAAATATTACACACCTGGACAACAGTTAAACAGCACAGACTAGGATATGATAAAGTTCATCATTCATTCACCTGAACAGTCTGCTCATTAGTTTTGGAGTGGGTATCAAATCGTCTAAGTGTTAATCCATCCGTCCACTTCTTCTTATGAAGATTCAGCAGCATCTTCTCCTCAAGTTCATTCTTCCTGTAGTTAATGGCTATGGAGTAATAATGTCTATTTAGTCCATGGATTAATGCCTGCAATGAAAATAATGAGATGAAACAATTTCACATAAAAGATGCACAAAAACTGTCAGACATTCTTGTGGAACTCACTTGAATAGATGGTTTATTCAGATGCCCAAGATTAGATGTTGTCTGACGTGGTTCTTGGCCAAGCATCATGGTTTGGGGGTTGATCAAACGGAATGCATCAATCACCACCTTCCCTTTAACACTCTGAATTGGGTCCACCACCACAGCTACAGCCCTTTGATTCAAAGCTTCAAAACTCTACAAGCAATGAAAGATGTTAAACTTCAAAGGATCAGATTCTACAAGTTTTTTTCTCTCACTTTTTTATGTCTTTCGGAAGAACAAAGCTTCAATCAAGGAAGGTGGCGGAGAAAGAGAAGGGAGTAGATGAGAGTTTACAAAAATATGAATCACAATTAAATACAATGCAGTGTCAGAAATGATGCCTTTCCTCTCCTATTCATTACATTGATGGAACCATTATGCCCAATGTTATCAAATAAGGACAGCACAATCAAGACATGCCTACTTGAACCACCCATATCCTCTGACAACAGAAAAGAAAGAACCAAAACTTAAAAGGATAACAATCCAGTAAAACAAAATACTATCAGGAAACTCAATAGAAGAGCCAGATACATTGAATGCTTTTATTTCTTTCCAACAAAAGTATGAAATGATCAATGACCTACATATTAAGTAATGATATTAACGCTCATATTCCGACAAGAAAATCTTCTAAGAAACAGTAACATAGCAAGTAGACTACTTGTGTATGACACAGCACTATGCATAAAGTTTAAATCCAACCTGCTGTGTGTTAATATCAACACCAGAAAGCCAGCAGCCAAATCCAGGATGTGAATGGTACCAACCCACCACCATCTCCGGCCTGCAACACCAAGAAAAAAGATCAATTCAATCTGGAGAAACAGTTAGAGAAGGAGTACAAAACCATCAAATCTTGTTGAATAAATAATCTCTTCAAATCTTTTGAGTTATTTCCAACAACTATTGTAAGTTTATATGAATGAAAGTTGAGAGAGCTAATACCTTCCTGTTTGCTTGAGCATATCAAGCATATTGGTTTGAAAAACATGATCCACAGCTTCAACACTGACACCAGTACCACTCTGTGGCATTGCAAAGACATCCACAACACGCACGGTGTACTCATCAACAAACTCTCCTAACATCAAACCCATTACTTCCATAGGAACTCCAGCTCTTCCTATAAGTTTTTTACATCAACCAAGCACAGAAATAGAATTACAACAACTATCAAGTACAGGTTATATTAAACCTAAAACCGAAATCGAAACAGCTCATGTTACCCATAGGCAAGTGCATGTGATAGAAGGCAGATCATCAAATTAAAATTTTAATCTAATAACGTAAACCCTAAAATGCAAAAGCAAAATAGGATAACCACATCGATCGTTTCTATCTGAAATAAAACTATGAAGTGGAGAAATCCTAATAATCTAAGCAAGCAAAAGGAAAACTAAAAATGAACATTGTAAGCAGAAATTGCGAAGATGAGAGTGAGAGATTACCGTGCTTGAGCATTTTGAGGAGGGCCAGAGAGGAGATGTAGACTTGCTCCGACGAATCGAGAGTCGGCGAATCCGGAGGCGGATGACCCAACGCACCACCAGCGCCGGCGAACATCCTCTGCAACCTCTCCATGCCGGACATATCGATCTGAGTTTTGGGAACTTTTCTTTGGAAACAAGACAAACGAAATGAGGAGTTTCCCGAACTTTTGCTCTCTCGAATCCTTCTGGGCTGTAAAAGACCACTATATATATAATACAGTTCATTATGTCGGTCCAGATCCGGTCCGGTCCGATCCGGTCCAATTCAAACAATTGTCTATGGACTTAAATAACATAAAAATCAAATACACGGGCCTTTCTGAGCCTACTAAATAAAGAGGAATAATGTTTGGTGTATTAATAGTATATAGTTTAGTGTACGTCGCACAATCAAACAATAATATGTTATTATAAAATTTTATTCTTTAATAGTGTATAAAATTATATAAATCATTATTTAATTGATGGTTTATCTCTCGACTGAATATCAATTTAAATATTTATAAACACATTAATTTCATCTTTAATAGTAATTAAGTTATTTTTTACATCAGGTTTGAGGATCGTAAATTAGAACGTCTCTCAAAAAAAATTTTAGGTATGAAAGTGTTGGGTGACTCATTGAAGATTTATAACCTAATTGTTGCAATATACATCTCAAGCACTTGGTTTCAAATAATTATCTAGCTACTAGCTAGGCTACATTTCCTTTATATAGTAATAAGTGAACTAATTTTGAGATTAAGATGAGGAAGAATAATAAATGTATTTTTCTAAAACAAAACGATAAATTTTAATCTTCATATGAGTTGTTGTAATAAGAATGGTTCAACACTTAATGCAAGTCGAAGCATAAAGTTGTCTAACTGGATAAATATTGTTAATAAAAATAGTAATTTGTTATTCTTAACAATAGATCTCGAAAATCTCTTGGGTCATCATATTATTATAATATTATTTTATTGTGACGTTTTAAAATAAAACACCAATAAACATAACATCTTTTGTGGTATTTGTGAGAAAAATGTCACTAATGTGCGAGTATTTGTGGCATTTTATGCAAAACACCACTAAATATGAGCTCTAAAGCAGTGTTCGTCAGACAAATACCATAAAATGCGTATCTATGGTGATATTTCTAGTAAAAACACCACTAAGGTACATAAATATTTCAGTTTTTTTTCGTAAAAGACATTTTTTTATTTATAATGTTGTATCAGTAAATATGTGAGAGAGTTTATGGTTTAGGGTTTAGAGTATCAACAAATATATTTTTTATTTTTAAAATATCGCTAAAAGTGACGCACTGTATCAAATTTGGTGC
This sequence comes from Abelmoschus esculentus, assembly GCA_035048815.1. NCBI lineage: Eukaryota > Viridiplantae > Streptophyta > Magnoliopsida > Malvales > Malvaceae > Abelmoschus > Abelmoschus esculentus. The sequence goes on from JAUCBN010000026.1 coordinate 14,868,358, forward strand.
ATTGATACACATTATTTCATAATGGACTCAAATTATCTTGTTGAAATGAAAATAAATACATAAAGATATATAACTTGATAATTGAATTTTAGTTAATTAATGATTGTTATCATGAAACACTCTGTTTTCGGAGGATAGATTGTAACATTCAATTATGCTAACAAAATATTATCACATGTTTTCAAAACTAACAAACTTTCACTTTTTTTTTTTTAAATTATATATATATATATATATATAATTTGATGAAATTAAAAATGTTGAGTTACAAATATTTGATATTATTAGTGAGCTAACTAATAATCAGCTCACCTCTCCTAACAAGTTGGATGTTTTTGACCTCTTCACTCGCCTTCTTTTCCTAAAATAGCTACAAAATCCAACCAATCAGAAATGAAAACTCTCTTTAACTTCAAACCTACACTTTACCTTAACAACTTTTAATGGAGATTTTTACATGGAATCGTCAGTGAGTTCCTGAGTCCACTATTATTGCTTTTCTTTACTGCATTAACATGGAGAAATCATGCTAAATATCATGTTCAAATTTGAAAATACATGCAGGAACCCAAGTTCACACAGACTCCTAAGAAGTTTCCATTAACAATAGCAATTTTGGTATTATTTTTCTTCATGGTTTCTGGTGTTTATGTCTGCTCAATCCGCTTATGGCAAGTAAACCCTCGCACCGACGCCAAAACTCTCATGGACCAGAAGCCGCGGCAATGCCAAACTCTAAGCATTGAACGATGGGAAGCTCCTTTTATACATTTTCCAAACCCTAAAACATTTAGCAGGTAATAATCTTCTTAGCCTTTGATGTATATATATGTTTGGGTGGTTTTAGCTGGTTTATATACTTTATTGGTATGCAGGGAAGAATGTGCGTGCAATCCAGTGAGATACTTTGTGATTATGTCAATGCAGAGATCAGGGAGTGGGTGGTTCGAGACATTGTTGAACAGTCATATAAATGTGAGCTCAAATGGAGAAATCATGGGTCCTTCAGACAGGAGAAGGAATGTATCTTCAATCCTGGAGACACTTGATAGAGTTTATAACCTTGACTGGTTCACCAGCGCTTCCAAGAATGAATGCTCGGCTGCTGTTGGGTTCAAATGGATGCTTAATCAGGTAAAGTAATTTGAACTACTCGATTCAATAAATTATAAAATCAAACTTGTCAAAATAGTTAACTCGAAATTGTTTTAACTCGATTCAATTCAATCCTCCAGGGTGTGATGAAATATCACGGAGATGTTGTAGATTACTTCAAGAGAAATGGGGTTTCCACAATATTTCTCTTCAGGAAGAATGGACTTCGGAGATTGGTATCTCAACTAGCCAATGCCCATGACAAAGAAGCTAAGCCATTGAACGGAACCCACAAATCTCATGTCCATCTACCCGCAGAGGCAGCAATACTTGCAAAATACAAGCCAACCATAAACACGACGCGATTGATTCCTGATTTAAAGCTAGCTGAACGACAAACTGCAAAGGCCATTGAATATTTCAACACGACTCGCCATATGGTTCTTTACTACGAAGATCTTGTTAAGAACCGCACGGTGAGATTCGATTATGGTTCATTTGCTTCTATCATGATCTTTGTTAACTTTAATCCAATTAGTTGGTTCTCCAGGCTCACCGTTACAACTTTTCTCCCAATGCAGAAACTCAGGGAGGTTCAAGATTTCTTGAGATTGCCTTATAGAGAGCTAAGGAGTGGTCAAGTTAAGATACATACGTCGCCGTTGTCTGAGCAAGTGGCAAACTGGGATGATGTTCTCAAGGTTTTGAAACATACGTCGTATGATAGATTCGTTCGGTCTGATTATAAGATGTAGGTTTTAGGGTTATTGACGACTTAAACAACAATGGTTTTCAGATATTCAGTTTAATAGAATATAAAACATGATTCAATTTGTTTTTTTTTTTATTTATTAGTTAAAATGACAAATTAATCTCTATGGGGAAAAAACAAATAATTTAATAGATGAATATTTTTTAAAAATATAATATCAAAAAATGCTTTAAACTTTCATTAAATAATTATTTCGGGTCATATTTTTTTTTGTCTACCTTCTCCCCTAATGTTTCATTTTGAGTTAAATAACTCTTGTGGTTGATTATTAATGATTGACTAACGGTCGACCAAGGATGCAAATTTTACATACTAAGTATATATGAAAGTTTATTTTAGTTTCATTGCTATGTCATGTAAAAATATATTTATTTGACTTATTATTAAGGGTGAACGTTCGATCGAGTCAAGCCAAAACATTTTTAATTAATTGAGTTGACACGTCATATTTTTAATATAATTATTTATCATGTTATAATACGATTTGATTCTAATTTAAATGGCTTTTCTAATTATATAATATATATATATTTCATATTTTTTTATATTTGATAATATTTTTTTTATATTTATATATATATATATCATAAATATTTGAGGGACTCATCTTGAACTTATAAATAAATCCACTAATAACTAAAAATTCCGAGTTATTTAAATTTTATTTTTTCAACTCAAACTTTATTTGAATTTTTTTAATTGAATCAAGTTTATAAAATTTCTAGTCAATTTAAGCTATTCGGGGTTTTGGAGTCGAGTCCAGTTTTACACATCCCTACTTATTATTATTAAAAAAATATTTTTTCATAAAAATAAATTAAATCAATTATTTTTAATAATTAACAATAAATATTGTATTAAAATATAAATAATAATTTATTTGATTAAATATTTTAAAAATTAAAAATAGGAAAATATTTAATTAAATATTTTAAATACTTTCACAAAAATAATAAATTATTTAGTGTATTAATTATTTTAAAAACTTAAAATAATAAATAATATTAAATATGTTATGAAATATATTTATTCATGGATATCCATATATTAAGTTAAAGTTTAATGGGTTTTATTATTAGAGTTTAATACCCATTGAAATTAGGATTTAATACCCATTGAAATTAGGGTTTTCATCTTATGCCTATAAATATAGACTTTTGGCCAAAGCTTTGTACACAACCCTACTTTGAGAATATAATACAAATCTCTCTCTTTTGTCTCTCATTTTAATTCTCTTATTTTATTTTTGTTCTTTACTTTATTCACAACACGTTATCAGCACGAGACTCTAACCAACGAAGGTGTTTGTCGTTCGAATCTTGAAGGAGTTATTGAAAAAAATTTGTTACTGGCATAAATCAAAGATAAGTTCTTCTCCCTCAATTATATTTTAATTATCGGTTATTTTTATCTCTTGATCTTTGACTTGATTTTTAATTTATTAAAAATCTTTGGCTGTTTGGTATTTGTGTAGCGATAAAGTGGCTCAAATACCGTGGTTCTTGTCGACAATTTCCGAAAAAGATTTTAACAAGATATTGATAACTAAATCTACCATATATTCAAATTAAGGGAAAGTTCGGTATGTTTTATTTATTTAATTTGAGATTTTTTTATTTTTATTTATAACCAATATTTTTATTTTATTATTATGATAAAAGTTTATGTTTTAATCCTGTTCTGTATTACATGATATTGGAACAAATATTAAACCTTTAATATAATTAATATATTCTTTATTATGTTGGTTTAATCCGAGTATATGGCTGGACATCCCGTTCTGCGAGGCTACTGGTCTCAAAAGAGGTTCTTTTTAAAGGACCTTGTGGACTGGTTTAACAACGCCGCATGTAAGGATTAAAGTTTTATTCATTGTATGTATTGTATATATATTGGTTGATCAATTACTATTTAATAGTATGAATATTATAAAGTTTATATTTGCTTGAAAGTAATACTAATTTTATGTAAAAAAAACTCGACTATAAACTTCTTCCAAGTTTAAGTTACGAAAATCGTCTTGATCAAAGAATTTTTATGGGAGGCATTCCCTGAAGTGAATGCAAGCATGACGATTATTCTATGCGATTATTAGATTTATGACATTCCTTGAAGTGAATGCAAGTATGATGATTATTCCATGCGATTATTGGATTTATGTCATTCCTTGAAGTAAATGTAACCATGATGTTTATTCCATGCGATTATGCAAGTATGATGTTTATTCCATGCAATTATACAAGCATAATGTTTATTTAATATAATTATTGAATTTGTTTCATTCCTTGAAGCGAATGCAAACGTGATAATTCACTATATGATTAGTGAATAAAACTCTTTATGTGCCAGAGTATCACTGATGAGGATATGTTAGAAAAATATACTCAATTTTCACACATTGATGTTATCCTATAGACACAATATCGTGAAAAAGTTTTAAATATCTATTAGTCTTTTCTCTATTCCCTAAAGTGAATATGATATTTTATAGCGGAATGAATAAAAGCCACACTAGTAATTGTGGTAGCGATTGAGGTCATAAAATAAACATGGATAAGATGATTCTTTTGAGAATGCTTATATCCACCAGAAGTGGAATTATAAAGATGAAAAAAATGATAGAGATCATATCAAAATCTTTATGTTACTAATGTGATGGTACAAACCATTGATCTCGTACTTGTCAAACGCCGAAGTATTATGGACTTTATCCATAATAATGAATAATAAATTAAAGAAAATATAAATAAATTTTCTTTTTGGTGAAAATAATGACGTTATTGATCCAATTCAATTGGATATTGATAATTTTTCTCATAACCCTTGAAGGGAATAATTCGCCATTTATTTCCTTTATAAGTTCTAAAAGGAATAATTGATCTTTATTTTATTTTGTTTAATGTTAATTTATTTATTTATTTTAATTTACTTTTATTTATTATTTATTTATGTTAACTTACTTTATATATTATTTATTTATCTTTTATGCTAATTTTTCCTTTAAAAGAATATGATTACTTTCGGAATAAAGTTGCAATAATTTATGACGATTTATGCTTAGCAGACAGTGTAAGTACTCATACAATACTTAAGCATAAGAAATATTTTCCCATTTAAATACAAGGGAAATATGGGTACTATATCTCAAAGTACTAAAATATCAGTGCTTCAGAAGAGCTCTTGAGAGCTTATCTTTGATCTGATTCGATATGATGTGCTATTTTTTAAATATTTTTCCATTCCCCGAAGTGAATGGTACCGAGCACATATTTTTCATTTTCCAAGTGAATGAAATAAAGCACGTATTGAAAGGTGCATAATTATGCATATTTTCTCATTTTAAATGCAAGAGAATAATATGAGTACTATATCCGGAAGTACTAATATCACAGAAAGCTTCGACTGAACAAATATGTTTTTTGCCAAATGAGACTTTATCTCATATTTATAGTGCATTATGCTCGTTGAGTAAATATGTTATTACCAAATAGAACTTTATTCCATACTTACAGTGCATTATACTCGTCAAAGTCTCAAAGAGACATTGAGTTTTAAAGATATTTATATAAATATATTGAGAATATCGGTTAAAGAGATGATGACTATCTCAATATTACGACTATAATTTTTTGGCAAAATTATATGCATTATCATCCATATTGTACTATATAAGAATTAGCAAAAATTGAAGCTCATGCTATTGTAAACTAGATGTTTACTGATTATTTTATTTGGCATGACCGGTTAGACCATCCCGGTTCAATTGTAATACGAAAAATTATTGACACTTTCATTTGGCCATTTATTGAAGAACTAAGATTTTCTTCATGGTAATATTTCACGTGATACTTGTTATGAAAGCAATTTTGACTATTCAATCGTCAATATCTAAGATTGAGTGCTATTAATTTTTTAGAACGGATACAAGGTGATATATATGGGCCCATACACCTTTCTTAAAGACCATCTAGATTTTTTACAATTTTTATCGATGCATCGACTAGATGGTTATGTGTATCCTTGTTATTAACCCACAACTTGGTATTTGCGAGGCTACTTGCTCAGTTGATAAAATTATGAGCACATTTTCCAGATTATTTTCTAAAGACAATCAGTCTTGATAATGTTCATGATATGTAATTTTACATGTAGTATCACAAATTCGCATCAAGCCAACAAATGATCATAAGTTCTCCATATTACAAATGGTTTTTGGTCAAGAACCAAATATTTCTCATCTTAGATTTTTTGTGTGCGATATATGTTCTAAATGCTCTACCACAACGCACAAAGATGAGTTTTATTTGGAATATGTATCAAATTTAAATATCTTGAGTTTCTGATAGGGAATTTTTTTACAACTCGATTTATTGATTATCATTTTAATGAGTCAATTTACCCAACATTAGTAGAAGAAAATAAATAGCTGGGGAAAGAAATAAGTTGGAATGAATTATCATTTTCTCTTTTTGATTCACGTGTTAAACAATGTGAACTATGAGTTCAATGGATAATTCATTTAGCAAATCAACTGCCAGATGATTTTGCTGACCCTAAAAGAGTGACTAAGTCACGTATACCAGTTATGAATGCTCCGATTAAATTTGATGTCATGAAAGAACAAACTCTAGTTGCTAATGAGTCTAACTTACACTTAAAGCGTAGTAGACAAGTAAGTTCCAAAGATAAGAGATCATCGAAAAGAAAAATGAGCTATATTTTATGATGGTCTGATCGATGAATCAATGATTATGAAAATCTCTAAAAGAGATTAAATGGTCTTCAACAGAGACATTGACATGACTCAGGTACCTGACAATAAAGATATCTCAATAGATTATATCATGTTTGGCAATAAATGGAACTAAAATTCAATCGATGTCGTTAATATATTTGCATGCAATATATCACTAGAGATTTTACTTGATGATGTGGATCATGAATCATTGTCAATTGGGCAATGTAAACAAATAAATGATTGGCCAACATGAAAGAGACAATTGAGGCGAAACTAAAATCTCTTTTGAAAAGAGAAATCAAAAGGGGAAATAATGAGACATAAGCTCATTTGGTTGCACAAGGATTCTCACAAAGATATAAAATTGATTATGAGGAAAATATATTCCTCGGTGGTGGATGCAACTACTTTTAAATCAGTCTGGCAGTAGATAAATTACTCGGTTTCTTCTTAATAGATGTTGTTACATCATATTTGAATGAGCTTCTTGACAATAATATTTACATTAAACTTTTGGAAAGATTTAGATTGCCATAAACAGTTCATTTAAGTTCTCGAGAACATTATTCAATCATATTGAATATATCTTTTTATGGCTTAAAACAATTTAGGCGTATTTGGTATGATTGCCTCATTGAATACTTATTAGCATAATACTATATGAATTGTTTAATTTCCCCGAGCATTTTTATTAAGAGGTTTAGCTCTGGATTTTTATTGTTATGCATGTCGATGATTTAAATATCGTTGAGACTCGTGAAGAGATCTCCTTAAATCCTTGTGCATCAATCGACATACAGAAAAATATGAAAGAGACTTTACATGAATAATGCATATTCATTGATCAACCTTATGGTTGCTAGGTCTCTTAATGTAAACAAAAATTCTTTCTGCCTCAAGAAAAGGGTAATGATATTCTTGGTCTAAAAGCATAATATATATATATATTATTTGATCTGGAAGCATCGTATTTTAGCTGGTCCAGAAATATTATTCAAGTGCTACGAGATTATTACCTTTAAATAATTGTTATGCATGAGACAAAATCAAAATATGTGTTTGGCTAAACATATCCTGAAGATATGTGAATTTTTTTTATAAGATAAGATGCAAGCTATCTTGTAAAGAGATAATACACAATTTATATCTCAAGATGGATATATCAAATATGATAAAACGAAACATATTTTTTTTAAGTTTCGTCCCTCATGATTTTTAGATGAATATTATTCAATGAATCATTTCAAGCAATGATTTGGAAGATTTATCCACTAGTGCATGATCTACTTCAACATTTAAAGTTTATATTGAATTATGAAGATTCAAAGGTCTTATGTGATATTTTCATGAGGGGAGTAAATACGCATTGCACTATTTTTCCCTTAATCGAGGTTTTGTCCCAATGGGTTTTCCTGGTAAGGTTTTTAATGAGGCAACATGTTATGCGTATCAAGGATGTGGATACTCTTTTTCCTTCACTAAGAATTTTTTTTTCCACAGGATTTTTATCTTAGTAAGGTTTTAACGAGGCGCATTATCTTCATGGATATCCAAGGGGGAGTGTTATGAATATATTTATACATGATGTATATCCATATATTAAGTTTAATGGGCTTTATTATTAGGGTTTAATACCCATTGAAATTAGGGTTTTCATCTTATGCCTATAAATATAAACTTTTGGCCAAAGCTTTGTACACAACCCTACTTTGAGAATATAATACAAATTTATCTCTTTTGTCTCTCATCTTTATTCTCCTATTTTATTCTTGTTCTTTACTTTATTCATAATAAAATATTATTTATTATTTTCGAAAAATTAAAAAAATGTTTTTGAAAAAATAATTAATCAAATAGATTATTTTCTATTGTTTTCAAAATAACTTAAAAAATAAAATAAATAAATAGATAAAAATAATTAATCAAACAAATTATTTTCTATCAAGTTCAAGAAATTTAAAAATAAATAAATAAATAGATAAATTACTAATTTGTATAATAATCAGAAATTTAATACTAATTTATTTTTATTCTGATAATTAGTATTTTTTAAAAATTAAAACTTAAAAACAAAATCAGTAACCAATGTTACTTATGATAAAAATTTCGGCAAAATTAAAATCTTGAAATAAATTTATTTAGATTGATTCTTGCTTAAAAAGGAACTCAAGGAAAATAAAATTTTACTTGATATATTAAAAGCCTACCATTCAAGTCCAGATTAAAATACAGAGACTTATACATAATTTTGATATAATATATGGTATAAACATTTTACCTTGTAAAAAATTTAAAAGAACTATCATATTATAATTATTTTGTCATAAAAATTTTTAAATAATTTTTATACATAATTTACAATCTTTTATATTTGTTTGTTTGAATATTAGGACTTCCTTCTATAAGATATTAATACACTACCAAATATGTTTAATGTATAAAATATACTTTAAAGAAACTTGATATTATTTCAATTCTGCATATGAGTTAAAATTTATATCGTAGGTATACCAAATAATTATTATATAAAGTATCATTCAATTAAAATTTATGTAAGGGGATTTAAATATAATATTTAATATTTTAGGTTTGAATCTTAATATTCTTACGCTAATATTTCAAAATCAACTCGATTATATTTATATATTTTCTTTGAAAAATATATTTTATATAAAAAACAATAAAAAATTAATTAAATTGTATTTATTATAATAATTAGTTTTATAATTAATATATATTATAAAATAAATAAAGATCATTCTAATTAAAAAATATCTTCTAAAATAAGATAAATTTTTTATCTAGCCTAATAAATTGGTATTTTACTCTTCCCTTAAAGGTTTCAGGTTTGATCTTCTTAAAGTCATACATTGTATTAGATTATTAAAAGATGGCATGTAACACCCATAATCCGGGTGCTATATTTAGGCCACAAGCCCAACTTATTTCCATAAAATTTCTCAAATCAAAACCAAATCTATCGTCAAATACGACATAAAATTTAAAATAACATTTAATATCAAAAGCAGTTTAACAAATCAAAAGTATTAATGGAGCTCTAAAACATTTGACCTTGACGATTTAAATCAAATAGAGTTAGTTACAAATTACAATAATGGTCATACGAATATATGGCCCAATAATCTAGCAATTTTACTCTACCAACCGGTCAATGTTGAAGTCTTTTGATGATGGTGCTCCGTCACTTCCACCCGAACGTCCGTCTACTTACCTACGTATAGAAACAAATTCCAAAACATTGAGCTACTAAAGCTCAGTGGGTACACAACCTATCGAATGTGCTTTCAAGTGAATCATAACTATAAAATATACTAGATAAGAATATGATGGCATGATATACCAAATGCATCCAAAGCGTAAAGTAAACAAATCAGAAGTGAGACCCATTGCCAATTCGACACTGGGAAACTCACTCGGCTCGGAATCTCACACCGAATTGGTATACTTAGAATCTTTCATCGAGACTTCACTCGAAATCTCACATCGAGTTGGGCTCGGATCTCACATCGAGTAAAGTCATCACCCAAAATCTCACATCGGATGACCTTCGATACATCATCCAAAATTTCACATCGGATGGTCTTCAATTGTGTTGCAACACTACACTTATTGGGTATCCGAATCTTACCGAACAAATGACTCAAACCATACAAGGTGATCCATCAAGGATCTCATATCAATACCATAATAAAACCAAGGTCAAGCATGCAAATCATATTTCATTATATCAATTTCCAAATTACCATATACATGTCTCATTAATCATTTTGTGGGTTAAATAACCCATAAGAACCCATTACATGAATTATGGAAGCTCCAAACTTAACTCTCAAAAACTTCGGGTAGATTGCCCAAGTGTATCAATACACTTGTATAGGGATATCAAAATGCCCCAACTATAAAAACGCCTCCCTTACATTTCGATACACTATAACGATGATTTATGACTAAGGAAGACCAACCCGTATCAAAATACCTATATGAGGTATCGATACGACCCTTATTTCGATACGCCCCAAAGAAAGTATCGAAACGATTTGCTACTAGAGGGTTTGGTTTCGATACATGGGCAAGACGTTCCGAAACGCATGCTTTAATATCCTATTTTTCATCTCAGCGGTATTGATACCCCTACAAGGGGATCGATACCCCTATACGAAAATACAACTGTGCAACTTAAAAAGCTTAAGAACCTTAACTAAAACCAAACCAATCAATCAAAAAAACGTTATTACACATTATTGAAATAGTTATGCGAGTTTCTAACCAATTTTACCAATTATCAACAACTATAATTCAAGTCACCATTAAAAGCATAAAAAGACTCTATCCTAGCCAAACCATCACAAAATTAATCAAGCATGCTAAGAATGATGATACACATAAAATAAAAAGGATTTAAAAGTGTATCAATCTCTCAATATGACCTGAAGAACTCCTTAAACCTTTTCTTTGTCCAAGCTTGTGGATGGCTCACCAAGCTTCCTAACTACAAGAGGAGATTAGCATAAGTTACCATTCTATATAAAACATTTTTAAGAAGCTAAAACGAGATCCTAACCAATTCAAAACTCTACCAAAATCAAATCTTGTTCTTACCTCTAAAACCCACCAAAAATCTTAACTCTACCATTTGAAAAAAGCTTATATTTCTAGAAAGATCTCCAAAAATTGAACAAAAGCTTCTCCTACCTTAGAACTAGATTCTACAAGCTTGACTTCCAAAAACCAACTTTTGGTGAACTCTTGTAATGGCAAAAGGATGAAGAGAAAAAGGTTTAAGGGGTGATCTTATACTCTCTGCAACAAGCAAAAAATAAATTCCCCCAAACCACTTTTCTATCTTTTATCTAATTACCAAAAAGCCCCAAGGCCTCATCTTCTCAACCCAATCAAAGCCAAACTAAGTCTTAAACCCGACAAAGCCTAACAAGACCAACTATGAGGCCCACAACCTTGTGTTAACCCGACCCCGAGATCCAAAACTCGGATTGTGACATGACAAACAAAGGTACAAAATCATCCATATTGTTTAGTGACCTACTGAAAGGTTAAAAGTGTAAAAGCCCATTAAATCAGAGGCAAAATTAATAATTAGTTTAAACTCTAAAAAAGATAGTCGTAAATAAAAATATAATTTTTAAATTTACTTTTAAAATTAAAAGTGACAATATATTTTAGACATTATTTCAATATATATTGTAATAATTGTTTGTTATTGGAGGTGATAAACGGGTCAATAGGATCGGATTCAGTTTAGTTCATTTTAGCTCGGATCGTTTTACTTCTTAGTATAATCAGTTTAAATTCGATTCAGATCAGTTCGGGTTTGGTTTAAGTTTTCAGTTTTAGTTCGGGTTTACTTTGATTTCGGTTTAGATATCAGATTGATTCGGTTGATTATCGGTTCGGTTATTTTGGGTTGATTGATTTTGAATTGTCTTAGCAAAAGATTGATCGATTTCAATCGAGCTTTAGACTGAAATAGGTTTTTACACACTATATATCACTATATCTATTTGAATATTTGATTTTTGGTGAATTGTACGACAATTCACATATTTATTTATTTTAATATATTTTCTTCATTTCGGCTTGTTTTCGATACAGATGAAATCAGTTCTGGTGAAAATCAGTTTGGGAGCATTAAATTTTGTTGAAAATCAGTTTTGGTATGAAATTGTATACAAACATGGATCTGACTATATATTGAGGTGGATCTGACTATATATTGAGGTAGATGTGACTGTACGCTGATGTGGGACTGACTGTATAATGACAAAGATATGACAATTTACTGATGTGGAAATGATTGTTCGATGAGTTATCAGTGTCAAAAAAATTAGAAGCTTATGGGATGAATTTTCCAAGATCTACTCTTTACTATGTATAACGAACATGAAGATTTAACCAGGGTGGCTTTTAAAGGATCTATAAATACATATATAGTCCAAAGAGTAATGCCATAACATTTCAACTTTTGGCTTCTCCCTTAATTGTTTTCTATTATTCATATTCTCAATTTAAATCTTCTCCAATAGATTTCATGGCCAAAAACAAACTCGCTTTAACTATTCATATTCTAACAACCTAAATTCACAAAGTCTCCATCAATTAACAAGTCACAACCATGTAAAAAAATTTCAGCATCATAGTAAAATTCTAGATTCTTCCAATGTAATTCTAAAATCAAAGGCAATTTCAATTAATTACAATGACATAAATCTCATCATTAGTTATCCATCAAATTTAAATCAATTAGATCAAATTGAAATATTTGGCAAATAATATATGCAATCTATATGCAACAACTAACTATGATTGCAATTAATCATGAATACAACTATCATGAATCAATTAAAGGTAAACACCCCCAAACTCGAGATGAACATTATCCCCAATGTATACAAAAATAAAAAAATGCAAATAAGTTAGAAAGGTCGTTACCTTGAGTTAGTAATTTCCTGCTTGCCAATTGATTTAACTTTCTGTCCTCGTGGTTGTTGTGCTGATGGATTAAGTCCCCCATTGATGCTTTTCCATTTTCTTGAGCATTACTTGCCTATGCAACAACAATTGCCTGGGCATGTGAAGTTGCGAGCATAACATCACAGTCAATTGATTTAGAATGTCCAATATAATCACAACTTCACTTGCCTGTCAAGAAATACGAAAATAATATTGAGGAAGGTAGGTGAAAAGATCATTAGTGGAAGGAAAAAATTTCAGCTAAAAATAAAGGGAAATAAATAGACAAAAATTAAGGTAACTTCTAGAGTTAATTATGGAATTAATCTCTTCAAAGTTTGACCCAAATTAAAGTCTATCCAAATCTGCAAGCAAATCCCCATTGATCTTGATTTCCTTTTCTAAAAAGATAAATGTCCATAAAGCAAGCATTATTCAAGTAATGAGAAGATAATTATTCATAAAAACCAAAATTAAGAAAATTCATATAAAATCAAAATAAAATAAAATAAAAATAGTAAATAAAAATATCAAGAAAACTCATGGAGGGTCGTTTCTGATATTTTTTATAGTCCATCCACACCCTCCATCGAGTGACAATTCTACCCCAAAAGGGTTGAGCCAAAATGGGTACGGATATTCCCCTTTGTGCTATAGTGATGGAGGTGTCTTTCTTTCGCGTTCTTTTATAATCCATGCATGTTTTCCACCTTGATATTATTCCTGAAGGCAAAAACAAATTATTAGAAAAAATTATATCAACATCCAACCAATTAATTACCTCATTATCGTTAACTTCCATCATAGTTGGATATAGCCTTCGTTGTAGTGGCAATTGCTGTGATAGCCAATTGCCGTTGCAATCTGTTGCCAAAGTTCGGTGTAAGTCAAGTGAAGGTCCATCTTCTTTCTCGATGTCTTTAAGAATCAATCCACCTGGTTCTGTATGACTCTAAAACATCTCCATCAGTAGAGATTTTGGCATTGAACTAATATGGTGTGGAATTACCAAAGATAGATTATCATCTCCCAAAAAATCATTCCTTACTTTTGATGGCTGCAAATCTTGTAGCGTTGATTCCTCAGAAGATACCTGTAATAGAAAAGGTGAGTTTTGAAAGAATTCAAAAGGTTTGATCGTTACCTTATCATATTCCATTAACAAGGTATTGCCATCTTGTTGATCGAGCATGTCGGCATGTAATTGCCCAGACAACTATGAGTGAGAGTAATCCTCAGATTCCTTCTTCAGCATCAGTACTGATGTAACATTCTGGAAATTGGACTCCTCAGAATTTTCTGTAGCATTACTTTCCTCATCCTCATTGAATGATATCGTGTCATTGCCCTGTTCAGGCTTCTTCATTGCCGTGAAAATTATTTTTGTAGACTCATCCAATGTTAGATAGTCTTTCTCATCATCATGCTCTGAACTTGGAGGTTCCAGAATTTCCTTTTTGTCCTCTAGTATTGGGACATCCTTATCCCTAAGAACTGATTGTCGGGGCATGTTATCCATGGTATATATGGATCTCCTCAATTAATCCTTCGAATCCCTCAAGGGTGCATCCAATTTAGCTATAATCGCATCCAAGGACTTTATTTGATCTTGCAACTTCTCTATTAAATATGAATAATTTTTTTGTTGGTTCCATCTTTGGTCCTCCACGTGGCTATATGTTCTAGTATTGTATGGGCAATTATTAAACCAATGATTTTCTCCACAATAAAAACAAAACATTTCCGTGGCATGAACTTGTTGGGTTACTCTTGGTTGGCATAGATAATCATCAAGAAATTCTTGATTGGACCGATTCATATCTTCCAACATCAACTCCCTAATAGATTTCTTTCTTTCGTTCTGCATCTTGAAGTTCCTTCAACTTGATGTACACCTATTTTTTGTTTTTTTTAAAAGTTAGCAATAATAATAATAAAAAAATACAAGAAACTAAAAACAAAGATACTATTGCTAATCCCCGGCAACGACGCCAAAAACTTATTGCATGTAAAAGTACTTCGCAATTGCGTACAAGTATACATGTTCAAGTTATAATATAAAAAGTATCGTATCCACAGAGATTGGTGCTTCTTCCGAACTTTTATTTCTTACACTGTAAAAATAAAGACACAATTGTTTGATAGAATTGATATTAAAATTAAATAACAAAACAAACAAGTAAAATAGATTGGAGCAATCGCTGAGAGAGGCGTGGCTAGGTTATTCCGAATTATGAATGACTGTCGAATGATTTCTTCTTCGTGAATGGGTGCTCGTACCACCCAACTTGCACCAAAAATTAGGCTCAATCGATTGTTTATGGCATTTCTCCTAGTTGTCTGTTCGTAGATTGTTTGGGAAATAACAACGAGAGAATTGCCTGGGCAATGCTGGGCAACTATCCTTGAAGTTCGGCAAAGCGTAGCTTCTCTTTGCCGTTGAAATCCTGTACTTATCCCTAAGCCGGAATAGTTCTTTTGCACTTGGATCAAACCATACCTACTCGTTTCGTGAATCTAATCCTCCTGGATCTGGATAAATAAATTGTTTATCGAGTCCTCTCCCGATTCTCTTGCAAACAAATTTAATTGCCAAGAGTAGGTAAACCTCAATTTAGAACATACCAAACATTTGATAAAAATCAAACTAATTATCCATAACATAAGAATAACCCAAGCCAACTTAAGATTAGTTCATGGCTGGGAAAAATATCCTAAAATAATCTCTCATCACTCGAGTAAACAAGAAAATAAAAAGGAGAATTCGACAGCCCCTTTGTGTACTTCTCTCCCACGATCGGTTCACTTCTCTTGGACGACAAGCTCTTCCTTTTATGGAGTTTTTTCAGTCAACAAGATTGAAGGAATAATATAGAGATGGAAATAATCATGCTAGAATATTTTCCTTTCTAATATATATTTTCTTCTTTACTTTGATCCTTAAATCTTTCCATATCTCTCATCTTTGCCTTCTCTTCATTATTTTTTCCATAGCTAGCTCCTTCATCAAGGCTTACTTTCTGCAAAACATGGAAACAAATCACAACAACATCTTTTCTATCGAAAATTAACCAACTAAGGAATTAAGTGGCAAACAAGAAAATAAAAGGAAAATGCATGAAAATAATAAAATACAACTAATTATGTGCTTAAGTATAACAATAATAATGAGTAAAAAGTATAATAAAAATAAAACTTTTGAACACTCATTACACCCCCAAACTCGAATTATTGCTTGTCCTCAAGCAATGCAAACCGAACAATTAATTGCCAAGGCATCCAATCTTCACATACATGCTTCAAAATTTAAATTTTAACCTCAGAAATGAGGCACAAAGTATGATAACCTTTAAATTTTTCGAAAAACAAAGAAATTTTCCAGAATCAAACTATAATACTCGTGACAAAGTGTGTGCGTAGTTGTATACAAGTTAATTTTCAAGATTCTATGCGAATAGTCGGTTTAACACAGTGATTGCCTGGGCATAAATCTCAATTTTACTAGAGCCAGTTTCGGGCACTTCTAGTGATTCTGCAATTCAAACAAGGTAGAGCCAATTTCGGGCACCTCTAGAATGATATTGCTTATCCACTTTTTTCTCTTTTTTTTATTTGCCCAAAATTTTAGCAACCTAAATTCATAAAGTGTAAAAAAATTTCAGCATCATAGTAAAATTCTAGATTCTTCCAATGTAATTCTAAAATCAAAGACAATTTCAATTAAGTGCAATGACATCAATCTCATCATTAGTTATCCATCAAATTTAAAGCAATTAAATCAAATTGAAATATTTGACAAATAATATATAAAATCTATATGCATCAACTAACTATGAATGCAATTAATTATGAATGTAACTATCATGAATTAATTAAAGGTACCCCCCCAAACTCTAGATGAGCATTGTCCCCAATGCATATAAAAATAAAAATAATGTAAATAAGTTAAAAAGGTCATCACCGTGAGTTAGTAGTTTCCTACTTTCCAATAGATTTAACTTTCTGTCCTCGTGGTTGTTGTACTGATGGATTAAGTCCTCCATTGATGCTTTTCCATTTTCTTGAGCAGTACTTGCCTAAGCAACAACAATTGCTTGGGCATGTGAAATTGCGAGCATAACATCACAACCAATTGATCTAGAATGTCCAATATAATCACAAATCCACTTGCTTGTCAAGAAATACAAAAATAATATTAAGGAAGGTAGGTGAAAAAGATCATTAGTGGAAGAAAAGAATTTCAGCTAGAAATAAAGGGAAATAAATAGACAAAATTAAGGTAACTTTTAGAGTTTATTATGGAATTAATCTTTTCAAAATTTGACCCAAATTAAAATCTATCCAAATCTGCAAGAAAATCTCCATTGATCTTGATTTCCTTTCCTAAAAGATAAATATCCATAAAGCAAGAATTATTCAAGTAATGAGAAGATAATTATTCATAAAAACTATAATTAAGAAAATTCATGAAAAATCAAAATAAAATAAAATAGAATAAAAATAGTAAATAAAAATATCAAGAAAACTCATGGAGGGTCGTTTCCGATATTTTTTATAGTCCATCCGCACCCTTCATCGAGTGACAATTCTACCCCAAAAGGGTTGGGCCAAAATGGGTACGGATATTCCCCTTTGTTCTATCATGGTGGAGGTGTCTTTCTTTCGCGTTCTTTTATAATTCATGCATGTCTTCCACCTTTATATTGTTCCTGAAGGCAAAAACAAATTATTAGAAAAAAATTATATCAACATCCAACCACTTAATTACCTCATTATCGTTAACTTCCATCATAGTTGGATATAGCCTTCGTTGTCATGGCAATTGCTGTGATAGCTAATTACCGTGGCAATGTGTTGCCAAAATTTGGTGTAAGTCAAGTGAAGGTCCATCTTCTTTCTCGATGTCTTTAAGAATCAACCCACCTGATTCTGTATGACTCTAAAACATCTCCATCAGTAGAGATTTTGGCATTGAACTAATATGGGATGAAATTACCAAAGATAGATTATCATCTCCCAAAAAATCATTCCTTACTTTTGATGGTTTCAAATCTTGTAGCGTTGATTCCACAGAAGATACCTGCAATGGAAAAAAATGAGTTTTGAAAGAATTCAAAAGGTTTGATCGTTACCTTATTATATTCCATTAATAAGGTATTGCCTTCTTGTTGATCGAGCATGTCGGCATATAATTGCCCAGGCAACTGTGAGTGAGAGTAATCCTCAGATTCCTTCTTCAGCATCAGTGCTGATGTAACATTCTGGGAATCAGACTCCTCAGAATTTTCTGTAGCATTACTTTCCTCATCCTCATTGAATGATATCGTGTCATTGCCCTGTTCAGGCTTCTCCATTGCCGTGACAATTATTTCTATAGACTCATCCAATGTCAGATAGTCTTTCTCAACATCATGCTCTGAACTTGGAGGTTCCAGAATTTCCTCTTTGTCCTCTAGTGTTGGGACATTAGTATCCCTAAGAACTGATTGTCGGGGCATGTTATCCATGGTATATATGAATCTCCTCAATTGATCCTTCGAATCCCTCAAGGGTGCATCCAATTTAGCTATAATCGCATCCAAGGACTTTATTTGATCTTGCAACTTCTCTGTTAAATATGAATAATTTTGTTAGTGGTTGCATCTTTGGTCCTCCATGTGGCTATATGTTCCAGCATTGTACGAACAATTATTAAACCAATGATTTTCTCTACAATAAAAACAAAACATTGCCGTGACATGAACTTGTTGGGTTGCTCTTGGTTGACATAGATAATCATCAAGAAATTCTTGATTGGACCGATTCATATCTTCCAACATAAACTCCCTAATAGATTTTTTTCTTTCGTTCTGCATCTTGAAGTTCCTTCAACTTGATGTACACCTATATTTTTTTGTTTTTTTTTTGAAAAAAAAGTTAGTAATAATAATAATAATAAATGCAAGAAACTAAAAACAAAGATGCTATTGCCAATCCCTGGCAATGGTGCCAAAAACTTATTGCGTGTAAAAGTACTTCGCAATTGCGTGCAAGTGTACACTTTCAATTTATAGTATAAAAAGTATCGTATCCACAGAGATTGGTGCTTCTTCCGAACTTTAATTTCTTGCATTGAATAATAAAGACACAATTGTTTGATAGAATTGATATTAAAATTAAATAACAAAACAAACAAGTAGAATAGATTGGAGCAATCGCTGAGAGAGGCGTGGCTAGGTTATTCACAATTATGAATGACTATCGAATGATTTATTCTTCGTGAATGGGTGCCCGCACCACCCAACTTGCTCCGGTAATTGGGCTCAATCGATTGCTTATGGCATTTCTCTGAGTTGTCAGTTCGTATATTGTTTGGGCAATGACGACGAGGGAATTGCCTGGGCAATGCTGGGCAATTATCCTTGAGGTTCGACAAAGCTTAGCTTCTCTTAGCCGTTGAAATCTTGCACTTATCCCTAAGCCGGATTAGTTCTTTCGTACTTGGATCGAACCATACCTATTCGTTTCGTGAATCCAATCCTCTCGGAGCTGGATAAATAAATCGTTTATCGAGTCCTCTCCCGATTCTCTTGCAAACAAATTTAATTGCCAAAAGTAGATAAACCTCAGTTTAGAACACACCAAACACTTGATAAAAATCAAAATAAGTATTCATAACATAAGAATAACCTAAGCAAACTTAAGATTAGTTCATGGCTGGGCAAAATATCTTAAAATAATCTCTCATCACTCAAGTAAACAAGAAAATAAAAAGGAGAATTCGGCATCCCCTTTGTGTACTTCTCTCCCACGATCGGCTCACTTCTCTTGGACGACAAGCTCTTCCTTTTATGGAGTTTTTTCGGTCAACAAGGTTGAAGGAATAATATAGAGATGAAAATAATCGTGTTAGAATATTTCCCTTTCTAATATATATTTCCTTCTTTAATTTGATCCTTCAATCTTTCCATATCTGTCATCTTTGCCTTCTATTGATTATTTTTTCCATAGCTAGCTCCTTCATCAAGGCTTACTTTCTGTAAAACATGGAAACAAGCCACAACATCTTTTCTAACAAAAATTAACCAACTAAGGAATTAAAGTGACAACCAAGAAAATAAAAGGAAAATGCATGAAAATAATAAAATACAACTAATTATGTGCTTAAGTATAACAATAATAATGAGTAAAAAGGGTAATAAAAACAATACTTTTGAACACTCATCACTTAACTTTCTCAAACATATTCAAATATACAAGGCAACAATCAAAACTTTCCACCGAGTCTCGCTCACCACAATAACACATAACAACTTCCACCAACAACAAATCTTGTTCTTACCTCCAAAACCACCAAAAACCTTAACTTTACCATTTGAAACAAAGCTTACCTTCTTAGAAAGATATTCCAAAACTGAACGAAAGCTTCTCCTACCTTAGAACGAGATTCTACAAGCTCGACTTCCAAAAACCAACTTTTGGTGAACTCCTGTAACGGTAAAAGGATGAACAGAAAAAGGTTTAAGGGGTGATCTCATACTCCTATATGTTCATGCTAGGACCGAGTTCAATTGCAGCGGAAATTAAAGAGAAACGAGTCCTAATTTAATTGAACAAATTTTAGCGACCTAATCGTAATTTCCAAAATTTTTATATCCTGTTTTTAAAATTAAGGTTATCAATATTTAATTAAGTATATTTCACGCTTGCACGTAAATTTTCAACTTAAAATAATATCTACAAGTCATTTTATTGCATGCTCAAAGTTTAGGGACTATTTTGAGCCTCCAAAGGTTTCATGACATTCTCTATATGTAAATTCACATAAAAACACTTTAAGCACATATCATGAAATATTATCTAGATGCAATTAAACCTAGTTAGTAATAATATATTCAACTCCTAAGAGTATTCTTTAACGTAACCAATCTTATAAACAAACGAAAGAACCACTTTAATATTCTCAACATGATCTCTAAATGTATTCCAACCAAAATAACAACATCATCGGTTTGATTCATAAATAGTTATGCTTCATTATCAACAACACTCAAATTCACACATAGGGATATCAAAAATCAAACTTCAAAATAACTATATTATAACTAAAGGAATATCAATGGGCAACTTAATTCAAAGTCACAAGCTAACATCGACTTTGATATTCATCAAATATGTATAAGCATATAACCATTTCAAATCTTAAAAGCAAAGACATTATTCACAATATGATAATTCATCCCCATTGCTCTCTCACTACTACTACTATTATAAAGACATACTTGAGCTTTCACTTGGCGATTACCTGAATCCTTGCTTCTCTTTGCTACCTCCACATTAAAAAATCTGCATTGTAAGGTAATTAAGATGGTAAACATAAGCTTAGTGAGTGAATAAAAACATAATTAAAAACACCTTGCAATGCAGCCCATAAAAGCCAAAGTTTAATAAAAACATGCCATTCTCAACTCAAGAAATAAACGCATGGCTATCAATGCCAACATCATGAAAAACAGAAAGTATACCATGGTATAAGCCATAAAACCTTTTTCAAAGAACTTTGAAAATACATGCTCAATAAGCATAACTCAAGACTTACATGCCAATCGCAAAGCTTCATTGAGATCACTTTTCAATTAAGAAAACATACTTGCTCTTAACATTGTATTGGTATTTGTGAACCGTTTAGATTACCACTAAACGTTAGGATAAACGAAAATGGCAGACATGGAGCCAATCGCCACCATACCACATATGAAAGCCAACCGCTACTAATTTCACGTGTGAAGGCCAATCGCATAATCACACCCTTGATGGAATAAAACCAATCATGAAATCTCACCTTAGTATCCGGGATAAGAAACATTTACATGTAATACAATAAATATATTACAACATAAGTATTAACTCTAATGCATCACGAAGGCATTTTATACACGTGCGCATTTTAATTATAGTGCATTCACATCCTATTGAGCGATCAAATTATCCCATAAGATTCAACACTTAACTAGCCAATATATTATCAAAAATGAATACTCAAAACTTAATTAAAAACATAATTCAAATCACATATATCCCACTTTTAACGCATTACTTGTAAAAACCAGTAAAACCACTTTTATCTTATTTAAAAAAAACTGTGGGAAAATCGAATGTATATAAAATCTCTTTAAAAACAATCTCATTAGTATTTATATTCATGTATAATCACATATGCATAACACAATAAGAGCATGACTAATAACATAATAAAAACACAGCGTAATATGAGAACCTTTAATAAAGCAATACTTAAAACTTACTTCCGAGTATAGGGAGTTTTTTCACACCTTTCCTACACCCCCAAAACTTTGAAAAACATTTAAAACCATTCCAAATTGTCATCCCTCGTAATCCACTCACCGATTTATCAAAACTTACTTGACAAGTCACCCGAAAATGTCATTCGACTTTCTCGTCTCTCTCAAACTTGTTTCTCTACCTCTTGAACTAATTTAAGCATAAAAACTAGAGGTTTTAGTGCATTATAACACAACCAAGCATCCCTCAAGTCGGACCAAAACATGGCAGACCCTAAAAACACCAATAAACCTAACCGAAACTCACCAAAAACCTCTCAAAACACCATATAAACCTTATGTCTGGGATTAGATACTTAAAAGACATCTTAATTACATATACACACTTCAAGATTCATGTATTTAGGCGTCAAAAACATCCATGTAAATACCTTGAACGAAAATCAAGAAAATAATTGAATCTTTTTATCAAGAAAAACGTTTTTATTGATTCAAGACATGAAAGATTGTTTCAATCAGCCAATAACTTAGTATTTTCATTAAATAAATTTAGGTTTCAGAGGTTTGAATGATTCTCACCTCCAAAATTGATCCCACCTTTTCTAAGGTTTAAAAACTAGAAAACCCGTAGAAAAATGAACAAATTTTGAAGAACAAAAATATAGGAAAATAAACCAATGAAATTATATTAAAAAGAATGAATATTTACCTTGAAAATATGAAGAAGAATATGTCTTGGGAAGAAAGAAACCAAAATCTTGGAGAAGGGTTTAAAGATTGATGCAAAAATATGGTTTTTCAAGTAAAACCGAAGAAGAAAATTATAGGGAATTAACCAAACAAATTTTTATTGAAAAGATTGATGTTTACCTTTGAAAAGATGATGGGCTTCCAAGAATATAAAAAATCGGAATTTTAAAAATAGGTTTAGGTTTATGACATAAAAATAGGGTTTTATAATTAATACTAAGTTATTTGGGTTATTAATTAAAATTATGGGTTATGGGTTATTAAAATAAACCCTTGGAAGGATTAGATCAACTAGGATTAGGATTGAATCAAAGCCCCCTTAAAGATTCAAAGTTTTGACTTAATTTATGAAATTATCCTCAAGTTTTTAATTTTTACAAAATAGTCACTAATTTCAAAATCGTAGGGATTCAAGGGTCAATTTTAAAAATTGATTTGACCTAATTCAAATATATATGTTTGAGAAAATTAAGCTTATTCCTTAACTTTCCACCGAGTCTAGCTCACCACAACAACACATAACAACTTCCACCAACATCAAATCTTGTTCTTACCTCTAAAACCACCAAAAACCTTAACTCTACCTTTTGAAACAAAGCTTACCTTCCTAGAAAGATCTCCCAAAACTGAACAAAAGCTTCTCCTACCTTAGAACGAAATTCTACAAGCTTGACTTCCAAAAACCAACATTTGGTGAACTCTTGTAACGGCAAAAGGATGAAGAGAAAAAGGTTTAAGGGGTGATCTCACTCTCTGCAACAAGCAAAAAATAAATACCCACAAACCACTTTTCTATCTTTTATCCAATTACCAAAAAGCCCCAAGGCCTCATCTTCTCAACCCAACCAAAGCTACACTAAGTCTTAAATCCGACAAAACCTAACAAGACCAACTATGAGGCCCATAACCTCGTGTTAACCCAACTCTGAGTTCCAAAACTTGGATCATGACATAGCAAAGAAAGGTACAAAATCATCCTTAATTATTGTTTAGTGACCTACTGAAAGGTTAAAAGAGTAAAAGCCCTTAAATTAGAGGCACAATTAGTAATTAGTTTAAACTCTAAAAAAGATAGTCGTAAATAAAAATATAATTTTTAATTTTACTGTTAAAATTAAAAGTGACAATATATTTTAGACATTATTTCAATATATATTGTAATAATTGTTTGTTATTGGGGGTGATAAACGGTTCAATCGGATCGGATTCAGTTTAGGTCATTTTAGTTTGGATCGTTTTGCTTCTTAGTATAATCAGTTTAAATTCGATTCAGATCAGTTCGGGTTTGGTTTAAGTTTTCGGTTTTAGTTCGGGTCTACTTTGATTTCGGTTAGATATTGGATTGATTCGATTGATTATCGGTTTGGTTATTTTGGGTTGATTGATTTTGAATCGGCTTAGCAAGAGATTGATCGATTTCAATCGAGCTTTAGACTGAATTAGGATTTTACACATTATATATCACTATATCTATTTGTATATTTGATTTTTGGTGAATTGTACGACAGTTCACATATATTTTTTATTTATTTTAATATATTTTCTTCATTTAGGCTTGTTTTCGATTCAGATGAAATCAGTTCTGGTAAAAATCAGTTTGGGAGCATTAAATTTTGTTGAAAATCGGTTTCAGTATGAAATTGTATACAAACATGGATTTGACTATATATTGAGGTGGATCTGACTATATATTGAGGTAGATGTGACTGTACGCTGATGTGGAACTGACTGTATAATGACAAAGATATGACAATTTACTGATGTGGAAATGATTGTTCGATGAGTTATCAGTGTCATAAAACATAGAAGCTTATGGGATGAATTTTCCAAGATCTACTCTTTACTATGTATAACGAACATGAAGATTTAACCAGGGTGGCTTTTAAAGGATCTATAAATACATATATAGTCCAAAGAGTAATGCCATAACATTTCAACTTTTGGCTTCTCCCTTAATTGTTTTCTATTATTCATATTCTCAATTTAAATCTTCTCCAATAGATTTCATGGCCAAAAACAAACTCGCTTTAACTGTTCCCCTTCTCATTCTGTTATTGTTTACACATGGAATCGTATTTACTGAGGAAAGGCTTCTGTCTGCACATTATAACACATTAGCTACAGTCAACGTCAACACATTCAATCCCACAGAAGAAGGTCCAAGTCCCAAAGGTCCTGGTCACTCTAGTGGTCCAAGTAATGACGGTAATATAAATTCAGCAGACTATAACACATTAGCTACGACCGATGACTCTAGTGGTCCAAGCCCAAGTGGTCCGGGTCACTCTAGTGGTCCAAGTAGTGATGATAATATAAATTCAGCAGACTATAACATATTAGCTACGACCGATGACTCTAGTGGTCCAAGTCCAAGTGGTCCTGGTCACTCTAGTGGTCCAAGTAGTGATGATAATACAAATTCAGCAGACTATAACACATTAGCTACCACCGATGACTCTAGTGGTCCAAGTCCAAGTGGTCCGGGTCACTCTAGTGGTCCAAGTAGTGATGATAATATAAATTCAGCAGACTATAACACATTAGCTACGACCGATGACTCTAGTGGTCCAAGTCCAAGTGGTTCTGGTCACTCTAGTGGTCCAAGTAGTGATGATAATACAAATTCAGCAGATTATAACACATTAGCTACCACCGATGACTCTAGTGGTCCAAGTCCAAGTGGTTCTGGTCACTCTAGTGGTCCAAGTAGTGATGATAATACAAATTCAGCAGACTATAGCATATTAGCTACGACCGATGACTCTAGTGGTCCAAGTCCAAGTGGTCCTGGTCACTCTAGTGGTCCAAGTAGTGACGATTATACAAATTCAGCAGACTATAAAACATTAGCTACGACCGATGACTCTAGTGGTCCAAGTCCAAGTGGTCCTGGTCACTCTAGTGGTCCAAGTAGTGACGATAATACAAATTTAGCAGACTATAGCATATTAGCTACGACCAATGACTCTAGTGGTCCAAGTCCAAGTGGTCCTGGTCACTCTAGTGGTCCAAGTAGTGACGATAATACAAATTCAGCAGACTACAGCACATTAGCTACGACCGATGACTCTAGTGGTCCAAGTCCAAGTGGTCCTGGTCACTCTAGTGGTCCAAGTAGTGACGATTATACAAATTCAAAGGACTATAAAACATTAGCTACGACCGATGACTCTAGTGGTCCAAGTCCAAGTGGTCCTGGTCACTCTAGTGGTCCAAGTAGTGACGATAATACAAATTCAGCAGACTATAGCACATTAGCTACGACCGATGACTCCAGTGGTCCAAGTCCAAGTGGTCTTGGTCACTCTAGTGGTCCAAGTAGTGACGATAATACAAATTCAGCAGACTACAGCACATTAGCTACGACCGATGACTCTAGTGGTCGAAGTCCAAGTGGTCCTGGTCACTCTAGTGGTCCAAGTAATGACGATAATACAAATTCAACAGACTATAACATATTAGCTACGACCGATGACTCTAGTGGTCCAAGTCCAAGTGGTCCTGGTCACTCTAGTGGTCCAAGTAGTGATGCTACTATAAATTTATATTATATACATTAATTGTTTATTTGCAGATGGTTCTTAATAAAAGAATAAATAATAAATTTAAATATTGATGTTGTTTTTAGAAATATAAAATTTAAATATAAATGCTTTTAGTATTACATAATTTAAAAATAATGAACTTTTCTATCATCTCTCCCGCTATTGAAACAAAAATTACATATAAATAAATTAATAAGAGGCGGTCTCATTAAAGAGGACTCCTTTCGATTGTTACGAATTTAAGAACGGAGTAAGAAATTCTTTATAAATATTTCACTAGAAGCAAAAGATGTTGTTGGCTTTTATGGTTGGGTTAATGGACGAAAATAATGAAGAAAAGGTGAAAAAATGAAGTTAAGTTGTTGTAAAATTTGAAATTGGTAGAGGTTGAAGACGTATGCTCGGAGAAGATGATCGTGATAGAAAATATAAAGAAGGGTGCTAGAAATTCGATTCCTTAAAAATTAAAAAAAGGGACAAGAATCAAGGAAAAACTTGTACAATATGTTGGACCAACCCGAACCATAAACGGTTATTGTTCGAAAAGTAATTAGAATCATTAATTAGCAATTCTGTAACCCCCTCGACCCGGTCTAGATGCCACCTGACTCGAACGAGCTACACGGGGAATACCGAGGCTAATCCGGAGACTTGCCCCGATAAAAAACCTAGGAAAATTTATCTTTAATCTTTTCTAAATGCCTTAATTAGATCCTATATGTTCATGCTAGGACCGAGTTCAATTGCAGCGGAAATTAAAGAGAAACGAGTCCTAATTTAATTGAACAAATTTTAGGGACCTAATCGTAATTTCCGAAATTTTTATATCCTGTTTTTAAAATTAAGGTTATCAATATTTAATTAAGTATATTTCACGCTTGCACGTAAATTTTCAACTTAAAATAATATCTACAAGTCATTTTATTGCATGCTCAAAGTTTAGGGACTATTTTGAGCCTCCAAAGGTTTCATGACATTCTCTATATGTAAATTCACATAAAAACACTTTAAGCACATATCATGATATATTACCTAGATGCAATTAAACCTAGTTAGTAATAATATATTCAACTCCTAAGAGTATTCGTTAACGTAACCAATCTTATAAACACACGAAAGAACCACTTTAATATTCTCAACGTGATCTCTAAATGTATTCCAACCAAAATAACAATATCATCGGTTTGATTCATAAATAGTCAAGCTTCATTATCAACAACACTCAAATTCACACATAGGGATATCAAAAATCAAACTTCAAAATAACTATATTATAACTAAAGGAATATCAATGGGTAACTTAATTCAAAGTCACAAGCTAACATCGACTTTGATATTCATCAAATATGTAGAAGCATATAACCGTTTCAAATCTCAAAAGCAAAGACATTAATCACAATATGATAATTCATCCCCATTGCTCTCTCACTACTACTACTATTATAAAGACATACTTGAGCTTTCACTTGGCGATTACCTGAATCCTTGCTTCTCTTTGCTACCTCCACATTAAAAAATCTGCATTGTAAGGTAATTTAGATGGTAAACATAAGCTTAGTGAGTGAATAAAAACATAATTAAAAACACCTTGCAATGCAGCCCATAAAAGCCAAAGTTTAATAAAAACATGCCATTCTCAACTCAAGAAATAAACGCATGGCTATCAATGCAAACATCATGAAAAAAAGAAAGTATACCATGGTATAAGACATAAAACGTTTTTCAAAGAAATTTGAAAACACATGCTCAATAAGCATAACTCAAGACTTACATGCCAATCGCAAAGCTTCATTGAGAACACTTTTCAATTAAGAAAACATACTTGCTCTTAACATTGTATTGGTATTTGTGAACCGTTTAGATTGCCACTAAACGTTAGGATAAACGAAAATGGCAGATATGGAGCCAATCGCCACCATACCACATATGAAAGCCAACCGCTACTAATTTCACGTGTGAAGGCTAATCGCCTAATCACACCCTTGATGGAATAAAACCAATCATGAAATCTCACCTTAGTATCCGGGATAAGAAACATTTACATGTAATACAATAAATATATTACAATATAAGTATTAACTCTAACGCATCACGAAGGCATTTTATACACGTGCGCATTTTAATTATAGTGCATTCACATCCTATTGATCGATCAAATTATCCCATAAGATTCAACAGTTAACTGGCCAATATATTATCAAAAATCAATGCTCAAAACTTAATTCAAAACAGAATTCAAATCACATGTATCCCACTTTTAACGCATTACTTGTAAAAACCAGTAAAACCAATATTATCTTATTTAAAAAAACTATGGAAAAATCGAATGTATATAAAATCTCTTTAAAAACAATCTCATGAGCATTTATATTCATGTATAATCACATATACATAACATAATAAGAGCATGACTAATAACATAATAAAAACACAGCGTAATATGAGAACCTTTAATAAAGCAATACTTAAAACTTACTTCCGAGTATAGGGAGTTTTTTCACACCTTTCCTACACCCCCAAAACTTTGAAAAACATTTAAAACCATTCCAAATTGTCATCCCTCATAATCCACTCACCGATTTATCAAAACTTACTCGACAAGTCACCCGAAAATGTCATTCGACTTTCTGGTCTCTCTCAAACTTGTTCCTCTACCTCTTGAACTAATTTAAGCATCAAAACTAAAGGTTTTAGTGCATTATAACACAGCCAAATATCCCTCAAGTCAGACCAAAACATGGCAGACCCTAAAAACACCAATAAACGTAACCGAAACTCACCAAAAACCTCTCCAAACACCATATAAACCTTATGTATGGGATTAAATACTTAAAAGATATCTTAATTACATATACACACTTCAAGATTCATGTATTTAGACATCAAAAATATCCATGTAAATACCTTGAACGAAAATCAAGAAAATAATTGAATCTTTTTATCAAGAAAAACGTTTTTATTGATTCAAGACATGAAAGATTGTTTCAATCAGCCAATAACTTAGTATTTTCATTAAATAAATTTAGGTTTCAGAGGTTTGAATGATTCTCACCTCCAAAATTGATCCCACCTTTTCTAAGGTTTAAAAACTAGAAAACCCGTAGAAAAATGAACAAATTTTGAAGAACAAAAATATAGGAAAATAAACCAATGAAATTATATTAAAAAGAATGAATATTTACCTTGAAAATATAAAGAAGAATATGTCTTGGGAAGAAAGAAACCAAAATCTTGGAGAAGGGTTTAAAGATTGATGCAAAAATATGGTTTTTCAAGTAAAACCGAAGAAGAAAATTATAGGGAATTAACCAAACAAATTTTTATTGAAAAGATTGATGTTTACCTTTGAAAAGATGATGGGCTTCCAAGAATATAAAAAGTCGGTATTTTAAAAATAGGTTTAGGTTTATGACATAAAAATAGGGTTTTATAATTAATACTAAGTTATTTGGGCTATTAATTAAAATTATGGGTTATGGGTTATTAAAATAAACCCTTGGAAGGATTAGATCAACTAGGATTAGGATTGGATCAAAGCCCCCTTAAAGATTCAAAGTTTTGACTTAATTTATGAAATTATCCTTAAGTTTTCAATTTTTACAAAATAGTCACTAATTTCAAAATCGTAGGGATTCAAGGGTCAATTTTAAAAATTGATTTGACGTAATTCAAATATATATATTTGAGAAAATTAAGCTTATTCCTTAACTTTCCACCGAGTCTCGCTCACCACAACAACACATAACAACTTCCACCAACATCAAATCTTGTTCTTACCTCTAAAACCACCAAAAACCTTAACTCTACCTTTTGAAACAAAGCTTACCTTCCTAGAAAGATCTCCCAAAACTGAACAAAAGCTTCTCCTACCTTAGAACGAGATTCTACAAGCTTGACTTCCAAAAACCAACATTTGGTGAACTCTTGTAACGGCAAAAGGATGAAGAGAAAAAGGTTTAAGGGGCGATCTCACTCTCTGCAACAAGCAAAAAATAAATACCCACAAACCACTTTTGTATCTTTTATCCAATTACCAAAAAGCCCCAAGGCCTCATCTTCTCAACCCAACCAAAGCTACACTAAGTCTTAAATCCGACAAAGCCTAACAAGACCAACTATGAGGCCCATAACCTCGTGTTAACCCAACTCCGAGTTCCAAAACTTGGATCATGACATAGCAAAGAAAGGTACAAAATCATCCTTAATTATTGTTTAGTGACCTACTGAAAGGTTAAAAGAGTAAAAGCCCTTAAATTAGAGGCACAATTAGTAATTAGTTTAAACTCTAAAAAAGATAGTCGTAAATAAAAATATAATTTTTAATTTTACTGTTAAAATTAAAAGTGACAATATATTTTAGACATTATTTCAATATATATTGTAATAATTGTTTGTTATTGGGGGTGATAAACGGTTCAATCGGATCGGATTCAGTTTAGGTCATTTTAGTTTGGATCGTTTTGCTTCTTAGTATAATCAGTTTAAATTCGATTCAGATCAGTTCGGGTTTGGTTTAAGTTTTCGGTTTTAGTTCGGGTCTACTTTGATTTTGGTTAGATATCGGATTGATTCGGTTGATTATCGGTTCGGTTATTTTGGGTTGATTGATTTTGAATCGGCTTAGCAAGAGATTGATCGATTTCAATCGAGCTTTAGACCGAATTAGGATTTTACACATTATATATCACTATATCTATTTGTATATTTGATTTTTGGTGAATTGTACGACAGTTCACATATATTTTTTTATTTATTTTAATATATTTTCTTCATTTCGACTTGTTTTCGATTCAGATGAAATCAGTTCTGGTGAAAATCAGTTTGGGAGCATTAAATTTTGTTGAAAATCGGTTTCGGTATGAAATTGTATACAAACATGGATCTGACTATATATTGAGGTAGATGTGACTGTACGCTGATGTGGAACTGACTGTATAATGACAAAGATATGACAATTTACTGATGTGGAAATGATTGTTCGATGAGTTATCAGTGTCATAAAACATAGAAGCTTATGGGATAAATTTTCCAAGATCTACTCTTTACTATATATAACGACCATGAAGATTTAACCACGGTGGCTTTTATAGGATCTATAAATACATATATAGTCCAAAGAGTAATGCCATAACATTTCAACTTTTGGCTTCTCCCTTAATTGTTTTCTATTATTCATATTCTATATTTAAATCTTCTCCAATAGATTTCATGGCCAAAAACAAACTCGCTTTAACTGTTCCCCTTCTCATTCTGTTATTGTTTACACATGGAATCGTATTTACTGAGGAAAGGCTTCTGTCTGCAGATTATAACACATTAGCTACAGTCAACGTCAACACATTCAATCCCACAGAAGAAGGTCCAAGTCCCAAAGGTCCTGGTCACTCTAGTGGTCCAAGTAGTGACGGTAGTATAAATTCAGCAGACTATAACACATTAGCTACGACCGATGACTCTAGTGGTCCAAGCCCAAGTGGTCCGGGTCACTCTAGTGGTCCAAGTAGTGATGATAATATAAATTCAGCAGACTATAACATATTAGCTACGACCGGTGACTCTAGTGGTCCAAGCCTAAGTGGTCCTGGTCACTCTAGTGGTCCAAGTAGTGATGATAATACAAATTCAGCAGACTATAACACATTAGCTACCACCGATGACTCTAGTGGTCCAAGTCCAAGTGGTCTGGGTCACTCTAGTGGTCCAAGTAGTGATGATAATATAAATTCAGCAGACTATAACACATTAGCTACGACCGATGACTCTAGTGGTCCAAGTCCAAGTGGTCCTGGTCACTCTAGTGGTCTAAGTAGTGATGATAATACAAATTCAGCAGACTATAACACATTAGCTACCACCGATGACTCTAGTGGTCCAAGTCCAAGTGGTCCTGGTCACTCTAGTGGTCCAAGTAGTGATGATAATACAAATTCAGCAGACTATAGCATATTAGCTACGACCGATGACTCTAGTGGTCCAAGTCCAAGTGGTCTTGGTCACTCTAGTGGTCCAAGTAGTGACGATTATACAAATTCAGCAAACTATAAAACATTAGCTACGACCGATGACTCTAGTGGTCCAAGTCCAAGTGGTCCTGGTCACTCTAGTGGTCCAAGTAGTGACGATAATACAAATTCAGCAGATTATATCATATTAGCTACGACCGATGACTCTAGTGGTCCAAGTCCAAGTGGTCCTGGTCACTCTAGTGGTCCTAGTAGTGACGATTATACAAATTCAGCAGACTATAAAACATTAGCTACGACCGATGACTCTAGTGGTCCAAGTCCAAGTGGTCCTGGTCACTCTAGTGGTCCAAGTAGTGACGATAATACAAATTCAGCAGACTATAGCACATTAGCTACGACCGATGACTCCAGTGGTCCAAGTCCAAGTGGTCCTGGTCACTCTAGTGGTCCAAGTAGTGACGATAATACAAATTCAGCAGACTACAGCACATTAGCTACGACCGATGACTCTAGTGGTCCAAGTCCAAGTGGTCCTGGTCACTCTAGTGGTCCAAGTAATGACGATAATACAAATTCAGCAGACTATAACACATTAGCTACGACCGATGACTCTAGTGGTCCAAGTCCAAGTGGTCCTGGTCACTCTAGTGGTCCAAGTAGTGATGCTACTATAAATTTATATTATATACATTGATTGTTTATTTGCAGATGGTTCCTAATAAAAGAATAAATAATAAATTTAAATATTGATGTTGTTTTTAGAAATATAAAATTTAAATATAAATGCTTTTAATTACATAATTTAAAAATAATGAACTTTTCTATCATCTCTCCCGCTATTGAAACAAAAATTACATATAAATAAATTAATAAGAGGCGGTCTCGTTAAAGAGGACTCCTTTCGATTGTTACGAATTTAAGAACAGAGTAAGAAATTCTTTATAAATATTTCACTAGAAGCAAAAGATGTTGTTGGCTTTTATGGTTGGGTTAATGGACGAAAATAGTGAAGAAAAGGTGAAAAAATGAAGTTAAGTTGTTGTAAAATTTGAAATTGGTAGAGGTTGAAGACGTATGCTCGGAGAAGATGATCGTGATAGAAAATATAAAGAAGGGTGCTAGAAATTCGATTCCTTAAAAATTAAAAAAAAGGGACAAGAATCAAGGAAAAACTTGTACAATATGTTGGACCAACCCGAACCATAAACGGTTATTGTTCGAAAAGTAATTAGAATCATTAATTAGCAATTCTGTAACCCCCTCGACCCGGTCTAGATGCCACCTGACTCGAACGAGCTACACGGGGAATACCGAGGCTAATCCGGAGACTTGCCCCGATAAAAAACCTAGGAAAATTTATCTTTAATCTTTTCTAAATGCCTTAATTAGATCCTATATGTTCATGCTAGGACCGAGTTCAATTGCAGCGGAAATTAAAGAGAAACGAGTCCTAATTTAATTGAACAAATTTTAGGGACCTAATCGTAATTTCCGAAATTTTTATATCCTGTTTTTAAAATTAAGGTTATCAATATTTAATTAAGTATATTTCACGCTTGCACGTAAATTTTCAACTTAAAATAATATCTACAAGTCATTTTATTGCATGCTCAAAGTTTAGGGACTATTTTGAGCCTCCAAAGGTTTCATGACATTCTCTATATGTAAATTCACATAAAAACACTTTAAGCACATATCATGATATATTACCTAGATGCAATTAAACCTAGTTAGTAATAATATATTCAACTCCTAAGAGTATTCTTTAACGTAACCAATCTTATAAACACACGAAAGAACCACTTTAATATTCTCAACGTGATCTCTAAATGTATTCCAACCAAAATAACAACATCATCGGTTTGATTCATAAATAGTCAAGCTTCATTATCAACAACACTCAAATTCACACATAGGGATATCAAAAATCAAACTTCAAAATAACTATATTATAACTAAAGGAATATCAATGGGTAACTTAATTCAAAGTCACAAGCTAACATCGACTTTGATATTCATCAAATATGTAGAAGCATATAACCGTTTCAAATCTCAAAAGCAAAGACATTAATCACAATATGATAATTCATCCCCATTGCTCTCTCACTACTACTACTATTATAAAGACATACTTGAGCTTTCACTTGGCGATTACCTGAATCCTTGCTTCTCTTTGCTACCTCCACATTAAAAAATCTGCATTGTAAGGTAATTTAGATGGTAAACATAAGCTTAGTGAGTGAATAAAAACATAATTAAAAACACCTTGCAATGCAGCCCATAAAAGCCAAAGTTTAATAAAAACATGCCATTCTCAACTCAAGAAATAAACGCATGGCTATCAATGCAAACATCATGAAAAAAAGAAAGTATACCATGGTATAAGACATAAAACCTTTTTCAAAGAAATTTGAAAACACATGCTCAATAAGCATAACTCAAGACTTACATGCCAATCGCAAAGCTTCATTGAGAACACTTTTCAATTAAGAAAACATACTTGCTCTTAACATTGTATTGGTATTTGTGAACCGTTTAGATTGCCACTAAACGTTAGGATAAACGAAAATGGCAGACATGGAGCCAATCGCCACCATACCACATATGAAAGCCAACCGCTACTAATTTCACGTGTGAAGGCCAATCGCCTAATCACACCCTTGATGGAATAAAACCAATCATGAAATCTCACCTTAGTATCCGGGATAAGAAACACTTACATGTAATACAATAAATATATTACAACATAAGTATTAACTCTAATGCATCACGAAGGCATTTTATACACGTGCGCATTTTAATTATAGTGCATTCACATCCTATTGATCGATCAAATTATCCCATAAGATTCAACACTTAAATAACCAATATATTATCAAAAATCAATGCTCAAAACTTAATTCAAAACAGAATTCAAATCACATGTATCCCACTTTTCACGCATTACTTGTAAAAACAGTAAAACCACTTTTATCTTATTTAAAAAAAACTGTGGGAAAATCGAATGTATATAAAATCTCTTTAAAAACAATCTCATGAGCATTTATATTCATGTATAATCACATATGCATAACACAATAAGAGCATGACTAATAACATAATAAAAACACAGCGTAATATGGGAACCTTTAATAAAGTAATACTTAAAACTTACTTTCGTGTATAGGGAGTTTTTTCACACCTTTCCTACACCCCAAAACTTTTAAAAACATTTAAAACCATTCCAAATTGTCATCCCTCATAATCCACTCACCGATTTATCAAAACTTACTCAACAAGTCACCCGAAAATGTCATTTGACTTTTTGGTCTCTCTCAAACTTGTTCCTCTACCTCTTGACCTAATTTAAGCATCAAAACTAGAGGTTTTAGTACATTATAACACAGCCAAACATCCCTTAAGTCGGACCAAAACATGGCAGACCCTAAAAACACCAATAAGCCTAACCGAAACTCACCAAAAACCTCTCCAAACACCATATAAACCTTATGTCTGGGATTAGATACTTAAAAGACATCTTAATTACATATACACACTTCAAGATTCATGTATTTAGGCATCAAAAACATCCATGTAAATACCTTGAACGAAAATCAAGAAAATAAAATAATCATTTTATCAAGAAAAACATTTTTATTGATTCAAGACATGAAAGATTGTTTCAATCAGCCAAGAACTTAGGATTTTCATTAAATAAATTTAGGTTTCAGAGGTTTGAATGATTCTCACCTCCAAAATTGATCCCACCTTTTCTAAGGTTTAAAAACTAGAGAACCCGTAGAAAAATGAACAAATTTTGAAGAAGAAAAATAGAGGAAAATAAACCAATGAAATTATATTAAAAAGAATGAATATTTACCTTGAAAATATGAAGAAGAATATGTCTTGGGAAGAAAGAAACCAAAATCTTGGAGAAGGGTTTAAAGATTGATGCAAAAATATGGTTTTTCAAGTAAAACCGAAGAAGAAAATTATAGGGAATTAACCAAACAAATTTTTATTGAAAAGATTGATGTTTACCTTTGAAAAGATGATGGGCTTCCAAGAATATAAAAAATCGGAATTTTAAAAATAGGTTTAGGTTTATGACATAAAAATAGGGTTTTATAATTAATACTAAGTTATTTGGGTTATTAATTAAAATTATGGGTTATGGGTTATTAAAATAAACCCTTGGAAGGATTAGATCAACTAGGATTAGGATTGGATCAAAGCCCCCTTAAAGATTCAAAGTTTTGACTTAATTTATGAAATTATCCTCAAGTTTTCAATTTTTACAAAATAGTCACTAATTTCAAAATCGTAGG
Organism: Abelmoschus esculentus; assembly: GCA_035048815.1. Classification (NCBI taxonomy): domain Eukaryota; kingdom Viridiplantae; phylum Streptophyta; class Magnoliopsida; order Malvales; family Malvaceae; genus Abelmoschus; species Abelmoschus esculentus. The sequence continues at coordinate 14,905,301 of JAUCBN010000026.1, forward strand.
GATTCAAGGGTCAATTTTAAAAATTGATTTGACCTAATTCAAATATATATGTTTGAGAAAATTAAGCTTATTCCTTAACTTTCCACCGAGTCTTGCTCACCACAACAACACATAACAACTTCCACCAACATCAAATCTTGTTCTTACCTCTAAAACCACCAAAAACCTTAACTCTACCTTTTGAAACAAAGCTTACCTTCCTAGAAAGATCTCCCAAAACTGAACAAAAGCTTCTCCTACCTTAGAACGAGATTCTACAAGCTTGACTTCCAAAAACCAACATTTGGTGAACTCTTGTAACGGCAAAAGGATGAAGAGAAAAAGGTTTAAGGGGTGATCTCACTCTCTGCAACAAGCAAAAAATAAATACCCACAAACCACTTTTGTATCTTTTATCCAATTACCAAAAAGCCCCAAGGCCTCATCTTCTCAACCCAACCAAAGCTACACTAAGTCTTAAACCCGACAAAGCCTAACAAGACCAACTATGAGGCCCATAACCTCGTGTTAACCCAACTCCGAGTTCCAAAACTTGGATCATGACATAGCAAAGAAAGGTACAAAATCATCCTTAATTATTGTTTAGTGACCTACTGAAAGGTTAAAAGAGTAAAAGCCCTTAAATTAGAGGCACAATTAGTAATTAGTTTAAACTCTAAAAAAGATAGTCGTAAATAAAAATATAATTTTTAATTTTGCTGTTAAAATTAAAAGTGACAATATATTTTAGACATTATTTCAATATATATTGTAATAATTGTTTGTTATTGGGGGTGATAAACGGTTCAATCGGATCGGATTCAGTTTAGGTCATTTTAGTTCGGATCGTTTTGCTTCTTAGTATAATCAGTTTAAATTCGATTCAGATTAGTTTAGGTTTGGTTTAAGTTTTCGGTTTTAGTTCGAGTCTACTTTGATTTTGGTTTAGATATCGGATTGATTCGGTTGATTATCGGTTCGATTATCTTGGGTTGATTGATTTTGAATCTGCTTAGCAAGAGATTGATCGATTTCAATCGAGCTTTAGACCGAATTAGGTTTTTACACACTATATATCACTATATCTATTTGTATATTTTATTTTTGGTGAATTGTACGACAGTTCACATATTTTTTTTATTTATTTTAATATATTTTCTTCATTTCAACTTGTTTTCGATTCAGGTGAAACCAGTTCTGGTTAAAATTAGTTTGGGAGCTTTAAATTTTGTTGAAAATCGGTTTCGATATGAAATTGTATACAAACATGGATCTGACTATATATTGAGGTGGATCTGACTATATATTGAGATAGATGTGACTGTACGCTGATGTGGGACTGACTGTATAATGACAAAGATATGACAATTTACTGATGTGGAATTGACTGTTCGATGAGTTATCAATGTCAAAAAATTAGAAGCTTAAGGGATGAATTTTTCAAGATCTACTCTTTACTATGTATAACGACCATGAAGATTTAACCAGGGTGGCTTTTAAAAGATCTATAAATACATATATAGTCCAAGGAGTAATGCCATAAAATTTCAACTTTTGGCTTCTCCCTTAATTGTTTTCTATTATTCATATTCTCAATTTAAATCTTCTCCAATAGATTTCATGGCCAAAAACAAACTAGCTTTAACTGTTCCCCTTCTCATTCTGTTATTGTTTACACATGGAATCGTATTTACTGAGGAAAGGCTTCTCTCTGCAGATTATAACACATTAGCTACATTCAACGTCAACACATTCAATCCCACAAAAGAAGGTCCAAGTCCCAAAGGTCCTGGTCACTCTAGTGGTCCAAGTAGTGACGATAATATAAATTTAGCAGACTATAACACATTAGCTACAGTCAACGTCAACACATTCAATCCCACAGAAGAAGGTCCAAGTCCCAAAGGTCCTGGTCACTCTAGTGGTCCAAGTAGTGACGATAATATAAATTCAACAGACTATAACACATTAGCTACAGTCAACGTCAACACATTCAATCCCACAAAAGAAGGCCCAAGTCCCAAAGGTCCTGGTCACTCTAGTGGTCCAAGTAGTGACGATAATAAAAATTCAGCAGACTATAACACATTAGCTACAGTCAACGTCAACACATTCAATCCCACAGAAGAAGGTCCAAGTCCCAAAGGTCCTGGTCACTCTAGTGGTCTAAGTAGTGACGATAATATAAATTCAGCAGACTATAACACATTAGCTACAGTCAACGTCAACACATTCAATCCCACAGAAGAAGGTCCAAGTCCCAAAGGTCCTGGTCACTCTAGTGGTCCAAGTAGTGACGATAATATAAATTCAGCAGACTATAATACATTAGCTACAGTCAACGTCAACACATTCAATCCCACAGAAGAAGGTCCAAGTCCTAAAGGTCCTGGTCACTCTAGTAGTCCAAGTAGTGACGATAATATAAATTCAGCAGACTACAGCACATTAGCTACAGTCAACGTCAACACATTCAATCCCACAGAAGAAGGTCCAAGTCCTAAAGGTCCTGGTCACTCTAGTGGTCCAAGTAGTGACGATAATATAAATTCAGCAGACTATAACACATTAGCTACAGTCAACGTCAACACATTCAATCCCACAGAAGAAGGTCCGAGTCCCAAAGGTCCTGGTCACTCTAGTGGTCCAAGTAGTGATGATAATATAAATTCAGCAGATTATAACACATTAGCTATAGTCAACGTCAACACATTCAATCCCACAGAAGAAGGTCCAAGTCCCAAAGGTCCTGGTCACTCTAGTGGTCCAAGTAGTGACGATAATACAAATTCAGCAGACTATAACACATTAGCTACGACCGATGACTCTAGTGGTCCAAGTCCAAGTGGTCCTGGTCACTCTAGTGGTCCAAGTAGTGATGATACTATAAATTTATATTATATACATTGATTGTTTATTTGCAGATGGTTCTTAATAAAAGAATAAAAGAATAAATAATAAATTTAAATATTGATGTTGTTTTTAGAAATATAAAATTTAAATATAAATACTTTTAGTATTTATATTTAAAAATAATGAACTTTTGTATCATCTCTCCCGCTATTGAAACAAAAATTACATATAAATAAATTAATAAGAGGCGGTCTCGTTAAAGAGGACTCCTTTCGATTGTTACGAATTTAAGAACGGAGTAAGAAATTCTTTATAAATATTTCACTAGAAGCAAAAGATGTTGTTGGCTTTTATGGTTGGGTTAATGGAAGAAAATAGTGAAGAAAAGGTGAAAAAATGAAGTTAAGTTGTTGTAAAATTTGAAATTAGTAGAGGTTGAAGACGTATGCTTGGAGAAAATGATCATCATGGAAAATATAAAAAAGGGTGCTAGAAATTCGATTCCTGAAAAATTAAATAAGGGACAAGAATCAAGGAAAAACTTGTACAATATGTTGGACCAACCCGAACCGTAAACGGTTATTGTTCGAAAAGTAATTAGAATCATTAATTAGCAATTCTGTAACCCCCTCGACCCAATCTAGATTCCACCTGACTCGAACGAGCTACACGGGGAATACCGAGGCTAATCCGGAGACTTTCCCCAATAAAAAACCCTAGGAAAGTTTATCTTTAATCTTTTCTAAATGTTTTAATTAGATTCTACATGTTCATGCTAGGACCGAGTTCAATTGCTTCGAAAATTAAAGAGAAACGAGTCCTAATTTAATTGAACAAATTTTAGGGACCTAATCATAATTTCCAAAATTTTTATGTCCTGTTTTTGAAATTAAGGTTATCAATATTTAATTAAGTATATTTCACGCTTTCACGTAAATTTTCAACTTAAAATAATATCTACAAGTCATTTTATTGCATGCTCAAAGTTTAGGGACTATTTTGAGCCTCCAAAGGTTTCATGACATTCTCTATATGTAAATTCACATAAAAACACTTTAAGCACATATCATGATATATTATCTAGATGCAATTAAACCTAGTTAGTAATAATATATTCAACTCCTAAGAGTATTTTTAACGTAACCAATCTTATAAACACACGAAAGAACCACTTTAATATTCTCAACGTGATCTCTAAATGTATTCCAACCAAAATAACAACATCATCGGTTTGATTCATAAATAGTCATGCTTCATTATCAACAACACTCAAATTCAAACATAGGGATATCAAAAATCAAACTTCAAAATAACTATATTATAACTAAAGGAATATCAATGGGCAACTGAATTCAAAGTTACATGCTAACATCGACTTTGATATTCATCAAATATGTACAAGCATATAACCATTTCAAATCTCAAAAGCAAAGACATTATTCACAATATGATAATTCATCCCCATTGCTCTCTCACTACTACTACTATTATAAAGACATACTTGAGCTTTCACTTGGCGATTACCTGAATCCTTGCTTCTCTTTGCTACCTCCACATTAAAAAATCTGCATTGTAAGGTAATTGAGATGGTAAACATAAGCTTAGTGAGTGAATAAAAACATAATTAAAAACACCTTGCAATGCAGCCCATAAAAGCCAAAGTTTTATAAAAACATGCCATGCTCAACTCAAGAAATAAACGCATGGCTATCAATGCCAACATCATGAAAAACAGAAAGTATACCATGGTATAAGCCATAAAACCTTTTTCAAAGAACTTTGAAAACACATGCTCAATAAGCATAACTGAAGACTTACGTGCCAATCGCAAAGCTTCATTGAGAACACTTTTCAATTAAGAAAATATACTTACTCTTAACATTGTATTAGTATTTGTGAACCGTTTAGATTACCACTAAACGTTAGGATAAACGAAAGTGGCAGACATGGAGCCAATCGCCAACATACCACATATGAAAGCCAACCGCTACTAATTTCATGTGTGAAGGCTAATCACCTAATCACACCCTTGATGGAATAAAACCAATCATGAAATCTCACCTTAGTATCCGGGATAAAAAACACTTACATGTAATACAATTAATATATTACAATATAAGTATTAACTCTAATGCATCACGAAGGCATTTTATACACGTGCGCATTTTAATTATAATGAATTCACATCCTATTGATCGATCAAATTATCCCATAAGATTCAACACTTAACTAGCCAATACATTATCAAAAATCAATGCTCAAAACTTAATTCAAAACAGATTTCAAATCACATGTATCCCACTTTTCACGCATTACTTGTAAAAACCAGTAAAACCACTTTTATCTTATTTAAAAAAAATTGTGGAAAAATCGAATGTATATAAAATCTCTTTAAAAACAATCTCATGAGCATTTATATTCATGTATAATCACATATGCACAACACAATAAGAGCATGATAAATAACATAATAAAAACACAGCGTAATATGAAAACCTTTAATAAAGCAATACTTAAAACTTACTTCCGAGTATAGGGAGTTTTTTCACACCTTTCCCACACCCCCAAACCTTTGAAAAACATTTAAAACCATTCCAAATTGTCAGCCCTCATAATCCACTCACCGATTTATCAAAACTTACTCGATAAGTCACCCGAAAATGTGATTCGACTTTCTGGTCTTTCTCAAACTTGTTCCTCTACCTCTTGACCTAATTTAAGCATCAAAACTAGAGGTTTTAGTGCATTATTACACAGCCAAACATCCCTCAAGTCAGACCAAAATATGGCAGACCCTAAAAACACCAATAAACCTAACCGAAACTCACCAAAAACCTCTCCAAACACCATATAAACCTTATGTATGAGATTAGATACTTAAAAGATATCTTAATTACATATAAACACTTCAAGATTCATGTACTTAGGCATCAAAAACATCCATGTAAATACCTTGAACGAAAATCAAGAAAATAATTGAATCTTTTTATCAAGAAAAACGTTTTTATTGATTCAAGACATGAAAGATTGTTTCAATTAGACAAGAACTTAGGATTTTCATTAAATAAATTTAGGTTTCAGAGGTTTGAATGATTCTCACCTCCAAAATTGATCCCACCTTTTCTAATGTTTAAAAACTAGAAAACCCGTAGAAAAATGAACAAATTTTGAAGAAGAAAAATATAGGAAAATAAACCAATAAAATTATATTAAAAAGAATGAATATTTAACTTGAAAATATGAAGAAGAATATGTCTTGGGAAGAAAGAAACCAAAATCTTGGAGAAGGGTTTAAAGATTGATGCAAAAATATAGTTTTTCAAGTAAAACCGAAGAAGAAAATTATAGGGAATTAACCAAACAAATTTTTATTGAAAAGATTGATGTTTACCTTTGAAAAGATGATGGGCTTCCAAGAATATCAAAAGTCAGAATTTTAAAAATAGGTTTAGGTTTATGACATAAAAATAAGGTTTTATAATTAATATTAAGTTATTTGGAATATTAATTAAAATTTTGGGTTATTAAAATAAACCCTTGGAAGGATTAGATCAATTAGGATTAGGATTGGATCAAAGTCCCCTTAAAGATTCAAAGTTTTGACTTAATTTATGAAATTATCCTCAAGTTTCCAATTTTACAAAATAGTCACTAATTTCAAAATCATAGGGATTCAAGGGTTAATTTTAAAAATTGATTTTACCTAATTCAAATATATATGTTTGAGAAAGTTAAGCTTATTCCTTAACTTTCCACCGAGTCTCGCTCACCACAACAACACATAACAACTTCCACCAACATCAAATCTTGTTCTTACCTCTAAAACCACCAAAAACCTTAACTCTACCATTTGAAGCAAAGCTTATCTTCCTATAAAGATCTCCCAAAACTGAACAAAAGCTTCTCCTACCTTAGAACGAGATTCTACAAGCTTGACTTCCAAAAACCAACATTTGGTGAACTCTTGTAACGGCAAAAGGATGAAGAGAAAAAGGTTTAAGGGGTGATCTCATACTCTCTGCAATAAGCAAAAAATAAATGCCCACAAACCACTTTTCTATCTTTTATCCAATTACCAAAAAGCCCCAAGGCCTCATATTCTCAACCCAACCAAAGTTAAACTAAGTCTTAAACCCGACAAAGCCTAACAAGACCAACTATGAGGCCCACAACCTCGTGTTAACCCAACTCTGAGTTCCAAAACTTGAATCATGACATGGCAAAGAAAGGTACAAAATCATCCTTAATTATTGTTTAGTGACCTACTGAAAGGTTAAAAGAGTAAAAGCCCTTAAATTAGAGGCATAATTAGTAATTAGTTTAAACTCTAAAAAAGATAGTCGTAAATAAAAATATAATTTTAATGCCAATCGTAATTAAAAACACCTTGTCATGCTCAACTCAAGAACTTACATGCCAATCGTAAAGAACTTTGAAAACACATGCTCAATAAGCATAACTCAAGACTTACATGTCAATCGCAAAGCTTCATTGAGAACACTTTTCAATTAAGAAAACATACTTTTCTTAACATTGTATTGGTATTAGTGAACCGTTTAGATTACCACTAAACGTTAAGATAAACGGAAATGGTAGGCATGGGGCCAATCGCCAACATGCCACATATGAGAGCCAACTGCTACTCATATCACGTGTGAAGGCCAATCGCCTAATCACACCCATGATGGAATAAAATCAATCATGAAATCTCACCTTAGTATCCGGGATAAGAAACACTTACATGTAATACAACACATATATTATAATATAAGTATTAACTTTAATGCATCACCAAGGCATTTTATACACGTGCGCATTTTAATTATAGTGCACTCACATCCTATTGATTGATCAAATTATCCCATAAGGTTCATCAATTAACTAGTCAATATATTATCAAAAATCAATGCTCAAAACTTAATTGAAAACAAAATTCAAATCACATGTATCCCACTTTTCACGCATTACTTGTAAAAACCAGTAAAACCATTTTTATCTTATTTTTCAAAATAAAACCGTGGGAATATCGAATGTATATAAAATCTCTTTAAAAACAATCTCATGAGCATTTATATACATGTATAATCACATATGCACAACACAATAAGAGCATGACAAATAACATAATAAAAACACAACGTAATATGAGAACCTTTAGGAAAGCAATACTTAAAACTTACTTTCGAGTATAGGGACGTTTTTCACACCTTCCCTACACCCCAAACCTTTGAAAAACATTTAAAACCATTCCAAATTATCAGCTCTCACAATCCACTCTCTAATTTATCGAAACTTGCTCGACAAGTCACCCGAAAACATGATTCGACTTTCCGGTCTCACTCCAACTTGTTCCTCTACCTCTTTAAATAATTTAAGAATCAAAACCAGAGGGTTTAGTTCATTATATAATACCCAAACATTCCTCAAGTCGGACCAAAACATGGCAAACCCTAAAAATACCAAAAAAAACTAACCGAAACTCACCGAAAAACTCTTCAAACACCCTATAAATCTTATGTTCAGGATTAGATACTTAAAAGAAATATTAATTACATATAAACACTTCAATATTAATGTATTTAGGCATAAAAAATATCCTTGTAAAAAACTTGAACGAAAATCAAGAAAATAATAGATTTTTTATCAAGAAAACCGATTTTATTGATTCAAGACTTGAACGATTATTTCAATCAACCAAGAACTTAGGATTTTCATTAAATAAATTTAGTTTTTAGACGTTTGAATGATTCTCAACTCCAAAATTGATCACACCTTTTCTAAGGTTTAAAAACTAGAAAACCCGTAGAAAAATGAACAAATTTTGAAGAAGAAAAATATAGGAAAATAAACCAATGAAATTATATTAAAAAGAATGAATATTTACCTTGAAAATATAATGAATAATATGTCTTGGGAAGAAAGAAACCAAAATCTTGGAGAAGGGTTTAAAGATTGATGCAAAAATATGGTTTTTCAAGTAAAACCGAAGAAGAAAATTATAGGGAATTAACCAAATAAATTTTTATTTAAAAGATTTATATTTACCTCTGAAAAGATGATGGGATGACAAGAAGATAAAAATTCGTAATTTTAAAAATAGGTTTAGGTTTATGACATAAAAATAGATTTTTAGGATTAATATTAAGTTATTTGGGCTATTAATTAAAATTATGGGTTATGGGTTATTAAAGTAGACCCTTGGAAGAATTAGATCAGCTAGGATTAGGATTGGATTAAATCCCCCTTAAAGATTCAAAGTTTCGACTTAATTTATGAAATTGTCCTTAAATTTTTAATTTTTACAAAATAGTCACTAATTTCAAAATAATAGGGATTCAAGAGTCAATTTTCAAAATTGATTTGACCTAAGTCAAATATATATTAAATAATTATTTTAGAATAATTTTCCATAATTTATTTTGATTAAAAATCAATTTTTAAGTGTTTAATCTCAAACTAGACTAAACCAAAAGACAGTCACTTTGACCTCTAAACTTCTAGGCCCAAATTTGGGGTGTTACAAATTCAAGAATCTGAAGTATCTTAAAATTGACACGGTAAATAAAAATTAAAATGTTATGGAAGACGTTTTAAGAATAATCAAATTGAGAGAAAATCTCACAATAGTTTTAATATGCAAAAAGTGTAACCTAATTCTTATAAAAGTATAAAAATATACAGAGAAAAGAGGAGCCTAGCCTATAATAAGTGGCTATAAATGAATTAAAATTTTAAATTTGAAACTCAAATTATAATCACTCTAACTCTCTTAGGCAACATGCATTCTCAGTCATATATTTGAATGAGATTGATGCATAAGAGAGGAGAGCAAGACGAAATTAACACGTTAAACATGTGTTAATTTGTTTTAAATTCAAACAAATAATTCTCCATGCTTATTCTTTCAAGTTGACGCTAGTTTGAAAAGGAGGGTATGTTTGGCCACTCACATGCTTGGAGAGGTATATGACGCCTCGAATGCTTATAGGACGCTTCGCATGCTTGAAGTTGAGTTGAACGGATCTGAGATGAGTTGAATTCTAGTTGAAAGTGTAGTGAGTTGAGTTAAGCTTCAACTAAACTAGGATTAAGTCCTTAAGTTGTTATCCTTTATGTTGAGTTGATCGGTGTTATCCTTTCTGTGATGCCTGATATCGAACCATGTTTCGATACAGGCTAACCATCATTCAAAAATTAACTAACACCAACGGTCGACTCATTTAATGCTTGAAAATAATCGTTGGAGATTAAGGGTGTATCGATACCTGTATCGATACCAGGAGTCATATTTTTAAAATTAAAAAATAAGTTGAAAATTAACCAAGATGTTTCGATACCAGTATCGAAACATGGGTTGGCAGAAAGTTTTGGTATCGAACCTTGTTTCGATACCTGTTCTTGATCTCAAGAACAAGCCTTGAAAAATCTCAGGTGTATCGATACCTATCCTCATGGTATCGATACCCTCGTGTAAAAATGGCTTGTAAGATTATTTTAAAGTTCTTGGTTTTGACTTAGAGATCAAGCTTTGACTTAAGGACCAAAAAGTTATTTCAAAATTAGTCCTTACATTTATTTGTTATATCAAAATCAATTTTAGTTTTACAATCTCCCCCTTTTTGATATAACAAAACCAAAAGGAATTTTAAGTTTTGAAATAATTTGGTTGAAAGACTCCCCCTTAATATGTGTCAAAAAAAATTTAAAATTATTGATGGTTTTCGAAAACTTAAAAACTTAGAACTTTCTCCCCTTTTTTGTTAGATCAAAATCAATGAAGCATAAATATAAAAAGATAATCAAGATAATAGAATAAAGCATAAACCATAGCACTTAAATATAAAAGTTCATATGATAAGATTAAACCATAGCAAGCAAAGTGTCCAAAATGTAATCCAACAATAATAAAGACAAAACATAGGGAAATAAAAATAGGTGCATAAGTTCTAAGATGAATGCATCATAACTAGTCTTAATAACTAAAAAGCAAAGCATAAGAGAGATCGAAACGATCAATCATCGGCCATGTCATCACCGTCATCATCATCATCATCATCATCTTCATCTTCCTCTTGATCTTGATTTCCCTCATCATTAAGTCTTTGGCTTTGTCGGAGAGCTTCAAGAGATACTCTCAAGGAGTGTCCTTGAGTCTCTAGGCTTGTCATCCTAGTGTTGATGGCATCAAAACCCGAAGTGAATTGAGTGGAAAGAGTGTCAAGCTTGCCATCCATGGAGTCCAAGTGGGCGTTGAGAGAATCAAACTTAGACGTGAGGAAGGTCAACATATCAAACTGATGAATAGGTTCTGGATCAACCGGAGCATGAGGAGGAGAAGGAGGAGCACCTCGAGTCTACTCACCATTAGAGGTATAGACAAAGTGAGAACGGTTGAGTGAAGTTTCTCCAATAAGCTCTTTCAAAGATCCCACCTTGTCATAAGATCAATCGATGTCCAAATACAAGAAGATGGTGCTTAGAATGCACGCATAAGGAAAAGATTGAACAAGGGGGTAGCACGGTTTTGGATGTGCCACACAATATCCGAGAAGACAATCCGAGCAAGGTTTGGTTGGATGTTATCACGGAAACATATGATCCAAAAGCTATCAACTTGACGGATCCTAGAGTATCTCCCATTAGAAGGACAAATCCACCAAGAGATGATAAGATGGAGAAAACGGTCGTGTGCGTCAAGAGACGTAACCGATCCGGTGAAAGGAGCAAGAAAGTCTTCATCATCATTACCTTTATCCTCAAGACCAAAAACATCAAGGAAAGTAGAGACATTAATCTTGAAAGATTTTCCCATAAGATACGATTCAATGGCTACTACTTTACTCTTGTCCGGAGATAAGATACATTTAGCATTGGTGTAAAAGATAAGGACGAGAGTTGGAAAGAACTTGCCGGTATGAGTGAGAAAACGCAAGAACTTCCACTCGACAAGTTGGTCATAGTAACGAAAAGGAAATCTATGTGACGTGATGAATTGAATGTCCACACATCTTTCCTTTTTGAGAGGATAACTCCGGAAAAGGTTGTAGTTGTCCAATCTACGATCATTGTCTAGACTCTTAGCATAGACCTTCTCAAAATCAACTCGTGCAACACGAGATGATGAAGAGGATCCGGCTTCGGTACGAGATCGCTTCTTTGGTGCCATGATCTAGGATTGGATAAAAAAAAATTTAGATTAGTTAAGAACAATATGTATGCTTGTATATATAATCCAATTCAATCCTATGACATAATCTAACAATTCAAAGTATTTAAGAATTTTAAAAATTTTGAAAACTATCGAAAAACTTATTCGAACAAAAATTTATATTCGATTAAAAACAAGTTGGAATTTTGAGACAAAATTATAGGTTTATTGAAACCCATAAGATAAACATTTAAAACATTCTCAAAAACTGATTTTTAACAAACTAAAAACAAACGAAATTAAGATTTTTCGAAAGTATACCTTGAGTGTAGATTAGGATGAATTTTGAGATTATGAAGCACCGTTTGTTGATATGATGAAGTCTTTGATGCGTAGATCAAAATCCCTCAAAGAAAACGTGAAGAAATTGTGTTAAGAGAGGCGAATTTGATGGGATTTTAAAGAGAGGGTCGGCTAGGGTTTTAGGGTTTTAAATTTGGAAGTGTTTTAATGAGATTAAAATTAGGTTTAGAGTGTTTTAAACAACTTTCATCCTCGTGTATCGATACTGGTATCGAAACACCCTGTTTCGATGCTAGTATCGAAACAGAGGTATCGATGCAAGCATCGATGCCTGTTCTTCTTGACAAAAACCCAGATGGGCTGATGAACAGGTATCGAAACAGGGATTAGCTGTATCGATACCTTCGACCTTTGCTTTGCATTTTGGCTACTAAAAGTACTAGAAATGAGTCTCTAAAACCCCTAGAAGCATGCATATGATGTAATGACATGTTTATTATGCATGAAAAAGTTCATACTCCCCCTAGCAACATGCATGGAGTCATCAAGATACAAGAGCATCATAAGCATGATTTAATTCAAGATTCAAGCAAGATAAGCAAAAAGATGACACTTAGCAAGTCAAGATAGGCTAGTTAGACCTAACTCTCTCCTAAGGGTCCAAAAACGCTCCTTATCCAAAGGTTTAGAAAAGATGTCCGCTAATTGATTTAAGGTGTCAACAAACTCTAAAGCAACATCATTTTTAGACACATGATCTCTAATGAAATGATGTCTAATTTCTATGTGTTTGGTTCTAGAGTGTTGAATGGGGTTTTTGGTAAGACATATGGCACTAGTATTATCACACTTAAGAGGTATGGTGTCTACCTTAATGCCATAATCTAAGATTTGTTGCTTCATCCATAACACTTGTGCATAACAACTCCCTAGGGATATGTACTCCGCCTCGGTGGTAGATAGAGCTACACTATTTTGTTTCTTAGAGAACCAAGATATGAGCATACTACCTAGGAATTGACAAGTTTCGGAAGTACTTTTCCTATCTATCTTACAACCTCCATAATCTGTATCCGAATAGGCATGAAGATCAAAACAAGAAGCTTTAGGATACCAAAGACCTAAACAAGGTGTATCTCTAAGGTACTTAAAAATTCTCTTAATGGCTATAAGGTGTGATTCTCTAGGACTAGCTTGAAACCTAGCACACAAGCAAACACTAAACATAATATCCGGTCTACTTGCGGTAAGGTAAAGCAAAGAACCTATCATTGATCTATACAATTTAGAATCAACACACTTACCTCTTTCATCCTTGTCAAGCTTAGTAGATGAGCTCATTGGTGTGGCTTGAGGTTTCATATTTTTCAAGCCAAACTTTTTGAGCATATCCTTGATTTATTTTGCTTGATTGATGAAGGTGCCATCCTTCCTTTGCTTGATTTGAAGTCCCAAGAAGAATGAGAACTCCCCTATCATGCTCATCTCGAATTCACCTTGCATTAGCTTAGAAAATTCTTGACAATAACATTCATTAATAGATCCAAAAATAATATCATCAACATAAATTTGAACTACTAAGATGTCATTTTTAAACCTTTTTATAAAAAGTGTAGTATCCACTTTCCCTTTTTCAAAACCTTTTTCAATTAGAAAGGTTGAAAGCCTTTCATACCAAGCTCTAGGAGCTTGTTTCAAACCATATAAAGCTTTTATTAATTTAAAAACATGGTTTGAAAATTTTGAGTCTTCAAAACCCGGTGGTTGTTTAACATACACTTCTTCATTTATAAAACCATTTAAGAAAGCACTTTTGACATCCATTTGATAAAGCTTGAAATCATGATAACATGCAAATGCAAGTAGCACCCTAATGGCTTACATTCTATCTACAGGTGCATAGGTTTCATCAAAATCTATTCCCTCCTCTTGAGTATAACCTTGAGCTACTATTCTAGCTTTATTTCTCACAATGTTACCACTCTTATCTAGTTTGTTTCTAAAGACCCGTTTAGTTCCTATAGTAGACTTATTACTAGGCCTATCAACTAATGTCGATACATTACTTCTCTCAAATTGATTTAATTCCTCTTGCATAGCCAAAATCCAATAATCATTACCTAAGGCTTCTTTGATATTTTTAGGCTCTATGCATGAGATAAAAGCAATATGATTCATTAATCTAAGAGAAGAACGAGTAGTTACCCCCTTGGATGGATCACCCAAGATTTCACCACTTTTGACATAGTTGAACTCCCTTGGGTAGCTCACTTCCCTTTCTTCAAGCTTTACATTTCCCAAAGCTTCTATTGGAGGATCTTGTGCTTCCTCATTGCTTGGAATCCCAACCACCTTTGATTCTTGTCCATTATCAATGGTTTCAATGATTCCTACATCATCATCATCATAAGAATTCTTCCTAGGAAGTAGGTTATCATCGAAAACCACATGTATAGATTCCTCTACAACTAAGGTTCTTTTGTTGAAAACTCTATAAGCCTTAGAATTTAAAGAGTAACCAAGGAAAATAGCTTCATCACTTTTTGTATTAAATTTACCTAAATTGTCTTTTCCATTGTTCAAAACAAAACACTTGCACCCAAAAGGGTGAAAATAGCTAATGTTAGGCTTTTTAGACTTTAAAATCTCATAAGGAGTTTTTTTTAAAATAGGCCTAATCATTACTCGATTTATAATGTAACAAGAAGTGTTTGTGGCTTCCGCCCAAAAATACTTAGGTAAATTGTTTTCACAAAGCATGGTTCTAGCCATTTCCTCTAAAGTTCTATTTTTCCTCTCAACTACCCCATTTTGTTGAGGAGTGCGAGGAGCCAAAAAATTGTGGCTAATACCATTTTCATTACAAAAATTTTCAAAACCTAAATTTTGAAATTCGGTTCCATGATCACTTCTAATATGAGAAATTTTTTGATCAAGATCATTTTGAGAAATTTTTGAAAATGTGATGAAATTTTCTAAGGCCTCATCTTTAGAACTTAAAAATAGAACCCAAGTATATCTAGAGTAATCATCAACAATAACAAAAGCATATGATTTTCCACTCAAGCTAGTAGTCCTAATAGGTCCAAAAAGATCCATATGGATCAATTGTAATACTCTACTAGTTGAAACATCATTAATGGACTTAAAAGAAACTCTCTTTTGTTTACCCTTAGCACATGCATCACAAATTTTATCCAAAGAAAAATTGAGCTTAGGTAAACTTCTAACTAGATTTTGGGAGGCAAGTTTCTCTAAAACACTTATGCTAGCAACCAAGTTTCCTATGCCATAACCATGCATCATTTTCATCACTAGCAACTAAGCATGCATGAGATAAGTTTATGTCATCTAGATGCACCATGTAAATATTTCCTATGCGATGACCTATGAGCATTGTTCTATCGGATTCTATGGCAATAATTTTACAACCATTTTTATCAAAAGAAACATAGAAACCTTTATCACATAATTGACTAATGCTCAACAAGTTATGCTTAAGACCATTAACAAGTAAGACATTTTCAATAAGAATAGAGGAGTGATTACCAATAGAGCCTATACCCTCAATTTGGCCTTTGGAGTTATCACCAAATGTCACTACTCCACCCTTTTTGAGCTCTAACTCCTTAAATCATCCCTTGTCTCCGGTCATATGCCTTGAGCATCCACTATCAAGGTACCACATATTTTAACTTGAAGCTTTGGCCTTGAAGCAATGCTCAACCTACAAACAAAAATTAGTTTTTCACTTTTGGTACCCAAATCATTTTGGGTCCATGAGAGTTAGTCCCTAAAAGCTTGGTTCCCTTAGGAATCCAAGAGGCAATGGCATTTACATTATTAGAAACAATGAGTTCTTTAGGAACCCAAACACTCCTAATTTTTCTATGTCTAAAATGCCTTTGAAAACCTTTTTGTTTGTGGTTTTGAAAATTTCTTTTGACATGGTTGGGTTTTGAAGAGCTTCCCTTTTCAAAAGTTGAACTTTCAACCACTTTAATTTGTTCTTTAAGCTCATTCCCCACCTTGTGGTGATTTTCACTCAAGCTTGAAACAAGGTTGTTTAAATCAACATTTTCTTTTTGAAAAAATTTCAAATCATCATTTAAATCAACAAACTTTTCTTCCAAATCCAAAATTGTTTTTGTCAAAGAATCATTTTTCATTTCTAAATTGGAAATAGTTTTCTTGCTTTTCAAAATTGATTCTTTGAACTTCAAAACCAACTCATCATACACATCTTGTAATTCATCATAAGCATCATAAAGTTCATCATAAGATAAATCATTACAAGATGGTTCAAGGGTTACCTTAGGCTCATCAAGAGCCATGAGACACAAGTTGGCCACCTCATTGTCTTCATCGGATGATGACGCCTCATCACTCCAAGTGGCAACATGATCTTTATGTTTCTTCTTCTTCTCAAAACCCTTCTTTTTGTATAGAGGGCAATCGGTCCTAATGTGACCGGGCTTCTTGCATTCATAGCAAATAATTTGATCTTTCTCCTCTTCTTTGCTCTTTGTTTTGAAGTCCTTCTTTCATTGGAATCTTCGATTCCTATTTGCCCTTATAAGTCTAGTGAATCTTTTGGCCACCATGGCCAATTCCTCTAGCTCTTCTTCTTCACTAGTGTCCACTTCTTCTTGTGACAATGAAGCTTTAAGAGCAATCTCTTGCTTCTTTTTCTCTACTTCCCTCTTCTTTATCTTTACCTCTTCTTTCTTTTTCTCTTCTTCTCTTCCCTTCTTCATGATCTCATCGGTAAGAAGGGATCCCATAAGAGCATCTAGATTTAGAGTCTTCAAGTCCTTGGCTTCAATGATAGTCGTCCTTTTGCTATCCCAAGACTCGGGAAGAGAGTAGATAAGTTTTCTCACGAGCTTCTCTTCCGGAATGATCTCACCAAAACCTTTGAGACCATTGACAATCACGGAAAATCTATCGAACATTTTTGTGATGTCTTCATCCGACTCCATCATGAAATTTTCATAGTTTAGGTTGAGAAGACCAATCTTTGTTTTCTTCACATCATTGGTGCCCTCATAAGTTTTCTCCAAGGAGTCTCAAACTTTTTTGGCACTTGTACATGAAGCCATCTTGGAGTAGATGTCGGGGCCTAAAGCAAAAAAGAGAATGTGAAGAGCTTTGTCATTTGTGGACATTCTTCTTCTTTCTTCATCGGTCATCTCATTCCTCTTCTTAGGCACTTACCGATCTCCTTCTTGCTTCATAGGGATAGAGGGTTCATCTTCGATTATATCCCAAAGGATATAGTCATTAGAGTTTATGAATAGCCTCATCCTATTCTTCCAATAAGGATAGTTGTCCCCATTGAAGAAGGGTGGCTTGGTGATGGAGTGAGACTCGTTCCACGATCCGGAAGTGGAGGCCATTAGATTTTTGTTGTAGAGATGATCAACAACCCTTGGATCTTCTTTGGTGGAGGTGAATCCCTTCAAAGATCTAGCTTTGATACCAATTGTTGAGTTGATCGGTGTTGAATAATGGCCAAGAGAGGGGGTGAATTGGATATTAAAAAATTGGTAGGAGAAATTCGGTAAAAATCGAAAAATGAAGAACACAATAATTTATAGTGGTTCAAGCTTCGAACAAGCTCTACATCCACTACCTTAGCTCCCACTAAGGATTTTGAAAACAATTCACTATGAATTCAACCTTTTTCTAGGTTCAAGGGATAACCTTTACAAACAAATCAATTTTCTACCCAAAATTGATTTAGACTTCACAAGGTGTTACAAGAAGTTTGATTTGGCTAAGAAGGATTCTCTCACAAGAAATAATAGCCCCTAATACAAACAAACACTCCCCAAACTTAATTTACAACAGATCAAAGTGAAATACACAAGTTGGGAGGACAAAGTATGCAATGAAGTGCTTTGAGTTGGATTTGTGAGCTTGGATGTTGCTTGATGTTCAATTCTCTGTGTATGCTTTTGAAAATGCTTCTTTTTATACCTTCTCATTGATTTCTAACCGTTGAAGTTGTTGGGAAAGTAAATATGGACATTGGAGCTTCATCTTTCCATCATAAATGCACTCTGCAACAGGTGGTATCGAAACACGGGGTACCTGTTTCGAAATAAGCCAAGAAAAGAAAGAGCCGTTGTGCATTTAATAAGGGGTGTATCGATACCTATTTCGATACAAAAATTTTCTGTGATGCCTGGTATCGAACCATGTTTCGATACAGGCTAACCATCATTCAAAAATTAACTAACACCAACGGTCGACTCATTTAATGCTTGAAAATAGCCGTTGGAGATTAAGGATGTATCGATACCTGTATCGATACCAGGAGTCATATTTTTAAAATTAAAAAATAATTTGAAAATTAACCAAGATGTTTCGATACCAGTATCGAAACATGGGTTGGCAGAAAGTTTTGGTATCGAACCTTGTTTCGATACTTGTTCTTGATCTCAAGAATAAGCCTTGAAAAATCCCAGGTGTATCGATACCTATCCTCATGGTATCGATACCCTCGTATAAAAATGGCTTGTAAGAGTATTTCAAAGTTCTTGGTTTTGACTTAGAGATCAAGCTTTGACTTAAGGACCAAAAAGTTATTTCAAAATTAGTCCTTACATTTATTTGTTATATCAAAATCAATTTTAGTTTTATACTTTATTGTTTCTAATTGAAAATAAAACAAAAATTTTTAAAAGCAATATAAACTTATTGAAAATATTCAATTAAGCTATAAAACAATGCTAATGAGCTAAAATAAGAATACCAAAATACCTATGAACTAAAATACTTATTAAAAACATATAGAATTTAATATATATAATGCATATATTTATATACTTAATGAAACTAATTTTAGTTGAGCTTATATGAATTGCATACACTCCTTTGAGCTTCAACTAAATTAGGATTAAGTCTTTAAGCTGTTATCTTTTATTGTTCCTAATTGAAAATAAAATAAACATTTTCAAAAGTGTTATAAACTTATTGAAAATATTCAAGTAAGTTATAAAACAATACTAATGAGCTGAAATAAGACTGTCAAAATACCTATGAACCAAAATACTTATTAAAACATATAGAACTCAATATATATATAATAAACACATTTATATACTTGAAACTAATGCAAATGTTACACTTCAATGTGTAACCCATTATAGAGTTTATTTTTGAGGCACAAACATTACAAGAGAAATCAAAAACTTGTAAAAACTTTAGATAAAGAATATTCTTAAATTGCTTAATTCGTCTTAGAACGAATAATAGATTCTGATGGTAAAACCTCTGGATCAACATCCTTCGTTGGCATAGATATACTCACGTCATAAATCTAATAAGACATAATTGAATAATCTAAAATTTTTATTTTATAATTTCAAAAATGGATCCGCAATTAGTAAGGATTACTAATTTCAACAATAACTAGAAATATAATACTATATTATTTTTATTCCGATAACAAGTGTTTTAAAAAAATCAAAGATAGAATCAGTAACCAATATTATTTAAATTAAAAAATTTTGACAAGATTAAAATTTCAAAACAAATTTGACCACTTTGGTTTATTTTTGTGAACAAGGATTCGAATAAAATCTGTTGAATGTCGGGAATGATTTTTTAAAAAGATTTGTTCAATTTAATTTTGATTTGAGTTAAAAAATCGAATAAATTTATTGATCGAAAGAATTAAAATCTTGAATTAATTTGAATATTAGGACTTTTTCCTATAAGATATTAATACACCGCCAAATGTGTTTATTATATAAAATTTAATTGAAAGACATTTGATATTTGTTTCAACTCTACTTGTGGAGTTAAAATTTACGTAGTAAGCATATCAAATAATTATTACATATAAATAATAAAATTTAAATTATAAAATAAAAATTATTTAATTAACTAACTTAAAAATCTTGACTCAATTCAACTCGATCAAATACTTACTCTAGACAAAACGATATTAATTTCCTTTGCATTAATAAATTGTCCTCCTGGGGTTGATGAAATATCACGGTGATGTTGTAGACTACTTCAAGAGAAACGAAAGAGTCATAAGCTCTTTGCAGAAACTTTTCATAAATGGTTAGGAAAAATGGTAAGTATAACTAAAGCTTTATATGATTTTTCTTGTCTTAATATCAATATGCATGAATGTTAACCAATGTAACTTCTCACGTGTAATAGGTTTGCTGTGTGAGAGAAGTTAGTGAAAAATTTAAATAGCTTTGTCAAGACCCGAATAAAATTGTTAAGAGATATAATGTCTTGCTCATTAACGGGTATAGGTTCCATACGAAATCTTGAGAAAGATTAAGGAGGACGCAAAATTGTGGAGTTATTGTTACTTCTTCAACTACAATTTATGCTAGTGCAGGGACAATCATCCTGTGGAGGGAGATGTTGAATATTATGGAATTATTACCGATATTATTGAGTTGGATTATTATGGCAAACGGAAGGTTGTGTTGTTTCGTTGCGATTGGGCTGATGTCAATAGTACTCGGGGAATTAAAAAAGATTAAGTTGGTTTTACAATGGTGAATTTTCTTGATTAATTCATACTGGCCAACAATTGGTGGACGAACCATATGTATTCTCTTCTCAAGTCAAACAAGTTTTCTATTCTCATGATCCAACCAAAGATGGTTGGTATGTTGTACTTCGTAACACTCCTAGAGACTTGATTGGTATCGGGGATGGAAGTAGAGATGACATTGAAACAAGACTAGAAACTTTGCCTTTTGCAGCACAAAACTTAGATGGAACATCTTCTACTTCTAATTCATAGTTTTAATGGGTTCGAGACAACATGGATGAAGATTTTAATGAAAATTAGTTGCGTATTATAATAAGATTTATATTGAGCCTTATTAATTTTTTTAGTTTACAGTTTCAAGTTGTTGTTACTAATGTTTTTTTTCGTTTATTACAGGTATTATGCCAAGGAGGAAATTAAATAGCTTAAATATTGTTCAAGTTCCTCGAATAGGAGAAGAAACAAATGAAGATGACTTGTCTGGTTCTGCAGCTTCACAAGTTCCTGAAACTGTTGAGAATATAGAAATTGAAGGTATTTTTTAAAACTTTATTTGAATCATAACTATTTGTTATTGTTGAAATGATTTAATAAAGTTTTGACTTGATATATTTGCATATAGGTGGAAATGGTCGAAGGCGCAAGACTAGAGGGCGGACGACTTTGATGAAATTATACGATCTCCCCGTTGGAGAACGTGTAAAAGTTTCAAGAAACGATACCAGCCAACCTGTTGGTGCAGAAGCAGGTGTTTTGGCGAGTTATTTAGGCATTATTGCGCGTAATGCTTCAATTTTGCCAATCAGTTATGAGTCTTGGCATCAGATGCCAAATAGTAACAAAAAACAAGCTCTTGATCTTGTTAAGGTAATAATAATACTATATTATCTAATTCATTATATTTAAATAGTAATATTTAATTTTGATTTTGTGATTTTCAGGATAAATTTTCTTTGGAGGTCTCGGACGATTATGTGAAGCATGCATTAGGAAAGAAATGGAGAGACGATAAGAGCTTCTTGAAAAAGACATATTTCAAAAACGATTTAAGCCTTCAAAAGAAATTTCAAAATGTTCCCCCAAGAATACTACGGTATCAATGGGAAGATGCAGTCAGGTTTTGGAGTTCAACAAAAGGGGAGGTAACATCTACAATTTATAAGAATAACATTATATTATTTCAATTTCAACTTTAAATGTAATAAAAATGGAAAATAAACAGGAAAGAGAGAGCGTAGGAGTTACTAGTAGACAGAAACAAAAATTTACGCACACAGCAGGGACGAAGAGCTTTGCTCACATTGCTAATGAAGAGGTATTATTTTTTAAAATATTATTTTTACTTGTATTACATTAAAGTTAATATTCATGTTTATTATATTTTGTAGCTTGTGTCGACTGGTTCTAGCATTGGAAGGGTAAAGCTATTCGACATTACTCACACAAAAAAGGATGACTCTCCAATGAATTCTGAAGCTGAAGAAATTCTGGTATAATGTTTTCATCTGTTATTTTGTATTATGTTGTATTTTGTATTCTAGTATAATGAATCATGTTTTCATTTATTATTTTTCACAAATGATTATCAGACGAGAATGAAGGAAAAAAGGACAAAGATGGAAGCTACGTCTTCAACTGATGGTTTTGCTAATATTGCTGATATCGAGAATCAAGTTTTTGTTGAAGTTTTGGGTCCTGAAAGATATGGTCGAGTGCGCTGTCAAGGGTCATTCGTGACACCAACTAAATATTTTGGATTCAAATCGTCTCAATACATGTCATCACAAAGTCAGTCTTCTCAAGCGGAAGTTCAGCGTTTAAAACAACAATTAACTCAATTCCAAACAAAGATGGAAGCTAAAGAAGCTGAGAGAGAACGAAGAGAAGCTGAGAGAGCAGCAAGGAAAGCAGAGAGAGAAGCAGCATATCAGAATTTTCAACAACAATTTCAAGATATGATGGCGATGTTAAAGCAAAACCAACCAAGGAATCCGTCGCCTTAGATGATTTTAGGTTCATTTGGTTTGTACTTATTACTAAACTTTATTTTACTTAAACACTGAATTATTATATTTCACTTTATTTGATATTAGACTTTAATATATTTTTAGTGGTTAAATATTTTGGATTGTTTTATTATTGTTGTTTAATTGTATTGTTGTTGAAATATTAATTACAGGGAAGCTTTTGGTAGTAATAATAATTTAAAATTATTTTTTTGAATGCAGTATCTATAGCAGCGTTTGGGACAAACGCCACTAAAAACCCATTAACATTAGTGGCGTTTGTTTAAAAGCACCACAAAAGTATAGAACAACTGTGGCGTTTTTGATAAATAAAAGCTTTATAGTACACGATCTATAGCGGCGTTTGTAAAAAGAAAACGCCGCTATAGAATGTACATTAACGGCATTTGTTTATTAAAACGCCGTTATAGATCGTGTACTATAGTGGCGTTTATTTTAAATAAACGTTGCTACTTTTAGCGGCGCAGCTTGTAGCGGCATTTTTGTGGCGTTTTTCTTTATGCCGCAAGTACTTTTAGCGGCGCTAAAAAACGCCACTGTATATATAAAAAATGCCGCTATAAACCTATTCTGCTGTAGTGTAACCAACGCCCATGACAAAGAATCTAAGCCATTAAACGA
Organism: Abelmoschus esculentus; assembly: GCA_035048815.1. Lineage (NCBI taxonomy): Eukaryota > Viridiplantae > Streptophyta > Magnoliopsida > Malvales > Malvaceae > Abelmoschus > Abelmoschus esculentus. The sequence goes on from JAUCBN010000026.1 coordinate 14,928,765, forward strand.
AACCCACAAATCTCATGTCCATTTACCCGCAGAGGCAACAATACTTGCAAAATACAAGCCAACCATAAACACGACGCGACTGATTCTCATTTTAAAGCTAGCCGAACGACTAACTACAAAGGCCGTTGAATATTTCAAAACGACTCGCCATATGGTTCTTTACTACGAAGATCCTGTTAAGAACCGTACGGTGAGATTCGATCATGGTTTATTTGCTTCTGTCAGGATCTTTGTTAATTTTAATCCAATTAGTTGGTTTTCCAGGCCCACTGTTACAAGTTTTCACCCAATCCAGAAACTCAGGGAGGTTCAAGACTTCTTGAGATTGCCTTATAGAGAGCTAAGGAGTAATCAAGTTAAGATACATACATATTTCGCCGTTGTCGGAGCGTGTAATGATCGATTACTGATGTAGAAAGGATTGAAGGAAAAGAGATAGAAAGGTTGAAGAAGAAAGTTTCATTGAATTCAATACCATAAGCGTGACGATTACAGCTCATTTGCCCTACTGAAATAGGGTACCAATTAGTTATTTTTATACACGTATCAACTACTAATTAGCACACATGGCATTAGCCATTACAATTAAAAATTCAATTCGGTTCAATAGCTTTCTTCGGTTCACCCAAATAGCCCGGTTCAGTCTTCAAATTGGTAATACCAACACGATGACGTTTTGTCCTAGCTTCTAGAGTTTCCTTTTTCCCTAATTTCTTCGATTCGAGTCCTAGATTTTTCTCTCATTTTCTCAATCTCCCTCTTTGATTCTTTGTTCTCACTAGCTTCAGCCATAACAATACCCCCGCTGTAGATGATCCTTGTCCCCAAGGATTGAAATCCGAAATTATGATTTGAGGGATGTATAATCCTCCCAGGTGGCATCAGCAGGACCAAAATCATCCACTGAATCAACAAATGAGTAACAGCTTGGTTGTTTCGTTTAACCATATGCTTGTCAAGGGCCAAAGCTGGATAGACTTTCAAAGTTCCATCAGTAGCCATTTCAGGGGTATCGTGAGAGGTAACAGCAGAATCTTCTATTTTCTTCTTTAACATGCTGACATGAAAGACTGGATGAATTTGAGATTTTTGTGGCAATTGAAGTTTATAAGCAATTGATCCAATTTTTTCGATGACTTTGTAAGGGCCAAAATAACGAGCATATAATTTGAGATTCTTACGAACGGCAACCGAAGTTTGGCGATAGGGTTGGAGGCGTAAATAGACAAAATCTCCGACATCAAAGGTGCGTTCACTTCTGGATTTATTCTTGTAATGTTTCATTCTTTAATGAGCTTTTGAAAGATTTTCTTTGAGTAGCTGGTTTAAAGTAGTTCTATCAGTCAATAGTTGTTGAACTTTGTGGACTCTGGAATCAATAGTAGATAACATTTCTCTAGGGGAAAACCATAGAGAACCTGAAATGGTGTCATACCCAATGCAGTGTGGTGGTTGGTGTTGTACCACCATTCGGCCTATGGAAGGAGCTTGGACCAAGAACTTGGTTTTAGAAAACAAAGGCTCCGTAGGTACTTCTCAAGATATTGGTTCAGACGCTCGGTTTGACCATCAAACTTCAAGTGATAAGCTGTAGTAAAATGTATAGCAGTACCTAACTGTTTAAAGAGTTCTTTCCAAAAAATACTTGTAAAAGTGTGTTCCCTGTCTGAAATAACGACTTTAGAAGATCCATGGAGTCTATAAATTTGATCCAAATATGTTTTACCTATATCAGTGACTTTGTAGGGATGAGCAAGAGCTAAGAAGTGTGCAAACTTTGTAAATTTGTTGGTCCAAGTGGTAATGATAATATAAATTCAGCAAACTATAATGCATTAACTACGAACGATGACACTATATTCAACACCATAGAAAAAGGTCCAAGTCTCAAAGGTCTTAGTCACTCTAGTGGTTCAAGTAGTGATGATAATATAAATTCAGCAGAATATAACACATTAGCTACGATCGATAATATTACATTCAGGCCCATAAAAAAAGGTCCAAGTCCCAAAGGTCCAAATCACTCTAGTGGTCCAAGTAGTGACGATAATATAAATTCTGCATACTATAACATATTAGCTACAATCGGTGACACTACATTCAGGCCCACAGAAAAAGGTCCAAGTCCTAAAGATCATGGTCACTCCAGTGGTCCAAGTATTGACGATAATATGAACTCAGTATACTATAAATTCAGGCCCACAGACAAAGGTCCAAGTCCTAAAGGTCCTGGTCATTCTAGTGGTCCAAGTAGTGACGGTAATATAAATTCAGCAGAGTATAACATATTAGCTACGATCGAGGTCACTACATTCATGCCCACAGAAAAAGGTCCAAGTCCTAAAGGCCCTGGTCACTCTAGTGGTCCAAGTAATGACGATAATATAAGTTCAACAGATTATAAATTGACGCCCATAGAAAAAGTTCCAAGTCCCAAAGGTCTGGGTCACTCTAGTGGTCCAAGTAATGATGATAATATAAATTCAGCAGATACGATCGATGACACTACATTCAAGCCCATAGAAAAAAGTCAAAGTCCCAAAGGTCTAAGGTCACACTAGTGGTTCAAGTAGTGATGATAATATAAATTTATATTATGTGCATTGATTGTTTATTCGATGGATGTTAATAAAAGAATAAAGTAATAAATAATAAATTTAAATACTGACGTTGTTTTCAGAAATAAGAAAATTAAATATAAATGCTTTTAATAATACATAATTCAAAAAAATGAACTTTTATATCATGTCTCCTTCTCTTGAAGCAGTAATTAAATATAAATAAATTAATAAGAGACAGTCACGTTCTAGATCGATTCGAGGGTGTTACATTTTACTCTTTCACCTCGACCCGGTCAAGACGTCATCTGACTCGAACAAGTTACACGGGGAATACCAAAGTTAATCCAAGGACTCGCCTCGATAAACAAACCTATTTTTTCTTTTATCTTATCTAAATATTTTAATTAGATCCTACATTTTCATGCAAGGAATGAGTTCATTTACAACGGAAAAAGATATGAAACGTGTCTTAATTTTATCAAATAAGTTTTAAGGACCTAATTGTAATTTTCTAGAAATTGGTACTCTAATTGTGAAATTAAGATTGTCACTATTAAATTAAATTCATTAAATGCTTGCATCTCAAATTTTAGATTAAAACGAGGTCTACAATTCATTATAAAAGACATACTTGAACTCTTACTTGGAGATTACAAGGAATCCTTGCTTACCCTTGTCGCCTCAACTTCTTTATCCTACATCGCAAGGTAAAATAGAGGATTAAGCATAAAGCTTAGTGAAGGAATAAAACATATTTAAAACTCATTTGAAAACACCTTGTAATGCAGTCCATAATAAACCGATTTCTTCAATTAAAAACACATGTCATGTTCTTTACAAAATAAAACGTTCAGGGCTAACAACGCCACTTTTAAAACTCAGTAAGTGTCATCAAATCATGGCTTACAATGCCATCATTAAAATCTAGTAAAGATATCTCTTTGAAATCACATGCTTTATAAGTAAAAACACAAGTCTTACATGCTACTCATATAGCAATGCTTACACATGCATCTCAATGCACAAATCTCAAGTCTTTCATGCTACAACATAGCAATGCTCAAATCACATGCATACCAATGCACAAAACCGTATTAAAACACATGCATAATCATATATGCAACAAGTAATTATCATGACACTTAATTTTGAAAAACATTCACATATATTGGTGCTAGTGATCCGATTTGTATCACTCCAAATTGTTAGGATAAACGGAAAACCGCATGTTAGTACCAATCTTAGAGCATGCGCATGTTGATACAACTCTCAAAATGAATTATCTCACCTAGGTGTCCGATGACAGTACCACTCCTATCAACCCGGATGTGACATTACCACTCCTATCACATAGCATTAGACTAAAAGTCAAAATGCAACACACAAGAAATTTAAACACGTACGACTTTTGTATATTTATAGTGCACTTTAGACCCTATTGATCGATCAATTTATCTCATAAGTTTCATCACTTAACTAGCCAATATATTATCAAAAATCAAAGCTTAAAGCTTAATTCAAAACAGAATTCAAATTACATGTATCCCACTTTTCACGCATCACTTGTAAAAACTGATAAAACCACTTTTATCTTATTTTTTAAAGCAAAATCGTGGGGACATCGAATGTATATAAAATATCTTTAAAAATAGCTTCATGAGCATTTATATACATGCATAATCACATATGCACAACATAATAAGAGTATGACAAATAACATAGTAAAAACAAGACGTAATATGGGAACATTTAAGAAAGTAAAACGTTTAACTTACTTCGGAGTATAGAGAGGTTTTTCACACCTTTCCTACACCCCAAACCTTTGAAAACTCAAGTAAAACACTATCGAAGCATCCCACTCTCATAATTCACTCACCAATAATTGTTACTTGTCCGACAAGCCACCGATTCGATCCAATACTTGTTCAAGCACGATCACCAACTTCTTGTCCTATTTCAACCATCAAAAAATAAGGATTTAATTCTCCTAATCGCACACAACAAACCTCAAGTCGGACCCCCATACAACAGATCCTTAAAACTTTCCAAAACCTTAACCGAAAACTTTCCAAAAACTATCAAACTTCTCCTAAACCTATAGTCCGGGATTAGGGACTTTAAAAATATATTATAAATATCCTAACATGATCAAAATAAATAATTTAAGACCTCAAAACATCCATAGAAAACCCTTGAACGAAAATCAAGAAAACAATAAAATTTTTATCAAGAAAACCGATTTTATTTATTCAAGATTTTAAAGATAGTTTCAATCAGCCAAGAACTTAGGAATATCATTAAATAACTTTAGTTTTGAGAGGTTTGAATGATTCTCACCTCCAAAATTGATCTCACTCCTTCCAAGGTTTAAAAACTAGAAAACCCGTAGAAAAACGAAGAGATTTTGATGAAGAAAAATATAGGAAAATAAACTAACGAAATTTTACTAAAAAATAGATATTTAACTTGAAAAGATGATGAAGAGGCTTCTAGGAGAAGAATAAACTGAAATTTAAAGAAAGAATATTTTTAAAAAGTAAATTTTTGGGTTTTGAATCAAAATTTTTGAATCAAAATTAGAGAATTTTGATTACTTAGCTTAAAACAAGGGATTAAAGATTGTTTATATTCTTGGAAGGATTAGATCAACTAGGATTAGGATTATATCAAATTACCTTAAAGATTCAATGTTTTGGATTAGTTTATAAAAACTCCTCAAGTTTTCAATTTTTACAAAATAGTCAAAATTTTCAAAATTTTAAGGATTCAAGGGATAATTTTCGAAATTGAGTTTACCTAAGTCAAATATAAGTCAATTAAGAATTTTATAATAGTTTCCCATAATTTATTTTGATTTAAAGCTAATTTTTAAGTATTTAATCTCGAACTAGGCTAAACCAACGAAACTGATCGACTAGACCTCTAAACCGGCCATAAAACTTCTAGACCTAATTTTTGGGTGTTACAACTGTTTATTGACGTGAAATTGATTGTTTGATGAGTTGTCAATGTAAAAAAAACACCAAATTAAAAGCTTATGGGATAAAATTTTCAAGACCTACTCTTTACTATCTATAGCACCCGTGAAGATTTAACCAGGGTGGCTTTTAAAGGATCTATAAATAACAATATAGGCCAAAGAGTAATGCCATCACAATTCAACGTTCGATTTCTCTTTTACAAGCTTTCTACTATTCATATTCTTAATTTAAATCTTCTCCAACATATTTCATGGCCAAGAACAACCTCACATTAGTTGTTGTCTTTCTCGTTATGTTATTGTTTACTTATGGAGTTGTATTTACTGAGGAAAGACTTTTGTCAGCAGACTATAACACATTAGTTACAGTCAACATCAATACATTCAAACCCGCAGAAAAAAATCCAAGTCCCAAAGGTCTTGGTCATTCTAGTGCCAAGTAGTGATGATAATATAAATTCAGTAGATTATAACGCATTAGCTACGGTCGATGTCACTACATTCAAGCCTACGGAAAAAGGTCCAAATCCCAAAGGTCTTGGTCACTCTAGTGGTCCAAGTAGTGATGATAATATAAGTTAAATCCATTAAATTAAATCTCACCCGCTACCAAAAAAATCATACCTGTTTTTCCAGTCAAAATATCAATCTAGCCTTTTTTACTCTGATCAATTCTTTTATTAGTGATCGACAAATAATTTTAATATTAATTATCGACCATCAAATCTATTAAACTTTTAAATAAAAAATCAATTACAATATTCGCCCAATTTAACCATCAATAACTAATGTTACTTTTAATGATGAATTTGGATAAAATTAAAATTTTGAAATAAATTTGATCACTTTGTTTTATTTTTGGAAACATGGAACCGAATAAAATTTTTTGAACCGACAGAAATAAATTCTTGAAAAGATTTGCTTAATTTGATTTCGGTTTGGGTTAGAAAATCGAATAAATTTATTAAACAAAAATATTAAAATCTTAAAACAAATTTATTCCAGTTGATTTTTGTTTGAAAAAAGATTAAGTAAAATAAAATTTTGCTTAACATATTAACAATCTATCATCCCAGTCAAATTTTAAAATTTTAAAAGTACACAAACTTAAAGTAACTAAATGAAACTATAAAGACTAATATATAATTTATCATAATATATGATAGAAACATTTTATCTTGCGAAAAAAACTTAAAACAGCTATTCTATTATAATTAGATTTTCATCTAAAAGTTTAATTAGTTTTTATACGTAATTTATGTATTTAATTTGGGGTTGGTGGATTGAATCCTATTTAGTCTACGAATCAGTCGTCATAAACCAAGTCTGAGTAATTAACCCAGAGCAAGCCGAGCCCGAACAAGTCCTGATAGACCAGTTTATTTAATTTACAGTAAATATTAATAAATATTTATTTGATAAATATTATTTTTAAATTTAATTTATAATAAATATTAATAAAAATCTATTTGATTAAACTAAAAAATCAATGAAGTAAATATATTTGATTGGTTAGTCCATAAATAACGTAACGATAATGAATCATGATATAATTTTTTATAGGATGATTACATTATTTGAGAAACCGTGGAAACTATTATTGAAATATTTGTGATTGAGCTATCAATGCTCACCCGCGTTCTTCAAAAGGAAATGGGATCGGATATTGTGAGGATAGCACTGGAGAGAGAGACCAGGACACATAAGAAGTTGTTTCTAGAGTTTGTCCTGTTAGAAATATGTAATACTTGAATCTCACACTCTGTTTTTATAAGTTGTATGAGAGCAGTTCAGTTGATTTAAAAATCTCTTTGAATTTTAAATACTTAACCGAATAGGTTTAATAACAAAATATCCGAGATTTAAATGGATATTTTTGGTTATAAATTCTACTATTTTTAGATAGATATTAACAGATTATCTGATATTTAATTAGATTTTATCTGTTAATAAATCTAATTTTGAATAGATTTTATCCGAGATTTAAATGGATATTTTCGGTTATCAAATCTACTATTTTTGGATGGATATTATCTGATATTAAATTTAAAATTTAAATTTAAATTAGATTTTATTTAATTCTCGAATAGATTTGCCCTTGCTTTCAACCTATAAATAAGATGTTTTTCTCTCATTTTTAATCATCCCATTCAAAGTTCATCTTTCTTACTGAAGAGAGAATTAGAGAGAATCATTCTGTTCGACTCCGGTTTCGACGATTATTTCCTCTACAGTCCACCCCAAACTTTGGGTTTACACTGTTTGAAGGACCGTGCTAACCTTCGGAGGACAACCGCCTAAAGTAGCAAGTACACACATAGGGGCAATTTATTTCTAAGGCAGTGGCCTTCATACCACGACACGGTCAAACTTTCTATTAGTTCGTTCCTTTAATTTTTCCTGTTAGTACTAACGCCCTGTTTTGCAGTCTATTTTACCAATAATTTAGAAACAAATCTACTATAAAAATAATATTATTGTCAAGGTGGTTTTGGGTTTGTTCAAGCTTAACGCACTTGACGGGTCAATAATCGAAGGTGGTGGTGATCTTGAAGATAAGAATCAAAATCCTAAAGATAAGGATATTTTATTATGAGTGAATTTTATTTATTTATTTATTTATTTATTATTACTGTTAGTAAATTATTTTTGTGACTAACCATATATAATTTTATTTGAATTTTGTAGATTCAAAGTATATGTGAAATATTTGTCACGATATTTGGGATCATGATACAAGGATTGAAGTTGCAGACATGATCAAAATAGACAAGGTTTGCATGAATTGCGTTTCTACTTATAAGGTCAGATTATTTAAGTCATAATTTATATTACATGAATTTATATTAAAGCCTTTACCTAGTCTATAAGCTTAGAGAGTATGGTTTTAGACTAGGTTGTAAAAGAAGGCTAGATGACCTTTTTGAGCACAAAACTTATCTTGAGTGTGCTTAATAATTTTTTTTGGTGGGGGGAATATATATATTAAGCATAACTTTTAGAAGACCTAAATGAAAAGAGAAATATTCATAAGACTTTAATTGAAAAGTACTGAGATAATTTAAATAATGCATGTCTAGGATTGGTTTCTAAAAGACTTGGTATTTAAGTATGCTTTATGCATCACCTCTCTTTCTAAATCTACCTGGTGCATTACTATGCTCATTATTCCAATTTATAAAATACTATGACTAAATAAATATTCTATACTTAGTGCAAAAGTTAGAATAATAATCTTAATAGTTTTTAAGATATCTTTCTTTTAGTCATAGTAGATGAATATTTCTAGTGGTCTTTTAAGGTAAGAACCTTGTCTAAAATAAAGAGAAAATGATAGACATTAATGCTACTAAAAGATGTTTGTAGCTATTAAATCTCTTTGAGCTCTTTTCTTCAGATAATTAAGAAGGAAGAAAAGATTTGTCTATCTTAGGAGTGTGCAGAAATCTCCATAAAAATTCTCTTTATGAAAAAGATGAAAAGTGTTAGGTCCGGTAAAGGTGGTGAGTTTGGATCTAAATTTCTTAAAGACGTATATAAGACGAATGACATAGTTCATGAAACTTTTGTCCCTTAATTTCCTCAACAAAATGACATAGTCGAGAGGAAAAACAGAACTTTAAAAGAGGTGATAAATTCATTGTTGATAAGTTCTGAGTTAGCTGATAACATATCAGGGGAAGTCATTCTATCGATAAATCTTAAATCGAGTACCTCATAAGAAATTAGACTCAACCCATACGAACTGTGAAAAGGTTATGCATCTAACTTGCAATACCTAAAAGTGTGGGGGTGTCTGGCTAAAGTATGTTTGCTTGACTTTAAGAAGTCCACCATCGGTGCCTAAACCGTTGATGTAGTATTTATTGGATATGCTACCAATAATGTTGTATGATATGCTCTAGAGTTTGAGTTAGAGCCTAAACAAAGATAAAAAATATCTTTTGGGCCAGACTTTGTTACTTCCTTTATTTTTGAGATAAATGATTTAAACAACTTATCAGATCTTATAGCCCAAGTTTCTTGTTAGATGAGGATCCTAAAACTTATAAAGAAGCTATGAGATCTATTGACGCTAGTTTTGGAGAAGAGTTGTTAATGATAAACTAGAGTCAATAATGTCTAAATCATATTTGGGAATTGGTAGACTTGCCTAAAGGATTTAAACCTATCAGCAACAAATGAGATGGGTCAATCCAGAGTAAGGCAAGGCTAGTAGTTATAGGGTTCACTCAAAAATATTAAAGAGTTTGACAGTTGAGATATCATTTATACTCGAACCCCTTTTGACTCTAGCACTCATCTCGTTAAAAATAAAAGAAACTGTGTTTCCCAGGTTGAATATGCTAAAATTATTGAAAGCTTAATGTTCTTAGTGAACTATACTCGGCCCGATATTGTCTATGTAATGAGTAGATTAAGTAGATATACTCATAATACAAGTGGTGAACATTGAACGACTCTTAGATGCTTACTAAAATACCTTAAGGGTATTATGGTTGGAAACTCAAATTTGTTAGTTATCTTGTTATTTGAAAGGATGTTGTGACGCCAACTAGGTTTCTGATATTGATGAGGTAAGCTTTACGAGTAAATATGTTTTCACTTTTGATGGAGTTGTAATCTTGTGAAAGTCTACCAAGCAGACTTGTATTGCACGCTCCATCATAAAGCCAGAGTTTATAGCTCTAGACTTAACTAGGCAAGAAACCGAATGGCTAAAGAATCTTTTAGCAGAGATACTTTTATGGGAAAATCGACTCTTCTAATATCTTTATTATGAGATTCGTAATTTGCGATACATGTGACTCTAAATCAAGTTCACAATGGTAAAAAGAGACACATTCGCATAAGGTATGAATATGTGAGGCACCTAATAAAGAACGAAGTACTCACCTTAGAGTATGTTAAGTCGGAAATGAATTTGGCTGATCCTACTACCAAAGGATTGAGCAGGAAACAAATTCTGGATTCGTCGAGGGGGATGAGTCTTTAACCCATTTGTTGAGAGATTCATGGTGGATACCCAACTTAGCTCTCTAAGTTCAATGTGGTTAAACGAAACCATGAAAGAGACTCATAGTGTACATGTCCATTTACCCAATCCCTATGACGTTTCATGTACATGCCTAGGTTGAGCTTAAATGATCTTAATAAATTCATAGTCCAAGTTTGGGTGGTCTTAGTGAGAAAGACTTGATGAATTTATCGATTTTGGTTGAATAACTACTCTTAATAAGTTTTTAGACCTATTGCGAAGGACTAATTGAACTTACCGCTCGGAAGGATGAGTTTATTTTTAAACTCTTAATAAATTCTATCTAAAGAGGTTGGATTGTTCTATTGAGAAGAACATTATTGAATTTACCAAACAAAGAGGTTGAGTTTTTATTCTTAATGATTTCTTAGCCCAGAGTTTGGGTGGTTCATTTAATATGAACTTAAAGAAAATCACCTTATTTTCTTGTGAGGTTGAGCTTTATACAAAGCTCTTAATTATTCCATAGCCCAATTTTGGGTGGTTTATGTTGAGATAAACTTAATGAAATAACCTATGTAAGTGAGAAGAGTTAGCCGACTTCTATGAAAAATGATGGACCGTTTTTCTAGTACAGTTACTAAAATCCCGAGGTAAGATGGCTAAATATATATATATATATATATATTATGTATATACACATCTTCACATCGCGGACTGTGGTGGATGAAGGGATTAGTTATGTGTTATGAGTTTACCCCGATCTTAGAAAGTTCAAGACTAGTTTCACTTATCTAAGAGGAAGATTACTCATCATCACTGCGTACTAATTCAAGATTCGTTCACTATGTACTTAAGTAATTAATCTCGCAAATTCTCATCTAGTGATAGTCGAACTTTGTGACATCATGAGGATTCTTTCGCATTAGTGGGGGATTGTTGGAAATATGTAATGCTTGAATCTCACACTCTGTTTTTATAGGTTGTATGAGAGCAGTTCAGTTGATTTAAAATTCTCTTTGAATTTTAAATACTTAACCGAATAGATTTAATAAAAAAATATCCGAGATTTAAATGGATATTTTCGGTTATCAAATCTACTATTTTTAGATAGATATTATTTGATATTAAATTTAAAATTTAAATTTAAATCAGATTTTATTTAATTCTCGGACAGATTTTCCCCTGCTTTTAACCTATAAATAAGATGTTTTTCTCTCATTTTTTAATCATCTCATTCAGAGTTCATCTGTCTTACTGAAGAGAGAATTAGAGAGCATCATTCTGTTCGACTCCGGTTACGATCATTTCCTCTACAATCCACTCCAAACTTTGGGTGTACACTGTTTGGAGGACCGTGCTAACCTTCGGAGGACAACCGCCTAAAGTAGCGAGTACACACATCGGGGCGATTTGTTTCTAAGGCAGTGGTCTCTATACCACGACACAATCAAACTTTCTATCAGTTCGTTCCTTTAATTTTTCCTGTCAGTGCTAAACCCTGTTTTGCAATCTATTTTACCAACATGTCCTGTAATGGAAGAAAGATGGGTTACTCTATTAGGAGGAAACAACTGTCTGAAGACGAGCTTCATGTTCATGTTATGCAGCTTTTGCGAGGTGTTTCCATGGGAGCTGGGGTAATTCCTTGCCCGAACGACAGGGAAAATGCAGCAGATGGAGAATTAATGTACATGAGAGCAAGATTTGAGAGGGTGGTGGGATCAATCCAGATGGTGCACCGAGCCCTGAACTAAGTATTTTTTTCATAAGATGTCATTAGAATTTGTGTTTTATATTTTTGGTCTAATTATTGATTTAGTCCTTCTATTATGCTGAAATTAACTTAGGATAATATGGCCGGTTTACTGTTATAATAGTATTACTAGATTTAAATTGATAATAACGATAGTTAAGGTGACGTAAATAAAACCAACAATATTAAATAAAATGTTAAATAAAAGGACAAAATGTAAACCAACAATCAACACTATTATTCCTAATTACCAAACCCTTAGTTTATTATAGTATACCTTTGTTCAATCGTCTTATAGGTATATCCTCTCTCAAATGATCGAACATTTTTATTACTGCTGATATGCTTTTCTTAGAACCGTGGCCAAGGGACAACAACCAGCTTCATCAGCCCATCTTTGCAGTCATTGCCTTCACCAGAAGCAAAGTAGAAAACCCTCCACTGGTTCAACACAAACTGGAATCCATCACCTTCTCCTTGTGTTGCATTGGCCATAAGCTTCGCTTTACTGAAATCGCATTGGGAGTAACTCCACAGGTTTGGCAGCAGGTAGACGCTATGAGCTGTTGTGTTATCATATTTGAACACTGCAATGTGTAACAAATCAACGAAATGATAAACTAAAACATGGGAGATTACTATTGTGGTTAATTAGGATTGTAATATGAAGTACCTAAGGTGTCCTGGAAGTAAAAGGGCGCGGTGTCGGCCGCCCATTCCGTGTAGTTGTATCCATAGCGCCAGTTTTCGGAGCCTCCAACGAACACTGTTGCAGCTTGAGTGAGCGTGAAAAGAGAGGCAGAGGCAGATATTGTAAGCAAGAGGATGATCTGTTGAGCATTGAAACCAGAAGAAGCCATGTCTCAACTTTCTCTGGTTGCTTGGTAATTGAAATGATGACAGTGGGAGGAGTTAAACAAAACTTATATAGGAAAGACAGACACAGACAGACATAGACATAGACATTCTTTTCTCATTGTTCTTCATTGGAGTTGTCCTCTAGAGTCTCATATTCTTTTCTCATTAGCTAAATTACCTTATTGTCAGAGTTAAAACATGTTGGTTACCAAAGGGAATGGTGTAAATTGTCATTTAGGAGAGTTGCAGAAAAATATTTGGTCACAAAAAATTAGGTTGAAATCGACTAGGAAGAATAAAAGGGTTTGGAGATGATTAAGGTCATCCAAATACAACTTGTGGGTTAGTTAAATGAAATGGTTTTCAATGCTAAGTATTCAATCGTCAACTCACGGCAGTATCCAATCTTTTTTACTTTGGAGTTGGATGTTAACTAAAACCTCATCAATATTTATTTATTTTAAAGTCAAAAACCAAGCTTAGTGTATTTTTTTTGTCTTTTTATATTCAACACTAAAAAAATAAATTTTAAACTATAAATTTAAACTTTAATTTTAAATTTTAAACTCTAAAAATATACCTTACACTTAATAAGTTAAACCATAAACTCTAAACCTAAATTTCTAGCGTTAGAACATGAGCAACCAAAACAATCAGTTCTAGGTCTCAATCAATAATATAATTAGTTATTGTCATTAAAGTAAATACATTATTTTTATTTTTATAATTATTTAATATTTGTCACATAATTAGAGTCACATAAAAATATAACTAATTATGTTCAATAAATAATAATTTTATCTATCAATAGAGTTCATAAGGCTTTTTTCTTTAAAAAAACAATGTCATCACCTTTGCAACTAATGGTTAATTTGTATATTTTTGTACCTATTGATAACATGATAAAAATAAAGGATTAATTATACAAAATTAGTTAAATACATTAAATCTTAAATTTTAGTGTAATAGAGAGAGTAAATCATAATTAGACCAAAATTTTAGTTCCGTTCTGGTTTGGGATTAAAGGGTCGAACAAGAAAAATACAATCCTTTAGCCTTAAAACCAGTCATTATATCAAAGAAATAAATCAATGTAAGGTAATTTGACCCAATAAAAAGTAAGATTTTTTCTTAGATTTTGTAAAAAAAATATATATTTTATATTTTAGAGACGTTACGAAATTTATTCAAAATCCATATACTTTAATTTTTATCCATTTATTTTATGTTTTTAATTTATATACTTTTTGTTTTAGTTTTTTTATTTTTATTTATTAAGTTTATATTATTTTGTTCTTCAAATTTATTATTTTATTAAATTATTTTTTATCTTTTTATTATTTTTTAAATCACATTTTAATTAATTAGGTTTTAATAGATCCTTTAAAATTAAAGTTTTAGTTTAGGTCTCTTCTTTTAAGTAACTTATCCCTAATGGATTTATTATATTTTATGTTTATAATATCTTTAATTGAAGTAAAATATAATAAATATAGATTTAAGATTTATCATGTGCACGTAAGAATTTAATTTGTTATAAATTCAGACTCACTAATCCTATTTAAGTTTAAATTCAATTACTTTAATTTTGATTATCATATACGTCGTACATTATAATTAATATAATATACAAAAATAATTAGATTAAACAACTCAAAAAATTTTAAAACCCAACAATAAAGAAAATGAAAATTTTTATAGCGACATACCGATAAAATTTAAAAGCTTCATGAATCTCTTTATATTTGTTCAAACAAGACGCGTAAAAAAAGAAAAGAATTGTATGCAATCCAAACTATCATGCAAAAAGCACCGACACATAGGACTGATTCCATCGGCAAACAACCATCAATCGAGTAAGATATAATTTTTCAAGTGACCAGCGACAAAAACATAAAACAGAAACTAGCGTCAATTGAATCTTTGTGCGAACAAAAATCGATTGTTAAGATATGCTGAAACATGTCACATAGACAGATGAATCAAATCACAAAAGAAAAACAAGTTATAAGGATAAAAAATGTCTCACAATAACAAAAAAAAGAATGTTATAAAAATAGAGATTCTTATTAAAATACAAAATAAAAAATAATAGATTTTTATGTTGTACGGCTAGAACTAAACATTATAATCACCAAAACTAACAATATATAACACTACTGTATTGTATATTATGTTGCATTGTTGTGATAAGACATAACAAGGTGTGAATTAACAACACAAGTAATTAAATGAAGTTCAAACAATGTAATTTGCAATCCATGAAACAACCAACAGCAAATGTGTCGATTTAGTAAATATTTAAATTCAGATCTTAAGCATAGTTGTCAGAAATTAACAATCCCTTCATTCCTCAGTGTTAATAACACCTCATTTATGTTTTTTGTTTAAATGTTGTCCCCTTTCGCCAATCCAACTCAAGCACATTTTGCCAAAATGAAAATCAAATTATACAAAATTAAATTAAATACATTAAATCTCAAATTTTAGCATAATAGAGAGAGTACATTATAATTGGGCCAAAATCTTATTTTCGTTCTGATTTGGGCTTAAAGCGTCTAACAAGAAAAATATAATTCTTTAGCTCTAAAACCAAACATTAAACCTAAGAAATAAAGATAACTTGACCCAATAAAAAGTAAGAGTTTTTTGTGTGTATTTTTTAAAAATTTCCTTTTTATATTTTAGAGACATTACAAAATTTATATAAAATTCATATACTTTAATTTTTATCCTTTTAATTTTATGATTTTAATTTATATACTTTTTATTTCAATATTTGTGTTTATTTTGTTTTAATTTTCTCATTTATATTAATTCTTGCATTTAATCTACACATCCTTTAAATTTAGATTTTATTTTGTGTTATATTTTAATTGTAGTTTTACATTCATATTTTATGTTTATTATCACGTGACTAGACTTTAAAACTAACCTACCGTATAACTTTAGGCGATGTGACTCAAGACAAATATCTAAGTAAGTCTTCTCAACACTTTTGGAAGATTAAATTTCACAAACACCGACAAACATAAAACGTTGTAAGTGAAAATGGATCAAACGAAATAAGCGAGAAAGAACTTCGAAAGAATGTTCAAGAACAAAAAAAAATACGATGAAGAACGCTTAGAGGATTTTAAAGTAAATACATTTATTTCTTGAAAACTTGTAATACTCTGATACATCAAATAAGGTGGAGAAGGCCATTATTTATACTTGAACTCCCCTTGATCCGACGGTTTATACAAATTTACATCAACAGCTAAGATATAACCTTATTCATTTACAAAGCATAATTCTGAGAATATTCTCAACTAACTATGGAAAGTATTTTATGTGTTCACACATCTTGGATGAATAAGATTTCTAGAACACTCCTTGGATCGGGCCAACGTTGGTGGTCTTTTCGAGCCCAAAATCACCCTTGAAATTACTTGGACATGCATAATCGCACCATGTGATATTAATGTCTCGAACCTCAACCTATGGCCGGTGACATTATTTAATTTTTACTCATGTACTTCATTATTTTTATATTTCAATTTTTTATTCAATTTATTTGCATGCTTGTTTAATAGTTATTTAGGGTTTCACTTTTATTAGATTGGTTAATGCTTAGTTTAGGTTTAGTGATAATATTAATTTCTTGATTGAAGTAATATATAAATGTATAGATTCTTTGTCTTGCTTATTATATTTAGTATGTTTTATCGTAATTGGCATTGTCTTATCTTTATTATTATTATTATTATTATTATTATTATTATTATTATTATTATTATTATTATTATTATTATTATTATTATTATTATTATAAGTTTATATTATCCTGTTGTTTAAATTTATTGTTTTATTAAATTATTTTTTAAATCACATTTTAATTAATTAGGTTTTAATAGATCCTTTAGAATTAAAGTTTTAGTTTAGATATTTTCTTTTAAATAACTTATCCCGAATGGATTTATTATATTTTATGTTTATATTATCTTTAATTGAAGTAAAATATCTAAATATAGATTTAAGATTTATTAGTGCATGTAAGAATTTAATTTGTTATAAATTCAGACTCACTAATCCTATTTAAATTTGAATTCAATTACTTTAATTTTGATTATCATATACGGCGTGCATTAAAATTAATATAAGATACTAAAATAATTGAATTAAACAATTCAAAAATTCTTATAGCCCCAAAATAAAGAAAATGAAAATTTTATGGAGACATACCAATAACATTCAAAAACTTCGAAAATTTCTTTATCTCTATCCAAACAAGACGCATAAAAAAGAAATGAGTTATATATGATCCAAATTGTCATGCAAAAAGTATCGTCACCTAAGACTGATTTCATCGGCAAACAACAATCAATCGAGTAGGATATAACTTTTCAAGTGATCACCAACAAAAACATAAATCCGAAACTAAAGTCGATTGAATCTTTGTATTTCAAGCACATTTCACCTGTGCTTCATGATACACAATCTTGCCTTCTTGTATCTCAACCACCTTCAGACCTCCAGTTCTTCGATTCAAATCATCATTTTCGTAGGAGGAACACTTCGGTTAACAGAGATAACCAGATTCCTTTTCTTGATTCTGCTGAATCCATCCATCCTAGACCATGTCGAGAGACATGGGTATTCAAAGTTTCTCAATATGAGCCAATGAAATAATTGTGAGCCTTAACTTATCTCAGATCTCAAGAAATTGCTACAGCATCCTTCCCCGCATGCACACCATGTATGGTATATGAAACTTTGGACGTAGGCCAGTAGCGAAATACACACCTCCCATAAATGTTATGAATGGGAAGTGGACCCCTGTGGAAGAAGGTAATTGCAAACAAGATGTCAGAAACAAGAAACTATAATCCTAAACCAATTATAGATTCTTTCATTAACTAGAAAAACATGTAGCGTGTTTTGCTTCTGCAACTCATCCAATTCATTCATAAACTAAATGGTTATTAGTAGTAATGGAGTTTTAGAATTACCAATTATGGGAATCAAAACTGTTATTACGATTATCCCCCAACACGAAAACACAACCTTCAGGCACAACCTGCAGAAGCCACACAAAAGAAATCACTAACTCTGTTTCACCAATGGCATCAACTCAAAGACTCTGTACCAAGATAGATAAAGAACCAGAGAAACAATGTACAATATATATATATATATATATAAACTATTCATAAGTGAGAAACTAACCAATGGTTCCATTTCATAAGCCAATGGCTCTAGAATAAAATCTTCATCTTGTGCAACACCGTTTATGAAAAGTTTCCCATCATGAACCTACAAGAAATTATGAACAATTATACATTTTACAGGCAAGTTCACAAGGGGAAAATCATAGATGGAAAAATTGAAATAAACCATGAAGATGGACGTGGACAAAGACCTTATATGTTTAATGAGAATAGATTTCAAGTTTTTAAGAGCTTATTTCAACACTCTCCAGAAAGCAAAATAAACAATGAAGATGGACAGAGACCTGATATACTTAATAAGAATTAAATTCAAAATTTTAAGGGCTTACTTCAACACAGTCTCCAGCCTTTGCAACTACCCTCTTTATAAACACATCGCCTGAACTATACCCAATTTCCTACACATTGAATAAAACAATCAGCGCATACAAGTTATGAGACAATGGAATTTGAACTTAAAAGAACAGATTTCAAGACCTACCAGCAAGATGGGAGGTGCCCTGAATATTATAATATCCAAAACTGCAGGCTCTCTAAAGAAATATGAAACCTGTTCATAATAGAAAAGAGAAACAAAATTAAACATACAATCTTGTTTTCACAGTCTAAGAAGGTGATTTTACCTTCTCGGCCAAAATGCGATCACCAATATCCAATGTAGGGCACATTGAAGAAGATGGAATTGACCTTGGCTCGGCTAAGCACGACAGGAAAAGTATAATAACAGTTACAGCAGTGAAAATAGCCTTGGCATCTTCGGAGCAATTATTTATCATCGTTGAAATCCAGTTGCTTTTAAAAAAGAAAATTGGTATCCAACTCCAAGAACACACATTTCGACCATCATTGCTCGTTCCTCTACTATCTACCTCAGTGCTCTCTTCTCCGACGGGAGGAGCGGGTTCATTACGCGGCAGCCACTTTGAACCCTTCCAGAAAGGGAGAATTGTGGCGACTTTGAAAGACAAAATTCCAATAGTGGTAGCCGAGGTAAAAGAACCGGAAGCAGATAACTTCATGAGCGAGAACAAACCCGCGACAACCGGGTTATTGCGAGCGTCTTTGATGATCTGAGTAGCGAAGGTGTTTTCCATGCCCGGACGCGGATTGCAGCGGAGGAGAATGGGAATGATTTGAAAATTGGGATTGAAATGGGCAAGGCTAAAAACAGGCGGTTAAAACACTCCTAAAAACGGCAAATTGCTGATCGCCGTTGGATGGTGCCCAATTTATTTTGACCGTTGGATTAAAATGAGTTAAGAGGTTAACCGGTTACGCCTTATTAAAAAATAGGTAAATTACAGAGTGACCACTCAATTAATTGAAGATACTTACTTTGACAACTCAATTCAAGAACTCGTCAATTAGGTCACCAGATTTTGAATTAATATATTTTAAATTAATAAAAATAAAATAATACTTATATTAAATATATAAATAAAAATATTTGAATAAAAATCATAAATATTCGAATAAAAAAAATTGTATAATAAAAATTCAAAACTTTTTTAGTTCGTATAGTTTAAGTTGTTAGAATATAATTTTAATAAAAAATAAAATAATATTTGATATTAAATAAAAAAATAAAAATATTTAAATAAAAATCATAAATATTTAAATATAAATATTTGAATAAAAAAATATATAAATAAAAACATAATAAAAATTAGAATAAAAATAATCATATAATAAATATTTGAATAAAAATATTTGAATAAAAAATACAATTAAAAATATTAGCATAATAAATATAAGAATAAAAATATTCATATATTACTTAATAAAATATTTTTATTCAAATATCTTTATTCGTATATTTTTTATTCGAATATTTTTATTTGAATGTTTAATAAAAATATTCATATAATAAATATTAGAATAAAAATATTTGAATATTTTTTATTCATATATTTTTTATTTATAAATTAGATATTTAATATACGAATATTTAATATATGAATATTTAATATACGAATGTTTAATAATTGTTAAAATATTCGAATTTGATTCGAATATTTAAAACATCAAATTTGATTCGAATCAAATTATTTTATATTAAATTTAAAATTCGTATATTAAATATCTAATAAATTTGATTCGAATGTTAAATTAACAAATATTTAAAACATTAAACATTAAATCATAATATACATCTATTTAATATTCAAATCAAAATATTCTAATATTCTAATATTTGAATAAAAATATCTAATAAATTTGATTGGAATGTTAAATATACAATTATTTTACTACAAATATTAAATATTCAAATATATGAATCACAAATATCTTGTATGTACACAAATCCCTATAAAGTATACACAAATGGTTACGAAAATTGTAAGGAAAAAAGGTATGTACACAAATCCTTACAACTTCACAACATGAGCTAAAGGAAACCATCCAAATGTAAGGATTTGTGTACATACACAATTTACTACGAGAATACATAAATTGATACAAGAAATGAAAGGATTTATGTATGTATACAAATCCCTACAAAGTATACACAAATACTTCCGAAAACAGTAAGAAAAAAGGTATGTACACAAATTCTTACCCTTGGATGACCTCCTTTAGCTTATGTGAAAAGTTGTAAGTATTTGTGTGCATGCCTTTCTCTTTACGGTTTTCGTAACCATCTGTGTATACCTTGTAGAGATTTATGTACATACACAAATCCTTACCATTTTTGTGTCATATTATATATACTCGTTGCCAATCAAATCCTTACCCTTTGATGACCCTCTTTAACTCATGGTGAGAAAATGTAAGGGTTTGTATATATACCTTTTCCTTACAGTTTTCATAAGCCCTTGTGTATACTTTGTAAGGTTGTATACATACATAAATCCTTACCATTTTTGTGTCATATTATGTACACTCGTATCCAATTGTGCATGTACACAAATCCTTACCCTTGGATGGCCTCCTTTAGCTCATGGTGAGAAGTTGTAAGGATTTGTGTACATATATTTTTCCTTACGGTTTTCGTAAGTCTTTGTGTATATTTTATAAGAAATTGTGTACATACACAAATCCTTACCATTTTTGAATCATATTATGTATATTTGTAGCCAATTGTGTATGTACACAAATCTTTACCCTTGGACGGCCTCCTTTAGCTCATGGTGTGAAGTTGTAAGGATCTGAGTACAAACCTTTTTTCTTACGATTTTCGTAAGCCTTTGTGTATACTTTGTAAGGAATTGTGTACATATACAAATTCTTACCATTTTATGACATATTATGTATACTCGTAGCCAATTGTGTATATAAACAAACTCTTACCCTTGGATGGCCTCCTTTAGCTCATGATGAGAAGTTGTAACGATTTATGTACATATTTTTTTCCTTACGGTTTTCGTAAGCCTTTGTGTATACTTTGTAAGGAATTATGTACATACACAAATCCTTATCCTTGGATGACCTCCTTTAGCTCATGGTGAGAAGTTATAAGGATTTGTGTATATACTTTTTTCTTACGGTTTTCGTAAGTATTTGTGTATACTTTGTAAGAAATTGTGTACAAACACAAATCCTTAACATTTTTGTGACATATTATGTATACTCGTAGCCAATTGTGTATGTACACAAATTCTTATCTTGGATGGCCTCCTTTAGCTCATGGTAAGAAGTTGTAAGGATTTGTGTACATACTTTTTTCTTACGGTTTTCGTAAGCCTTTGTGTATACTTTGTAAGGAATTGTGTACATACACAAATCCTTACCATTTTTGTGTCATATTATGTATACTCGTAGCGAATTGTGTATGTACACAGTTCCTTACCTTGGATGACCTTCTTTAGCTTATGGTGAGAAGTTGTAAAGATTTATGTACATACCTTTTTCATTACGGTTTTCGTAAGCCTTTGTGTATACTTTGTAAGGAATTGTGTACATACACAAATCTTTACCATTTTTGTGTCATATCATGTATACTCGTAACCATTTGTGTATATACTGTTTTTTCTTACAATATTTGTAAGGATTTATGTATATACATAAATTCTTATGTTTGTAACAATTTATGTATATACCGTTTTTCTTACAGTTTTTGTAAGAAATTGTGTACATAATTTGTAACTAATTATGTACAAAAATAACCGGATAAACCGATTAGCCTTCTTTTAATGGTCTTTTCCTAGAATCGCCCGAATTTAAATAGAAATAGGGAAAATTAAAAATTAGGGTTAGGATTTAAATATGGATTTTAGGAATTTTAAATTACGTTTTCAAATAGGAATTGGAAATGAATAGTTGAGAATTTAATTTATTTTTTTTTGGCAACTTGAGAATTTAATTTAGAATATAAAAATTAAGGATTAGTAAAAAAATTGAATTAGGGTTTGAAACAATTAAAATTAAAATTTTAGGAAAAAAAATTAAAAAAGATTTTGAAAATGATTTTAAAAAATAAGTTAAAATGTTTGAAAAATAATTGGAAAATTGGAAAGAATTTTATAAATTGAATTCGTCGCCGGTCACTTTGGTAGATCGGACATCGAAAAACCAAAGATTCAGAATAATTTGGGTTCGAGAGTCGTTTACGACTAAAAACTATTTTAGCGTTTAAAGTCATCCGAAATTTAGCACCTTTAAAATATCGCTTAATTAATTTTAAAATTTTCGATTTAAAAGTGACATTTAAATTAAAATTTGCTAAGAAATTCAAATTTATTTTAATTGTATCTTTATTCAAAGGTAAATGCATACACCGCCACCATTATACCTGGTGTCAGGCCAGTTACAACTAAATAAATATGTATCGCATTAGGTTCATTAATTAATTAGGTGTGACTTAAGAAAAAAAAATGGAGCACAATATATACAAAATTATATACATGTCACAAACAAAACAATAAATAAACATGACTAATGCAATTATATGTATAAGCAAATAAATAACAAATAAATAAAAGGTTATTACGACAAAACTAGAAAAGAGACCGAGATGAAAGAAAAATAAAATATTAGGCAAAAATCGAAAAGAAATAAGAAAACGATTTAAGATCGATAACCTAAATAAATTGAAACAAAAATTAAATTGTTGATTTGAAATAAAAACATGATTAAATTAAAACATTTCATGGCTAATCTGAAAGAAAACAAACAGATTGTTCAAATGAGTGAATAAATTGCAAAACACAACAAAAAGATGGAGTTTATGGAGATGAATATCCTTATAAGAAGAGTTTTAATGAAGTGATTAGCTCGTTTTTAAAAACTCCCTCGAGTATATAACATAATTAAAACAAAAAAAACACCCTTTTTCATTTTTAAATCGAAAAGAGAGAGAACTCTCTTAAAGCTCTATGTAGTTCTTCATTCATACCCTAGTAAATGAACACACATGGTGTTCATCTGAAAAAACCCAAAACCACCGCGACAATCGTTAAATATACTCCCTTTTACTTGCTTTTAAACCCTAGACTTCGAAAGCACCCTTGCTTTCACCAAAATTAGAGATTAAGTCTCATTTTTTTTTATTAAAACAGGACCGAAATAAAGAAAGCTTTACAAAATCGAATATTTTTTGAAGGAAAAGGAATTACTCTCGATCTTGGGGTCAAAACTTTAATCTCTTCCTCTTATCTCACCGTCAACAACCCGAAGGTGTTAGGATTATTGTCGGAATAGAAAGTCGAATAGGTTCGATCAGATCTCGAAAGATAAAACAAGATCATAACTTCTATTTCTTTTTTTCGCATGCAAAAACGAGAGGATATACCTCAGGAAATGCTTTGTATTCAATTCAAAAGGTAGGGGAAGGGATACCCGATTACATTGATTTTGGTTTCTTTTATAACTGAATATTACAATGGGTTAAAAATCCTATTGACGCTATGATGAAAAAGTTGTTTGTCTGGATTCATGTGTGGCCTTTGATATTTGGTCGATTATCCTCTGAAAGTTTGTTGCGATTCGTTGTTGTGATTCGTTGTTATTGTCTCTGAATTTTTTTGCATTTTCGGCTCTGTGATTTTCTGATAGAGTTTGTTGATTGTCCCTCTGAAATCTCTAAATTTGTTGGCATTTTTCTCTGTAATTTTTTACTAATCTGATATTATTTTTTGTTTGCATGTGAATCGACTTTCAAGTAAAGAACAAATGATGACCAAACGGCGGAAAGAAGGACAGTCGGATCTAGAACTCGAAGATCCTGCGCATGCGCTGACGCACGTGTGGGGGCAGCGAATCACCGCGCGTGGAGAGCGTGTAGTTTTTGAATCTTTCTCTAGTGTGATTCTAATCGTTAGATCTAATATCAGATCTAACGAACAAGTTCGGCTGTGCATAAAAAAAAAGGGATTGGTAAGGTTTTAGGTTATCCGGTTAGGCTGAATCGGGTTAAATATAAACGGGCTTGTCATTAAATGTGTGAGAGGGGGGCTTTATGTAATATTATTTAATGGTTTTATTATTTAGACTAAATTTATTAATAATAGTGGGCTTTAATTTAATATCATATTGATTTTTAAATAAATGGGTTGTTACCTTAATTATGAATTTATTTATTTAATTTATTTTATATAATAATAATAATAATAATAATAATAATAATAATAATGATGATGATGATGATGATAGGAAAACAAAAATAGTTAAAGGAAGTATAAACAAAAAGATTATAATATTTTTGAATTTTCAAAATACGAAGAAAATAGTATTTTTGGATTTTGAATAAAAGGAAATAATCGAAAGTGAATAAATAAAATAATATTATAGAATAAATAAAAAGAAAAGGGAATATACAAACAAAATAGTAGTTTTTGAATTTTTAAATATAAGATATATTTAAATATTTGTACCCATATGTGTATATATATATATATATATATATATATATATTGAATTTTCACATGTATTATGTATAATAAAATATGTATTATACTAATTATTTTTGGATTTTTATACATCGAATTAAAGCCATTTATTTGAATAGGACGAAATTAAAATCCGGGTTCAAAGCTCGGATAAAATTAGTGATTACACAATGAAAGACAACTCGACCCATTAAAAAATAAGGTAAATTACAAAAATGGTCCCTTGCTATACCACAGATATTTTTTTACATCATATAACTATTAAATGTTGCAAATTGGTCTATTGAGTAAATTGTTTAATACAAATTAATCTTGTTCCATTAGAAAACAAATAAAAAATTATGTAGACGTTAACTTGCTGGGTTGGGGTCCTGAGTAAGATGAGATAAATTTTATTTTATTAAAATAATTTTCTTTATCATAGAAAATTTATTCCACATCCGATAATCGTGAAACTATGACGATAACCGTCTCACCAGCTCTGAATTCATCACTTCCAGAAGAGTCAGGTCTACACGAAAAGGAGATAATATTGGCGTTCTTACCGCCAGAAGTCGAGGAACAACAACGATGAAAGTGGAATCGTCACTTTCAGAGACGAATAAAAGTTGGACACTGACAAAGAGATTGCATCAGAAGTGTTCATAGCCATTCAACAATCTTTGTGTTGAGATTGTTAAGTAAAGAAATGAAAAAGGACAACGTATTCTTGATTTTTACTTTGTGGAGTCATCATATTTGAGAAAACAAAAGGGAAAGCTTGAAGAAGCCTTTATCAAAAATAATTAAAACGGAACGAACAAAAATCGCCTTACTCTTTTCCTTTCAACTGCTCCTAAATTAGGTGAAAGTTCACAATTAAAACCACTTAAATCCTTACTCCTATTATGTGACCTAAATCTATTTGATAACCATTGCCTAAACTCATTCTCACTTACATTCTCTGTAACAACATTATGTTCACTATGTCGGCCGTAAAAAATCATTCATGGAGATGTCATCACTCCTCTGGTGGAAATCTTTTTCATTAGCTCTCTCTTGTACACGACTCGCCACATGTGCATCCTCAAATTTATGACACTTTTGCAGGAGAAAGGATATTCTAGTGCTACCATTTTTTCGTCTTTTTGTTGTCTGAGACTAAAACTCCTTTAGAAATGAATTTTCAAACACAAAAATATTGTATAGTCCAACAGTATCCATATTGTTTCAAAAATCTAAACTATCAAACTTTTTCAACCTATCTGTTTCAAATGCATAAAAAACATACGAGAAATGCAAGAAGAAAAGAGGAATTATAAAACCTGTAACTTCTAAATTTAACCTAATTTCTTAGATTAAAACTTAAGGATTAAGCTAGTAAAACTTGTTTCGCAAGTTAAGGTTTAAATTAAATAATACTAAAATTCCTGATAAATAATTAAACCGAAAAACTAAAAATTTACATTTAAAATAATTAAAAGTTCAACCCAGAGTTACAATAAACTTGACAGTTCTGAAAATCGATTAAATGTCCAAAATTCATAGTTCATTACAGAAATACTGAATATCCGAATTAAAAATTATTAAATTGAAATCTGTAAATCATACTTAGAATTTCTGAAAATCAGGATCCTCCAAGTACCGATGCTTAGATCTGAGTATCTAAAACAAAAATTATGTGGGTGTAAGCTTGGGAGCTTAGTGTATCTCTAGTGTGCAGATAAATATATTTACAGTACAATAAAACATAACACAGAACAAAATAGCAAATTTCAAAACAGAACAAAATATGAGATGTATGTATGTATGTATGTATGTATGTATGCACCCAACACCGAACACCATCAGAAGAAAAGGTTTCCCTGAACCATTCTAACTCCATCACACCAATAGAAGTGGAAACTCGACCCATAGGTGGAGCTACTGAACTGAAGTGGTTACTCGACCCAAAGGTGGAGCCAGTGATCAGAAGTGATAAAATCACTGAACTTCCCCATATAAATAATCCAACCAAATGAAATATTATGAGAATGTACATAATCAAAATGTGTGTCTTAATATTAACATGAGGCATGCATGATAATATCGAAATCAGATATGCAATTAACTCAGAGCATGGCAACGTAAGATATTTTAGTAAATATAAGAATGATGCATGAAGATACAGAATTTAACAGAATCTGAACACACAACAGAAACAGAGTTATCGGGAGAGACACACCTGAAGCAGATCACTTAACATCGATAGTGACGTCTACTTAGCTCAGTTCTTGTACTAGGTCAAGCAGGCGTAGCACCTACGAATAACAAGTAAAATACCCTACTATGCCACTATACAGAAAATACACGAAACATAACTGATCGGATA
Organism: Abelmoschus esculentus; assembly: GCA_035048815.1. NCBI lineage: Eukaryota > Viridiplantae > Streptophyta > Magnoliopsida > Malvales > Malvaceae > Abelmoschus > Abelmoschus esculentus. The sequence goes on from JAUCBN010000026.1 coordinate 14,956,288, forward strand.
AATCATGAGTGTATCCCGAAGTCTAAAAAGCAGGAGGTCGTCTAGGAGGAGGAGGAAGAAATTCGGGGTCTGAATCCATGTCACCTGAACCAAATGGTAGACAGATTCAGAATCCGATAAAGATAATTTTCAGATAAGGCATTCGAACTTAAAAGCCCTAAAACGACACTTCGGCTTTGAATTTTGAAAAATGGACTGCACCATCGAACTCAGGACGTCGAAAAACATTAAGTAGGTCTGGGGTCGAAAAACGTCAATGTTGACGTCAGCAAGTCAATGTTAACGTCAGCATATGACGTTAATAGGTCAATGTTGACGTCAACAGTGACATCAGCAGATGATGTCAATAATGATGTCAGTCGGATCGGGTCACAGGTCGGGTCGCGAGTTAGGTCGGTTGGATCGGGTCACGAGTCGATTTCTAGAATTTTCCCGGGAAAATCTGGAAAAACCCAGATTCTTCCCAGGCTTGATTTTCTTGATTTTCGACACAATCTTCCCCCTGATTCGATTCTAAACACAATTTAAACACTTCAATCCAAAACAACAAAACCGAATAGAAATTCTTCCTAAACAATAACCAAACGGAGAAATAACCTCCTAGCCTTGACTCAAAAACAAGAGAATAAAACCATATTCTTCACAGATTCAAAAACCAAATAAAACTAAACTAAAACCTCTTAACACTCAATCAAAATCAAGATTCAAGCAACACCTCCCTTAACACCATAACAGAAACGTACTAAAAGCAAAAGAAAGAGGCTCGAAAACTTACCAAACACCAGAAGCTAAAGCGTAACACAAAGGAGAGAGCAAGGGACGATTCTTAGTTAAGGAAAAAATGATTACCAGATTAAAACAGGAATTAATCAAAAATTAAAGAGGGAATAACTCTCGAAATAAATTTGAACGGGAAAGAGTGGAAAAAATTTATTACAAAGCAAAAAGGTGAAACTACCCTTTAAGGGTTTGAGGTTTCAAACTTTTTCAATAGGTTCCAAACTTTCAGAAAAAATACCAAAAAGCCACTGAAAATCCCTAATTTTCTAGGTTTGAAATTAGGGACTTAAAATTTTAATTTGGGGAAAAATTGGGGTGTTACAATTCTCCCCCCTTACAGAAATTTCGTCCTCCAAATTTACCTAGAATAAAAAGATTTGGATACTGAGCTTGATAATAGATTTGGGATTCCACACAAACTTAATGAGATTACTTACAAGATAATATACTGAAACTGAACTACTGAGATATTTTACCGAAATTTTTTAGATAACCAGAGACTGAACATGTAATTGAGTAGAATCATTATCTAAAAGTGAGAAAATGAAAAGGCAAAAATGAGAAAGGGTGCCAACAATAACATCTTGCTCATTCCAAACCTCATGTCTCCTAGAGACAAACTAAACCAGGCTGAGATGCCTTTGATCTGGATGATCCTCTGAACTGATTAGATCTGACTTTACCACTGATACATGAAGTCGAAGATATACCCTAACCTTTGTCCTCAAAAAAGGTCTAAATCGAAGCCTGAGATTATCCCGGAACATAAACTAACTGAGGTGACACTAGATAATCCCTGAGACGATGCTCGAAAGACCCACAATGGAAATAAGCTTCACTCCTCATCTGACACTCTCCAGAATGCTACTTTTTACAAAAAGAACACTATAGCAAAGCACGAGTACTAATGGACCCAACTCCACTAGCAACCGGAACAACAAGCACTGTCGGTCTAGTCTGTGATGAACTCTGAGGCTCAAACTCATTCTGGTTCCTTTTCCGGGACTGGTAACCCTGACTGTGCTGAACTAGTGTCGCAGACTGTCGTCTAGATTGGTTTTAGCCTTGGGATTCATGCTAAATCCTCAAACTCTCATTACACTCGATTGTTACAACTCGTCGAGTGATTATCTTGTACTCGTTATCATGATGGGTGGCTACATAAAACTTAATCGGCACCCGGAGCCCTTTAAAAAAGTGGTCACACTTCTATTTCTCAGTCGAAACAAATCCCGGAGTATACTGAAGTAGGCGACGAAACTCAATCTCGTAGTTGTTAATTGACATGTCATTCTGCTGAAGGTTCAGAAAATCACCACGGTACTTTGCTATGTACTTGGGCCCCACAAACCGAACCTAATAAGTCTATCTGAAAAACTCCAAACTGATCTTATCTGAAGCGGTTACTCTCTTCTCAGCCTCCCACCAACATATTAGGATTTATTAACAATATTTTTAAGTGAATCTTAGCTGGATGCTTAATTTAGTTGGATCTTAGTTGGATACTTAGTTGGTATTCTTGTTTTATTTTATTTTCTTGTATAAAACTAACTTTTGGTTAACTCATAAAGTATATAGAAGTTTTATTTCTGTTATCCTTTCTCTCAGCCACTGAACCTTTAAATCCCTAAATCCAAAATCATACTTCCTATCTTGAACATTAGAAATTCAAGAAATCCAATGTTAATATAGTATCAGAGAATTCTTTCGACTCTTTTTTCGATTCTCTTAATGCGTTGAAGAATGATGATCCTTCAAGTGAATATTATATTCACCCAAATGAGAATTAAACGTTGATTCTCATTTTCTCTGTGTTGAATGGAGAAAATTATCATAGCTGAGTACGATCCATGCGTATGTCCCTTATCTGAGTAATGAAGGTGTTGTATATCTCGAACGCGGATGACGGAGGTCCTTTAACCCTAGAACAATGAAAAAGAACCCACTTTAATGCATTTGATTTAAAAAAGAAAATAAAAAATATTATCAAAGAATTTTTATGCTATCTTTCTTTTATTTTTCAAAAAAAATTAATTAATTTCTTCTTCTTTATAAATTTGGGGTTTAGTGTTTAAGGATATAGTTTATGGTTAAGGTTATGAATTTAGGGTATAGTTTTTATGTTTAGTGTCTATGTTTAGTGTTTAGTGTTTAGTGTTTGAGTCTAGGGTTTAGGGCTAAGGTTAAGGGTTATGATTTAAGATTTAGGGTTAGAGGTTAGGGTTTAAAAAAAATAATTAAAAATTTTTAAGAAGAAAGAGGAAGACAATATAAAAAATCTTTGATATTTTTTTTAAACCAAAAACATTAAAGTGGATGATTTTCCAATGTTAACATGGTATCAGAGCATTCTTTCGACTTTTTTTCGGTTCTCTTAGTGTGTTGAAGAACGATGATCCTTCAAGTTAATATTATATTCACCCGAATGAGAATTCGATGTTGATTCCCATTTCCTCTGTGTTGAATGGAGGAAATTATCATAGTTAGGCACGATCCATGCTTATGTCCATCATCTGATTAACGAAGATGTTGTACATCTCGAACGCAGATAGCGGAAGTTCTTTAGCCCTAGAACAATGGAAGAGAACCCACTTTTAATGCATTTGATTTTTAAAAAAAAATATTATCAAAGAATTTTTGTGTTATCTTTTTTTTTTGTTTTTCAAATTTTTTTTAAATTGATTTCTTCTTCTTTATAGATTTGGGGTTTAAGGTTTAAGGATATAGTTTATGATTATAATTATGGGTTTAGTGTTTAGTGTTTGAGTTTAGGGTTTAGGGTTAAGGTTAGGAGTTATGATGTAGGGTTCAAGATTTAAGGTTAGGGTTTGTCAGAGGTTAGAGTTTAGAAAAAATAATTAAAAAATTGAAGAATAAAGAGGAAGACAACATAAAAAATCTTTGATAATATTTTTTTAAAATAAAAACATTAAAGTGGATGATTTAGACGATGCTTACGTATGAATATGATATGAAAAAATAAATGATGTACATTAATTTAATTGGTTTTGACCAATTCTTAGATGATGAAACAGGTTCATGTAATAATTTCTTCAACGTACATATTTAATAGTTATTTAATTGCTTCACCTTTATTAAATTGGCTAACGCTTAGATTAGGTTTAGAGATAATATTAGTTTTCTTGTTTGTAGTAGTATATAAATGCGTAGATAGTTTGTCTTACTTATTATATATAGTATGTTTTATCATAATTGATATTTATCAATGGTATTATTATTTTGTTGTTTAGTAATATATGAATGATAGAAGATTAAATAATATTAAGTATTATTAAATGTCTGGTTGGGTTTATAATTATGAATGATTAAATGAATTATTAAATTAATTTTTAATTATTATATCACTTTTAGATAAAAGAATAATAATTTAGTATTGATTTTATATTAAAAATATTAATATTTATTTATAATATTTGAAAATAAACATATTTGTATAGCTGTGTGAATATTTTTTGAATTGATTAATAGTGATTACAATAATATATATTTTAAAATATAATTTTTACTATTTTTTTTTGAATTTTATCTATTTTTAATTATTTTAAATAATAAAAATTGAATTTTATTAATAAAAACAATGAAAGTAATCAAAGTTATAACACATCCAAACATAGATATAAAAGACATTAATAATCATCAAAAAAGCTCATACATAAAATAAAAAATATTAAACTTAAAGATAGAAAGAAAATCAAATATTCCCTGAAAAATTATATCCAATATCAAATACACCAGTAACTTTTTATAAAAATTCATTATCTCTATTGAACGGGATACTTTACGAAGTGATAAAAGAGTGATGAACAAACTAAACTATAAGGTGTGTCACTTCATTACTTAATTTTAATTATATCGACAAACAATCTTTTATAAAAGAAAATATATGACTATACATGACCAATAATAAATCAATAAAAAATAAATATAGAGCATGAAAACAAGCTCAAATGTATGCGAAAACGATCCGAAAGCCATAAAATATATTATAAAAAAATCGTCTTACAAAAACATATGTTCTTGTCTAAAATATAAAAATACCGACGATCAATTATAGATATTAATATTAATATAATATCAACTAAAATATAGAAAGAAAACGACACAATAGTATTAAAATACTATTAAACTATTTGATTTTTTTTGGGATATTTGATTATTGTTAATTAATGGCAACAAAAAACATAATTAAGCATGTTGTTATATAATAATTAGTCGTGCAACTAAGCTTAATTTGACTTATTAAGGATGAACATTTGAATTTAGCAAACAAAAATCAGAAAATGAAATAGGTTTCCCACAGCAGTTCCGATAATCATGCAAAGGGTAAGATATTTAGGACCAATGCCACGGGAGATGGTGGCACGTGGGAATGTCAGTAAAATCAGACACCTTCGGTATTGTAATTCCAGTTTTTTTCAAAGTTACCGCCACTGACACACAGGCACCGATGCCGAATCAGGGACATCGTTATGTGTTGATGGTATTTTTCTTTTAAAATTTATAAAAAATATTATTTATTTATGATGTTCTCTTATTTGTATTGTAAAAATTAATTTATATTATAAAATAAATTTTAAACAGTTTATTTTTTCAAATAAAATTTTTAATATTTTATATATTCAAAGCTTTTAGATAAAATCTTGGGTTTTCGTTATTAATTTTTTTGTATTAAAGAATACATTTTCTAAATCCCTATAATCAAAGAAAAGAATATAAATTATGTGATTCTGATAAGTAATCTTAATAAAAATAATAATATTTATTTTAAAATATTTAAATCTAAATCAATTTACTTAAAGATATATGTTTGTTATTAAAAAATGTAAAAATATATGATTCTATAAGAGATACGAGTTTAATTATTTTTATAATTTTATCTATAAAATATATCATATTATTAAATAATTAAAAATATATAAATATATATTATTTTATAATTATATTTAAATTATTTAAAAGGAAAAAGGTAAAGTAATTTTGTTGATTAAGCTTTAGAAAGATTTAGGACAAATGAATTTTGGGGAATTTTTAATCAATTATTTAATTTTTAATACTATTTATGAATATGATACTTAAAATATTGATTTTAGATCTAGCGGTCATTTTTAAAATTTGTTTGATTGGTATAGTGAGTTATTAGTATTTTTATTTTTTTTAATGAATCTTTTATATAACTAATTTATTTATGACACCTAAAAGATATAAAAAATATTTTATAAAATTCGTTATTCAAGTCGGGTTCTAAAAAATCCAAAAATTTGTCATACTTTAGAAATTGATATTAAATGGAAAGCTAATATTTTATATTAAATAAAAAATATTAAGTTTGAAACTAATATAAAAATAAAATAATTATTTTTAATCACTTCATTAATAACTTAATATAAACAATAAATTTTGGATCATTAGTGAAAGAAACGAACAGTGTGTTTGGAAGCCAACTGCTCTCAAGTTTTCAGACAACTTTTTTTCCCTGGTAACTCACCCGACATCGCGTGACTCAGTGCTGGATCATCACAACCGTAAAATGCGGCAATACGTGGGACCCACACCTGAACTTGTTTCATTTTTCATCATTGACTGGATTGACTGCTAGTAGCCAATCAGGCATACGTAATAATAATACCAAGTTAATACCATTATAATTATAATTCTACATCACAACCGTCGGTTATCCCTTCACTCTTGTTGAACGGTGTTGATTTAAAGATGCTCAGTTCTCTCTCTTCCTTTTTCGGCCATTTTCACCCACTTCAACTCTGACAGCCAGTCACTATTAACTAGGAACAAATATAAAGTCCAGGAACAACTCTCCTCCATCCTCGGTTCGTTTTCTTAACTTTCATATCTTTCTATTAATGGAGGAGAGACCAGAGGCAGAGTTGATATCGATTCCGGCGACGCCACGTGTGTCAACGCCGGAGATACAGATGCCTTCAGGGCAAAGATCTCCGAGACCGGCTTCCAAGGAGACGAAGTCGTCTGCATGGACGCCGACGTCGTTTATTTCTCCGAGGTTCTTGAGTCCTATAGGGACTCCGATGAAGAGGGTTTTGATCAATATGAAGGGGTACTTGGAAGAAGTGGGTCATCTCACTAAGCTCAACCCTCAAGATGCTTGACTTCCCATCACCGAATCTCGCAATGGGAACGCTCATTACGCTGCGTTTCATAACCTCAATGCCGGGGTTGGGTTCCAAACTTTGGTCTTGCCTGTTGCCTTTGCTTTTCTTGGCTGGTATGACCATTTTCAGCTTTTCTAAACCGGCAATGCCAAAGTTCAAGCCTTTTGTTTTTAACTTTGTTTAGCAACACTGATTAAGTTTAGTGTTTGTTCGTTTTATTGATTGTTTATCTTCACTTCCATAGCTTTTATCACAACTAGGAAAAAAAATATCCATTCTGCTGCTGCTTTTCACGATATCACATTCCATGGATTTCTTTTGTCCCTTTAACGTGACTGCCACTCATTATTTTCTTTGTTTTCCTGCTGAGAGTCACTCTGTTTCTGCCTTACAGTCTATGGGTTTTGACGAAAGTTTATGTGGGTGTGGTCCTAAATATCTTTGATTATCACCTTTACTATAATTTATCATAGATTTAGATTGAAAAAGATCGAAGAAATAATTTCCTTGGGCAAAAGTCATTTCGTTCTCTTATCTTTCCATTTTTTAGTAGTTGAATCATTCTAGAGAATAAGATGAGGGTCCACTAATTGTTTTCTGATTCTTTACTAGGGGATTAAGCTGTGTGGTGGGGTGGGGGCCTGGGGGACTTTATCTTTGATCAGGATTCATGATGTCCATTACTCATGATTTTGTATACCATCATATCAGCTGATAAGGATGTTTTAAAAATTAACTATGTTGCCTTCAATGGTTTGAAATATAAAAGAGTAATTTCCAAAGATCTTTGTGTAAGTTTTGGAAAACTACCACTGAATTCAACCTTTACTGTTCATCTAATACATGTTGATGTGGACTGGTCTGAAAACAATGTTCATTCGATTCGTTAAGGGGACAGAGCTCCTCCCTTGTTTTGTCCCATATAAGAGAAAATGTTTTCAACACTGTTAACTTGATTTGGTTTGTGTAGGAGTTGGGGCATATTGGCATTAACTATAGCTTACTGTTGGCAACTTTATACCTTATGGATTTTGGTTCAGTTACATGAAGCTGTCCCAGGAAAGAGGTACAATAGATATGTGGAGCTTGCCCAAGCTGCTTTTGGTGAGAAAATATGCTTCAAACATTAACTGACAAGTAGTATAAACATGTTAATAGCAATCCGTTTCTGAAATTTGGGAATTTGATGTATCGATTTTATGTTCTTTTTTTGGTTTTGAAGGAGAAAGATTAGGAGTTTGGCTTGCTCTCTTCCCAACAGTTTATTTGTCAGCAGGAACTGCAACAGCTTTGATTCTCATAGGAGGGGAGACCATGAAACTGTTCTTCCAGATTGTTTGTGGACCTCTCTGTTCCTCGAATCCTCTGACAACGGTCGAGTGGTATCTGGTGTTCACTTCGCTATGTATTGTCCTGTCTCAGCTCCCAAATCTTAATTCAATCGCAGGACTCTCTCTAGTAGGAGCTGTGACAGCCATCACTTACTCCACTATGGTGTGGGTTCTCTCTGTTAGCCAACAAAGGCCGTCTACAATCTCGTATGAGCCTCTCTCACCGCCATCATCCGCCGCTGCTTTCTTCTCAGTCATGAATGCTCTTGGAATCGTAGCATTTGCATTCAGAGGTCATAATTTAGTTTTAGAGATTCAGGTATACACTGTCTGGTTGACCAATACTTCCCATTAAACAAGTTTCCCTTTCATTTCTTACAAGATGATTTGTTCCAGGCAACAATGCCATCAACATTTAAACACCCTGCTCATGTCCCCATGTGGAGAGGTGCCAAGGTTGCTTATTTCTTCATTGCCATGTGCCTTTTCCCTGTTGCCATTGGAGGCTTTTGGGCTTATGGAAACCTTGTAAGCATCCCACCTTTTCAATATTGGCAGATTTTATCTTCTATAACGTCAATCCATTGCTTACCATGCTCATTTCTCTTGGTTTAGATGCCTTCGGGAGGGATTCTAAATGCGCTCTACGGGTTTCACAGTCACGACATTCCCAGAGGACTTCTTGCACTGACTTTTCTTCTAGTGGTATTCAACTGCCTGAGCAGTTTCCAAATATATTCAATGCCTGTTTTCGATAGCTTTGAAGCTGGTTATACTAGCCGTACTAACCGCCCTTGCTCGATCTGGGTTCGATCCGGTTTTCGAGTTTTCTACGGATTCGTCAACTTCTTCATAGGTGTGGCACTGCCATTCCTTTCGAGTCTTGCCGGACTGTTAGGAGGCCTCACTCTTCCTGTTACATTTGCTTATCCATGTTTCATGTGGGTTCTAATAAAACGGCCAACCAAATACAGCTTCAGTTGGTATTTCCATTGGATCCTGGGTTGGCTTGGTATTGCTTTCAGTTTGGCTTTCTCCATTGGTGGCGTTTGGAGCATAGTGAGTAATGGTCTTAAGTTGAAATTCTTCAAACCCAATTAAGCAGGTGAGAAACAGCTAAAACAGGCTTTGGATGTTCCGATGTCAGCCGAGAAACATGTTCTCTGTATACATATATCTCACGTTGTATCTCTTGAAAATTTCCATTTTTGTCTCCTTGAGTTATCTTTTCCATTTCGTTGGGTTGATATAATATGATCTGTATTGCTTTTCATCAATAACATGATCGTTTTTCATTTTATTTAGGGTATTTTACTCTAGCAGTCATTCAACTAATTGAGCATACCTATTTTAATCACTAAATTATTAAACTCATCAATTAAGTTACTAAACTTAATAAATTGATCTATTTTGAGTTTTTGACCATTAAAAATTAATAGAGGTATGATAGACTGATGACTTATCAGTTAGCGAAATCTTATAAAATTATTCATTTAGTCTATATTATTATTATACTGATTTAGTCTTGATTTTAATCTAATTTCTTAAAATTAATAAATCAAATGATAACATATGTCATCACGTGATTGAATAAATTTATTTTATTTAATATTTAAAGCATACAACCACAATGATTAAAATATATCTTTACCACTATACCAAGTCAACTTTTGTGATAAAAGTTGTTCATTTAATATATATCTTATAATGCAATAAATGTTAAAATAAATAAATAAAAATAATTCGAAAGAGACTCGATCATAAATCATTTAAGTATTTGAAATCACACAAACCATCAAAATACAAAATATTTTATTTAATATTCAAATATTTTAAATAGAATATTTCGGTTGCGGAGAGTGCTTGATTTGTTTTCTTGATTGTTTCGGAGGGTGGTTGCAATTTTAGGTAGTTTGCTGAATCAAAGCATGGATTTTTAATTCGAATCGACTCAAACTCGTTAAAATCGATTCAAATTGAAATTTTTTAAAAAAACTTTTAAATTATAAAATATAATAACTCAATTCAAATAATTTAAAAAATTTAACTCAGCTCAACTTGCTCGAACATTGACCCCTAAAATTTACTCTTAAAAGAATTGCTTGTTTTCCCTAAATGAATCCTAAGGCTGCAGGTGCTTGGACAAGCATATTTCATTTTCATAAAATGGATCGATATAAGCCCAAGTTCTTCATAGTTTCACATCTTTTCAGTTTAATCCATGGTAAACTTGTTTGCATTATATTTAATTCAGACTTTATCTTACTTTTTTATTTAACCTTTTTTAATTGTAATTGTATTTTTATGGTAGAATTGTTTAAATATTCATTTATTTTATAGTTTCTTATAAATCTATCTAAATCCATATAATAAGATTATAATTAAAATTTTACATTTTAATATAATATTGAAATAGAAAAATAAAAATAACCTTTATGAATTTTTATGCAAATATTTAAAATTTAATAATAATAATTTAACTTGAAAATAAAATATATAAAAAATAACTTGATAAATATGTATTTAAATAATTCTATATTCCGTAAATCAAACACAATCTTAAAATTTAATAGTATATTTATATAAAATAAACCAAAATGTAATATAATATTTTAATAATATATCAAACAATATTATATCTAAAAAATTGTTTTCTTAAAAATAATCTTATAATTTATAAATCAAACACAATATTAAAATTTAAAGTCGAGTTTAAACAAATGAGTGACTATGGCCCATGAGCTCTATGAAACGCGATGGGCTTGACAAACTCCGAGTCCCAACTCCCAACTGACTCAAAGAGGTCTTATTTTCCAAGAAAGTATCCCCACTGAGTAAAGAAGTGAGTCGACGCTAAGGCGGCTTCAGACAAAGGGGTTACTATATGTACAATTTAATAATTCTTGTCTCGATGGTTAATAAAACAATTGTTATTTTTTAAAATCACTGATTTAAATATTAATATTACAATACAGTAATTAAGTAATTAATGTTTAATGATTAAAAGTATATTCTAAAACAAATATTATTATAATCATTATAGTTAATTAGTTATTAAAAAAATAATACATCTGCCTCTCATATTTTTAATATTTACGATTATTTTTGCAATCTTAATTTTTTTTTTATCAAAATACTACTTGTATCCTTACAAAAAAACATGCTACATTTTCAATGTCTATAATTTTTGTATTTCAAGTTAAACAAATTGAACCGAAACTTTATAATAAAATATCTTCAGTTGAACCCAGAGGCATATTCTTGTTTTGTTTTGTTTTGTTACTTTCGAAATTTCACTTTTGTTTTTAACCCATTGGACTTTGGAAATTTCTTTTTCGTTACATTATTTTATACGGTTTTGTTTTCTTCTCTGTTTCCATTGCAGGTTGTTTTGTCTGGATTCTGGGAAATTGTTTTGTCTTCTCCCCCCAGACCCAATGACTATGTTCTTGAGGATTAGGAACACTCAGATTTGGAGTGTTTCTTTATTAAAACTGAATCAAAAGAAGCATCAGAGGGTTATTATAATGAAGACTAAGAAGCAAAGGAGGGTTCCTTGTAGGAGAAAGGATGCCTTTCTTCAACGCATCTGGACTGTCTTTTTGCACGTCTTACTTACATGACATGAATTCAAATCTCAATGCATATAACTTTAAATTTAGAGGTGGGAAAAAGGTATTCCAATCGATTTTGATTTAAGTTATTTCAGTTTTAATTATTTTCGATTTTGTTTTGGTTTGGCTATAGTGATTTGGGTAGGGTCAATTAGAGATCAATTCATTTTAGTTAAGTTTCAAGGCCCTAGTAGTTTTTTTTACATTTAAATGGTTCTATGAAATCAATAATTTTTATTTTTTAGCGAGTTGTACAATAATTTATATCTTAATTTTTTAAAACTTCAGTTCAATTTACTTTTAATTAAAATAAAATCGATTCAAGTTCGATTTTATTAGGTTCAATCTATTTTAAATTATTACATTTAAATTAATATCAAATTTTAAATCGAATAAATTATTTTAAATCTCAATTAAATTTGGCAAACCTAAACTTTTTTTTAATGGGGTTGGTAGTATTCTTTTGTAAAAACCAAATAGAACTGACCAAAACCCTATATCACCCATTTCAATCTCATTATTGTTGTAATAAAGATGGATAGTGAAACGACATCACCCACCAACATTTGCATGGCTGTCTCATCTCCAGGATTAAAGACAACCACTTTAGTCCTCATCACCCCCAAGGACCTGGAGAGTGATGAACTTTATGTACAATACAGACACAGAGTTATTTAAAAATAACATCATAAGGAAAGCGATTCAACGAAGAAAAGTTCAAAACACCATTTACTAATTTCTTACAAAATTTTGAACATAAAAAATTATATACCTAACATGGAGAAAGGGCGTTGATCTTCCTGGATTTTAAGGACCACGACCATGCATGTCCAGTCGCAGTGAGATACAGCATGCAAGAGAAAGTAAAAGAAATTATTTTTAATAAAAAGTATTATTATTCTCAAACAATAATTATAGCAGTGTTATGAAAATTTATTCCCTAATCTTTGAATTAAAAAACATAACATTTTTAGCTAATTTGTTTTTGAGTGGTTTGGCTTGTTCTGTAGTGTGTGTTTTGTTTTGTCCATATTCCTTTTGTTTCTTCTTACACTGTTTGACAAATTAAAGTTTATGATTAAAAAATATTATTTTATATATTTATAATTTGGGATAAAATTAAAACTAGATCATGATTAATGAGAGAGATAAAGTTATTTAATTTAAAATTTATAGACTTAATAAATATTTACTGATTAGTTAAACAATTTGCAAATTTTAATTTAATATTACAAGACAAAAAGATGTGTAACACAAGAGAAAAAAACAAAGGGAATCTGGTTAGCTAAACAAACTCCGATGTTAAATGTAATGTTGGAGAATGGATTTTAACTGTTACCAGAGAGTTAGATTATATAATTGAAAAATGGTTGAAAATTTGAGGTTATAAATTATAAAGATAACCCTTTGACAAAGAGGTAAATAAAACTGTGAAAATCCTTTTATCTCGATGGTTAAAAAAATAATAATCGTTTTCAAAAGTCATAAGTTCGAGCACTAGTAATGTTAACACAGTAATTGAACGACTAATTTTCAATGATTTAAAATATATTCTAGAATAGATACTACTCTAATTAGGGGTAGGCAATACTCACAGATTACTAGATCTAAAAAATTAAGATTCAGTCTCAGGTATGACCGAAACCTAAATTTTAAATTCAGTATCGGTCCCAGAGGAATTAATACCAGATAAAAATCTACAGGATCTTACTGAAACCGGTTAATCGGATTTTTACCCACTCCTAACTATAATCACCATAATCGATTCAAAAAAATAATAATAAAAAACCATTTCCTTCGTTGATAGAGTCGAACGGGCTGAAAGAGATTTTTTCTTCATGTTTATATTTTTATTTAAAATTAAAAGATAATTTATTTATATATTTATCTTTTATTTTTAAATATTTATGTTTTTATGCCTCTTATCTTAAATCATAGTTTTTATCTCTGATTTCGTTTAAATTATAAATACATAATTTTATATAATTTGAATTATAAAATTATTAATATATAAGACTGATTTAGAAGAATCAGCCCTATTAAAATTTTATATAATACAATTTAAATTAATTAATTAATAAATTTAATATAGTAATTAAAAATAAAAATTTTTTATAACATTTAATCGTTAATTATAAATATCATTAAATACTATTAAATTAATTAATAAAAATTAAAAAATTTAAAAATTTAACATATAATTATAAAAATTATCAACATCCTTAAAAATAATATAAATATGTATAGAAAATTAGTTCAATATATGAATTTAACGGCAACAATGTTGCACTTTCCGTATTCCAAGGACTCAAAGGTCAACGACTTAGGTTAGCCACGTGGTTTGAAGTTTAGTTCTAATTGTTACTTAAAAAAATTGATTACGTCCAATATTGTGTGGTCTATATATCAATTTCAACAAAGGTAAAAAAAATAATATTTATATCTTTTGATAAGTCAAATTTTGTATTTCAAATATTTTTTTATAAGAATGATAATAATTTTGATTGATTTACGAGTTATTTAAATTTGGTTTGATCAAAATTTAATTCGAATAAATTTGATTCGGATTTGGCTCTAGACGTTATTGCCACTAATTTTATACACAATTTTAATATAATAAAATTTATTGTACAGCGGCAGCATATTAAACAAATAAATAAATAAAATTATATCCTTTTTGATAAAAAAGTCCAAAATGAATTAAATGGTAAGTGTCTATTTCTAATATTCTTCCAAAATAGATTTGAGAATCCTAAGCTAATAAATCACCCTTGAACTGGAAAAGTCATTCCTACCCTTTTATTCGTTCACAGAATATGGTTAAGAGATTAAATATTTAATTGTTATTTGAGTTGTGATATAGAAAAAAAAACTTGGCTACAAATTTGAGATTTTTTAACGCGAACTAAAATGAGTTTAAAATAAGATAGAACCAAATTTTTTATAAAATTTATAAGAAATTTAATATTAACTTTTTGATATATAAAAAAATTATATATATTTTAAAAAAATTCAGTATTTATCAAAATTCTTATAAAAATTATAAAATTTTGGTATTAATTTTTTAATATATATCAAAATTTTTATACCTTTTATAATAAATTCAGTATGTACCAACTAAAACTTTTATAATTTTCATTTTTTTAAAAAATCAGTATATATCAAATCCTTACATTTTTTAAAAAATTCAGTATATACTAAAAAATTAATATTAAAATTCTTATAATATTTATAATAATTTTAATTGTTACTTATTTTAGCCTGATTTTAACTCGAATTACTTTAAAATTTACCTTCAAATTTAGATTGAAAATGACTATTAATGCATATAAACATGATTAGTTAGGTGAAGTTTGAAGAATGGTGGGGTAAACATGACATATTTACCGCTCTAGATGCATCTATGGCATCTGTTCAAGTTGAATCTTTCTTTGCTGTTTTTATCACTGATTTCCCAGATTTGACAAGATTTAAAACCAAAGGTTGACTAGAAACTGGGAAAAGAAAAGAACAGTGAGGGGAGATTGGTTGATTGGGAGGGGCAATACTGACTGTGCACTCAGAAAGGTAAGGTGTGTAATAATGGTGGACAAAGGTGAAAGGCAAGCGGCATTTAATGCGGACATGTTTGTATTAACTGCTGTCTGTAGTAAATGAGAGAATTGATTGGTCTCAACCATCAAAATAAAATTATTTTGCTCTTTGCATATCAAAACCTCACCCAGAAAACGAAACCACAATAAAATTTGATAGTAGGCCAGCAGTTGTTCAGAGTCTTTTCTCTGTCTCTCTTCATTGTACTTCTTCTTGGGGAATTCCATTTGTTTCAAGATTCGATTTTTTTCTTCTTTTTTGTTTCAAGTTCTTGATGCTTTGATTCTTTTTCTTGGCAATTTGGCATGTTTATGGATCTGGGTTTTGCATCTTCTGTGGATTTAAGACATGGGGTGGTGTTAAATTTGAATTGGAACCCTCATGAATGGGTCCTTGAAGGTTCATGTTCTAAAGATGATTCTTTGATCAAAGCCAAAGCTTTTGTTTTCTTATTTTAATCAGATAGATACTTTGTTTTCCTTTTCTCCTTTATGACTATTTCTTAAAGCACAGAGTCTCGGTTCTATTATTTTGAATGTTTTAGGCAAATAAAGTGAAGTGCTTTAGTCTTCCCCCATTGTTTTACAAAAGCTAAAGCTTGATTCTTTGAAACAAAACATTACCCCCTTTGCTGGTTTGAAACTTGTTCTTTCATTCAAGGCTTGTTTGAATTACAGGACCAGAAAGTTTGGTTCTTTGGTTTCTGGAATATTAGCCAAGAATTTTGATAGAGAGGGTGCAAAAGAGGCAGGCATTCATGCATTTTTCACTATGGAAACCGATATCCCATTGTGCAGCTTTAATAGCAGAAAAGAAAACCAGAAGAAGAAATGGTTCTGGTTTAAGAGAGGACTCAAAGATAAAGCCTTCAATCCTCCGACAGTTGCAAGAAAACAAGCTCAGGGAAGCTCTGGAGGAAGCATCCGAAGATGGGTCACTTACTAAATCTCAAGACATTGATCCTTCGTCTTTGAATCAAGAAGGGAGCATTGGACGGTCGAGATCACTGGCTAGACTTCGTGCCCAAAATGATTTCTTGAACGCCACCTCTCTTTTTGCAGATCGTGTCTTTTGTTCTCAAGATTCCATTCCAGACCTCCATGATGCCTTTTCCAAGTTCCTCACTGTGTACCCCAAGTTTCAAGCGACTGAGAAGGTTGACCATCTGAGAGTGGAAGAATATGGTCATTTGTCTGAATCTTCTACAAAGGTATGTCTTGATTACTGTGGTTTTGGGTTATTCTCTTATAATCAAACTCAAGAGAATTGGGATACAACCATGTTTAGTTTGTCTGAAGTAACTGCAAATTTGAGTAACCATGCTCTTTATGGAGGTACCGAGAGTGGCACTATGGAGCATGATATAAAGACTAGGATCTTCGACCATTTAAACATCCCTGCAAATGAGTATGGCCTTGTTTTCACTGTTAGTAGAGGGTCGGCGTTTAAGTTGCTAGCTGAAGCTTACCCTTTTCAGACCAATAAGAAACTGTTGACCATGTTCGATCACGAGAGTCAGTCGGTGATTTGGATGGCTCAGTGTGCTAAAGAGAAAGGTGCCAAGGTTTACAATGCCTGGTTCAAATGGCCTTCCTTGAAACTCTGTTCTAGGGAGCTGAGGAAGCAGATTTCGAACAAGAAAAAGAGGAAGAAAGGTCATGCTAATGGTCTTTTTGTGTTTCCAGTTCAGTCTAGAGTGACTGGGGCAAAGTATTCTTACCAGTGGATGGCCCTTGCGCAACAAAACCATTGGCATACATTGCTTGATGCCGGGTCATTAGGTCCCAAGGATATGGATTCACTTGGCTTGTCCTTATTTAGGCCGGATTTTATTATCACATCATTTTATAGGCTGTTTGGATATGATCCAACTGGTTTTGGATGCCTTTTGATCAAGAAATCTGTGATGTCAAGCTTGGAAATTCCGTATGGACATACCGGGTCTGGAATGGTGAAGATTCTCCCTGTTTATCCACAGTACTTAAGTGACTCTATTGATGGACTTGATGTTTTAGTTGGACTTGAGGATGAAACAGCTAAACACAATGAAGAGTCATTGCCTGAGAGAAATGGTGGGTCTCAAATGCCTGCCTTTTCAGGTGTTTTCACTTCCAATCAGGTCAGGGATGTTTTTGAAACGGAGATGGATCATGATAATAGCTCGGATAGGGATGGAGCAAGCACCATTTTTGAGGAAGCCGAGAACCTTTCAGTTGGTGATCTCATGAAAAGTCCGGTTTTCAGTGAAGATGAATCATTGGACAATTCATACTGGATTGATTTGGGGCAGAGTCCATTTGGGTCTGATAATTCTGGCCTACTAATCAGACCGAAATCAGACTCAAACTTACTACCATCATTGTTTTCTGAGAAGAGAAACAATAAGCGGCTGTCCCCAAAAGTGACTTCAAAAATATCAACGAGTCTGGTTTGCGATGACAGAAAGTTGAACACAAGATTGCAGGCAGATTCTGTATTATCTTTTGATGCAGCTGTATTGTCTGTGTCACATGAATCGGACCAAATTAAGGAGATCCCTGAAGAAGAGCTTGCTGAAATGGACCCTGGTTCAGGAGATGATGGGAAGCATAAAGATTCTAAGTATTTTGGGGAGATTCAAGAAGAATCTGACTCGGAATGCTTGAGTTCTAAGGTAAATGGATTCAAACCGAAGAATGGAATGCTTGAGAGTACCTTGGCCTCTGAAGTCTGCGAAGGAATAAAAGAAAGTGCTATCAGGAGAGAGACTGAGGGTGAGTTTAGACTGTTGGGAGGGAGGGAAGGGAGTAGGTTTGCCAATGGTAGATTTTTCGGTGTAAATGAGGAAGATCGAGTAGCAAGCATGGATCGCAGAGTATCTTTTAGCGTGGAAGACAACTGCATTGAGAATCCAAGCCGGTTGGAGCCTGGTGAAATATCATTGACTACCTTGCCCGATGATGAATCCTGCACTGATGAAGTGTACGATGATGATGATTATCAGGAGTGCAGTAGAAGGGAACCTGAGATAATCTGCCAGCACCTTGACCATGTAAACATGTTGGGTCTAAACAAAACTACCCTTAGACTGCGTTACCTGATCAATTGGCTCGTTACCTCATTACTTCAACTTCGCTTACCACGTTCAGATGAAAGCAAGGGAGTGCATCTTGTGCAAATATATGGCCCAAAGATCAAATACGAAAGAGGTGCAACTGTAGCCTTTAATGTGTGGGACAGCAATGGAGGACGTCTAATTGACCCAGAAG